>OX104063.1:257191157-257212625 GCA_944474145.2 Dicrocoelium dendriticum
ATTATTGCGAGTTATTGTTAAAGGCACTGACGAGACAATACGAAATGCGTGCATTTGCCAGTCTTCGTCTTCTTACTGCGCTTTTCAAATATATACACCGTTGGTTGGCACTCGAAGTTGCATCATCTCCGGAAATACGTAGTGAGAAAGCACTGCTAGTGTCCCCTAGATAGGATCACAGAGTGAGCACACAACAAGAGTCTTCCAGGCGGGTTTCCAATAAGTAGTATATAGCAAGGGTCTCTAGCGTTTGGGTAATTGCTGCCTGTTGACTCATCTGTAACAGTGTGTAACTTAATTTATCTACTGCATCAATGTAATCTGGTCTCTATTCTGAGCAATAAAAACTGGCAATGGTAACGCCACGACACAAAATCGGGTTTAGATAGAACATTAGAAACTATTGGCCCATAAAACATAACTCAATTTCCCAATAGCATTGGTACTAAAAAAATCACTGAAGTTTTAACATTGAGCGACCTACTGTCCGCAGTTCGGTGCGATTTTTCTCCAAAAACGTTAAGTTCCACCTGTCAGCTCAAGTTTTTCCAAAATTTAACGAATTTGGTAGACTCAGGTAAGACTTGTATTGTTGTTCACCTGGATATTAACAAAGCATTAAGGTCGCACACCAGTTAGTTTTTCAGAAGCTTCGTAACAGTGGTATAACAGGCTCACTGTTGGTTTGAATAAATTCATACCTTAATGGCAAGAAGCAGCCAGTCAAGGTAAGCGATCACTCATCAGGGATAAGGAACATTACTAGTGGTGTAGTACAAGGTAGCGTACTCGGGTCGATTCCTTCCCTGATATAGCCGGGCCATAGCCTTAAGAATTACAAGCCTGCGTTGCAATACAAGAGCGCGGGTTCCAGCCTGCGTAGATGACCAGACGACCCTCGCAGTATCCTAAGCTCACGTGCGACTAGTAGTGATTGCGAGCCAGCGAAACGCCGGTGCGCAGCACTGGCGTACTGCTGATACCTTTCCCCTGATATACATAAAAGATCTGTTTCTGGTGCTAGGGTAAAATGCTGAAAATGTTCCCAGTCGGATGCTAAAACATATTTTGAATTGGCTTGAATCAAGCATGGTAGACATTTTCTGTTTGCCGATGACATAAACATTGTATATACTGCGGAACCATAAAGCACTGAGTTTATTATTGGTCTGTCTGTGAGAGTGGTGCTCCAGTTCCGTAATGAGCTTTTCGACGACTAAGTGTAGTAGTATGTGTTCCATTAGGAAAGCTTACTCAACATAATCTCCCACTTCCCATGAATGATTCTATCTGTGATTTGGGTCTGTATTACTCCAGTACGCTCAATTTTAAAGTACAAATTAGGCATATTGTGGCTAAAATACGAGAGCAGTTGGAATGTTGAGCCGCTTATTTACAACAACGGGTGCCCGACCTATCTAGAATACTGCACACTCGTTGTCAGCAACACAAGAAAATGGGACAAACTGAAGTTAAAGCAACTCAGATGTCCTTTAGAAAAAGACCTGTGGGTTGCACATCTGTTCTGTCTTACAAAGACCTGCTGAATCTCGAGTCATTGTGGCTTCGAAGATTATAATTAAATCCCGTTTGTTTCTATAAAATTATTCATCGGCAAAGACATACACATTTTTACGAACTGAAATTCCAAGAGCCTTCGCTACATAATCTGAGGAGTAGGTAATAAAAATACCCCGATATCGCACGCGACTTCCATGCAGCTCCATTACGCTTAAATATCTACTGATATGGAATGGATTGCTCCAATCCTTCAGAAGTTCGGCTTCCACTTGGGAACGTAAAGAGTAACTAAAGCTAACTGTAAAGAACGGTTCTGTCTCAACTGCACGTATGAATATGTATATGTAACCTAAGAATATCTAAGCATTCATCTTCCGCGGATTTTGAGCGGTTCTCCGAGCTAAGTGATTATTGTGCAGACGTTTCGTTTCCTGACTAGGCAATATCATCAGTGCGGTTTCAGGGGCCTGGTTCGCAGTGCCTCGTAAGCGACTTCAATGTCCAAGTGCTTATTAATCGAGTTCTGCTTTGAATGCCAGGCTTCAATGAACTCACGTGCTTGCCGGCTTTTAGCCCTTCCGAGTATACTGGTATGCTCTATGTCGAATTGATGATTCTCAGCATATATATATATATATATATATATATATATATATATATATATAATTCAACACTTTACCAAGTGCATTATAATGGGCAGAGTGCCAAACACATGAGTTTTCCAGGGCAGTATCCAGGATCTCGCCGAAGGTGCACAAGAATGGAGGCTGGGCAACCCTGTCTAACACCGTAAGTGATACTGAAAAGGGGCAAAAAGTGTTTGTGTAACCTCACGCGACCCCATTTTATGGTAAATGCTGATGTACTTCTCAGGTACTCCCCACTTCAGTAACCAGTTCCAAAGAGGCACTCTGTCAACAGAGTTGAACGCGGCTGGGATGTCCAAGAATATGAAAATGGTTGGTCGAATGAACGTATGGCGGTGTTCAAGTATCTGGCGGATCGTAAAGATGTGATCGACGCAGCTGCGACCCAGGCGAAATCCATCTTACTGTCCACGTAGGTGCTGTTCTCGTACGCAACCGAGCCTCTGCAAGAGTAGCGTAGCGAGCAGTTTGGATGCGACACAAATGAGACTGATGCCACGATGGTTGGAGCAAACCGTCAGGCTTTCATTTTTGTAAACAAGTACAACATCCGCTAATTCCTAGTCGTATGGGATGATTTCAGCAGTCCAAGTCTGATTAAAGAGAGATGTCAGATAAATCACAGATATTGCAGTACTACATGACCAGTATAGTACAAGTTTGTGTCCATCAAGTTGACAGAACAAGACTGCGACCTGAACCCGGGAGCTTTGAGGTGTCAGTCGAATGCTCTGTCCTCAAGCCACCGAATCGAAGCAGACAGCGATTGTCGTAACGGCTAATGACTAAGCGGAGGTCAATTCGAAGTACTCGTTGCGTGAGTGGACTGCGACACGCAACCTCGATTTGGATCACGTCTGACTTTGTGGTAAATCCCAGTCAGCTTGATCAATGGGACCGTCGCTGAAACAAATACGTTAGGCGTATTGTCATTTTCCTGAGCTCCATTCACAGAGTGACAGTGGAAGACGGCAATCGCTGGGGAAAAACTGAAGGTGAACGGATCTGGCGTCTATCGTTCGTGTGATGATTCTTTGTGAACCAATCCTCCGCTAAAAGTGGCTGCAGCGACCATATTTAGAAGCATGAATGGGCGTTTTTGTCATACACAATACTTAAGTGATTAATGCATCCGGTTTGAGGACAGTTGATTAGTTGAGGCGAAAATGAGACAAGCTCACTAGAGAGGCAGTTGAAACATGCCAAATGGCCCAAAAGTACTCCTATTCCTCGATTGTGTCTCAGGCACAGAGTAGCGGCAATCAGTGGAAATAGAAAAGTACACACAACGAATTGTCACACTCACCGAATCATGGGCGGGGAAATAACGATTCAGTTCACAGATAAAAGCGGCGTAATCACCCGATACAATGAATGACTCCAAGTGAAAGTGTAGAATCTGAAAACGCAGGATGGAAAAGTGGGAGATATCAAGTGAAAGTGTGCGAACGGATCAATGCGCGAAGAGGAATCAAATCAACCGCTGCTGTATTCACTGAAACATCGTTTTTACCTCATCCACAGTGCATTCATTTATCTGTTCCGTATGAATATTTTTAGGGAGCTCTTTGGGTGAACTATTCCTAAAGTTACCACTGCTGTCACGCACCGTCGATTCCGTGAAAAAACCTCGAGATACTGCGCATAATTCGTAATTTGCTCATCTTGGCCACAAAATTGTACAAATCATTCGAATGAAGTATTAATAAACGTTCTGGTAAAGTGAGAAAACGTCGTGTATCCTGAGAAGTTGGCTTTAGACTCTGTCATGTGCCGAAGATTCTCTGCAGCATGGCGTGTTCTTTACTTTATGACGAGGGGACCGGTTACTGGAGTGATATGTGTGCACTTCCTTCCAGTGTTGCTTTTCTATTTACACAATGAGCAACAAGCATGTTCGACGTCGTGTATTTGGTGAAGGAAAAGCTAGTGACTCGTTCAGCGCCATTATATCACGCACCGGGTTCCGATGGCTTGTTCGTGTGTTGTGCATGCCAGCGGACCGGCTCCCTCATCGTGGGTTAGTTGCGCGAGCAGTTTGAATGGACGAGGAGAAGAGGCCAAACGATGATTTGGTCAAGATGAATGAAGGCCCTCATTACGAAGTTGGCATCGGTTAATGTCTCCCGACAGCCAGCTTGGGGTCCCAAAGACGATGAGCACGGTTTTTGGATATACTAGTTGATTAGGTTAAAAGCCGATCTTAACGGCGCTTGTATTGTGTTTCTTTGTCCATCCCCCATTCCGCTTATCTTCTCATTCCGATCACGAACTCACGCGGCATGTATAATACGACATTTGGCATTATATTACGCTCTTTAAATTTTACATTCTGCAATGTTTAGCATCTCGCTCTTCACAAACTTATCTTTTGTTATGCGGCACAGTTGGCCGAGGTGTGTTTCTCACCTACAGATTAGCTGTAATGATGATGATTGATTTAAACAATTGTGCATTCTGTTGTTATCATTTTAGTCCATCTGAGTACATAAGGTTATTTTGAGTTGAACCACTGGACAAACAGAATACATAAAGGAGAAGCCGGAATAGCAACAACAACAAAACCGCTAAGTTCCGCACGGTCTTGGTACCGGAGTGGACGGCTTACCAAAGAGATGGATTACTTAAGGTCCGGATATAATGCTAGACAGCGTCTCGTTTAACGTTGCTCACAATGTGAAGACAGTGCGTTATACTCCGCTCGAGCGACGAGTCTAATCAGTTTAACGACAGACACCACCTTCGACATGGTTATGAGCTACAAAATTTTGGACTCCGTTAAGGAGTGTTTGCTTCAGTTTACAATGCGGTGTTTGCCGAGTTGGACCTGGAAAGATTGGGTGAAGGCGGTTCGGCGGTGATCAAATTCCCTGGAGGATTCCAAGCTACCAGTGGAGCGGATGGCTCTTACCCGAATTCATGGACCAAGAGAATCAACGACGACTCCCAGACGCTGGCTCTTAACGAAGGTAGATGAGTTGATCAACATGGTCTATGAGAGATGAGTTACGGCACCGAAAATGAAACACTGTTAACAATGTGAGGACAGAAAGCCCTTTCACAGTAAGATCTGACTTACCAATCGTCGTGCCTTGGTTAGATACTCCGAGAGCGGGGCGCAGAAGGAGCTGCTGGACTGATCCAAGTTGGCGGCGAGGTTTGTGGCTATGACGATCAAATCATCCAGCCGTTGGCAGAGGCCAGATACTTTGCAGCCATTTGTCCGTGTGGATGTCGAGGGGACGCATGCTGGATGAGGTGGGGTAGGAAAGTCCTGCATTGCAGCAAGACACCACTTAGCTATATCCGGGGCACGATACGATGACTGATGGATCAGACTGAGTACTGAGTGGACGAAAAGGGGAAACACACACAAGTGTTTGAGAGTTGCAGATATTGCGTGCCATGCAGGCACGAGTCTTCGTTTCAACGAAAGAGCAAGAAAGATGCTGGTTAACTGACCATATATGGGATGTCGCGATAGAGAAGGTAGAATAACAACCTAAAGGCAATGTAATGGACTCCCAGCGTCACGCCGACGCTTCGGTCACCAGTTTAATGGCAGCAATTTACAAGGTATTCGAATTGGAGAGTATAAGAACTGCTCTCTCTCTCAACACTACACCTCACGACCGACCGGTTTCGTCCTGATTTGGACTCAGCTTGAGCTGAGTGAGGAACCAGACACAGTAATTGACGGCCCTTGTCTTGGTCACTAGGATGTGGTCTTCATAATACCTCCCTTAGGAGTTCGCTGGTATGCGATTTCGGCCTGGGATTGGACTGTAGCGGTTTGTCCATCTGGGCTGACAGGTAAGTGCAGGATGGGCTAGTGGCCCGGTCGTTGACAACTTGAAGTCGTCCAGGAGTAGGTGGATGTTAGGTGCTGCCCACTCGCAACAGTGCGCTCCATGACTGGTTTCGTGCATGCTTGCACTCATCAGGCAGAGCTAGCCGGACTGCGACTCGAACCCCAGACCTTTGGGATAGCATCCGAATGCTCTACCCCTGGGCCACCGAGTCACGGTGGGCAACGTCTGCCACAATGGTTAAGAAGTTATCATCCTCAAAACCATTTGTAATAGCAAAGCAAGTGTGATAAAAAACACTGTATGTGGGCCAGTTCCCTTGCGGCGAACTACATGCTTAAGAAGCATACGGGACCAGCGCGTTTAGATTCTGTCAACAACGCAGTATCAACAAGAACATTTGCAAAGTGATAAAAAGAAATTGTCGCACTTTTTGCGAGTTGGCCGATACACCCCGTTCGCCTATGCGCGGAAGAACACGTGGAGTTAGTTACAAAATTTAAAAGAAACATACAGATTTTAAATTCCCAAATTTGCCCACTCGCGTCGCTGGAGCTGCGAGGACCGCCACTTCGCCTTACGCTATCGTGCTTTGAGGCTCAGAGAGTTGATATTTCTCTCTGTCACAAACTCCGGTCAGAACGCAAGTCAAACTTTTGGTAGAAAATCATTTTCTCCATGCGCGTTTTGGGTTTGGAGTGATCAATATCACTCTACAGTACATGAACAGAGACGATTATCGACGTTCGGGAGCGAGCAGCGCACCGAGACGATGTCGCACCCACCACAACGAAAACATCGCTGAATGCACTGACACCGAAGGCTGCACCTCTCTAAAAAGCCACAAAGTGCTGTTATTGGCCAACACCCCACAGGTTCTCCCGGGTATTCGACTATTAATCAAAGGGGTAGATGGGTTAACCACATCCTCTTGTGATCAAGTCGTTAAAGAGAATGCTGCACGCATGAGCAAGGCTTTCCAGAACCCCAATCATCTATGCAATCAGCCGGACATAGGCCTATCGATTAAGGACAGAATATACAACGCTGCACTGACGCTACCATCACCCATAAATGAGACATGGCGTTGAGAACTTTTAGAAAGTAGTTAGTTTTGTTTACTGGTACGTGCAAGGTACTTGCTTAAGCGCAGCTGCGTGGCATGTGGACGGGTTGGGTGAAAGCGAGACTCGGTGATGATTAGACTTGCTAGAGCAGTTCAGTCAAACAACTGTGATCCAGACGCCGAGATGCAGTGGATGCAGTTGCTACGGCTCGAGTCACATCAAAACAATGAGAAGTGGTAGCGTGCAAGCAAACTGCGGGAGAGAAAATGAGCGCAGAGAAAGTGAAATTAACCCGGATGAAATATAAAACAGGCAAAGTGAAGAAACCTACTGACTGCGTGACTGAGCCATGTTTGGTGGGGTATCCAATTTGGTGGACGAATCAATCACACAATAGGATAAATGGTGGTTTATCTAGTTCATCGCGACTATATTACACGCCAGGTAGGTTGAATATTAGCATCAGACGATCGTTCCGCCTTATTCAAGCTCATCAGCGGTGCGCATGCTATCGGTCCCCTTCAGAAGCCGAATCCTTGACCGTTGGTGGCTTTTGCATTGCGGCACAATAGCTAGGATGTTTTACACATGCAGCTAACGTGTATAATAATAATGATGATGATGAGTGGCTTGCACCGCTAAGGTAGCAGGTTATGCCACTGCATTGACCATTATGGATGGAAATCTAACTGCGATATAGCCCCGTTCATCCTTCACTGGCAAGCAGGTTACTGCTCGTGCTGAGGACACTTGTTGGCCGCCCAGTGTCAAGACTTCCCTTGCCAATAACCGCGAAGTCATGCAACATTTTGAAGACTAATAGGACTGTTTTTGATTCATCATCATCATCATCAACAGCAATACATCAGCCATTTGGAACTGATGCTTCGCTGCCATACAACAATGAGGAACTATGAAATAGAGAATAAGAAGAGGGAGAGAAGCAAAACTTACCTGAAAACCTTAATGTCCTAAGCAAACATTCAGGGTCAAGGCGCCTATACCTTGTGTAGACAACATACCGTCACAAACAGCTGGCTATCGTGTAAAGATAAGGCGGCATCGGCGAGACAGCTTCCTTGCGGCTTTCACTGCCACGCGTCATAATCAGCCATTACCCCGCAGATAACTCAGCACCAAACACCGATTAGAAGACGGCAACAGACGCGCCACTGGTGTCGGTTGCGAGCCATGTCCTGTAAAGTCTCGAGCCAAGCACAAGGTGAAATGCGTCAGCTTATACGCCGTAACGGCGCTTCGCTGCCGCGCGACCACCACCAGTCGCGCACGGGCTGAGTATACCGCGAGGACGCCCACCCCTACGCGGATTCGAACCGGTGACCTCATGGTTGGAAAGCAAACGTGCCAACCACTCGGCCACCGGCCGACACCACTCGGCCACCGGCCGAGTGAGTCACCTGGACTCCAACCCGGAAGGCGAGACGGACCAACGGCACCAAGTTTGGTCGTCAGTGACTTCATTTCCCGCTGCCAAGTCAACTTCTGTCCACCTCGAGCCTTGTGCCATCCTACACCTGGTAGACTGAACAAGGCCCTCCTAGGTAAGCGGTGGCCAGGCATACGTAGCACGTGCCCGAGCCAACGCAACTTATTCAGTGCTATCTGTTGTTCTAGGGAGCTAGTATGATTATCACCACCTAGTACTCGCCTACGCACATCATCGTTGCGGACACGCTGGTGCCATCCGACACCAGCAATGCTTCGCAAACAACGATAAGCAAAGACTTGAAGGCGCCTCAGATCTTCAGACCGAAGGGGACAAGTTTCACTACCATAGAGCAGAACGGCCCTTACTGTGGCCTTGTATACACGGCCTTTCAGACGTAGCGAAACTCCCTTCTGTCGCCAAAGATGACGCAGGTTCAAGAAGGCAGCTCTGGCCTTGCAATGCGTGAGCTCACGTCAGTTTCTATGCGCCCATCATTGCTGATGCAGCTGCCAAGATAAGTGAATTGATCAACCACCTCAAGTTCCTCGTTTGCAAGCGTCAAGGGGTCATCAAGTGGCTGGTGGTCCTGCAGCAACACTTTGCACTTTGAAGGTGCGAAGTGCATACCAAATAATGGGACCACACTGGACAGGCTATTCAGGGTTGATTGTTCCGCCTCAACATCGTCGAAAAGTAAGACGATATCGTCCGCATAATCTAGATCAACCAATCTTTCACTAGGCAGCACTTCAACGCCTACATCGTGAGATTCCGCAAGGGAACACTCCATGATAGAAGCCACGACGAAATTGAATAGAAATGGGGAAACCGGACAACCCTGACGAACGCCACTTGTAGTCGAAAAGCTATCCGATAGGACACCATAGACCCTGACACGGCCTGTAGTGTTCGAGTATAGAGCACGAAGGATGTTCACATATTTCGTGGGAACATCTTTCCGCGCAAGTATTTCGAACAGAATCGATTGATCGACTGAATCGAACGCACTCTTGAAATCGAGGAACATAGCTATTGTCGGTCTGCGGTATGCGTGGCGCTGCTCTACCACCTGCCGCAAAGTAAATATATGGTCTATACAGTCACGTCCTGGGCGAAAACCGGCCTGCTCTTCCCTAATCCGAGATTCCAGTTCCACATTGAGGCGACGAACGAGAATCGAGGCCAATAATTTTGTCACAACTGGCGTTAGGCTAATACCCCTGCGGTTCGCAGTCTGTGCGACTGCCCTTATTGTATATTGCCACTATAATCGATTCGCTCCAATTAGCCGGCACACTCTTCGTTCCAGATACGTTCGAATAGGGAGGTCAGTGCCCTGCAGAGGACCTCATCTCCATCCTTAAATAATGCAAGTGGGAGGGAATCCGGGCCAGCGGCACGAAAACGATTGAGGGCTGTGTTCGCGTTTCGGACCTCGGCCTCCGACGGAGGCTCTAAACTAACCGTCCATGGCTCGTCCTGCATCACCTGAGTAGGAAGAGGCCCGGGAGCAGGGGGCCAGCTGAACTGATCTTCAAAGTGTTCAGCCCAACGAGCCATACGGCGCTCCTTATCGTGTATCAGCGCACCCGCGCTGTCTCTGATTGTCTCACTGACGCCTGGTTTTCTGGGACCAGTGGTGGGGGATTAGCTGGAAGAGCTTCCGATAATTGCCTACTGTTCCTGCCTGCTCCATTTCTTGAGCCCGACTGGTCCACCAGGCTTCCTTGTCAGCACGTAAACTCTGCTTTAGTTCACGCCTAATGGCCCGTCTGGTCACATTGTGTTCATAACCAGCCGGGGGGTGTTTTCTAGCTTCCAACAGGTTCACCGACCCCTCGGATATCCAGTGACTGGTGCGGTGACGACTGATAGTGCCACAAACAGATGCTCCTGCGTCGTGCATAGCGGCCGAGATCCTATTCCACTGAAGCTCAGTGTCATTAGGACAAGACAGCAGGAGTTCGCTATGCAGTGCTTCTTTATAGGCTTGCCTGACAGAGGACTCAGACAATTTCTCCGTTGCCAATCGGGGGAGACGCTTTGTGCGCCTTCCGGTGAAGTTCATGGAGAAACGACAGCGCACCAAGGCATGAACAGAGTCGACACAGATACTCCAGTACGAGGGGCAATCCAGAATGTAACCATGCCACCTGTAACTTATGGCTATGTGGTCAATTTGGGTCCATCGCTGGCCAGCTACAGGTGGACGCCAAGTGGCACTTCGGCGTCCACTGTGTCTAAAAGCAGTGCTAGTAAGAAACAACTGGGGCTCCGCACACAGTTGCAGCAGACGCTCGCCGTTGTCAGTCCGTTCGGCGTAAAGTCCATACTTACCACCCAGCTGAGCTACTGAAGAGCTCAGGCGTCCTACTTGTGCGTTCACATCCCCTGCAAGTACTATAATATCTGAACTAGTAGCACTGCGTAGTAGCCCGTTCAGTTCGTGATAGAAAGTGTCCTTGGCAGCATTAGAACTGCAGTCGGTGGGAGCATAAACGGAAATCACAAACAAACAGCGGTTTTTACTACTTTGCGAATTCACCTTAGCTGATGTCATCAAACGGGCTGCACATAAACGGCTGTTCACCGGAATGCAATCAACCAACGATGACTCAGCCTTGCAGCTGAGAATGATACCTACACCAGCTTGACCCGTGAGTGCTGCATCGGCGTCTCCGGATGCGTGCAACAAATAACGAAAGGATAAGCCGGGTGCAGTCAATTCAATAACCCCGTTAAGGTCATTAGTCCTAGTTTCGGACACACAACACACATCAACACCCAGTGTGTCTAAGGTGCGTGCGAGTGCAGCCTGCTGACCTGTTTGTCTTAGAGTGCGGACGTTGAATGTCGCATGGAAACGGGACAGCGTGGCCTTATAAGGGACTTTTGCCGATAGGCGTCCGGTACGTGTCGCAAGAAGGTGGCTGCAGATGGTTCTACTCCAGTAGCACTTCGGTTGCTGTCAATTAAGCTGGGAATTATAGAAGGAAGGTTAGTAATGGGGACCGGGGTGGGAGTAAGAGAAAAAGGTGGAAAAGAAAGAAGGGAGGCGCCAGCAGTAGCATGTTTTCGCTTATCCGCCCTGCTGTATGCAGCAGATAAGGCGACCCTTAATAATCTGCGCGACGGCCGATGCAGGATGAAGTTTATGTTTGAAGAAAATGTCATGGTTGTATGTGGGCTGGGATACTGCCAGAGCGCCCAGACCTAGACAGGAGGACGATTAGGGTACTCATCCAAAGCCTTTGGCTCAAAAACCTGTCCGCAAGGCAGCGGGGTGGCAGTGATTTAGTTTTACAGAAATGGACGCCATCCCGTTTCAAACCCCCAACCTGGAGGACCAGGAGACTGAGTTTGTCTGACCTCTCACCATTGACCAACCTAGTAGGAGTAGCTCTCAAGACGCTCGGAGGCATCACCCAGTATAGCTCAATGGGTCAATGAGGTACGCAAACCGCCGCACCACGTTAAGGTCCAGTCTCGTTGATTACTTTGGAGTAAAATGAACTGCTAAGATTTGGGTAATGTAAAATAATTACACTACAAACCAGGTAGGCCAATAACCCATCTGGGAAAGCACCAGACGATCGTTTCGCGCTATTGGGGCTCATTAATGGTGCGCATGCCCTTTTCAAGGAACGGAACCCATGACCGATAATGACTCGCACCCCTAGCCAGTAGCTTATGTCACTGAGTTATGGGGGACGATAGCTGA
Organism: Dicrocoelium dendriticum; assembly: GCA_944474145.2. Lineage (NCBI taxonomy): Eukaryota > Metazoa > Platyhelminthes > Trematoda > Plagiorchiida > Dicrocoeliidae > Dicrocoelium > Dicrocoelium dendriticum. Next base: position 257,203,373 of record OX104063.1, read on the forward strand.
CCATCATAGATTGAAATCTAATTGCAACATAGCTGGACTCTGCCCAAGAGTGCGATTGCGCGGGCCCGCTAGGATGTGTTTGAGGCCGATCAGACGCAACCTTTTAATATTTAAGATAACCATGTGATGTTTTTCGGTCGTAGTAGACTACGCATAAACGGCCACGGTCAATTGCGGATGAATCTTGCTGGATTTGCACCAATTGGGAGGGAAACGCAAATAGCATCAAATCATTAAGTGGTGGTGCTCATACACTGAGACACTCGAGTTGAGTGCATGGCCAGCACCTAGCATGACTAAGTTCGAAAGTAAGTGGGTCATCGATCTTTCAAAGCTCAGAGGAACATGATACTATACTAAGTTTGTCTGAGCCCCAAATACGACCTGTTTAGTACGAGTGACACTGGAGGCATTCAGTCATTGTCACCAAGAAAGTTCATTCATTCATGCATTATACACGTCAGCTAGAGGTGAGAAACATCTCAGCTACTGTACCGCAACACATAAAGGAAAAAGAAAATAAATACAACAGTTGTATGTCAGCTGAGCTACCAGCAACGGATAGGCATCGTTCCGGTAAGCTACCAGCCGGCTACTAGGCAAAAAGAAAAACTGTTATACGCTACGAAATGAGATCGTAGGTGGAGGGGGAGGCTAACAGGGATGGGGAAAGACAAAGAAACCCACAGCAGGAACGCCACTGAGGTCGGTTCCTTGGCATGTCAGCAAGTGTATCCAGCCAAACGTGTTCACCGTCTTTTGGACCCCAACCAGGGAGCCGTAACGTTCCAACCGAGTCTAGCTCCGAAGTGAGGGCCTTCATTCTTTTGGACCAAGTCATCGCTTGGCCACCCCTCATCTTCTTCCATCCACACCCCCGGTAAGCAAACAATGCACGTCGCGGGAGTCGGTGGGCTGGCACGTGGCCGAACCATCGAAGACTGGTGTGTGAGATGACGGTGCTGAGCGGTTCATTTCCTTTTCCTGCGCCGTAAACAAGGCGTCGAACACGCTCGTTGCTCACACGGTGTTCCCACCAGATGTGAGCCAAACTGCGAAGGCACCGATGGTCGAACGTAACTAGCTTCTTCAAGTCCGCCGATCTTAGGGGCCAGTTTTCGCAACCGTACAGTAGGGTCGAACGTACCGCTGCATTGTACACTCTACCCTTAAGGGCGAGAGTAATCTCGCGCCGCCGCCATAGGCGGCGAAGGTTAGCAAAAGTACTTTGAGCTTTTACTATACGGTTCGTGATCTCGTATTCGATCCCAAGGGCGCTGATACAACTTTCCTGATAGTTGGATTTCCGAACGACTTCTAGCTGATCCCCATCAAGGGTCAGCGCAGGATGCGATCCCTGCCAATCTTGGAGGAACGCTCTGCATTTCGATGGTGCAAAGCAAAGTCCGAAGCAGGTGACAGCCAGTGCTAATCTGTCCAGCGCGGCTTGGCACGTCTAGGAGCTGCCACAGATGTGGGCAATGTCGTCTGCATACTCCAAGTCAAGATGTTGTCCTCCTGGGAGTAGCTCCACACCTTCCAAGTCATGTCCTGTAAATGCAATCTCCATGACTTCGTCAATAGCGAAGTTGGAGAGGAAAAGTGACAGCGGGCATCCTTGTCTCACAACGCTGGAGATATTGAAGGGTGGCGACAGCTTGCCGTAAGCCCTCACTCTGCCCGTGCTACGCGCGTATAATGATCGGATAATATTTACATATTTCTCAGGCACACCCTTCCTGAGTAGACAATTCCAAAGGGCACATCGATCAACCGAATCGAAGGCACCTTTGATGTCGAGGAACACGACTACGGTGGGCCGCCAATATGTGTGACGGTGCTGCAACAACTGACGCAAAGTGAAGTTGTGGTCGATGCAGCCACGATCCCGACGAAACCCGGCTTGCTCTTCACGAATCTGGCTTTCACGAGCGCCAGTCAGTCTGTGAAGAATTATGGAGGCGAGTAATTTAGAGGCGATGGAGATCAGACTGGTTCCTCTATGGTTGCCGCAGACCGAACGCGAGCCTCCTTTGAAGATGGGAACAATTATGGAGCGGCTCCAGTCGGTTGGGACAGTCTCCTGCTCTCACAGTTTTACTAGTAATTCATGTAAAGCATCAACAAGAGCAGATCCTCCGAATTTGAAGAGGGCTGGAGGAAGATCATCTGGTCCCGCGGCTTTGTTCAACTTCAACAGTCCTATATCATGTTCGACTTCTGAGCGAGAGGATGAATCCAAATGGACAACCCACGGAGCAGGGCGATCACTAGTCGGCGAAGAATCGAACAACTCTAGCCGATTAAATTGCTTTTCAAAATGCTCAGCCCAACGCTCCAAACGTTTTGACAAATTGTGGATAGGCTGCCCACTCTCGTCACGTATAGTTTCACTAACACCATGTCTCCTGCTGCCCATTTCCCGTATCAGACGAAGTAACTTACGATGGTTGCCAAGGGCAGCGGCCACTTCCATCTCTGACGCACGATGACCACCAAGATTCGAGGTCTCTCTTCAGGCTAGCACGGAGCCTTGCCCAGAGCTCTTTGCGAGTTTCATTGTGTTCGCTTCCAGCCGGGATATGCCGGTGAGCATCGATAAGTTCCAGAGACCGAGAAGAGACCCAATATCCATGTTGGCTATTAGACATACTACATGAGGATTTGCCTGCTGCTAGTAAGGTCTGACGAACATGTGACCAGTGACCATCAATGATCTTCAGTGAGCGCTTACTCAACTCGCATGTCAGCGTACTTCGATACGCATTCAGAACAGCTGGCTTCGTTAGTTGGCTGGTGTCAATGCGCTCACAGCGTCGTCGTTCGCCAAAACACATCCGTGTGTCAGCACATACAAGTGCATGATCAGTGTCCACACATGTGCTCCAAATCGAGCGACAGTTCTGGACACAGCCCCTCCAGCGGTAACTGATAGCAATGTGATCGATCTGCGTCCAAGACTTGTTCGAGGCTGGTTGGCGCCAAGTCACCCTCCGGCGGGTGCTGTGTCGGAAGTTAGTGCTCGCAAGAAATAAGCGGGCATCTTCACACAAATGAAGTAACCACTCACCGTTATCATTACGGGAGCCTACACGGTGCTGATCGCCCAGATGCATTTCATCAGTGGACAACTTGCAAGTTGTGCGTTCAGATCCGCCGACAGCACAATAGTGTCCGTGCTTCTTCTGTGGCGAAGGAGCTGGGTCATTTGGCGGCAGAAGTTGTTCTTTACCGAATCATCGCTACAGTTTGCGGGCACATGGGCAGCGATCACGAATAAATACCTGTTAGTCCCACGTGACTTCGAAGCTTTGAACGAGCCAGCCAATCGGACCGCACACATCCGGCTACTGATTGGAGTCCAATCAACCAGAGCAACTTCAGCCCGGGGACTCAGGGCAATGCCAACACCAGCTTGGCTGGTGCTCGAAGCTGCATCGTCACCGGATAGGCGCAATGAGCAAGTGCTGCTGGCGACACCTGAAGGGGATCGCAGAGTGAGCACAGCGCTCGAGTCTTGCAGGCGGATCTCCGATAAGCAGCAGATATCGATCGAGAGGGTCTCTAATGTTCGGGCAATTGCTGCCTGTTGATCGATCTGTAGTAAGGTGCGTACATTGAGGCATGCCAATCTGAAGGAGGATCGAGGGCTCTAAATGGAAGCCGATGAACTGGAATGGACCGCTTGGTTGGACATGGGCTTGTCGACAGGAGAGAAGTGACGCTCCGCTTTAGCATGTGAGTTGAAACTAGAAGATAAATCCCTAGCTAAACATGTTGGGGGAGGGCCAAGAATCGGGGGTTGAAAACTGGGGGGGGGGGTATAAGTGAAGTTGGAACGGGACGGTAAGAGAGAAAAAGCGTAAGAGGGAGAATAAGAAGACGTGAAGGCTTGGGCAGCAGCATCCAAACTCCTATTCACCCTGCTCGATGCAGCAGATAGGGCACCGTTGATTATCCTCTGCGGTGGCCAGAGCATCAAGAAATTGTTTGACGAATGATTCATAGTATTGCGTGGCAGAATACTGTCAGGTTGCTCAGCGCCCTAGACAGGAGAACGATTAGGGTTCTCAACCAAAGCCTTTGGTTCAAAAACCTTACCTCAAGGCAGCGGGCTTGGAGTTGGGCTACAAGGAATCCGTTTTAAGGAATAAGGTGCCACCCTCATTCTAACCCCCAAACTGGAGGACCAGAAGACTGAGCTTGTCTGGCCTCTAACCATTGACCAGTCTGGTATGTGTGGATCTGAAGGTGCAAAAAAACACCACCTAGCATAGCTCAATGGATCGCTGAAACACACAAACCATCGCACAACGGTAAGGTCCAGCCTCATTGCGATGGTCCAAGAAAGTTCAGTGGAGCATAAAGACACACGAGCCATCGCATCATGTTATAGACAACGTAGTGAAACGGATATAAAAACCTCAATGAACTTACTGGCCTCGGCTGCTTTGACAAAGCGTTTTCGAAGAGAGAAGATTAACAGACTAGTTAGCAAAAACTCCTCGGTCAAATCTATGGTGAAAGGTAAGGAGGTTAGACTACAATTAGTATTTACCGTATGCCTCCTCCTCCGATGCTGACAGGGACGACGAAGGCGAGTGGGAAGCGTCGATGTTTACCATTGAGAAGCTGAAGATAGATAAGTAGACGTCAGCGGTAGCAGCATAGTCATTGTGGTGGTGGTGGTGAGGAGGTGAGGGGAAAATATGAGAACCATCTCCTTGTGTGTAAAAAGATCTTTATTCGGAACTCTTAACCAGGGGGCAGCTAACAGAGTCGGGTATCCACATAGTGAGAACGAAACGGTGGTGACCAGGAACGTAATGATGAGAAGATGCAGCGCGAATGACTGCTTCTGTACAGAGGAGGCCTCTCCTCCTCTCCTTAATAAAGCATCGGCCGCCGGATGGGAGACGATTAATCGACCTTTGGCCGGAGAGATGATTCCGTTTTTTCCAACGACAAATATACCCACATGAGCAAACAGAAGTAGCCACAGGGAACCATAATCTGTAAATCAAAAGTGTGAATTCACTGGTGTCACTTACTGCATCGTAATCTTTCAGCCGGAGCTGACAATAACTAGTGAGCAACATAAGAGCCATGATGCCGAGACAGGCCAGCCTTTTGCAGGCACGCCCACCCACCGCTAAGGTGGTGCCCAATATGAGCTCAAAGACTCCGGTTGACTGCATGTACACCTGCGGATTTGGTTGAATGCCGAAATGGCGTAAAGGAGAGACTTCAGTGAAATTTTTGAATGTCTTTAGCTAAATTGAAACCTAGATAAAGCTAACCAGGAATACAGTACTTACCATCTCACGATACAAGGTGACGTTCAACCGCACGGTCTTGACGATTCCAGGTAGTATAAAGAGAATACCTAACACAACCGCAGACACTTGAGTTCCGAGACGAGAGGCCATCTCTACGGAAGAGGAAACAATGACTATTGAGTATATTTACAGCGAAGGATGCCCACGTGCACATATTCAAGTCATGTGATGTGTACTTCCCTTTTTGAAGAAAGATAGAAATACTACGAAGTGAAATCGAAGGACAAGGCAAGTGACCGATCTTTACGAAGAATACAATATGGCTGCAGGTTAAGAATCAAAGGAATCCAACGTGAGCATCACCGGCTATACACGGGTACAATCAATCATAGCCGTTGTCGAAACAAGATAATGATTCTAGCGTTTCACAAAAGGCAGTATAGGACAAAAGAAGTGGAGTAATTTCGGAGCTCAGTGAGAATACCGCCGGTATTTTTATTCTCATTTCGCAAAGTGTAATTATGACCACAGTCGGGGTGCAAGAACGAGACTGAAAGTCCGTTTCTCTTTGCAACTGATAGTCGCGTCGCTGGCTTGCTGAACAACCTCGTGGTGCCAGCTGGGTGATTCGGGTTCTTCTCGTTCCAGCGAATGGTTCGGCGGCAGTGTTCCAGGACGTGGTGGGTTTTCGCCTGGCAGGCGCTCTCCCTATAAAAAGCCACAAATGTCCGCTTAACAACACTGCGACGTGGCGGATGTGACTCGCCACTAAATAAAGTCACTGCCCCTTGCGCCTCCATGAGGCATTGTACTTTAAGGGTGCATTGGGCCCCTGGTCCTTCACGGACCAAAAGGCGTATGAACCATCTATTTGGTCACCGGCTCCCAACGGGTTGCGACGCCATCACATCGCCCCACTGCCTTGTAGGTTAGATCTTTGATCAAAGGCTCGGGGTAGGGCCCCCCCTAAGACAACCCACTACTTCGGCCTGGGCAACCGGGTAGTATCACGCCCACTGACGAATCATGGACCACGCCGCTTACTACTGCCACTGCTATGCCCATCTTCTGTGCTAACTCAACTGCTCAACCTCCACTCACAGATCACCCCACCTCCCATCCTTCACCCACATGCACTCTGATGTCTTCTACTGTCACCGTCACAAACGACCCACGTCTCGCAGCTGATGGAAGTAACAGCCAAACTCCCGATGTTCAATGTCTTACGATCGCAACCGCCTCTCACTCCACCGAAGCTGGTTCTCCATTCATCCTCGCAGCGTTTAATGTTCGAACTTTGATGCAGATCGAACGACAAGCATGTCTGGCCCGTACTCTTGAAACGCTTTCGATAGACATCTGTTGCCTTTCAGAGATCAGATTACAAGACTCTAGCGCCGTCATCAGAATGGCCTCTCCGGTAAACTCTGACGCCAAATACTACTTGCGGCTTTCCGGAGACCCATAATCTGCCGCCACTGGTCAAGCTGGTGTTGGGGTTGTACTGAGTGCCAAGACTGAATCAGCTCTGTTTGACTGGATCCCAGTCAACAGCCGACTATGTGCAGTCAGACTAAGAGGTTCATGTTACGTAAGCGGGCGTCGAGACGTTAAACGTGCCTTGTTTGTCGTCTCCGCTTACGCCCCTACAGACTGCAGCCCGGATGCAGTTAAAGATAGCTTTTATCATCAACTACATGAACTTCTGCGTTCCTCCAAACGGACTGATATAGTCATTCTTGTCGGGGACTTTAACGCACGAGTTGGCCGCCTTCCACCAAGCGAGCACCACCTTGGGGGTAGTTTTGGTCTCGGTGGCAGTCGATCAGACAGTGGAGACAGACTGCTTGCTCTTTGCTCTGATCATCGCTTGTATACTTCGAGCACTAGTTTTAGGCACTCGAGGAGGTACACTGCTACCTGGCGCGCGCCCTCACAAACGCAAGAGTGCTCCCAGCTTGACCACATAGCAATCAGCTACAGATGGCGCGAAAGCGTAACGGACTGCCAATCGTACTGGTCAACTTTACTAGACTCCGATCACGCATTGGTTCGTGCTAAGATTTGCATGCGTTTCGGAGGATCACCTAAGCGCGCCCACTACCGACTGGATGTCGCGAATCTACAAAACCCTGCGATTTTAATCAGGTACCAAGCCTCACTGTCAACCTTGCTTGGCTCAACTATTGACGGTGATCTCGATTCGCAGTGGGTGCATATCCAAGCTGCTTTAGTTTCCGCCAGTATCGACACTTGTGGAGTTACCCGTCATCCACGGAGGCATTGGATTTCCGCCGACTCCTTGTCGCTGATGGACAGACGCCGCTTGCTCCCATCGGATTCCAGACACGTTGAAGAACGCCAATACCTTGGTCGAGAGTTGCGCAGGAGTCTGCAAATGGACCGCGAAGCTTGGTAGTGTGAACGTGCTAGGGAGATAGAGCTTGCTAGTCTCTCTGGTAATACCAGAAAACTCTTCCATCTCATTCGAGGCACCGAAGGTGTTCGATCTGGTATAAGTGAAACAATATGCGAAGAGGATGGCACCCTAATCACCAATCTTCAATGACGGTTGGAGCGATGGGCCGAACATTTTGGCTCGCAGTTTTGTGGCCCCCAGCTCCATCTGCTACCTCTGGCGCTCGCGCTGGGGCCGAGTGGTCTACCCCAACAAACCCTCCCTCTTCCCAGGAAATCGATCAGGAGCTCCGGCACATAAAGCGTTATAAAGCCCCCGGCCGATGGTCTTCCTCCGGCTCTATTTAAAGATGGTGGCGCATCGCTGGTTCGAGGACTCACCGCTTTGTTCTCGAAAAGTTGGTCGAAACACAAAGTTCCGTCACCTTGGGGTGAATTGATAGTCGTCCCCATCTTCAAAAAGGGCCTGCGCACAATCTGCTCCAACTACAGAGAAATAAGTTTAGCCCCCGTCGTTTGCAAGCTGCTGGTGTCCATCATACTTCGCAGGCTATCCCCAACACGCGAATCGTTGCAGCGAGAAGAACAAGCTGGGTTTCGCCCTGGTTGCGGCTGCATCGATCAAATCTTCACACTTCGTCAGATCCTCGAGCTCCGCCATGTGTATCGGAGGCCAAAGATTGCTGTGTTCCTGGATATCCGTGCAGCCTTCGATTCCGTCGATCGTACAGTACTGTGGCATTGCCTTCTGAGGAATGGTGTCCCCGAGAAGTTCGTCTCCATACTGCGCGCTCTATATAGTCTGACCTCGGGCAGGGATAGGGCTTATGGCAAGCTTTCGCCTATCTTTGTGGTCTCCAGTGGAGTTCGACAAGGATGCCCTGTCTCTCCGTTCCTATTCAACTTTGCCATTGAGGATGTCTTGAAGAACGCTCTAGGCGATTCGTTGAATGCTAGCGTTGAGCTCCTCCCAGGTAGTCGAGTTGTTGATTTGGATTATGCTGATGATATCGTCTTGCTGGGTGACGACCCACACGTCGTCCAACTTGCATTAAACCGCTTGGCGATTGAAGCATCAAAGTACGGTATGTACTTTTCGCCATCCAAATGCAAGGCTCTCTTCCAAGACTGGCAGGTGCCTCTGCCTGCACTCATGCTTGCTGGTGAGACACTAGAGGTTGTGGAGGGCCTTGTCTACTTGGGAAGTTGCATCGCTGCTGGCGGGGCTGTTGGAGACGATATTTCGATGCGCATCTCGACAGCACGCCTCGCATTTTCTAGGCTGAGGCATTTGTGGCGTCGCCACGACATTCGTCTCTCCATCAAAGGGCGGGTCTATTGTGTAACTGTTGTAGCAGTCTGGAGATTCCCCGGTTTGCTTGTGTAAAATTCTAACCAAAATTCTATAATTGTACACTTAGGCAACCGGTGTGGTTTGTTGAACTGCTTGCTGAGTTCGGACGCTTTACTTGCTCATCGCCATTTTTTGCTTCACGGGTTTGCGCAGAACGAGTAAGCGTAGCTTTTCGGTGGTTCTGCCTCGGGATCTTACGGCA
>OX104063.1:257213120-257248826 GCA_944474145.2 Dicrocoelium dendriticum
TCCGATACACGCATAAGAAAAATTTAATTGCGTCCTGTGAAGCTCTTCTTTACAGAGTGCACGTTTGAACGTATGCACGAATCTTTCCACCTGTCCGTTTGATTGCGAATGATATGGTGGTGAGAACATCTGTTGAATTCTCTTTTCCTTGCACCATTCGCAGAAAGAAGTTGAGGTGACATGTGTTCCATCGTCTGTCACTGGTAGGCCAAAATATCGGAACAGCTGCCCCAGTTCGTTGACAGTGTGCTGTCCAGTCGGATTGTTTACCGGAATCACATCAAGTCACTTGGTGAATGAGTCGACCAAAACGAGATAGGATTGGCCATTGATTGGTCCTGTATAGTCTAAGTGTATTCGTTGCCACGGTTTCTCTGCCTTAGGCCAAGGTTGCCACTGACACTTGGGAGGAGCCTTCGCTGCAAGTTGACAAGATTCACACTGTTCGCAGAATTTTTCAATTTCCGAGTTCATTTCTGACCAGTAAACAAAACTGCGTGCCAAGGCTTTCATGCGGCTGGTACCAGGGTGTCCCGTGTGTGGAACTGCTGCAATATTTGCCTCTGTAATTTCTTTGGCACCACCACTCGACCTCCAAACATAAGACAATGGTCCACGACTGACAGGGATCTACGTCGATTGTATAACGGCCGCAACTCCATAGGTATGCCTTCATTAGGTTAACATGTTCATACACACTGCATCAGTTTCCCCAAGATTCTGTCCCGTGATGTCTCCATACGAATGGTGTCGGCTGTTACTGGTAGTCTCCTCACATTATCATCCAGGATTTGTTGGACTTCTGATTCGAAAATGATAGCTGCAATCACACAATCACCATTCTCCTTTGGGTGTGAATTGATGAGATGAGACATGGCATCCGCTTGATCGATTAGTTGCGTAAGTTTATACTGTATACTGAAGTCGTACGCCAGTAGTATGGTTACCAATCGTTGTAATCAGTTTGCCGTAAAAACTGGAATCCCTTTCTTTGACTCGAATATCGACAGAAGTGGCTTGTGGTCAGTCAGGAGGGTGAAATGTCTGCCATACAGCATCTTATGGAACCGTTTCATTGCGAAAATGATCGAGAACGCTTCCTCTATCTGGCTATACTTCTTTTCAGCTGCCGTTAGTGACCGTGCTGCGTGCGCGATAGCCTTTTCTCCTCCATGCGGAAAAACGTGTGACAGAACTGCACCAACACCATAATTGGAAGTATAAGTAACAATGACAATTTTGAAATTCGGATTAAAGTGAGTCAAGAGTAGATCAGAAGTGAGGGCTGCTTTGACTGCATCAAAAGACTGCTGGCACTCCTTCGTCCATTTCCAACCCTTGTCTTTTGTCAGTAGCTTGTCCAGCGAATCTCTGGTTTGGTGAAGGCTTGGTAGGAAAGCACTATAATGGCTAACGAGCCCAAGGAACGAGCGGAGCTCTGAAATGTCCTCTAGAGGCTTTATCTTTTTGATGGCTTCAATATTGGCGGGATCCGGGCGCCGGCCATGTTTGTCGATGAGAAACCCAAGAAATTTGACATTTTCTAATAGGAACTCACATTTTTCAGCCCGTAATCGGAATGCAGCATCTTCGAGACGCAAAAGCACTCTCTCCAGTGTCTGTATCAAGTCTTGCTGATATGAGCCAATAATCAACGCATCGTACAGGTATATTGCGGTATTTGGGACATCGCTCAGCAGGGTATCCAATATTTGTTGTAAAATAGCCGGTGCGGTTTTCACTCCGAACGGCAACCGGTTGTACTGAAAAAGTCCGATGTGGGCATTTACTGTCAGTAATGTTCTGTACTGATGGGCAACTGAGATTTGCAGATACGCATCAGCTAGGTCAAGTTTTGTGAAACATGTTCCCCCATTGAGTTTGTTGAACAAGTCATCTGGTACCGGCAGGGTATACTGATGATCTTCCAACAGATTATGCAAACCTGTCAAGAAAACAACACAAATACGGACTTTAGTGTTTCCTTTCTTTACCATCACGATAGATACTGCTTATTCTGAATAGTGAACACGTTCGATTATCCCTTCAGATTGTAGTCGGTTTAACTTGGCTTCAATACGGACTGGGTTACGTAGGGCACCGGGCGTTTTGGTCTGAAGACTGGCTTGGCGTCTGGTTTAAGGTTCAACGCGGCAGTAGCTATACTGCAGCATCCAAGACCAGGTTGAAACAATGCATCGTGACGGCGTTTTATCTCGGTACTTTGATCTTGAAACATCAGACTTGATGTCAACGGTTGCGACAGCAGATTGACTTGCGGTGGCTGACATATACTGTTCACTGATTGGGCAAGCAGTTTCGGTTCATCCATCCAATCAAGCACCAACAAATTAAACCCCGGCTGGCCTGTCACGAAACATGTTGTCTGGATTTGTTTATCACGGAAGTTTACCTGAGAATTCAGTTCACCAAATAATATTAACGTTCCTCCTGACGCATTCCGGGCCGTGTGGTCCGTTTGCATGAGTGTCGGTTGCCCCAGCATGCACCAAGTGTCGCGAGGTATCCGGGTGATATCTGAAGCCGTGTCGATTTGTAACTTGACTAGGAAGTCGTTGATTTTCATAATTGTGTATTTGCGCTTGCTTTCCCCCCCCCCAATCTTGAAAGTTTTGGTGATAGATCCGGTCAAATTGGGACGCCAAACCGATCTGGCATTGTTACGCATCTTCCTGGCCAAAATTGGACGACTCGCCGCCAGGCAACATGACTCCTTATGCCCTTTTCTGCCGCAACGGTTGCAAGTGTGAGTTTTGAATGGGCACTCGCGAGCAAAATGTCACTCTCTACAAAACCAACATGCAGAGGAAGGTTTAGAATGCGGTGAACTCACGTGGGGAGGTTCTTTGTGGGGAGTACGGCTGACTGCACAGACAAAATCTTGATCGTTCTGTTTGGACAACTGCTGAATCATTGCGGTATTGTGCTTAAAATTCGTCATGCGTTGGCACGCACCAGCCACTTGCTGCAATGTGACATCCGGATTCTGCTCAATTTTGTTTAGCATTCTTGTTCGAATGTCGGCGTCTTTGGATGATTGTAGGCTACGAAGGTAGATAAGGCATTTAAACTGATCACTTGTCGGCTTGTGTAGTTGTGGCCGTTCGCACTCGCGATTCACACGGCTGGAATAGTCGAGCCAGTCTTCGTCTTCTATTTTTGTTATCGTCAAACAATTGTACCGGATGTTGAACAAAGATGTCTGCTCTCCAAATATTTGTGACAGGATTGTGCCGACTTCATCGAACGACAAATCGGTACTCTTTTCACTAAGATAAAATTGGTGAACTTCACATGTTTGGCAGCACTCAGCTTTTCCGCTGGAAGGTTGGCGAAATCAACCCGGAACATGTCTTTATACTTGTGGAACCAAGAAACAAATGTTAGGCCGGCAGCAGTGTCATAATGGAACTCAAAGGTCTGCAGAGTCAGGGTTTCTGGCGACGGAGCACTTTTACTTGTCCCTAACCCTGGGCCTGACTACACTGTCAGCTTCTGAGTTAGCCTCTCGATCAGCTTGGCCTAGGATGCTTCAAACGGCGCCTTTTGTTGCTGCAAAAGCATCTGCAGTTGTTTAAAGCTGATTGTCATTTCTAGGTTCGGTTGAACTCGCGTCGCCATTGTTATAACGCTGTACCCGAAAGCGACCGGTTGGTTCACGCCTGCTGGTAAATCTGTGCCCTTACGCTTGCTCTGCTTGACGCCTTGGACAACCCGACAGGAAGGAAAACAGAAGAAGACAGCCGACCAGAGTTGTAGTAGGACCGAGAACGCTCATATTTATAGGCCGGTAGCACCAATCCTCTAAATATCCCCTGGCGGATTTGGCTAAATGTCTTCCTCGTACGCCCACGCTCCACACTTGACTGTCCGCTCCGTCTGGACAGTTCACCGTCTTGCTTGGACACACCAGTCTTCATCCGCTTACCCGGTCCATGGCAACGTACGTGATGTCTGATGCGCGATTTTATCAGCTTTCGGCTGGGCCCTGGCAACACGATTTGTGGCGAACAGGCGCGCGCTGGCAAACAGCATTCTCGCCCAGCTGTTATTGGTCGTCTCAGGATATCACGGAGCGCGAAGTACATCTTCCTGCCTACGCACCGTGTAGCTGTGATCGCTCCGCTGGTCGACAAGGCTGGGTATGATCGCGCTTCAAGCGAGCTGTAAACGTGACGTCTTAAGGAGAACACTTAGTCTATGGATAAAACTGCTGAGGATCTACCGGCTGAAATTAGTACTTTCTCGCTACAACCTAAAGTTGCAGTTGTGTATAGCAGCTCTGACAGTACACCTATATGGGTGCTTGCTTTCATTTGCCACCAGATTACAAACAAGTGTTCGGTGCTGGGCAACTTCCACTTGTCAGTTTGATGGGCAGATCTTTCCTGCAACTCAGCATTAGGTGCTCTCAGTGCAGATCGTTTTGAGGTTGCGCCACAAGTATCGTTGCATCAGGTAGTGGACCATCCCAAGTAGCTTCTATTTTGGTTCTTCATATTGTCAAGTCATCCGATTTCGTAGGTAGCATTGCTTACGTCTCTCCTCTAGGCATCAGTTAGAGTGGAAAGTTTCAGAGCTGCTCTATCCAAACAATGTACTCCACGACGGACCGGTTTCTTCTTGGTTTCGACTCGTCCCCTAGAGACAAATTGAGTTGAGAGGGGAACTCAACACAGTAGTTGACGGCTTTCGTCTTGATCACTAGGCCAGTGCTTTACAGCAGCGCTTGACACAGCGGTTCGAAGTTCATTATTCGGTCTTAGAGTGCCCGCAGTGTCAAGCGATGCTGTGGACCCCTGGCCTAATGACCAAGACGAAAGCGGTCAACCAATATGTTGAATCCTCTCTCAACCCAAGCAGTCTCTAACGGACGAGTGCAAAGCAGGACGAAATCGGTCGGTTGTAGGGTGCAGTGTTGGGAGAGAGAAGCTTCGAAACTCTCCACTTCGGATGTGACCACAGTGATCGAAATGGCGGAAGTTCACTTCAAAGTAAGGGATGGTCTTTAAAAACGCAGATAATGTTGGCAAGGCCACTCTCCACACAAGCGACGCTAACGTTGGCGACAGCGTAGCGGAAATTGAGATGCTCACGCCTCTACACGACATCAGTCTTGTGGACAAAGTATTGTGGATGCAATCGACGCACCACGTTCTGACAAACCAGTAGGATATAGCATTGAAGACGGGTAGCTCAGGTTGTTCAGATGGCAGTTGAACTGTTCGCTGAGCTTGGCAATTTTGTTGCAAACGTCTCGTCACCAATCGAGGTGACATCATCAGGCGTAGTTGAATGGCATGCAATAGCGAAGAGTGGCGTGGAGGAGCCTCGAGGAGAGTACGCTGAGCGTGGTGTGCATGCGTTCTTCTATCGCCGTGGTTGCCGGTGGAGACGAGTAATCATATTGGCTGGGACTTCGATCCGCGTTCAGCTGGGTTGATGGGCAGATGACGTTTGACCTTGACCCCTTGTGTCTTCTGGCCTTTGTCTGCTTGCTCTTATGAGTCTGTCCTCAGTTCTGGGTGCCTAGTCACACGTTCCATCGGATTCAATCGATCGAGTTGTCGGTCGTTCGCCAGTAGTGTTGCGCATACTGCGTCCAGGTCGATGTGTCGATTGATTGAATTCGTCGTAGAGTACCAGGCTTCCAAAAACTCCCTCGCATGTTTTGTACTTCCATGTGCCAGAATCTTTACATTCTCCAGATCGAAATGGTGACCTTCTTGATCTTCATGTGCAGAAACCAACGAGTGCGGATCATGTCTTCTGACGGCCGCCTTGTGTCCGGTGATTCGTGTACAAAGCTTCCTTCCAGTTTGTCCGACGTAGCTGCATTTGATCTGACAGATGACATTGCATTGGTCGGCTTGACTGACTTTTCCTTTGGGTCTTGAGATCAATTTTCTTAGGGTGGCACTTGGCTTGTGCGCCAGAGATTCCATGTGATTGCAGCAATCTTCCTGTTAGTTCGGAGACGTTCTTGATGTAGGAAAGCACTATCCGTTTGTTTGCTTGATCAGATGACTGCTGTTGTTGCTGAGGCATTCGTTTCTTTAAGCTTCTTCTGATGAAATTTATCGGATAACCGTTCTTTCTAAACACTCGATATAGGTGATTTTCTTCCTGTTTCCGAGATTCGGCTGTGCTGCAGTGCGTTTCCACTCTTTTGAACAGGGTTCGAATGCAGCTCTTCTTGTGGTTCATTGGGTGGATGCTGTGGTAGTTTAATATCTAGTCCGTATGCGTTTTCTTCCGATATACGCACGTTTCGATAGGTCCGTCTCTATTCCTAGTGACCAGTAAATCCAAAAATGGTAGCTTGTTATCCTCCTCTAATTCAATCGTAAATTTGATATCCTCTAATGTGCTGTTGAGCAAATCGTGCGTGGCCTGTACTCTGTTCCGTTTTACGATGACAAATGTGTCGTCCACGTATCGCATCCAGAGTTATGGTCTGATAGCTCAAAAAAGCCGTTCTATCAACCAGGGTCTATGACAGATGCCGCGAAGCTAGAAATGGGTGTTATCAATACTTGAAGCACGGCTGTTGTACGAAAAGGGATTGGTTGATGGAGCCTCGGAGAATCCAAAGAACTTCTTTGCTTATGTCAAAAGGCGCTGCGGTTCGAACTATGCAATCCCGGCATTGATGAGTGTCGATGGAACTCACGCGCATGCGGAATACGAGAAGGTATGTGTGCTTGGCGTGTAGTATACAGGGGCCTTTGTAGATGAGACTGCTTTGACAACCATTAAATTGGCGCTCGTTGGCTAGATTTAGTTTGGTGGAAACGTAAGCCCTTAGGATGAGAAACTATCGCAACGAAATTTTGTAAACAATTGAGCCACACTTGATGGGACTTTTCAAGTGCCTTCAGAACCACTCATACTAGACAGATCAATGCCTAGCGGTCATAATGACTCAGTTCCACAATCCTTTTCCGAAGTTAGGGAGAGATTGATGACACTGCCGTTAAAAATTAGACGTAGGAGGTAAAAGGTGACGGATTATAATCTCAACTCAATTGGCGTATAGCACGAGTGCCACGCATTGTCTCTGATAGTGAGAGCGTACCATCCGGTGATTCATTGTTTGCTATCGCCCGACTCAGGCCATGCAGCTGCTGGTCTAATTGCTGCAAATCCGCCTGCTCCCACGTGCGACTGGTCGTGATCACAGGTGCGTAACATACTATGGTCGAAAAATTCATGTGAAAGGTTTTAAGTTGTTAAAGACTGTGTGTGACAGACCTCAAGCAGATCCCAATGGGTCTCTGCAATCACACTCGAGAGCAGGGCCTCGTCCCCCCTGCGTGATGGATCAGGCTAAGGAAGCAAAGTTACGAGTTGGATTCCTTCAAACGAGCTCTCATATACCCCACTGCCTTGTGGATCAGTGTTGAGTCAAAGGCAATAAGTGGGGCACCTCGAACAAAACCCCTCACTCGTAATGGGCAGTCGGAATGCATCATCTACTATCTCGTTCCCGTCGACAATTGACAACACTCCCATCTCATTCTCTTTTCCCCTCTCACATCACTTCAACCTCGTTTACTGTGCAGGGACTGTCACCGACCTCGCAGCCGTTATCATCGATACATCGAAGATATCCATTTGGAAGCTTTAGAGCCTGCAGAATTTAGGCATTCAGCTTCTAACAGGTAATCGCGCGACCGACTTAGACTACACTGATGATATCGCTTTGCTCTGTAAAGGGATGCAAACGATTGGTGATTGAAGCGTCTAAGTATAGTGTGCTTTGCCCCTCCAAGTGCAAAGTCCTTTCACAGGACTGGCAGGCACCCCTCCCCAAGTCAGCATTGAAGTTAAACAGCTCGAACACGTAGAGCTTGGTTTACTTAGGGAGCTGCGTTTCCGCCGACGGCACTATCGGAGGAGCGGTATCCCTTCGTATCGCCAAAGCCCGGTTAGCGTTTGTCAACTTAAGACATCAGTAGCGCCGTCGCGACATTTCAATATCGCTAAAAGGTAGGATTTATAAAGTCTGCATACGCGCGATACTGCTGTACGTTTGTGAATGCTGGTCGATCCGTGTGGAAGACATGCGTAGTATTTCGGGGTTTGACAGTAGCTGTTTGCGGAGGATAGCCAGTATGTTGGCACCACCGAGTGCGTAATGATGTTAGACACCGCATCTAGGGCAAGGCGGAAATTCCGCTTTGTGATGTCGATTGGCTGAGTCAATTGAGATGGTTTAGCCACGTCTTGTGCATGCCTAACGAGCGTTTACTACGAAGCGCCTTGTTTGCGCAAGTAGGGTTACTTAGGAAGAGGCCGAGTGGAGGTCAACTGTAAATCTGGCGATAAAGCCTGAAAGCATCATCATCAGTACAGGTTAGCTGAGGGTGAAAAATACGCCTCAGCTAATGTGCTGTAATATAAAAAGGTACCAAAAAGTACACTGAAAAATTCAAAAAGTGTAATACAAAACATCATGTCAACCATGTACTATGAGATCGTAATTGGAGGAGGAATCTACTGGAGAATGGGGTGGACAAAGAAACAAACAACACAGGCGCCATTGGAACCGGCCCTTGTCAGCTTAAACGTATAGCTGCGTTATAAACTATGCACTCCAGGGCGACAGTGATGTAGCGTCGGTGCCACAAATGACAGCGATTAACAAAAGTACCTCGAGCTTTTGCTATAAGGTTCGTGACCTCATTTTAAATCCCACGGGCACTAATATAGCTACCCAGGTACTTGAATTCCTGAATGACTTCTAGCTGATCACCTCCAAGGGTCAGCGCAAGAGTGGGTCCCTACCAACCTTGGGGTAGGACATTGCATTTCAAAGGAGAAAAGCATAACCCAAAACAATTGACACAGTACTGTTTGGCAAGTTAGGCCGCTGTCACATGAGGGCAATGTCGATAGTATACTCCAAGAAATAGCCCACCAGGAAGCAGTTCCACATCTTTGTAGGTCACGTCTAACGAATGCTGTTCCCATGAATTCGTTAATGGTGAAGTTAAAGAGGAAAAGTGACAGCGGGCATCCATGTCTTACACCGCTGGTGCCTTCGTAATTTAGCTCACATCTGATGGGAACACCGCGTGAGCAACGAGCGTGTTCGACGCCTTGTTTACGGCACAGAAAAAGGAACTGAACCGCTCAGCACCGTCATTTCACGCACCAGGCTCCGATGGCTGGGCCACGTGTTACGCATGCCAACCCACCGACTTCCGCGACATGCGTTGTTTGCGCGCCGGGGGTGTGGATGGAAGAAGAGGAGGGGTGGCCAAGCGATGACTTGGTCCAGAGGAATGAAGGCCCTCACTTCTGAGCTGGCCTCGGTTGGAGCGTCTTGGCTCCCTGGTTGGGGTCCGAAAGACGATGAACATGTTTGGTTGGACACACCTGTTGATATGGCTAAGAGCCGACCTCAGTGGCGTTCGTGCTGTGAGTTTCTTTGTCCCACCCCACCCCTCTTAGCCTCCCCTTCCAACCACGATCTTATTAGTTAGCCTTATATAATTTTGCACAGTAATATTTTTCTTTGATGTACAGTAGCCGGCTGATAGCTTACCGGAACGATGCCCATCCGTTACCGGTAGCTCAGCCGGCTTGCAACAGTTGCTTTTTTCCCTCCTTTTTCTGTATATGGCGGCACAGTAGCTGAGGTGTTCCCCACTTCTAGCTAACGTGTATGATGATGATGATGACACCGCTGGAGATATTGAAGGGCGGCGACAGTTTGCAGTAATCTCACTCAGCCCGAACTACGCACGTACAGTACTCTGAGAATGTTTACATAATTATCGGGCACACATTTCCTCAGCAGACAGTCCTAAAGGGCACATCGATCCACCGAATCGAAAGCCCCTTTTGATATAGAGAAACGCGACAACGGCTGGTTGCCGATAAATATGGCGGTGCTCCCACACTTGACGTAAGGTAAAGATGTGGTCGATGCAGCCTCGATTTGGAAGAAAGGCGGCTTCCACCTCGCGAATCTGACTTTCACGAGTGCCAGTCAGTCTGTAAAGAATGACAGACGCAAGCCAATTAGAAGCAGTTGAGAGCAAAGTGACTCCTCTATGATTGCCGCATTCGGATCGGAGGCATCCCTTGAAAACTGGGTCTATAACGCAGCGGCTCCAGCCTAGTGGTATAGTTTCCTGCTCCCACAGTTTCATTAATAACTCGTGTAAACCATCTACAGGAGCAGGTCCGCCGAATTTGAAGAGGGCTAGAGGGATACTGCCTGCCTCCGCAGCCTTTTTCAATTTTAGCAGCCTGATAGCATGTTCGATTTATGTGTGTGAGGGTGGATCCAGGGGAACGGCCCAGGGAGTATGGCGAGCAATGGCCGGTGGAGAAGCTGACAACTGATAGATTGAACTGCTTCACAAAGTGTTGGGCCCAATGCTCCAAGCGTCTTGACAAACTGAGGATCGACTGTCCACTCTCGTCACGCATGGACCAGCTAACACCCAGGTCTCCTGCTGCAAGTTTCCCGTATCAAACGGAATAACTTACTATGGTTACTAACGGCAGCGGCCGTTTCTATTTCCGATGCACAATGAGACCATCACACTTCGTGGTCTCTCCTTAGGTTAGCACGCAATTCTGCCCTGAGATTTTGCGAGTCTTATTATGTTCGCTTCCATCTGGAATAATCATGCGAGCATCCAAAGGTTCCAGAGACTGCGTAGAGACCCTATGCCCATGTTGGCAGTGTGATCTGCCACATTAAGACATGCCTGCTGAAAATAGTATGGCAAATATGCGATCAGTGATCTTCAATAGTGTTCAGTAGGCGATTACTCGGTGTGGATGTGAGCGTATTTTAATACGCATTCAGAACACCTGGCTTCGCCAGTTGGCTGGTGTCTATGCGGTAACAAGGACGTTGTGGACGTTCGCCGAAACGCTCCCGAAGGTCGACACGCACAAGAGCGTGGTCGGAATCCACGCTCGAGCAGCGACACCAGAGGTCACCGATCGCGATGTGATCGAATTGCATCCATGGCTGGTGTGGGCTGTCACTCTGCTGCAAGTGCTGTAACGAAAATTAGTGTTCACGAGAAGGAGACGAGCATCTTTATACAGGCGTAGCAACCGTTCATCGTTATCATTAAGGAAGCCTACAGCATGTTGGCAGACCGGATGAAGCTCATCAGAAGGACAATTCTCCGACTTGGGCGTTCAGATCACCAACAAACACCATGGTATCTGTACATTTTCAGTAACGAATATCGGTAAGTTGGTAATAGAAATCCTCTTTCACGGAATCAGTGTTGCAGTCTGTGGGTGCGTAGGCTGCAATGACAAACAGGCACCGTTTGTCCCCGTGCGACTTCGAAGCTTTCGACAAACCAGCCAATCTGATGGTGCACATCTGGTTGTTGATTGGAATCCAATCTATCAGAGCAGCCCAAGGACTCAAAACAATGCCCTAGCCGGTCAGACCTAGATTTGAAGCTGCGTCATCTCCAGACAGGAGCAATGAGAATGTGCCACCAGTGTTGCGTGTGAGGGGGGAGAGGGGCACAGGTTAATCACGGAGCTGGGATCTTGCAAGCGGATTTTTGACAAGTAGCAAATATCTATCGATAGGGTCTATAGTGTTCGGGTAGGTAATGCCTGTTGGCCAATCAGCAACAAAGTGCGTTCATTGAGGTATGCCAGTCGTAGCGAGGATCGAAGACTCCAAAGGGAAACGGAAGAACTGACGTTGCTTGCTTGGTTGAACATGAACTTGTCGACCGGACTGGAGCGACGCTTTGCGATTGCGTGAGTTGGTGCTAGAAGACAACCGACCACTGGAGCAAAATAGGGGAGGGTCAAGAATTGTGGGATTAAAAGCAGGGGGAATATAAGTGAAGTTGGAACAGGACGAGAAGAGTAAAGAGAAGAACAAATGGGAGAATAAGAAGACGGGAAGGCTTCAGCAGTAGCATCTAAACTCCTATCTACCATGCTCCGTGCAGCAGATAAGGCGCCGTTTATTACCCTCTGCGATGGCCAGAGCACCAAGAGGTTGTTTGAAGGGAAAGTCATGCTGTTGTACTGCGTGAGCAGGGTACTGCCAAGTTGGCCAGGCATAAACGGGAGAGAAATGAGGGTGCGCAACCAAAGTCTTTGGTTCAAAAACCTTACCGCAAGGCAGCGGAGTTTTGGTACTCGGCTGCAGTCCGTTTTACGGAGTAAGGAGCCACCCCCATTCTAACCCCGAACCTGGAGGACCAGGAGACTGAATATGTCTGGCCACTTACCACTGACTACTCTGGGATGTGTGGAGTAGAAGGTTCAAAAAAGCATCACGCAGCGTAACTTAATGTGTGGTCGAGGCACACAAACCATCGCACCACGTTAAGGTCCAGGCTCGTCGTGATGGCTGCATGAAATCAATGACATCTCGCCTGGATATCGCTGGTCCCGTTCGACTCCCCGGCTGGGAACCCAAGGATGAAGAGTGCGATGGTTCATAACTCTGGAAGTAATGGCGCAAAACTGGTCGCAGTGGAAGCAATGTGCACAAGTCTGAACTCACATTTACAAAAATACAAACTCTTATAAGCCGCTAAAAAGAAAGCGAAAAGTACAAAATGGCATTCATTATCAAATCCAGTAGATTCCAAGCATATAGCGATATATTGCATTCCGAAGACACCTTGGTGTAGCTGCAGCAGTGGCTGAGCTGTGTTCCACAAAATCAGGTGAAAAGTAACGCTCAAGAAGTGCCACTACGTCAACAGTGACATGACAAGCACAATTCGACAGTCCTACGCCGTCGACATCTCGGTAATCGACCTACTCCAATATGCTAACTTGTGAAGTTTGGTTTGAAAAACGCTCATCTCAAAAGGAAATGGTGTATTAACAAGAAAGAGAGCAGTGACATTAAACATAATCAGTTAATGAGGAGCCGTCTGGCTGCTGCGTTTGTCAGGGTCTGCATCATATTGAAGACGCAGTTGGAGCAGTGCATTCCAACACTCTCTTGAATGACCACACTTAGCGTCCGATCAGGTATCGGGTTGGTCAGCAAGCGTCTCGCCGATGGTTTTACTTTCAAGGATACGTGTCCTACTGGGTTTAGCATGCACGAGCAGGGCGACTGGAACTTCAGCTGATAAGACGAACCAAGGATCCTCCTTAGGTCATCCGGCATGTGGATCCTGGCGTTGTCCAATATCAGCCACGCACAGTTCATCTCCCCTATGCAGCGAAACTGGACCTTAACGTGCTGCGACGGTTTGCGCATCTCGCGGACTCATTGAGCTGTTATGACCTACCGCTGTCTGTGTGATTCCGGTTGAAGTGAATTCATTCCCTGCCAGCTACGAACCCCAGCCGAAAAACAGAAGTCAACGCTTGGAGGCATAAGCGTGTTGCGGAATTAGCCACCCAAACAGGTACAACTAGAGTGAAACTGACGGGCATTTTTATAAGTCAACCAAGGAAGTTTCATTGGGGTGGAGGAGGCGGCTAGCTCGGGGAATTTCCGAAAGCTTTTGCACCTGATCCTATCCATTGGCAGCAGAAAGACGACTGTAAGCGGTTTTGTGTGAAACCAATGGCGAGCCAATCTACTGTCGAAAACGCCGAGCTGAGGGTTGGTCCGAGCATTTTGAGCAACAGTTTAACGAGCCAGCAGCACCGATGTGTTCCCGTGCAGGAATCCAGAGTGCTTCCGGGTGTGGAGACGCTTCACCACCATCTGAGACTGAGGTTGCTCAAGAGCTTCGCCTCCTAAAGTACTATAAAGCAACTGGCCCAGAGGAACTCCCTTTCGTTGTTTTCAAAAATGGAGGTCCATTTCTTGCTCGGGAGTAAACTTCTTCCTTCAAGAGGTGTGGAGCGCGAAAGCAAACCCGCCTGATTGGAGTCTAGCAGATACAGTGCCCGTCTTCAAAAAGGGCGCTCGGTCAGACTGTGCTAACTACAGAGGCATTAGTCACATCTGCGTTGCATCTAAAGTGCTCGCCGTTCTGTTTTTAAGGAGACAACTTGGTAGGGGAACGGGGCATACGAGAAAAGCAAGTTGGGTTCCGCCCTGGCCGGAGTTGTACCGATCACATCAATACCCTCCCCAAATATTCGAGCGTCGTCAAACGTTCGGCCGGCCAACGATCATTGTCTTCTTAGACATACGAACTGCGTTTGACTCAGTTGACCGACCTGTTCCCTGGAGCTGTCCTTTGAGGAGAGTGCCTGAGAAGTACGTCAATATTCTTCGAGCCATTTACACGCGAACCTCTGGCCGAGTAAACGGTGAACTTTCGACCCCCTTTGTGGGTTTTCGGGTGTTCAGCCGGCGGTCCTTTTCTGCCCTACCACTGCCCATTCTGGTAGCGCACGACCCGGGTCTGGATCTAACGAATACCTTCAGATAGTGCTAAGTAATGTAAGGAATAAGGTGTACGAGTTAGGTCTGCATGTAGATGGGTCTCATCCCGATATACTCGCATTCACAGAAACGTGGCTATCTCAGGACATCACGGATGGTGAAGTACATCTATCTGGCTACGCAGTATTTAGATGCGATCGCTCCGCTGGCCGGCAGGGAGGGGGCTGTAAACTTGACGTTTCGAAGACTTGCTTATTTCAGTCGACAGACAAAACTGTTGAAGCTCTGTCGGCCGTTATTAGCACATCCTCGGCTCAGGTTACAGTTATAATTGTGTATCGAAGCCCTGGGAGCGTATCCAGAGGTACTTGACTTCATTCGCTCCCAGTCCGCAAACAAGTGTTTGGTGATGGGCGACTTCAATCTCCCAGAGGTTTGCTGGGCAGATCTTTCTTGCGACTCAGCATAAGGCACATTTGGCGTTGATCTGTTTGAGCTTAAGTTCCAAGTATCTTTGCATCAGTTCATTGACCTCCCCACTAGGTACATGGATGCCCAAGTACCGTCTATGTTAGACCTTGTATTTGCTAAGTTACTCGATTTTGTTGGTGACATTACTTACGGACCTCCAAAGGGCTTGAGTGATCATGTTTGCTTGCTCTTCAGCTGTACTGTCTAGACGCTAATAGAGTACTGTTGAGTCTCGCCCGAACATATGGCACGCAGACTAACAATCAATGAGAGCCAAGGCTTCGGGTTTCCATTGTGAGATTTCAGACGACGATATTGTCCAGGTTGACTGGGATTTAAGTCCTACCTCACAGAGGTCTCTGCTCCCTTCATCCCAGTCAGAAGGAGAAAGGAGGCACGAGCACAGCCGCCCTGGATAGATTCCACTGGCAAGCATCTGCTCACAAAGAGGTCTAGATGTTGGCGGACTTACCGAGATGCTTCGTCCACCGATACTTATGACAGGTACCGTAAGGCTAGAAATAGGTGTGAGCAACACCTAAGGGATGCTCGGCTCAATTTCGAGAAAGGGTTAGCGGACGAAACTACAGAGAATCCAAAAAGATTATTCGCTTATGGCAAAAGGCGCTGCGGTTCGAACATCTCAATTCCAGTATTGACGCGTGATGACGGTACTCATGAGCATCATCATCATCATCAACAGCAGTACATCAACCATTTGAACTGATGCTTCGCTGCCATACAACCATGAGGAAGTATAAAATAAAGAATAAGAAGAGGGAGAGAAGGGGGACTTACCTGAAAACCTTAATGCCCTAAGCAAACATTCAGGGTCAAGGCGCCTACACCTTGTGTAAACAACATACCGTCACAAACAGCTGGCTATCGTGCAAAGATAAGGCGGCATCAGCGAGACAGCTTCCTTGCGGCTTTCACTGCCACGCGTCATAATCAGCCATTACTCCGCAGATAACTCAGCACCAAACACACTTTAAACAGACAATCCGATTAGGAGACGGCAACAGACGCGCCACGTGTCGGTTGCGAGCCATGTCCTGTAAAGTCTCGAGCCGAGTACAAGGCGAGTCACGTGGACTCCAACCGGGAAGGCGAGACGGACCAACGGCACCCAGTTTGGTCGTCAGTGACTTCATTTCCCGCTGCCAAGTCAACTTCTGTCCACCTCGAGCCTTGCGCCATCCTACACCTGGTAGACTGAACAAGGCCCTCCTAGGTAAGCGGTGACCAGGCATACGTAGCACGTGCCCGAGCCAACGCAACTTATTCAGTGCTATCTGTTGTTCTAGGGAACTAGTATGATTATCACCACCTAGTACTCGCCTACGCACATCATCGTTGCGGACACGCTGGTGCCATCCGACACCAGCAATGCTTCGCTGACAACGATGATCAAAGACTTGAAGGCGCCTCAGATCTTCAGACCGAAGGGGCCAAGTTTCACTACCATAGAGCAGAACGGCCCTCACTGTGGCCTTGTATACACGGCCTTTCAGACGAAGGGAAACTCCCTTCTGTCGCCAAAGATAACGCAGGTTCAAGAACGCAGCTCTGGCTTTTGCAATGCGTGAGCTCACGTCAGTTTTTATGCGCCCATCATTGCTGATGCAGCTGCCAAGATAAGTGAATTGATCAACCACCTCGAGTTGCTCGTTAGCAAGCGTCAAGGCTGGTGGTTCTGCAGCAACACTTTGCACTTTGAAGGTACGAAGTGCATACCAAATAATGGGACCACTCTGGATAGGCTATTCAGGGTGGATTGTACCGCCTCAACATTGTCGAAAAGCAAGACGATATCGTCCGCATAATCTAGATCAACTAACCGCTCACCAAGCAGCACTTCAACGCCTACATCGTGAGATTCCGCAAGGCAACACTCCATGATAGAATCCACGAGGAAATTGAACAAAAACGGGGAAATCGGGCAACCCTGTCGAACGCCACTTGTAGTCGAAAAGCTATCCGATAGGACACCATAGACCCTGACGCGGCCTCTAGTGTTCGAGTATAGAGCACGAAGGATGTTCACATATTTCGTGGGAACACCTTTCCGCGCAAGTAATTCGAACAGAATCGATCGATCGACTGAATCGAACGCACTCTTGAAATCGAGGAGCACAGCTATTGTCGGTCTGCGGTATGCGTGGCGCTGCTCTAGCACCTGCCGCAAAGTGAATATATGGTCTATACAGCCACGTCCTGGGCGAAAACCGGCCTACTCTTCCCTAATCCGAGATTCCCGTTCTGCAGTGAGGCGACGAATGATAATCGAGGCCAGTAATTTTGTCACAACTGGCGTTAGGCTAATACCCCTGTGGTTCGCACAGTCTGTGCGACTGCTCTTTTTGTATATTGCCACTATAATCGATTCGCTCCAATTAGCCGGCACACTCTCTTCCTTCCAGATACATCCGAATAGGGAGGTCAGTGCTTTGCAGAGGACCTCACCTCCATCCTTAAATAGTGCAGGTGGTAGGGAATCCGGGCCAGCGGCACGAAAACGATTGAGGGCTGTGATCGCGTTTCGGACCTCGGCCTCTGACGGAGGCTCTAAACTAACCGTCCATGGCACGTCCTGCATCACCTGAGTAGGAAGAGGTCCGGGAGCAGGGGGCCAGCTGAACTGATGTTCAAAGTGTTTAGCCCAACGAGCCATACGGCGCTCCTTATCGTGTATCAGCGCACCCGCGCTGTCCCTGATTGTCTCACTGACGCCTGGTTTTGTCGGACCAGTGGTGCGGATTAGCTGGGAGAGCTTGCGGTAATTGCCTACTGCTCCTGCCTCCTCCATTTCTTGAGCCCTGCTGAACCACCAGGCTTCCTTGTCAACACGTAGGCTCCGCTTTAGTTCACGCCTAATAGCCCGTCTGGTCACATTGTGTTCAGAACCAGCCGGGAGGTGTTTTCTAGCTTCCAACAGGTTCATCGACCTCTCGGATATCCAGTGACTGGTGCGGTGACGATTGATAGTGCGACAAACAGATGCTCCTGCGTCGTGCATAGTGGCCGAGATCCTATTCCACTGAAGTTCAGTATCATTAGGACAAGACAGCGAGAGTTCGCTATGCAGTGCTTCTTGATAGGCTTGCCTGACCGACGGCTGGGACAATTTCTCCGTTGCCAATCGGGGGAGACGCTTTGTGCGCCTTCCGCTAAAGTTCATGGAGAAACGACAGCGCACCAAGGCATGATCAGAGTCGACACAGGTACTCCAGTACGAGCGGCAATCCAGAATGGAACCCCGCCACCTGTAACTTATGGCTATGTGGTCAATTTGGGTCCATCGCTGACCAGCTACAGGTGGACGCCAAGTGGCACTTCGGCGCCCACTGTGTCTAAAAGCAGTGCTAGTAAGAAACAGCTGGTGCTCCGCACACAGTTGCAGCAGACGCTCGCCGTTGTCAGTCCGTTTGGCGTTAAGTCCATACTTACCACCCAGCTGAGCTTCTGAAGAGCTCAGACGCCCTACTTGTGCGTTCATATCCCGGGCAAGTACTATAATATCTGAACTAGTAGCACTGCGTAGCAGCGTGTTCAGCTCGTGATAGAAAGTGTCCTTGACTGCATTAGAACTGCAGTCCGTAGGAGCATAAGCAGAAATCACAAACAAACAGCGTTTTGTTTTACTTCGCGAATTCACCTTAGCTGATGTCGTCAAACGGGCTGCACACAAACGGCTGTTCACCGGAATCCAATCAACCAACGATGACTCAGCCTTGGAGCTGAGAATGATACCTACACCAGCTTGACGCGTGAGTGCCGCATCGGCGTCTTTGGATGCGTGCAACCAATAACGAGAGGATAAGCCGGGTGCAGTCAATTCAATAACCCCGTTAGGGTCATTAATCCTAGTTTCGGACACACAACACACATCAACACCCAGTGTGTCCAAGGTGCGTGCGAGTGCAGCCTGCTGACCTGTTTGTCTTAGAGTGCGGACGTTGAATGTCGCCATGGAAACGGGACAGCGTGGCCTTATAAGGAACTTTTGCCGATAGGCGTCCGATAGGTGCTGTGGGATGGTGGCTGCAGATGGTTCTACTCCAGTAGCACTTCGGTTGCTGTCAATTAAGCTGGGAATTATAGAAGGAAGGTTAGTAATGGGGGCCGGGATGGGAGTAAGAGAAAAAGGTGGAAAAGAAAGAAGGGAGGCGCCAGCAGTAGCATGCTTTCGCTTATCCGCCCTGCTGTATGCAGCAGATAAGGCGACCCTTGATAATCTGCGCGACGGCCGATGCAGGATGAAGTTTATGTCTGAAGAAAATGTCATGGTTGTATGTGGGCTGGGATACTGCCAGGGCGCCCAGACCTAGACAGGAGAACGATTAGGGTCCTCATCCAAAGCCTTTGGCTCAAAAGCCTGTCCGCAAGGCAGCGGGGTGGCAGTGATTTAGTTTTACAGAAATAAACGCCATCCCATTCCAAACCCCCAACCTGGAGGACCAGGAGGCTGAGTTTGTCTGACCTCTCACCATTGACCAACCTGGTAGGAGTAGCTCTCAAGATGCTCGGAGGCATCACCCAGTATAGCTCAATGGGTCAATGAGGTACGCAAACCGTCGCACCACGTTAAGGTCCAGTCTCGTTGCGATAGACTCATGAGCATACGGACTATGATAAGGCCTGCGTACTTAGTGGGCAATATGCGGCAGCGTTCGTAAAGGAAACCCCTTTGACAGGCTTTGAGCTGGTTTACAGGATCCCAGAGGGTTCACAGGACTCTCCGAATTTATTGTAGCATAGACGGAAGTTCGTAGGCCGCTACAAGGGCTGAACCCTTCTAAGGCCTCTGGGCCTGATTTAATTCACCCGAAACTGTTGCATGAGTTGGCTGCGGAACTAAATGTTTTAGAAATCGCTTGACAGTTGTGCATTGCCTTCCGAATGGAAGCTGTCATCTGTCCCATCTTCAAAAATGGGGACAGGAGTCTGCCTGCAAATTACAAGCCAGTTAGTCTGACGAGTGTAGTAGTCAATCTCCTCGAGAAACTGGTGAGAGATTCATTGGACAGTCATCTGAGTAGATTTAATCCACTTAGCAATGTACAACACGGATTCCGGAAGGGATTTTCGTGTCTGACGAATCTACTGGTGGCTCGCGAAAGTTGGGCGGATGCAGTGGATAACGGTCACGCACTCGACGTGCCTTTCGTTGACTTTTCGAAGGCATTTGACGAGGTACCCCATTTGTGGCTCGCGCAAAAGCTGACCTCCTACGGGGTATCTGGCCGCGCCCTTCATTGGGTGACTGCCTTCTTGGGGGGGTAGAGAACAGTGTGTACGGGTAGGCCGGGGCCTATCGCTAAAGCAGTCTGTCCTTAGGGACGTGCCGCAGGGCTCGGTGCTTGGACTGCTGCTGTTCTCTATCTATGTGAATGACCTACCCGCGGAGCTTGAGGTACCATCGCTGCTATTTGCTGATGACCCGAAGCCGTGGAATCTTGTCGATGTTCCTGGGGGTTCCGAAGCTATTCAGCGAGCACTGGATAAGCTTTGTGACCGGTCTACTTTATGGTTCCTGCCCATAAATCAGGCAAAGTGCTCCGTTCTTTGAATTGGAGATTGTCCTCGTAAGAAGTGCGTGGTCGGTGGGGTCGAACTCCCCCGTGTATCTAGCCAGGTTGACCTAGATGTCGTACACTCTTCGGTTTTGCACTCCGGCGACAACTGGAAGGTCGCAGGCAGAGATTTCCGCATGTTGTGGTTAATACGACGTTCTTTCGGTGTCTTGACTGGCGGCATCTTTACGAGACTGTTCTCGGCTTTCGTTCGGCCTCATCTGGAATACTGTGTCCAGGCTTGTCCGCCCTGCCTCGTCCGGGACAAAATGGAGCTAGAGGAGGTTTTACGAGTGGGAACTAGGTTAGTCGAGGGATTACGGGGACGGGCGTATCCCGAGCGTCTACTTAGTTTGGAAATGCATTCAATGCACTACCGAAGGCTTAAAGGATACCTAATTCCAACTTACCGTATCTTAACTGGGAAGGTTGGTCCAGATTTATCATCATCATTCATCATTATACACGTCAGCTAGAGGTGGGAAATACCTCAGCTACTGTGCCGCAATACATTAAGGAAAAGGAAAATATATACAACAGTTGCATGCCAGTTGAGCTACAAGCAACGGATAGGCATCGTTCCGGTAAGCTACTAGCCGGCTACTAGGCAAAAAGAAAAATTATTGTTTTACGCTACGAAATGAGATCGTAGGTAAAGGGGGAGGCTAAAAGGGATGGG
Source organism: Dicrocoelium dendriticum (assembly GCA_944474145.2). Classification (NCBI taxonomy): domain Eukaryota; kingdom Metazoa; phylum Platyhelminthes; class Trematoda; order Plagiorchiida; family Dicrocoeliidae; genus Dicrocoelium; species Dicrocoelium dendriticum. Next base: position 257,234,191 of record OX104063.1, read on the forward strand.
GAGGGACGAAGAACCTCACAGTAGGAACGCCACTGAGGTCGACTTCTTGTCATATCAGCAAGTTTATCCAGCTAAACGTGTTCATCGTCTTTTGGACCCCAAACAGGGAGCCGTGACTTTCCAACCTAGGCCAGCTCCGAAGTGAGGGCCTTCATTCCTCTGGACCAAGTCATCACTTGGCCACCCCTCCTCTTCTTCCATCCACATCCCCGGTGAGCAAACAACGCACGTCGTGGAAGTCGGTGGGCTGGCATGCGCAACACGTGGCCCAGCCATCGGAGCCTGGTGCGTGAAATGACGGTGCTGAGCGGTTCAGCTCCTTTTTCTGTGCCGTAAACAAGGCGTCGAACACGCTCGTTACTCACGCGGTGTTCCAACCAGATGTGAGCCAAACTGCGAAGGCACCGATGGTCGAACGTAACTAGCCTCTTCATGTCCGCCGATCTTAGGGGCCAGGTTGCGCAACCGTAAAGTAAGGTCGAACGTACCGCTGTATTGAACAATCTACCCTTCAGGTAAGGTGTCAGCTTATACGCCGTAACGGCGTCTGAGCTCTTCAGAAGCTCAGCTGGGTGGTAAGTATGGACTTAACTCCGAACGGACTGACAAAGGCGAGCGTCTGCTACAACTGTGTGCGGAGCACCAGCTGTTTCTTACTAGCACTGCTTTTAGACACAGTGGGCGCCGAAGTGCCACTTGGCGTCCACCTGTAGCTGGCCAGCGATGGACCCAAATTGACCACATAGCCATAAGTTACAGGTGGCGGGGTTCCATTCTGGATTGCCGCTCGTACTGGAGTACCTGTGTCGACTCTGATCATGCCTTGGTGCGCTGTCGTTTCTCCATGAACTTTACCGGAAGGCGCACAAAGCGTCTCCCCCGATTGGCAACGGAGAAATTGTCCCAGCCGTCGGTCAGGCAAGTCTATCAAGAAGCACTGCATAGCGAACTCTCACTGTCTTGTTCTAATGACACTGAACTTCAGTGGAATAGGATATCGGCCACTATGCACGACGCAGGAGCATCTGTTTATCGCACTATCAATCGTCACCGCACCAGTCACTGGATATCCGAGAGGTCGATGAACCTGTTGGAAGCTAGAAAACACCTCCCGGCTGATTCTGAACACAATGTGACCAGACGGGCTATTAGGCGTGAACTAAAGCGGAGCCTACGTGTTGACAAGGAAGCCTGGTGGTTCAGCAGGGCACATGAAATGGAGGAGGCAGGAGCAGTAGGCAATTACCGCAAGCTCTCCCAGCTAATCCGCACCACTGGTCCGACAAAACCAGGCGTCAGTGAGACAATCAGAGACAGCGCGGGTGCGCTGATACACGATAAGGAGCGCCGTATGGCTCGTTGGGCTAAACACTTTGAACATCAGTTCAGCTGGCCCCCTGCTCCCGGACCTCTTCCTACTCAGGTGATGCAGGACGTGCCATGGACGGTTAGTTTAGAGCCTCCGTCGGAGGCCGAGGTCCGAAACGCGATCACAGCCCTCAATCATTTTCGTGCCGCTGGCCCGGATTCCCTACCACATGCACTATTTAAGGATGAAAGTGATGTGCTCTGCAAAGCACTGACCTCCCTATTCGGATGTATCTGGAACGAAGAGTGTGCCGGCTATTTGGAGCGAATCGATTATAGTGGCAATATACAAAAAGAGCAGTCGCACAGACTGTGCGAACCACAGGGGTATTAGCCTAACGCCAGTTGTGACAAAATTACTGGCCTCGATTATCGTTCGTCGCCTCACTGCAGAACGGGAATCTCGGATTAGGGAAGAGTAGGCCGGTTTTCGCCCAGGACGTGGCTGTATAGACCATATATTCACTTTGCGGCAGGTGCTAGAGCAGCGCCACGCATACCGCAGACCGACAATAGCTGTGTTCCTCGCTTTCAAGAGTGCGTTCGATTCAGTCGATCGATCGATTCTGTTCGAATTACTTGCGCGGAAAGGTGTTCCCACGAAATATGTGAACATCCTTCGTGCTCTATACTCGAACACTAGAGGCCGCGTCAGGGTCTATGGTGTCCTATCGGATAGCTTTTCGACTACAAGTGGCGTTCGACAGGGTTGCCCGATTTCCCCGTTTTTGTTCAATTTCGTCGTGGATTCTATCATGGAGTGTTGCCTTGCGGAATCTCACGATGTAGGTGTTGAAGTGCTGCCTGGTGAGCGGTTAGTTGATCTAGATTATGCGGACGATATCGTCTTGCTTTTCGACAATGTTGGGGCGGTACAATCAACCCTGAATAGCCTATCCAGAGTGGTCCCAGTATTTGGTATGCACTTCGCACCTTCAAAGTGCAAAGTGTTGCTGCAGAACCACCAGCCACTCGAGGACCCCTTGACGCTTGCTAACGAGCAACTCGAGGTGGTTGATCAATTCACTTATCTTGGCAGCTGCATCAGCAATGATGGGCGCATAGAAACTGACGTGAGCTCACGCATTACAAAAGCCAGAGCTGCGTTCTTGAACCTGCGTCATCTTTGGCGACAGAAGGGAGTTTCCCTTCGTCTGAAAGGCCGTGTATACAAGGCCACAGTGAGGGCCGTTCTGCTCTATGGTAGTGAAACTTGGCCCCTTCGGTCTGAAGATCTGAGGCGCCTTCAAGTCTTTGATCATCGTTGTCAGCGAAGCATTACTGGAGTTGGATGGCACCAGCGTGTCCGCAACGATGATGTGCGTAGGCGAGTACTAGGTGGTGATAATCATACTAGCTCCCTAGAACAACAGATAGCACTGAATAAGTTGCGTTGGCTCGGGCACGTGCTACGTATGCCTGGTCACCGCTTACCTAGGAGGGCCTTGTTCAGTCTACCAGGTGTAGGATGGCGCAAGGCTCGAGGTGGACAGAAGTTGACTTGGCAGCGGGAAATGAAGTCACTGACGACCAAACTGGGTGCCGTTGGTCCGTCTCGCCTTCCCGGTTGGAGTCCACGTGACTCGCTTTGTACTTGGCTCGAGACTTTACAAGACATGGCTCGCAACCGACACCAGTGGCGCGTCTGTTGCCGTCTCCTAATCGGATTGTCTGTTTAAAGTGTGTTTGGTGCTGAGTTATCTGCGGCGTAATGGCTGATTATGACGCGTGGCAGTGAAAGCCGCAAGGAAGCTGTCTCCCTGATGCCGCCTTATCTTTGCACGATAGCCAGCTGTTTGTGACGGTATGTTGTTTACACAAGGTGTAGGCGCCTTGACCCTGAATGTTTGCTTAGGGCATTAAGGTTTTCAGGTAAGTCTCCCTTCTCTCCCTCTTCTTATTCTTTATTTTATAGATCCTCATGGTTGTATGGCAGCGAAGCATCAGTTCAAATGGTTGATGTACTGCTGTTGATGATGATGATGCTTCGCTGCCGCGCGACCACCACCAGTCGCGCGCGGGCTGAGTATACCGCGAGGACGCCCACCCCTACGCGGATTCGAACCGGTGACCTTATGGTTGCAAAGCAAACGTGCAGGCCACTCGGCCACCGGCTGACACTCCACCCTTTAGGGCGAGAGTGATGTCACGCCGCCGCCATAGGTGGTGAAGGTTAGCAAAAGCACTTAGAGCTTTTGCTATACGGTTCGTGATCTCGTCTTCGATCCCAAGGGCGCTGATACAACGTCCCAGGTAATTGAATTTCCGAACGACTTCTGGCTGATCCCCACCAAGGGTCAGCGCAGGAGGCGATCCCTGCCAATCTTGGAGGAACGCTTTGCATTTCGATGGTGCAAAGCAAAGCCCGAAGCGGCTGACAGCCAGTGCAGCTTGGCACGTCTGGGAGCTGTCACAGATGTGGGCAATGTCGTCTGCATACTCCAAGTCAAGAAGTCGTTCTCCTGGGAGTAGCTCCACACATTCCAAGTCATGTCCTGTAAATGCAATCTCCATGACTTCGTCAATAGCGAAGTTGAAGAGGAAAGGTGACAAGGGCATCCTTGTCTCACACCGCTGGAGATATTGAAGGGTAGCGACAGCTTGCAGTAAATCCTCACTCTGCCCGTGCTACGCGCGTATAATGATCGGATAATATTTACATATTTCTCTGGTACACCTTCCTGAGTAGACAATTCCAAAGGGCACATTGATCAACCGAATCGAAGGCACCTTTGATGTCGAGGAACACGACTATGGTGGGCCGCCAATATGTGTGACGGTGCTCCAACAACTGACACAAGGTGAAGATGTGGTCGATGCAGCCACGACCCCGACGAAACCCGGCTTGTTCCTCACGAATCTGGCTTTCACGAGCGCCAGTCAGTCTGTGAAGGATTATAGAGGCGAGTAATTTAGAGGCGATGGAGATCAGACTGATTACTCTATGGTTGCCGCATTCCGAACGCAAGCCTGCTTTGAAGATGGGAACAATTACGGAGCGGCTCCAGTCGGTTGGGACAGTCTCCTGCTCACACAGTTTCACTAGTAATTCATGTAAAGCATCAACAAGAGCAGACCCTCCGAATTTGAAGTTGGCTGGAGGAAGATCATCCGGTCCCGCGACTTTGTTCAACTTCAACAGTCCGATATCACGTTTGAATTCTGAGCGAGAGGGTGGATCCAAAGGACAGTCTACGGAACAGGGCGATCACTAGTCGGCGAAGAATCGAACAATTCTCTAAGATTAAATTGCTTTTTGAAATGCTCAGCCCTACGCTCCAAACATTTTGACAAATTGTGAATAGGCTGTCCACTCTCGTCACGTATAGTTTCACTAACACCAGGTCTCCTGCTGCCCGTTTCCCGTATTAGACGGGATAATTTACGATGGTTGCCAAGGGCAGCGGCCACTTTCATCTCTGACGCATGATGAGACCACCAAGATTCGGAGTCTCTCTTCAGGCTAGCACGGAGTCTTGCCCGGAGCTCTTTGCGAGTTTCATTGTGTTCGCTTCCAGCCGGGATATTCCGGCGAGCGTTGATAAGTTCCAGAGACCGCGAAGAGACCCAATGTCCATTTTGGCTATTAGACTTATCTGTTGATCTTCTCACGAACGCCATCACTGAATTCAATTATGATGCGGATGCTAGATGCACCTTCGAAGCGTGGTTCAAGCGCTGGGAAGACATGTTCCAGATGGACTTCGTCAAGACGACTCCTGGAAAGTGCGACAGCAGTGACTTGACGCGTTCGAAGGCATTCTGATGTCCTCAAACTTGCTTTTGACCCATTTTGATCCCTCCAATGCGATTGTCTTGGCCACAGATGCATCAAGCCATGGGATTGGTGCAGTAATATCACACACGTACACCGATGGATCTCAGAAAACAAGCGCCCATGCCGCCAAAGAACACTGTACAACTACTGCGGACCTTGGCTGTATTTATAGGTCTCTACTGACCTTCGACTTCTAGAATTGGAAGGTCAGCTACCAAGGTTAATGGTTTCCCATATCAATGGGATCCCAACGAAACTGTAATTTGACACGGCCTCGGACATCACGATTATTTCCAGGAGCACATGGAATCACATAAAGATGCTGAAGATGGTCGAGTCTCAGAAAGTTGTACATAATGCATCCGGCGGTGTGTTAAACTTAGTGGGCGAACTCAATTGCAAGATTGCTTTCCAAAGTGTGGAAAAGTCGGGAACATGCTACATTTCAGACCGGCCGAATTTGAATCTTCTTGGCATCGATTGGAATGAAAAGTTGAATCTCCTCGATGTTCCCTTGAATCAGATCTGCAACCGAGTTCGAGCAAGTCCAGACCCATCAGCAAAGTCCGTCGAAGACATGACACGTACCCTGAAGCGAAAATTTGCTTCTGTCTTCCAGGATGGCTTGGGCCATTGTACGAAATGCAATTTGCGACCAGGTGCTAAACCAGTGTTCAGGGTTAAAAGACCGGTACCATACGCGACCATGTTAACCGTTGTACAAGAAATCGATCGACTGGAACGTACTGGTGTCATCACAGCCGTCAACCACTCATCCTGGGCCGCACCTACTGTCGCAGTGAAGAAAGCAAATGGCAAGGTACGCGTCTGCGCTGACTTCTCAACTGGCCTCAACGCCGCGCTGGACCACCACCAGTACCCATTACCTGTACCGGAAGATATCTTTGCAAAGCTGAATGGTGGTAAGTACTTTGCTAAGCTTGATCTATCCGATGCGTATCTTCAAGTGGATGTTGACGAAGTTTCGAGGGAGTTGTTGACGATCAACACTCATCGTGGGCTATTCCAATACAACCGCTTGCCATTTGGTGTGAACGGCGCCAGCCATTTTCCAACAGTTGATGGATACCATGCTAGCTTGCTGATATGGCTAGGAGCCGACCTCAGTGGCGTTCGTGCTGTGAGTTTCTTTGTCCCACCCCATCCCTCTTAGCCTCCCCCTCCAACCACGATCTCATTACTTAGCCTTATATAATCTTGCATAATATTTTTTTGCTTTTTGGGTGCACAGCAGCCGGCTGGTAGCTTACCGGAACGATGCCCATCCGTTACCGGTAGCTCAGCCAGCTTGCACCAGTTGTTTTTTCTCTCTCCTTTTTTTCTCTTTGTATTGCGGCACAGTAGCTGAGGTGTTCCCCACCTCTAGCTAACGTGTATGATGATGATGACCATGCTAGCGGGCGTTTCTGGAACCGCTGCATATCTGGATGATGATGGGTCGAACACCAGAAGAACTATTCAACCGCCGGGATGAAGTGATTGGTTGTATACAGTCGTACGGTTTCCGGATCCGTGAAGATAAATGCACATTTTCACGCTGATCATCAAATACCTCGGTTTTATCCTCCCAAAGGACGGACGTCGACCAGATCCGGAAAACATAGAAGCCATTAGAAAAATGCCTCCGCCAACAGATCTACAGTCCTTGCGTTCCTTTTGTGGGCTCATCAGCCACTACAGCCCATTCTTGCCTGAGATGCACCGCCTGCGTGCCCCGTTAAACAAGCTACTAGTCAAAGACCAAAGATGGAACTGAACAGATCACAAGTCCTTGCTATCTTTGGTTCGAAAGAGGGCATTCCGGCCTACACAGCCAACAGACTACAAAGTAGGGCTCTTACCTTAATGGGGTATGATTTCGAGATCCAATACCAGTCGACAGTCTCCATTGGCCAAGCGGATGCATTGTCACGCCTAATTGATGCCCGCCAGCAAGAACATGAGGACACAATCATTGCCTCGGTCGAGATGGAACCTGACGTCAATTTTATGGTAACTGAGGCATTGCACGGTCTACCAGTTACCGCAGAAGCTGTACGAACCGAAACACTTCGGGACCCAATATTCAAGAAGGTTACACAGTTCCACAAAACAAGTTGGCCACGTTCATGTCCATCAGCCAAGTTGCAACAGTACTTCCAGAGGAGACACTCGCTCTCTATTGTAAACGATTGCATACTATTTTCGGAAAGAGTGGTCATCCCCAAGGCCCTTCAGGAGCATCTGATTCGGCAGTTTCGTGCCGGGCATCCTGGAATCAACCGGATGAAGGCGCTTGCCCGCAGTTAGGTATACTGGCCCTTCATGGATAAACAGCTGGAAGAAATAGCCAAACGCTGCCAAAAGTGCGCCAATGTCTTGAAAGCGCCACAAAAAGCAGTACTCTGTTCATGGCTAAAAGTTACTAAACGATAAATGATAAATGGTATATTCCTCGGTGTTTCGAGGTGCAGTCCAACTATGTGGTCTGATCCGCATCCATGTCGACTTTGCGCGACCGATCAACGGCCGAAGCTGCCTCATTATAGTCGATTCATACAGCAAGTGGCCTGAAGTATTTCTTAAGGAGAACACAACCACCAATGCCACCATATCGAAACTGCGCCAAACCTTTAGCAGATTCGGCTGTCCTGAGACAATTGTCACTGACAATGTCTCACAATTTACTTCAGCAACGTTTACGGAGTTTTGCAAGCAATGCGCCGTACAGCACATTCGCTCGCCGCCGTTTCACCCACAGTCGAATGGCCAGGCAGAAAGGTTTGTCCATACATTCAAGCGAGCTCTCCACAAATCAAAAGGGGAGGGACGTATAGAGGAGGTGGTTGACCGGTTCCTTTTCCTCTACCGATCAACACCGAATCCACAAGCGCCAGACGGAGTCTCTCCAGCACAGACCATAATGAACCGGAAGCTCCGCATGCCTTTCGACGCCATCCGACCGCGCTCGGAGTCTTTTGTTGATGAAAGAAAATGCAGAATGGAACAGGATTTTAACCGGCGGCATGGAGCAAAGAAGCGATCTTTTACGCTTGGACAGAAGGTGCTGGTACGTGACTACCGGGAAGACATGCGAAATGGACGCCAAGGACGGTCAAAAAACAAGCGGGGAAACGTCATGTATGACGTGATGGTGGGCGCACAGATCTGGCGACGGCATGCAAACCAGTTACGGCCCACATCGTGCCAACCAGAACAAGCAAGACCTACTGACCTCCCGTTTGATGTACTGGTGGAAAGCTGCAACCTGCCGAAGGTAGCAGTGGACGACTGCACACAGTCGAGCAAAGAATCCAGAACAAGGACATCGGAACAAAATTCTCGGGCGCTTCTGCCAAAGAGGTGGACCGACAGGCAGAGAACACCGTCCCGAAGACTGCAAGTTAATCCTAGGCCTTCGTCTTACACCTCGGACGATATCTCTGGATGGGAGGTGTCCGAGAGAAAGTAATTGCCTTGGAAATCCATTATTTTAGCGACTAATCGATTATCGCTTCGATTTCCAACGTTCCGTAAAGTTCTACTTCTGCACGTGATTAAAAACAACCTGACACTTCGGCAAAGAGAGCGTCCTAACCGCCACTTGGAAATAACGCTCCTTCGGCAGTGTTGTAGTATACAGGTCAGGAAGAAGTCCAGGTATCGGACGGAACTTCTATTAAACAACACGTAGGCTCTATAAGAAGAAATCAGTGTAACATAAAATGAATGAAAGAAGCGTTACAGTTAACCGTTCTCTTCGGGTTCTTGTCCTTCTTCGGTAACTGCACAGGAATGGCGCTCTGGAAGGCAAACGGGGAAAGACGCCGTAAAAGCAACGATTCAAATTCGATCACGCGCCACAATGGTATCGAATGTTCGTTACACCGCACCCCCTCTAAGTATGCAACGTCCCCGTTGCCACACCGTAGCCTCCTTCAGCCGGTACTTCTATTTCAGCCCCTATCTCTGTCGGTGTTTCCTCGTGGAGTTCCCCGCCTGGGTGGTCAGTTTCACTACGAAATGGTTTAAGCCTGTTAAAGTGTACAATCATCGGCTGTGCACTGGGGTTGTTTGGATCCTTAATCACACAAGTCAGATCAGATATTACTCTCTGCACAACGTAAGGACCTGACCATTCGTGATGTAGCTTCGCTGGTATCCCCGTCGTTGATGCCTGATGCAAATACACGAGCTCGCCTGTCTTCAACGGAACGCCAAAAACCTTTTTGTCGGTTGGAGTTTGAGGCCCACCTTTATTAAGCACGTTAGCACCTCCGCTAGGTTGTTTAGGTGTTCATCCTTTGTTTTTCCATGCACGATGACGTCATCCAAATAAACGAGACATTTATGGGGGATTAATTCGTGCAGAACCTTCTGCATGAGGCGTTGAAAGGTTGCGGGGGCGTTCGATAGTCCAAAAGGCATCGTCTGAAACTCATAAAGGCCCGACGGAACAACAAACGCCGTCTTCGCCCTGTCGCTCTCATCAACTTCTACCTGCCAATAACCAGATACCAGATCTAACGTACTAAAGTAAGCTGAACCTCCGAGCGCGTCGAAGAGATCGTCGATTCTAGGAAGAGGAAACGCGTCTTTTCGAGTGACCCCATTCAGACGTCGATAGTCAACACACAGCCGAAAGCTACCGTCCTTTTTCTTCACTAAGACAACCGGAGCTGCCCAGGGAGATGTAGAGGGACGTATAACACCTTTTCTAGCATTTCCTCAATGAGCTTCTGCAGTTCTCCCTGCTAGTGTATCGGGATCCGCCGCGGGGGAGTCCTGATCGGTGTTGCGTTCCCAGTATCTATCTGATGTTTTACCACGTTGGTCCGGCCTAGGTCTTCGGCTGCCCACGCGAATGCATCTAAGTGCTGGCGCAACACATCTCTAAGTTTTTCTCGTGTCTGATCGTGAGTGGGAAGATGGAGAGAACGGACAAACGTGTCCATGCATTGTTCGCTGTTAGAAATGTCCTCACAAATTGCAAAAGCTTCTAACACATCGTTCCTGCACGATCTAAGAAATGTAGTACACTTATCCGTGATCAGCTGACAATTTCCCAAGTCCAGTCGACATTTCAAACGGCTCAAAACATCCATACCAATGATTGCAGCAAACGGTATCCTATCGGCGACAACAAACTCGTGGTTAAACTTTTCGTTGGCGATATCCAGTCTCGCAGTGATAGATTCCCGGACGGTGAGAGGTTCGCCGTTAGCTGCAGTCAAACGGTAGCGGCAAGGTGCCCTAACGAAGTCCGTCAGCATTGTAACGACATTGTACCTAAGTAGGCTTTTACACGCCCCAGTATCAATCAAGCCTACTAGTGGGACGTCCCCAACCCGTACTTCTAAGGTCAACGTTGGTGTTGCGGACGAAGTACAAACAACAGCGGGTACAAATTCAGACCGTGCACAGTCGCACTCACCTTGCAAAAGCCTGTTGCTGCGGGGTCGTCTGTAATTCCCGTATCCACCTGGCTGATATCGCGGTCCTCCAAAGTTTGGCCGCATAGTAGGCCTTGTGCCGCGGCTTCGTTGAGACGTATACTGAACTGCTCTCTTTCCGGATGTAAGGTTGACGCGGCGATGGAAGCCCCGACTTATTGGTGCGGTGCCTTGAGGAGCCACGACCACCCCAACCTTACATCCGGAAAGAGAGCAGTTCAGTATACGTCTCAACGAAGCCGCGGCACAAGGCCTACTATGCGGCCAAACTTTGGAGGACCGCGATATCAGCCAGGTGGATACGGGAATTACAGACGACCCCGCAGCAACAGGCTTTTGCAAGGTGAGTGCGACTGTGCACGGTCTGAATTTGTACCCGCTGTTGTTTGTACTTCGTCCGCAACACCAACGTTGACCTTAGAAGTACGGGTTGGGGACGTCCCACTAGTAGGCTTGATTGATACTGGGGTGTGTAAAAGCCTACTTAGGTACAATGTCGTTACAATGCTGACAGACTTCGTTAGGGCACCTTGCCGCTACCGTTTGACTGCAGCTAACGGCGAACCTCTCACCGTCCGGGAATCTATCACTGCGAGACTGGATATCGCCAACGAAAAGTTTAACCACGAATCTGTTAACTTCAGCGTGTCCCAGTTGTTGATGCAGCTCCGAGAGCACTTCGGTAACTAAGGGTTGCGGAACAACGACTCTCCGAACGTATGTTGGGCCGAAATCAAACACTAGCACCCCCTCTTCAATCGCGAGCCTGTCCCACATCGCCCACAAACACCGAGCTTCATAGCTTTTCCCTTCCATCTCCTTCGGAGTCGGTTTAGCACCACCTGAACGTAGTTTGTCGTAGATAAGTGAGATGTCTGGGTCTGAAGCTTGTGCCTCTTGCCAACGACCGTACTCAGCTCCCTGGAGGTTAACTAGCGCTACGTGTTGTGTGATACACGAAGGACAATCGCCGTGGTCGCAGAGTGGTATTCTGGACAGCGCGTCCGCGTTGCCATGTTGTTTGCCTGGCCAACCCCCACTAGTGTCGAGGAATTACGCAGCTTCTTGGGGCTGGCTTCGTACTACCGCCGTTTCATAAAAGGCTTCTCAGAGGTCGCAGCACCTTTAAACGCGCTGTTACAAAAAGGTTGTATTTTCGATTGGAGCATTGAATGTCAAGCGGCTTTCGACCGACTACGTGATTCCCTCTGCACTAACCCTGTTCTTGTCTTCCCAGACTTGTCGGCACACGCTGGGGAGTTCGTTCTGGATACGGATACAAGCGACCAGGCGATTGGAGCTGTGTTATCACAGAAAGGGTCAGATGGTCGGGAGAGAGTAGTGTCTTACAGCAGTCGGACTCCTACCTCAAGAGAAAGGAACTATTGTACAACCAGAAAAGAAATGTTAGCACTAGTATTCTTCATAAAGCAAAATCGCCATTATCTGCTGGGGAGGAAGTTTGTAGTGCGGACAGACCACCAGTCTCTCAAGTGGTTGCAGAATTTCAGGGACCCCGAGGGGCAAATCGCTCATTGGCAACAGCAATTACAGGAGTATAATTTTGAGTGTCACCACCGGCCAGGCAAACAACATGGCAACGCAAACGCGCTGTCCAGAATACCACTCCGCGACCACGGCGATTGTCCTTCGTGTATCACACAACACGTAGCGCTAGTTAACCTCCAAGGAGCTGAGTACGGTCGTTGGCAAGAGGCACAAGCTTCAGACCCAGACATCTCACTTAGCTACGACAAACTACGCTCAGGTGGTGATAAACCGACTCCGAAGGAGATGGAAGGGAAAAGCTATGAAGCTCGGTGTTTGTGGGCGATGTGGGACAGGCTCGCGATTGAAGAGGGGGTGCTAGTGTTTGATTTCGGCCCAACATACGTTCGGAGAGTCGTTGTTCCGCAACCCTTAGTTACCGAAGTGCTCTCGGAGCTGCATCAACAACTGGGACACGCTGGAGTTAACAAACTCGTGGTTAAACTTTTCGTTGGCGATATCCAGTCTCGCAGTGATAGATTCCCGGACGGTGAGAGGTTCGCCGTTAGCTGCAGTCAAACGGTAGCGGCAAGGTGCCCTAACGAAGTCTGTCAGCATTGTAACGACATTGTACCTAAGTAGGCTTTTACACGCCCCAGTATCAATCAAGCCTACTAGTGGGACGTCCCCAACCCGTACTTCTAAGGTCAACGTTGGTGTTGCGGACGAAGTACAAACAACAGCGGGTACAAATTCAGACCGTGCACAGTCGCACTCACCTTGCAAAAGCCTGTTGCTGCGGGGTCGTCTGTAATTCCCGTATCCACCTGGCTGATATCGCGGTCCTCCAAAGTTTGGCCGCATAGTAGGCCTTGTGCCGCGGCTTCGTTGAGACGTATACTGAACTGCTCTCTTTCCGGATATAAGGTTGGGGTGGTCGTGGCTCCTCAAGGCACCGCACCAATAAGTCGGGGCTTCCATCGCCGCGTCAACCAACTCCAACTGCTCCGCCACTTGTACAGCTGTCTCAAGGCATTCGGGACGACGCAGGCGGAACTCCCTCTTGACGGAAGGGGTCTGAACTCCTTCGAGAAGCTGTTCCAGGGTGCGCTTGTTTCTTTCGCCTTGTGATTCGTCCGCGAATGCAGTTTCGGCTAATCTGCGTAACTCCCGTACATAAGCTTCAATACGTTCCCCAGGTTTTGGTACCTCGCGTGGAATGCTCGACGAAGTTCATCGGGCAAGCCGGGTCGGTCCAGAAGGCGACGAAGTGCGGCAAAGGTCTCTGCCGTGACGTTTTCTTCTAGGAGGTTACTATCGGCCACCATATCGAAAGCTTCGCCAGAAAGCAAGGACATGACAACTGCACCGTGTTGTGAAGCAGGGAAAAGTTTTAAGTACGATTGCACTTGTTTTTCCCACCTCGAGTAGGGCATGCCCAGTGAAAATCTTTCGGGAGGTGGTAACGAGGGTGCAGACGGGGCCGGTGCGGCGTTCACTGTCATCTTCTGCAGAGCTTCAGACAAGGATTCTAGGGCAGAAGAAATTCTCCACGCAGGATCTGTAACAGGCGACTGTTCCTCAGCGTCAGACTGATTCACAATTTTCGGCATAACTCTCTGATCCTGGCAGGGTCGCCAAGTTGTAGTATACAGGTCAGGAAGAAGTCCAGGTATCGGACGGAACTTCTATTAAACAACACGTAGGCTCTATAAGAAGAAATCAGTGTAACATAAAATGAATGAAAGAAGCGTTACAGTTAACCGTTCTCTTCGGGTTCTTGTCCTTCTTCGGTAACTGCACAGGAATGGCGCTCTGGAAGGCAAACGGGGAAAGACGCCGTAAAAGCAACGATTCAAATTCGATCACGCGCCACAATGGTATCGAATGTTCGTTACAGAACTACTAACCTTGGCAGCTGACCTACCAATTCTAGAAGTCGAAGGTCAGTAGAGACCTATGAATACAGCCAAGGTCAAGTTCAAGTTCAAGTTCAAGTGGGACTGGAACGATAGGATGAATCCCGTAAGTGTTCCTTCTTGAGCGGGTCGTCGATCCAGGAGTTGATAGGGGTGCTCCGACTTCTTGATGGGTCTAAAGGAAAACACCCGAAAAACACCCTGGTCCACCAATTTAATGCCCACGTTCCTAACATTAGCTGTCCCAGCTGTGTCAGTTACGTGAAGTAAGTAAGAGAGGAAGGAGAATCGAAGGTAAGGGAGTAGGGGAAATCAGTTAAAAGAAGAGAACAATACCAATGACGAGGAAAAGCAAAGAAAATAGAATCGAAGTATGAAGATGGGAATTTGTCAGAAAACGGAAAGGTTTCGTGTTGCCACCCAAGAGCATCTAGTTGACGCTCAAACCCCTTAACCGTAGCTTCCTTGACAACATTTTCAGGAAGCATGTTCCAGCGCTCGATGACTCGACGCGATAAGCGTGTCTTCCGCTCTAACTCGATCGGACCGCGGCTTGTCCAGCTTCATACAATGCCCGCGGAGACCAGATAATCTAGCAGGACTAAATAGCATGGACAAATCAGGGCCAAC
>OX104063.1:257248942-257361678 GCA_944474145.2 Dicrocoelium dendriticum
CCTGTATTGGTGCATGTGCAAGTGTTTGTTTTGTTTTTTCGGTGGCCATACTTGTTTTTCCTGCTATCGCTATGGTTGTCGATGATAGTGAGCTGTTCAGGTCTTTGGTTATTGGGAAGTATGAACGCTTTGAGGACCTTGAGAAGCGGTTCAAAGGTTTTCAGATTGAAACGGCGACTTGTTTTTCCCGTGCATCTTCCAAGTCTGCTGCGGCATACCATCGTGGAAGAAGGAAGCCGGTTCCCGATGGGGAATGCCGCGGTTACATCATGTACCGTTGCGTTCATCGTAAACGTTCAGGACCACGTGGCAAGCGGTAAGTTGGTTAATTTTTTGCAACAAGGCCACTAACGCCTGTAGATACAAATCCTACGATTGCAAGGCTCGGTTCTCCGTGGTTTTCAAAGATGGGAAATATGTCGTGGGGAGTTACGTCATGACGCATAGTCATGATTTTCACTTGGGCAACCCATGGTTGTATGCACGGAACCGTCGTCTTTCTCCGGTGCAAGAGAGGGAGTTCTGCGTTTGATGGATAGTTTCCATAGCACCCCGGATTTGCGTCGTTTTATCTACCAGGAGTACGGCAAACGGGTAACTCGTCTTGACCTGTATAATTTGCGCATTTGTCATCGGGATGCAAACGCTTGTGAAGTGTCGGACCTGGCAACGATGTTGGAAGGGCATAGTGTGTGTCGGTTGGTGTCGGAGGGTAGTCAGATACGTTATGTGTTTTTCTCTCCATCGTTAGTTCGCGGCATTGTGAATCGTTATGGTGAGGTGCTATTGTGCGATGCGACCCACCAACTGAATTATGGTGGCTACATATTGTGGCATTGCATGCTGGTGGATGTCACAGGTCTGGGTATTTCCTTTTTCTACGCCCTATTACCGGATGAGACTTCCCACAGCTATGGCCAAGCGGTTGAGGCGATGCGGGAGATGGTGCCTAGCACTGTACGTTGCCACACAGTTGTGATGGATAAATGCGCTGCTCAGATCCGGGCGTTCAGACGTTTTTATCCGAACGCAAAGGTGGTTTTTTGTCGTTACCATGCTAAAGTGGACCTGGCTCGACGTTGCGTCCGCTTACGCGGTATCTCTGATCTTCGTAGAATGCAATTACGAGTTTGGCTTCATAACCTCATATATACTCGTGAGGCCTCGGTTTTTGAAAGGATATTGAACGCGGTGGGCAGGGCGAATCCTGAATTGCACCGTTATTTGTGCGCGACGTGGATTCCCCACGCGGACTCTTGGGCGGCCCACAGACTGAGGGATACTGTTCTTTTTGGCTGCCACACCACGAACAGGGTAGAGAATGAGAACAGACATTTGAAGGAGTACCTGTCGGAGAGGTCATCCCTACTCACTCTGTTCAATTGCGTGGTTGATAGGGTCAACACAATGGTGCACCAAAGGAACAGCATAATAGGTAGGCGGTGCATGAGCGCAATTGCTGTTCCATCTGAGGTGTCCTCAGTGGCTTCCGTTTTCGCCAAACTAAGCGACTTTGCGGGCGATGTTTTCATGGGGCATTTCCGTACGTCAACGGTTCTCAGTTGTAGGTCTGATGGGCCTTACTGGTTGGTTACCTGTCCTCGTTCGAGAGTGCGTCGGGTGTACATAACGCGGGGCAGTGAATGCGATTGTGAGTTTAATCGGCAGTGGCGGCTCCCATGTGCTCACATCTGTTATGTGGCGGCGCGTCACACTCACTCTGCGCGGAACATACTCCATGGATGTCGGTGGATTGCACCCCGGCTACCTTCAGTAGCTTCATCGGAGTCCGTTGCGTCAGCTGAGACGGTGCAGATTGTGCAGCCTAACGCGGTGGATAGCGATGCAGTTGTGAACCGCACGCTGAAACTTCGCAGAACGCAGCATGTACTGGGGGACATTGGGGCTCAATTGGTGACCTACGGATCGCAGAACTTCTCTGGTGCGTTGAATTACCTAAAAATGGTAGCGTTGCTGATGTCGAAGGACGCCACTTTTCAGTTGTATGGGCGGAGGTCAAGGTGGCCCGTACCCCTTCATTTAGATACCGAGGCGAACGTGCTCATCTTATGCGGCTTGCCTACTGCAGGAACGTCTGATGGTGGCTCAGTCTCTGCGGTATGCCCCACGTCTACAGGAGAAGCGGGTGGCCCTTTGCAAGATACCCAGGTGAATGAGGTGGTGCGTGCGAATGAAACGGAAACACCTGTTCCATCAACATCGACAGGTGGGTCCAGGAAACGGAAATCGCCCCTTAAGTGCAGGGTGACAGAGGTTAGCCCGGATAAGAGTGCGCTAAGGGGCAAAGGATTCCGTAACCTTCGCACCCGGACATCCACGGGCTACCGGGTTCCTGTGAGACAGAAACGGGGAAATCAGGGCTTCGTTTCGGAGGATGTATGCGGAGTATGTCATCAGGAGGACGATGTTGATGGTCATGGAGATTCGGTGCAATGGGTCCAGTGCGACGCGTGCTCCCAATGGTACCACGCGTCATGTGTGTGCTATTCGGGTGCGGACGAATTTCTGTGCTTCTCCTGCTCGTCATAGTGTTACCGTAACGTGCTTGACCGCGGTTGCATGGTACACGCCTCAGGTATGTACCTTATCTGTGCCCTTACCCTGAGTGCATTTCCCTTACAGCATGCTGTGCTTACTTTTCCCCTTGATATGAACACCTTTGAATTTCAATGGAACAAGGCGCCGAGAGATCTGCAGCACGGAGGAAACATTGTGCAACGGTAAGTTACTCCTAGTATTTCCGTTACGGACGGTCATTTAGCCACCGTAATTCCGTTGTCATTTATGCAGCGGAAATCAATGACAGTGCATGTGTTCCTACGTACCCGTAGGTACTTAGAGAAATGTGTGTTACCCATGCTTACAGGACCTCAAATTTCCTGGAAGCATCCTCACAGTTATTCGTTCTCTTGCTTCATGGTTGTTGTTTATCACCGGAACGCGTACACACGGAGAAATGTTTTTCAAGTTCGCGCTGTCATATGTCATCGCAGGTAAGAATTAGGATGCATGTGTAATTTTGTGTTGCAGTTAAACCAACATGTAACGCCGATAGTGTGCTCATAAACGTGGGACACGGAGCCACCTCGGGCGCTTCGCCACCGCCATGTGAACCTGCAATGACAGCTTTTCACAGGTAACAAATCCGATCTATGTGCAATGGTGTTTTACAGTGAAGCCGACATGCACCGCCCATAGCCTGCCCATTCACTTCCGCCACTAAGCCACCTCTGACGCATCCACCACCGCAATGTTAACCTGTAATCGCAGTTGTTAACAGGTAAGAAATACCATCATTGTCTAATCTTGCTTTACAGTGAAGCCGACATGCACCGCCCATAGGCCGCCCAATCATTGGCGCCACAGAGCCGCTTCCGACACATCGCCCACCGCCAAGTGTACGTGCTGTCGCAGTTCTTTACAGGTAAGAAATGCCATCAATGTTTAATGCTATTTTACAGTTAAACCTACATGCACCGCCCCTAGCCTGGCCATTGAATGCCGCCACCGAGCCGCCACCCACGCATCGCCCACCGCCATGTGTACGTGCTATAGCAGTTCCTTACAGGTAACAAATGCCATCAATGTTTAATGTTGCATTACAGTTAAGGCGACAAGCACCGCCCCTTGCCTGCCGATTCAATGCCGCCACTGAGCCACGTCCGACGCATCGCCCACCGCCATGTGTACGTGCTATCGCAGTTGCCTACCGGTAAGAAGTGCCATCATTGTGTCATGTTGTTTTGCAGTGACACAGACATGCACCGCCCATAGCCTGCCGATTCAATGCCGCCACTGAGCCACGTCCGACGCATCGCCCACCGCCAGCACTGAGGCACGTCCGACGCATCGCCCACCGCCATGTGTACGTGCTATCGCAGTTGCCCACCGGTAAGAAGTGCCATCATTGTGTCATGTTGTTTTGCAGTGACACCGACATGCACCGCCTATAGCCTGCCGATGCTATGCCGACACAGAGCCACCTACGACTGATGGGTTTCGCCATGCCCGTGTTCATGCGTGATGAGTGCAGAACTTCCTTCTCACACCCGGGGGTGTGGTGTCCGCTGTATCGCCATGGGACGACAGAACACCCGTGAATGACCATGTCACCTTGCAAAGTGAGTGCGGTATTCCATTACAACATTCCGTAGGCGTCGCCACCTTGTAGTGGAATTGCCACGGTTTGCCGCGCGCTGTGGATAACAAGTCGCCGTCACATCTGTATGTTGTATAGGTCCTCCCTTTCGCACGTTGTTGCCGTTGTGAACGACCCAACGGCCCTTTTCAGGGCCACCCCTGTTCTATGTCCTCGCGTCTCCCCTACACGGGTGGCAGCACGGGGAACATACGTTCAGAGGTGGGGTCGGTAACCGTCTGAACTTGCATTGTCTCTCCCCATGCACTTCACTTTATGTCATTCTTTGCCACACAGCATTGTGTATGGGGCGCGTATGAGCCTTCCGAAACCATTTCTCAGTGTTCACCCTTGGTGGGTTCAGAGCTAGATACACGCTCACTCACCTAGCGGTGAATATTTCTGAATGGTCGAAACGTCCGTCACGTTCATAGCACCTGTTTCGCCTATGTAACGAACCATTTACCTCCACCGCCGCTTATCACCTATAACGTTAACCTGGATGGTTGTTTCCGTAGCTGTCACAGTGCAGTAAGTGACGGCTGAGCATCAAGCAAGGAGCGAGTAATGAATAAATGAACGTCTAGGATAGAGAGGCTTAGGCTGAGTTATGTTTGATCTGCAGAAGCGAGCTAACAAAGGTTTCATGGATGGGAGAACAGTGAACGGGAGGAGCGCAGGCATACAATACAGCTTTCAGATAGTTCAGTGCATAAGGACATAAGACGCAGCGACGGGCATACATTGAAATCATGATGGGGAGGTAACAGTGTATAACGAAGCAAGCCTGAGGCGGTAAAACCAGTGACAAAGCTAAACTGCAATTACTTACGTGTCGCAGAAGAGAAGGTGACAGCTGTGCATTTAGCAAGGAAGCACGTGCCGGGATTAGCCGGTAAGAGAGAGAAACTGCAGTATACGTAGGTGTCATTGATGTAGTGAGGAATAGATAAATGAACGTCTAGAAAGTTGCGGTTGGCAACGGACTACTTCAGTTTTTGCTGGACAGAAGAGACCTAAGGTTACATGATGCAGGACAGCGAACGGGAGAAGCGCAGGAATGCAATATGGTTGCTAAATAGTTCAGAGCCTAGAGGCTAAGACACAGCAACGCGCAGATAGTCAAATTATGTTAGGGTGCTAATGAGATACCACAAAGGTAGCTGGAGATATGGAAAAGCCAGTAAGGAAGCTGAACTACAATTACTTAGGTGTTACAGACAGGTAAGTGACAGCTGGGCAGTTATCAACCAGTGGCTGTGAGCTGACCTGATGACACAAGGAACGTCGCCATAAGAGAACAAAAAGGTTAAATGAACGAAGTACAGCAGACATGAAGAATGCAAGCATACGGTAGTTTTCTGAGTGAGTCACATCACATGAAGCGAGCTAAAAAGATTGCATGAAGAGTGGAGAGAAAACGGAAAGAATGCATACTGCGGTACACTGGGCCGGAAAAAGCAGATGAGAGAAGTGGACTACATTGGATTTCAGAGAGATAGGATGTGGAAAACGCTTATATGTGGTCAGGACCAGGGCGCTGAGCAACACTGAGGCGGATGCATTCTTCCCGTTATATGAAGCAGCCGTTTAGCCACATATGCAGTGTCGTGTTCAGGCCTCCTCACCATACCTCCGGAGTGACATCATATGTATAGAAAAGATTCGGAAACTAGCCACCACGATGATGGAACGCCAACCATAGAAGTCGGACGAATATCGTCTAAGGATAAGGACATCACGAACGGTACATGGAAAACGGCAATCGGTTTCCATAACCTTCTCAGCTATGGCAGCGGCGCCAACTCACTGTCACATGTAGGGTTACGAAGCACAAGTCGGGCTCACTGCGGCGATTTAATTGCATATGTCATCCGTAAACAGTAGGTTGCAGGAAGCTCACCCCGTCAATTACGTTATGCAATCCACGTCAGTAAATGCTACGGGAACCAATATGCCGGATGTCATACCTAATATATAACTCACACGTGTCTCCTCGTATCCGTGATGTCACCTTCCTCTTATAAACCATGTCATGGTATCCATATGCCTGTATTCTCCATCGAGCAAACCGTCTCAGCAAAGTCATCACCTGTGTACTGTCGCTAGTCATCCACATCAACCAGCCATTACACTTAATGCGTCTTTCCATTGCAGGTAACTGTTGACGCAGTTCCAAAGTCATGGTCCCCCACTTGTTCCAAGGATCCACACACCATTTCTCAGTGTTCTGGAATCGTGGGTAACGAGCCATGAAGCAGATCACCCACGAGGTCGGGAATATTTGTGAATGGTTTAAACATCATATGCCTGCAGTGTGGCCAATACCCTTCGTGCCACAGGTCATACACGGAAGTCAACAAAACTGTTCGCAATACCAAAGGTTAGTAAGCTTCTGTGAGAATCCCATTACTACCTGTGGCGTGCTTACATTCTATCATCCACCGTCACCGTTTATCACCGTAACACTATGTCACGCTTAAGTTTATTTCCAACAACCAATTTACCGGTACTCATCTCTCCGCATTGTATGTGACCTGCCGTTCAGGAATGAGGCCTCTGGTCTGCACGGGCAATTATAATAACAAGGACGGAGTAATGCAGTCCAATGGACTGCATACTTTTCAAACGTTTGGTAGATTGCTTGCTTCTTGGAATCAACCATGATGCATGGTAATACAGAACGCAGTGCACCTGTTTGTTAGGTACTACTTGAAGAGGCGCCCGGTGTTCTCCAAGTTGCCGTGACACATCCCGAAGTTCGATAATAGACAGCCAGCGGGATAGCCCACGGTAGACGGTGACTGATGCACTGCATACACCTCTTACCTGTCGTAGCAAATCATAGGATTAACGCCTCGCCAAGAATCACCGTGGTGATTCTCGCCCACTTGCACAATTCACCATGCCGGAGCCTCTCCCCACACGTACAGCAGCGGCCATGTGATTAATCAGTGACACATCGTCACAGGTACCATTGGTTTGATATCATTACTTATCTAGCAGAGCCGCAGTGGTATGCACAGTGACACGCAATAGCAGAGGTTAATCACCTGTTGTGCACACAATGACGATCAGATTTCACTATTTTTTAACATGCCATTCACGGAGCTTTGCATTTGTTACTAAAGGGGATTATTCACTTATGTAAACGCATTCCTGCTAGGTCGATTTCGTTGCGAAGTGCTAAGCAAACAGGAATACTTTGGAAGCCCTTCATATGACCAGGTAAATATTTTAACTGCATATCATAAGGCATAAGCTGTCGCAGTATGCTGCATTATATATATATATATATATATGTATATATATATATCATTACACATGTAGGCATATATTCCTTTTCCTATGCAATTTCATGCATACCAATTCCTTGCATGCATACATCCTTATATGCGTGTACAAATTGCCGTATCCATATGTGCAGGTATGCATGTATATGCAACCAATGATTATACATGTACATAACATATATATATATATGCACAAATATATATTATATATACAAAGATATGACGACAACATAGAAACAGGCATATCCATATATAGTTGGCTGCATCCGGTTTCGGATTTGTCTGTCACTGTGGCAAGCCACAGGACGCCTGCGCCTACAGAGGGACCATGGATGGCTTGCGCTGCACCACCCACACCTCCATCCACATACCCCATATCCAGTGTAAACCCGAAGGAATAAGACCGGGAGACATGCGGATGGGAACCACGTTTCATCAACGGAGCCGGCCCACACTCCTTCACAGGCAAACACAAGCACACTGTATTCGGGGAATCAAGCGCACACAAGGCGGTGGCTGGACCGTAGTCCGCTCCACACTGAGTGCATGGAACCACTCTTCGAGCCTAACACGGCCACAAGGACCGTGCACCCTGTCCCCTCCAGCAACGACCAACTGTCTCCTGCAGCCAGTGTGGACGAGGTAGTGGGTAATAGACAGGTAGGCACCTTGTCAACATGCACATCAAGCGCAGCCACACGGGGATATCAAACAACAGCCAAACACTTGAGAGAGAGAGAAAGAAAAGGAGAAAAACTTGATTAATGCATAAGGAAACGGTGATATAAACCTTAAGTAAATAGCATATGTAATAAGTTGTTTACAAACAAATCCTAGCTAAGTGCACGAGGTCAGGAAGTATAGTTTACGGAATGCCACGAACACAAAAATGTTATGGAAATCGAATACAATTGGCTGAAGCGATGTGTGCAAGTTAATGAAATAGAGTACAGGCAGACATTTATATGAGAAAGAGAAGCATTAAGGCAAAATTGAAAACCCACCACCTGAAATAAAGAGACTTAGCATGCAAGCATGCGGTTAGTAAATCGAATTCAGCGTGCCTACAAACGCCGCACCGGCTCGCCGTAATTCTCTGCAGGACCCGTCGTCGCTTCTGTAGTGTCCCCAAATGGCACAGCTCATGGCCCACTAGACATTTATATGAGAAAGGAAGGCATTAGGAGAGAACCGAAAACCCACCACCTGAAATAAAGAGACTTAGCATGCAAGCATGCGGTTAGTAAATCGAATTCAGCGCGCCTACAAACGCTGCGCCGGTGCTGCCTACGTTCACTGCGGGACCCGTCGTCGCTTCGGCAGTGGTCCCGAGTGACCTCTCTCATGGCTCACTAGGCCTGCCTGACTAAGGCACTCGCGACCGCATGTTCTACAGCACAATGCGCTCGATGTCGATGGAGTACAATTCATCGGTGCTTGCCGCTTCCGCAACTGCCGCTTCTTCTCTGCATGCATGAGGGCTTTCTCCCGCACTTCAGCAACTGCCTTCGTGATTAGATCGCGCCATGCACCACGATCAACCGCCTTCGATTCCCATGATCTGCAATCAAGATTAGAACGTGTGAGGCTCACTTTAATCATGTCCTGGTAACGTAACTTTGGTTTCCCCACGTGCCGCTTCCCAATACTCAGCTGACCGTATAAAAGTTGTTTCGGTATCCGCGCCGAATCCATACGGCTCACATGACCGAGCCATCTCAGGTGTCTCAGTAAAAGTATGCAGTCCACTGCATACATCCCACTTCGGCGCAACACTTCCGTGTCTGCGACTCTGGCGCCCCAACCGTTCCGCAAAATTCGTCGCAGACACTGCTGATGGAACCGCTCGAGATATCGCACATCCCGACGGTACATCGTCCACGTTTCACTGCCGTATAGAAGAACGGACAGTACCATGGATTTGTACACCATCAGCTTCGTGCCAATGCTAAGCTGATGGTTGTTCCACACTCGGTACTCAAGCTTCCCGAATGCCACTGCCGCCTTCGACACGCGAATACGCAACTCAACGTGTATCTGCTGATCAGTCGATATCACACTCCCAAGGTAGCAAAAACGGAAGGTGGTTTCCAAAACTTCAGCACCAATGCTGATTTGCGGCAATATTGAAGATTGCACCTCCGGTGAAGGCTGAAAGAGACAGACAGTTTTGCTTGTGTTGATGGTGAGCCCGAATTTGGCCGCTGTCGAAGCCAGAGCACTAGTCATGTGCTGCAACTCATCCGCGCTGTGTGAAAACAACGCACAGTCGTCAGCAAACAGCAACATACGGATAGTTGTCTCACAGACTAGAGTTCTCGCACCGAAACGACGGATGTTCAGCAACCCACCATCAATACGGTGCTCCACACGAACACCGTAAGCACAAGCCGCATCAAAAGCACAAGACAACATTGCATGAAGATATATATTAAACAGAGCAGGAGCTACGACACAGCCTTGCTTCACACCAGCGACAACTGCAAAGTCATCCGAGGTATCTCCACTCAGCTGCACCCACGCTCGCATACCACTGTGCAGACATTCAAGTAAACTTACAAACTTACGCGGGCAACCAAATTTACCCAACACCAGCCACAATGCCTCGCGGTTCACCGTATCAAATGCCTTGGTGAAATCAACAAAAAGCGAGTACAATGGCTGGTGTCGTTCTCTGCACTTATCTTGCAACTGACGAGCCGCAAACACCATATCTATAGTGCTGCAACCCGAACGGAATCCACACTGCTCTTCCGCCACGTTAGGTTCTACAATCTGATCCACGAGGCGATTGAGCAGGATTCGTGCAATCACCTTGGCCACACAACTCAGCAAGTTGATGCCACGATAATTCGTGCAACATTGCTTGCTACCTTTGCCCTTGTACAGTGGTAGCACAAGGGCAGCCTTCAGCTCAGGAGGCACCTCCTTCTTAATC
Organism: Dicrocoelium dendriticum; assembly: GCA_944474145.2. NCBI lineage: Eukaryota > Metazoa > Platyhelminthes > Trematoda > Plagiorchiida > Dicrocoeliidae > Dicrocoelium > Dicrocoelium dendriticum. Next base: position 257,259,333 of record OX104063.1, read on the forward strand.
CATACACGTTGCACCAAGTGGTGCAGCGCAGTCAACAACGCGGGTCCACCGTGTTTCAATACTTCGGGCGGGATCCCGTCGGCTCCGGCACACTTGCCGTTTCGCAGCTGAGCAAGTGCTCTCTGCGTCTCATCCCGTGTCGGCGTATTCGCCAGATCCGCCTTCACATCGTGCTGTTTCAGGCCGTTCAATGTAGGCCAGTCGATCTCTGAACGGCTGTTCAAGAGACATTCAAAGTGTTTCCGCCAGACCTGCATTATGTCTGCAGTCTGGGTGCAGGTAGCGCCTGAACTACCATCGATCAGTGTCCTCAGCGGCTCCAATCTCGGTCCATACACCGCCTTCAAGGAGTCAAAGAATTCCTTGTGTTGGTGGCGTTCGGCGTAGCATTCCATCTGCTTCGCCTTCTCCGTCCACCATGCATTTTTAATGCGACGGAGCTCTCTCGTCAGTCGCAGTCGAAGTTTGCGAAACTGACGACTCTTTCCCAAGTCACTGGGGTCTGCAGCATGTGCAGCAAATGCTGCATTCTTCTCCGAAACCAATGCGCCAATCGTCGCATTGTTGTCATCAAACCAATCAGGCCGTTTACAGTTTGCGCGCCCGATGCTCTCTTTGGCAGCAGCTGTCACCTGAACGCGAATGTGGTGACACAGGTCGCCCACTGTGGCTATGCATTCCACATCACACAGGCGTGCAGCCATCGTCTTCTCCAGCTCAGTACGTTTCGCCAGAGTACCGAGAGAGAGAATGTTACATTTACGCCGATTCACGGCGGGAGTGCAATACATAGATTTACGTAAATATATGTACAGTTTGGTCCGAACCAACTTGTGATCAGTGCCACACTCAGCTCCATGCTGTACACGTGTCATGCGCACTTCACGCATATCACGCTGACGTACGATGACATAATCGAGCAGGTGAAGGTGACCAATCCGTGGGTGCGTCCAAGTTGCTATATCACTCGCACTCAGTGCAAACCGAGTGTTCATGATCGTCAGGCCGTGAGTGGCACACAGTGAGAGCAGCCTGTCACCGTTCGCACTCTCTAAACCAATGCCATGCGCACCGATAACATCTGTCCACGCTGATGCATCACGCCCAACGCGCGCGTTGAAATCACCCAGCAGAAATAGGCGGTCGCTCCTCGGCACAGACCGTATCACGGAGGATAGCTCAGCGTAGAACTGAACACGCGTGTCATCAGGATAACACATGGTCGGACCGTACGTGCTTATAAAAGTAGCAAACTTACCTCTTCCGAGTCGTAGGCGAACGGTCATCAGTGGCGCGCTGATGCCCGTTGGTTCACCCATCAGCTGGCCATTCAGGCGATCGGATATTGCAAATCCGACCCCATGTTCACGTGGTGCTGAGGCGGCGTTCCCCACCCAATAGAATGCGTAGCCAGCGCCTGCTTCATGTAACTTACCTTGCTCAGCGAGCCGAGTTTCACTGAGCGCCGCAATATCGATGTGATAGCGCGCCAGCTCCATCGCGACCAGTGTGGTGCGTCGCTCCGGGCGCTCGCTCGAGTTCCGGTCCAGTAGTGTGCGCACGTTCCAGCACCCGATGCTGAGGGCTTTGCGCGCAGGCATACGATTGCATTGGTGAGCAATCGCACGCGAGGTGGTCGTGCATCGGAGGTTTGCTTGAGGGACTCCACCCGGAGCCTTTGGATCAATAGCCTGACCCACAAGGCAGTGGGTGGTTTGGAGGTTTGCTTGAGGGACTCCACCCGGAGCCTTTGGCTCAATAGCCTGACCCACAAGGCAGTGGGTGGTTTGGAGGTTTGCTTGAGGGACTCCACCCGGAGCCTTTGGCTCAATAGCCTGACCCACAAGGCAGTGGAGAGCAGATCCAGCTCGGGAATGTAATTGCAGAGACAGATGGGGATCTGCTTGACGGCCGTCACACGCAGACTTTGAGGTTCTGGAACAATTATCATATGTTTTGCGACCGTAATTGGATACGCACCTGCGACCACGGCCAGACGCAGGTGGGTTTTTGGCGGGTTAGCATCAATTTGACCAGGGACTGCCTGGCTTGAGGCGGGCAGTAGCAAACCATTGAACACCCGGAGGTGTCCTCCCACCGTCAGAGAAAATGCGTGGCCATCGTGCTCTACGCCAATCGAGCTTTGATAATATAACCCGTAAACCTGTTGTCTCCCATGGCCAGGTTTTACGGGAAGTGGGCTATCGACCACTTCCTAACCTCCGGAGAGGATGGACTAGGATACTGCCAGGGCGCCCAATCCTGACAGGAGAACGACTCGGATCCTCAGCCAAAGTCTTCGATTAAATGAACACCCGAGAGGCAGCGAGTCTAGCACATGGTCAGTTAGCCGACTCATGCGGATTGGTGTCCTGGATCTTAGCAGGGAGAAGGGCGAAACCCAACTCCTACATAGCGGTCGCCACGTAGAGGCGCCCAGGACATGAGACTATGGTGCAGCAGTAGCAGCAGTGGGTAGACCATCTGTCAGGATCTAGCCATCACCAGCCTCAGTGCACCATAGGTTCTCCCGCCATATATATATATATATTTACGCCTTCTTATTTTACCCCCTCCACATGTACGCCGACAAATTAGCGAATACAAACATATTCTTATTTGCATTAAGCTTGGGAAGCACGTAAACATACGTAAACCACTTTAACAATTGTGCTTATTCATCCTCACTGACCCAAACAACAAACCCCATTCCGTGCATCCTCATTTCATAGTAACCATTTATGAGCGCAATATTACAGCAACAGATGTTAGTCAGTCATTATTCCTTATCAGATTGCTGCACGTCTCTCCGTATGTCATTACACATGCGCACACTTATGCCTTGCTCATCAAAGCTTTCCATTTCTTATTTCTGCAGATTCTCAACATTACATCTCATTGCACGTTATCTTCAAAGCATCCTCAGTAAGTTACATACTTACCTTTTACGCAACTTTGTTCCGTACCATTACGTATTATCATTAAATTGCCTACAAATGTTCCATTTCATGTCGCCCATGTACATCATCGCTGCAATTAGCCTTCGGTGTAGATTTCGTAACCTTACAGTTGCTGCATTGTTAGCAGTCATTTCCGTTTATAATATACACACAGTTTCCGTATCTAAGTACGTAATCTTTCCAACGATTTTCAACGCAGATATAATGCCACATTTCTTAAACTTTATTTCAGCTCATTCCTATCGGTTGATTTTCCGCCACCATCACGACCTTACTTCTTTTAACCATTTTGACTTAGTATAATGTTAACACATCATAAGTCATCTAGTAGTATCAAACGATTCATCTCAATTTATTCTACCTATCCTTAGTACTATGAACGTAATTTCTTTCGGTCCACAAGCAGATGTACCAGTAGCCACCAAAAAAGTTCAAATTTAACCGCCGACCTCCCTTCAGACGGTCCCCATGAACACCAGCCTGCATTCAAAATTGCACCAGTGGCGGATAGGACGTTCCCCTCGACAAAGGGCATGGGGAACCACTGTAGTATAAAAGCTTGGGAGAATTCCGGAGACTGAAACTGGAGATTTATTAAGCAACACGTAGCAAACTACAATAGAGGAAATAATGTTATAAAAGGAAGATAAACGTTACAGTCAAGCTTCTGCTTTCACTGCTTCCATTAAGGCACACGAGCAGTTTCCTGCAAGGCAAATGGGAGCGCAGCGTAAGCACCAGTTCAAAGTCAAGCAGCGCGCCACGCTAGTTACAGTTAAGAAATATACAAATTAATGGTATTATTATAATATTTAATATATTATATTTTTTTTGTTTGGGGGGTTTTGGGATAAAAGAAGAAGGAGGTGGGAGAAGGAAGAGGGGGAGTAAAGGTAAAAAGATGAGGGTATGATTGGATAGTGATAATAGGGGGGGGGGGTGAGAAGAGAGAGGTAGATTGGGTAGATAGGAGAGGAGTATGGGGGGGTGATGGGTTTGGGTATTAGTGTGGGGTAGTGGTGGGGGGGTATGAAGGTGATGGATGGGGGAAGATTGGTATAGAGGGAGTAAGTTGTGGGTAAAGAATAGAGAGGGTTTAGGGAAGGATAGAAGGTGAGGTGGGTGGGGGTTAATTTATTTTGATAATTAGGGATGGGGTAGGAAATTTGTAAGGAGGGAGGGTTTGTGGAAAGGAGGTAGGGAGGGTGTATGGGAAAGTTTGGGGATAGAGGGTGGTGGTAGGGTTGTGTAGGGAATATGGAGGATTTATAGGGATTTTATGTGGAATTTTAAGTAGTATGTAGGGGGAGTCATCGGTAGACGTAGATCCGAAGGTAATCGTGCCACTCTTCCCGTCCACAAAAGGAATGGTGTCTGTCCCGTCGATGAATGTACTGTGCTCCTGTATGCAAGTAGGCATCTGAGCAACACATTGTCCCACTCATTGATATTCCTGTCCGCGAAGGCCTTCAGCAACGATTTAAGAGAACGATTTGTTCTTTCCACTTGCCCATTTCCTTGAGGATGATACGCTGTGGTTCGAGTTTTGTCTATCCCAAGTAACCGACAAACTTCAATTACCAGTGAGCTCTCAAAGCACGATCCCTTATCCGAGTGTAGCTGCCCTGGTGCACCCCAGTGGCAGACCCAATGATTTACCAAAGCTGTTGCCCCAGTGGACGTATCCGCCTGTCTTATCGGTATAGCCTCGCACCATTTAGTAAAGTAATCGATCACGACCAAAGTAAAGCGATTACCTCGTGGCGTCTCCCGTAAAGGGCCTATGAGATCCACTCCTACTGTCTCGTTAGGATAGCCGGCCACCATGGGCTGCAAGGGTGCACGATGAACGATACGAGGGGTTTTAAAGGCACCACATTCTTCGCACGCTTGACAGTAGTTGATCACATTACTCCGTTGATGGGGCCACCAGAAACGTCGTCGAACCGCTTCGTCCATTTTATTGATCCCTGCGTGTCCCATTTCCTTGTGTAAATCGCTCAGTACTACCGTAACCATAGAATGCGGGACGATGATTCTTCTCGTGTACGTCGGTCCGAAATTGAAACCCAAAACTCCTTCTTCGGTGGTCAGGTAATCCCACATGGCCCACAGGGGAGCTTCGTAACTTTTCCCTTCCATCTATTTACTCGTTGGTTTGTCGCCGTCATTAAGACGCCTCTCGTAGATCAATGCGGTATCGGGCTCGTTCGCCTGTGCCGTTTGCCACCGACCATACTCTGCTCCTTGAAGATTGACGATTGCTACGTGTTGCGTATTACACGAAGGGCACTCTCCATGATTGCGAGGGGGAATTCGTGACAATGCATCAGCGTTAGCGTGTTGCTTACCGGGGCGATGTCTGCACTCATAGTCATATTCCTGCAACTGCTCTTGCCAACGCGCGATTTGGCCTTCGGGGTCTTTAAAATTCTGCAGCCACCAAAGTGATTGGTGGTCTGTGCGGACCAGAAACTTTCGACCTAATAGATAATGTCGGTTTTGTTTGATGAAATATACCAATGCCAACATCTCTTTCCTAGTCGTGCAGTAATTTTGCTCCCTCGGGCTAAGACTGCGACTACAATATGCCACGACTCGTTCGACACCATCCGATCCCAGTTGTGATAACACCGCTCCAATCGCCTTGTCACTCGCATCAGTGTCCAAGATAAAACTGGTCAGCAGACGGGGACAAATCGGGAAATATTAGCAAAGGGGCCGTACAGAGAGATTCACGTAGGTGATTGAAAGCTTCTGCGCACTGCTTCGACCATTCGACCATTCGACTCTTCCCTAACAATGAGTGTAATGGGGCTGCAATGGATGAGAAGTTTCGCATAAATCGCCGGTAGTATGATGCTGACCCGAGAAAACTACGTAACTGCTCCGTAGTGGTTGGCGTTGGCTACGACCTGACCTGTTCAGCCTTTACCGGGTCCGTTCAAATACCATCTCCAGATATTATGTGCCCTAAGTACGCCACTACACTTTTCAAGAGATGACAATTTGAGGGCTTAAGCTTTAATCCCACTCTCACCAAGTATTCCAAAACACTCGCCAAATTGTCCAAGTGTTCATCTTTCGTTTTCCATGTACGTTAATATCATCTAACTACACGAGGCATTTACGCGGAATCAGGTCGGCTAATGCTTTTTGCATAAGGCGTTGGAAGGTAGCTGGAGCGTTAGATAAGCCAAGTGACATAGTCTGAAACCCGTACAACCCGGAGGGCACGACCAAGGTGGTTTTCGCCCGACCGCTCTCTTCTACTTCCACCTGCCAGTAACCGAAAGACAGGTCAAGTGCGCTAAAATACACAGATCCGCCAAGTGCGTTGAACAGATCGTCGGTCCTTGGGAGTGGGTGGGCGTCCTTTCGAATACCCTTGTTCAATCTTCGGTAATCAACGCATAATCGGAAGCCACCGTCCTTTTTCTTTACCAGGACAACAGGAGGTGCTCGCGGGGAGTTGGAGGGTTGGATAACGTTCTTCTCTAACATCTCATCTATCAGCTTCTGTATCTCACCCTGCCAGTGGATTGGAATACGTCTCGGAGGCACTTTAATCGGTCTAGCCACACCGGTGTCAATAGCATGTTTCACCAGGCCGGTCTGTCCCAAATCGCCTGCTTTCCATGCAAAGGCGTCTGAATAATTTTGTAGGACCTGCGCTAAGCGTGCCTGTGTTAATGTGTCAGCTGAAGTCCAATCGACTGAATAAAATCGTATACACATTGTTGCTCTTTGACACTGCACTCATATAACGTAAAATCCTCGAAATTGCTGTTGCTGCATGCTCTCAGTAGCATGGTGCACGAATCAGTGATTAGTTGGGATTTCTCCAGGTCAAGTCGGCATTTTAACCTCCTCAACAAATCTATTCCGATAATAACATCGAACGGTATCCGATCAGCAACGATAAATTCATGGTTAAAAGTTGTGCAGGCTACAACAACGGGGGCAACGATGGAATTCCGAACAACTAGTGGTAGCCCGTTGGCCGCGGTAAGGCGAGCGTTACAAGGTTTTCTAGCACAGTTTGAGAACCTCCTACTCACGCTGGCCCTGATTATGCTTCTAGCTGCGCCAGTATCCACTAGCCCCAGTAAGCAAATCCCGGCTATCGATAATTCTAGTGTTAGCGACGTCACAATCGAGTTGCAAGTAAGAGATGGTATCACAAATGATGTCATGGTATTCTCACCTGGCGTGTTCCTGCAGCGAGACGATCCGCGGTATGACACTTATCTGCGGGGCCAACGAAAACCTGATTGTGCCGGTAGTCGTGGGGCGGGATATCTCTGAAAACGGCCAGGAGTTCCCGTCATTCTATCAGGTAGGACGCGTCTATGTCGTGTGTTCTCTCTTACAGCAAAACAGCCAGATGTAGGTGTACCCATCGCTGCATCTATTTCTTCCAACTGGTCACCTGCTACCAATGCTTCGTCCAAACGGCGGGGAGGGTATCGCACGAACTCCCTTTTAATAGACGGCGTTTGAATGCCCTCTAGGAGTTGCCCTAAGACCAGTTTTTCACGTTCGTCTGGCGTTTCGTTCTCGTATGCGATATCGACCATCCTCTGCAGCTCGCGAACGTATGTGCGGATGGTTTCCCCCGGATATTGGTAACGTGCATGGAATGCCCTGCGTAGGGGCGCAGGTAGACCGGGGCGGACTAATAATCTGCGCATGGCGGAAAAAGTCTCGGTTGTAACTTCGTTCGCCAGAAGTTTACTGTCTGCAACGATATCAAAGACCTCTCCCGAGAGCAGGCCGGCGAGCACAGCTGCCTGTTGGTTGAATGGGAAATGACTCAGATAAAACTGGACTTGCTTTTCCCACCTGGGGTAGAGCATCCCCAGGGTAAAACGTTCTGGCGGCGGGACAGATGGCATGCTGGTTGAAGAAGTTGGTGAAGTCGACCTTTTCTGCAAAGTCCGTGATAACACATCGAGCGAAGCGGCGAGCTTTGCCGTCGCGTCATTAGCGTTAAAATTACTTTCGTCATCGGCTTTGTCGGTTGTCTTCGGCATTATCTTCATTAGACCAGTGAGACAGGATTCCTGATGAAAGTGCCTCGGCAGGGTCGCCAATATTGTAGTATACAAGCTTGAGGGAACTCCGGAGACTGGAACTGGAGATTTATTAAGCAACACGTAGCAAACTACAATACAGGAAATAATGTTATAAAAAGGAAGATAAACGGTACAGTCAATCTTCTGCTTGAACTTTTTCCGTTAAAGCACACGAGCAGTTTCCTGCAAGGCAAATGAGAGCGCAGCGTAAGCACCAGTTCAAAGTCAAGCAGCGCGCCACGATAGTTTCCGTTCCACACTACACCACTAATCTTTGTAGCTGACCTTTGAATTCTAGAAGTCGAAGGTCAGTAGAGACCTATAAATACAGCCAAAGTCCGCAGTAGTTGTACAGTGTCCTTGGCGGCGATTAATATGTTACTTTATCAGGGTCATCGGCGTTTTGCTTTCCCCTTAGGTAGGGGTAGAAGTTTTGTGAAGCAGAAAATTGTTATTTTTGGGAAGATTATAACATTGCCACATGAGGATTTGCCTGCTGCTAGTAAGGTCTGGCGAACATGTGATCAGTGACCATCAATTGTCTCCAGTGAGCGCTTACTCAACTCGCATATCAGCGAACTCCGATAGACATGCAGAACAGCTGGCTTTGTCAATTTTCTGGTGTTAATGCGCTCACAGCGTCGCCGTGGACGTCCACCAAAACGCGTTTGCATGTCAGCACATACAAGCGCATGATCGGTGAGCACCAATTCACCCTCCGGCGGGTGCTGTGTCGGAAGTTACTGCTCGCAAGAAATGAGCGAGCAACTTCCCACAAATGAAGTAACCGCTCACCGTCATCATTAGGGGAGCCTACACCGTGCTGACCGCCCAGATGAATTTCATCAGAGGACAACTTTCCAACGTGAGCGTCCAACCCCCGCCAGCATAACAGTGTTTGTGCTTCTTCTGTGGCGAAGGAGCTGAGCCAGTTGGAGGTAGAAGGCGTTCTTTACCGAACCATCGCTACCTGTTGTGGGCACGTAGGCAGCGATGATGAATAGCCACCTATTAGTCCCGCGCGATTTTGAAGCTTTGAACGAGATAGCCAATCGTACCGCACATATTCGGCTACTGCTTGGAATCTAATCAACCAGACCAGCTTCAGCCAGTGGACTCAGTGCAATGTCAACACCTGCTTGGCCGGTGCTCGAAGCTGCATCGTCACTGGACAGGCGCAATGAGTAAATACTGTTTGCGTCACCTGAATGGGATCGCAGAGTGAGCACAGAGCTCGAGTCTTGCAAGCGGGTTTCCAATAAGCAGCTGATATCGATCAAGAGGGGCTCCAATGTTCGGGCAAGTGCTGCCTGTTGATCGATCTGTAGTAAGGTGCGTACATTGAGGCCTGCCAATCTGAAGGAGGATCGTGGGCTCCAAGTGGAAGCAGATGAACCGGAATGGACCGCTTGGTTGGACATAGGCTTGTCGACAGGAGAGAAGTGACGCTCCGCTTTAGCATGTGAGTTGAAATTAGAAGATAAATGCCTAGCAAAGCATGTTGTGGGAGGGCTAAGAATCGGGGGGTTGAAAACTGGGGGGATATAAGTGAAGTTGGAAGGGGACGGTAAGAGTGAAAAAGCGTAAGAGGGGAATAAGAAGACGTGAAGGCTTGAACAGTAGCATCCAAACCCCTATCCACCCTGCTCCATGTAGCAGTTGAGGCACCACTGATTATGCCCTGCGGTGGCCAAAGCATCAAGAAAATGTTTAAAGAGAGATTCATTGTATTGGGTGGGCAGGATAATGTCAGGTTGCCCAGGCCTAGACAGGAGAACGATTAGGGTTCTCAAACAAACCCTTTGGTTCAAAAACCGCCGCAAGGCAGCGGGTTTGGCGTTGGGCTACAAGCAGTCCGCTTTAAGGAATAAGGTGCCAACCTCCTTCCAACCCCCGACCTGGAGGACCAGGAGGCTGAGTTTGTCTGGCCTCTAATCATTGACCAACCTGGTATGAGTGACTCTGTAGATGCAAAATCACCAACCAGCATAGCTCAATGGATCGCAGAGGCACACAAACCATGGCACCAAGGTAAGGTCCAGCCTCACCTTCGAGTTCTCTTCTTATCCTTTGCTTACTTCACGTGGCTGCCACAGCAGGGGTTGCTAGGGCAGGAAACGTGGGTATTAACTGGTTGGCCAGGGTGCGATACGGTTTCCGTTTTAGATCCATCAATAACTGAGCACTTTATCAATTCCTGGCTCAGCCATCCACTCCAGATTGAACACTCACGAGATTCTCTTATCGTTCCAGTCAAATCTGAACTTGAAGTTGATGCACTTGGGTGGCAACACCAAACCTTTCCTTTTTAATAAATAAATAAATAAATAAATAAATATTTTATTCTCGACAAAGCGAGACACGCCTTTTCGGCATGATCAGCATATTGCATTATTGTACATGATAGCGGAATAAGCAGCACCAACAGTGGGAGTAGTACAGTTGGAGACAGTAGTGTGGGGCCATAGAGCTTAAATGTTGTATGTAGTCTATGTACACAGAAGGCGAGAGGTAAAGATAGGAATCAGATCACTTATATGGTATGTTGATGAGGAACTAGTCCGATGAGGTCCCGGAAGCAGTGTAAGTCAATGAGTGAAGTACGAGGAAACGGGTAAAAAATACTTAAGAATAGTGGTACGTCACTAATCAGATATGTAGGCGTGTTCGTGCGAGAGCCGATATATACACAGAACTTGTAAATGTGGTGTCGGTCAACTTGCCAATGTGTTAGGGGTGGTGACTTTATTGAGTGGCGAGTCACATCCGCCACGTCGCAGTGTTGTTAAACAGACATTTGTGGCTTTTTGTAGGGAAAACGCTTGCCAGACAAAGACCCACGACGTCTTGGAACACTGCCGTAACTGACTCAACACTTTCCAGTTTTTTTTTAATGACTCAAATATCTTGGTATTCTACTTGCTTAGCGCTTTTCACTTTTTCTTTTTCTCTTCGGTTTACTTTTTTCTCTTGTTTACTTCACGTAACAGGCCCGACAGGGACTGATAGAGCAGGATACGTCGGCATTAATTGGTTATACAGGGTGTGATGCGCTCCTTGTTTTAGGTCCATCAGTATTTCAAAGTCTACCAACTTCTGGTTCAACGACCCGCTGAAGAAGGTACACTGACGGGATAATCCTATGGTTCCAATCCCGCTTGAAATTAGGGCTGGTGGTGGCTAAGTTTTGACAGATGGTCCACCCACTGTTGATTTTGTTGTGCCATGAGCTCTGTTGTGATTGCCGTTGAAGGTACGGCTAATCAGCTGCTACCGCGCAGCTGACAGTCGCCAAAAGCTTGTGTTTCCACCGTCAGTACGGATAACCGATGCAGCCACTAGTCACGATACGGCCACTTTCCACATCAGAAAACGAAGGCCTCTGGAGGAACTTGTATGGAACACTCAGAAGATAGAAGGTATGGCCAAAATATTGGATCAAAAAAGAAATAAATAAATAGTTCATGAGAGAAAAGGCCTAATTGACAGTTCCTGACTATAGCAACTACTAGATGCGCTGAATCTCGCTTTTTGGGTGGGAAAGTAGTGTTTACTGGTGTAATATTCCTTCGGTCCGGCATTCCAAGATCTTCAGTAGACGGCCGTACGCTGCAGCCGCTTAGTAAGAAGCCGATTTAAAGGTGGCAGCTAAGGAAGCACGGAAAAGGGAAAGCGCCGGAGTGGAATAGGATGGCAAGGATAACAGGAAGCGAAACCGATCGATATCTTACCTGTTGTGTTATCGTGATGCCCGCGGACCCGCTACCATATCTCCCCTCCTAACAGGTGCTGCCTGCATCATTCATAATGGCCCATACCAGCATCAATTTATGCACCTGCAATAGGCATTGAGCGCGGTTTATTAGGCTCGGGAGACTTAACGACAAGCAGCACGATAGAAGAAAGTTAGCTATTGCCTCAAGGGCTACAATCTAGCTTCGTAGACTGCTGTCGGCAACTGGCCGGTTCGCCAAATATACAGTTCAAGTTCAAGTGGGACTGGAACGGTAGGATGAATCCCGAAAGTGTTCCTGCTTGAGCGGGTGGTCAATCCAGGAGTTGATAGGGGTGTTCTGACTTCTTGATTGGTCTAAAACGAAAACACCCGAAAAACATCCTGGGTCACCAAGTTAATGCCCACGTTCCTTACATTAGCAGTCCCTGCTATATCAGTTACATGAAATAAGAGGGGAAGAAGAATCGAAGGTAAAGAGTAAGGGAAATCAATTAAAAGAAGAAAATAATACCAATGGCGAGGAACAGTAAAGAAAATAGAATCAAAGTATGAAGATTGGAATTAGTCAGAAAAGAGGCATGGTTTCGTGTTGCCACCCAAGAGCATCTAGTTGACGCTTATGCCCCTTAACCGTAGCTTCCTTGACAACATTTTCTGGAAGCAAGTTCCAGCGCTCGATGACTCGACGCGACAACCGCGTCTCTGCTCTAACTCGATCGGACCGCGGTTTGTCCAGTTTCATACATTGCCCGCGGAGACCAGATAATCTAGTAAGACAAAACAGCCAGGACAAATCAGGACCAACCTTCCCGGTTAAAATACGGTAGGTTGAGATTAGGTCCCCTCTAATCCTTCGATAGTTTCTTAAGTGCATCCAAAAAGGAAGTAGGCGTTCCGAGTACGTTTTCCCCGTAACCCCTCGACCAACCTAGTACCGACACGTAACACCCATTCTGGTGCCATTTTGTCCCGGACAAGGCATGGTGGACAGGCCTGGACGCAATATTCTAGGTGGGGTCGCACAAACGCTGAGGACAGCTTCAAAAACACATTATCGGTTATGGTCCCGAAAGAACGACAGATAAACCACAACATTTGGAACCCTTTACTAGCCACATTCTTCCAGTTGTCTCCAGAGTGTAGTGTGGAACAGTGGATGACACCTAGATCAACCTGATGAGTCTAGTGAAGAAGTTCACTCCCATCCTGCACATAACTTGTGGAGGAATCAAACGCTCCGATACGCAGCACTGAACACTCCCCGGTTTATTGGCAGCAACCACAAGACAGACCGTTCCCAGAGTCTATCCATAGCCCGTTAAAGGGCCACAGGACCTCCAGGGATATCAACAATATTCCAGAGCTTTAGACCATCAGCAAATAAGAGCGATGGCACTTCAAGCTCCCTCGGCAAGTCATTCACTAGACTGAGAACAGCAGCGGACCTAAGACAGAGCCTTGCGGAAAGCCGCCTAGGAGAGCTTGTCGAAACGAAAGACAGCTTTCCACACGAATACGCTGTACTTGTCCATCCAGAAAAGCTGACACCCACTGGACAGCGCGACCAGATATTCCATACAACCTCAACTTCAATAAGAGTCGCGAATAGAGACAGTGTTAAAGGGCTTGGCGAAGTCAATGAACACCACATCCACCGCATGTCCACTGTCTACAGCTCCAGGCCAGCTCTCCTGACCTACTAGCAAATTCCTTTGACACAAATATCCTTTGCGAAAACTAGCTTGCTCGACGCTAAGCAGGTTAAACATATTTAAATGGTTCTGCACTGTATCGCGTACTAATTAAGTACCAATTAAGTAACTTACCGACCACGCCAGTCAAGCTAACAGGCCTGTAATTAGCCGGTACGTCTTTGTCACCGCACTTGAAAATCGGGCAGACAACAGCCTCCTTCCATTCGGCAGGTAAGACACAGCTGTTGAATGGCTTCTGAAACACATAAGTCAGAGGTTCACTGAGTTCTACTGCCAATTTATGCAACGATTTTGGATGAACAGAATTTGTCCGGAAGCCTTAGTTGGGTTTACCTCTATTAGCAACCGGAGAACATGGGACGCAATTACAGGAATTTCACCAAGACAACAGTCCTCAGAGACTCTTGAAGCTAATTCTTTGCATGGCTTATGTGTTTCGCGAACAAAGACGCTTGAGTACTGCTCACCAAGCACGCATGCTTTGTTATAGTCGCTATAGGCATGGGTCCCATATCCTCGAAGCAATGGTGGTATGGGCGAGTCTGCACCACAGCGTCGTTTAACGTAAGCGAAGAATTTCTTGGGATTTTTCGAGGCAGTATTAGCTAAGCCCTTTTCATACTGAAGTCGAGCCAGCCTAAGATGTAGCTCGCACTCATTTCGAACCAACCGATGCTTGTCAAACCTGCTGTTCGACGGAGCTGTTCGGTACGCTCGCCAGCATCTATGCCTCTTCTTTAGCAGGCCCTTCCCCGCGGAGACTATCCACGGAGGCTGCGCTCTCGATCCTTAGCGGGATGTGATCTGCAGAAATGTCTACGAGGTGAGCCTTAAGTTTTCCCAGGCTATGTGAACAGTATCGGTCTCAGATATCACACAAGGCGATAACCTAGCTTTATCTCGCATCACTTGGAATCCCGCGGCCCGAATGTTCGGATACCAGCTGGCAGTAGCTTGGTAAGGACTGATAAGGGTACACTGGAAAGATAAGCAAACGTGATCGCTGGCGCCAAGAGGCGAGTCGTATTTAATGTCATTTACAAAGTCAATTGACTTAGCAAAACAAGATCTAAAATGTACGGCTGCTGATTTCACATGTACCTAGTGGGGAGGTCCACCAACTGGTGTAGTGGTACCTGCGGCACTAATTCCAGCAGTTAAACAAATAAATAAATAAATATTTTATTCTTGACTATGCGAGGCACGCCCATGGAGGCATGATCAGGAATGCGCAACTGTACAGACATTTTTTGGTAACTGTAACATTGACAGTAGCAAATTGTTCATATAAATAAATAAATAGCTTGTCCTCAAATTCATTGAGACACACCAAACCAGGCGTGAGCAAGGTATAAAAGCAGTGGTGTATCACGACGATACTTCGGGTTCAATCGTGTATGGTTGAAACGGTCAAGGCACTATAAGTGCAATAGAAGGGTGCATGCAGACGGAGAGTAACATATTCTTGCATGTGTCGGGAAGAGTTGAAATATGAGTCAAGTCGACTTGTCAGTGTGTAGTTGTGGGCAGTGACTTTATTCGGTGGCGAATCATATTCGCCACGTTGCATGGTTGTTAAAAGGACATATTTGGCCTTTTATAGGGAGAACGCTTGCAGGCGAAAACCCACCACGTCCTGTAACACTGCCGTAAAGCATTTTGAACAGTAATGTGGGACTGGCAAAGCCGTTTGACGACTGACTTCATATTCGGTTATTCGCAGACAAATGTATCCTAATTTCCTCTGTTAGTTGGACAGGGAATTTAATCGGGGCCGCCATGATTGTTGAGGCCGGTTGAGGAGGGGAACATCGCGAATAGTCGTCTTGTTATGTGTCCAGGTTCTGTACCGAGCAATACCAGAGCCGAACTGCAAGATAGATCATCCCAACAAACCTCTGGGAGGTTGAAGTCTCCCAGCGCCAGGCACTTGTTTGCAGAGTGAGTGTGTATAAACCCAATGACTCTACTGGAGGTGCACATAGGGCTTCTATACACTGACACGACCGTAACCTGAACCGAGGAAGCGCAAATCAAGACTGCGAGAGCCTCAACAGATTTGTCGAGCGACTGAAAAACGCTCGTACCCAATACGTCGATGTGATAACTCACATAAAGAGCTACACCACCCCTTGACGGCCAATGGAGCGGTCAGTGCGGAACAGTGCATAGCCAGGCAGATATACTTCGCCATCTGTGATTTCCTCAGACAGCCACGTTTCAGTGAAAGCAAGTATACCTGGACGAGATTTGTCTACGAGTAGACCTACCTCGCACATCTTGTTCCTCAGGCTACGCACGTTACTAAGTACTACTTGGAGGAATTCGGCACGACCAGCCCTGGGTCGTGCGCAAGTAGAATAGGTTCTGGCAGGGCGGAAAGGACGGCCGGCTGACCAGTTGAAAACCCACCAATCGCAGACCTCGCTTACCAGCTGCACGCCGGGCTTTTAGGTCTCTGATGGCTTCCTTTAAGTTTAACGCATCCGCTAACGAAACGACCGGTTGCACACTAACGTTGCTACCTCTGAGCTTGAAGTCAACTCGCAGTAAAGCCTTGCACTCTTCTGGGGTGGAGAAGACCTCCCTAAGCAGACGGGTAGAGGATTTGGTTGCTTAACCGAAAAGTTCCCCAACCTGATGAGCTTCCTTACAGTAACGCCAGGAAAACCTGGTGGTAAAAGCCTGGTCACGCAAACTTTAAGCCAATCAAGATCATCAAGCATGCAATCGGTGGGAAGAGCGGCAGTGGATTCAGTGACGTTTCTGAAAATCGTACCGCTATCTGTGTAACAATCGCCCCGACGAGTTGTATTTACTCCACATGCTCTACCATCCACGCGGTACAGTAGCTGAGGTGTTCTACACCTCTAGCTAAGGTGTATGATGCGGATGATACCATCCACGCCACATGATTGTTTGACAGGAATCGGTGGGACCGAAGGCGACGGTACGTCATGTCTCACTGAGGAAATTGCAACACCGGGTGGTGTTTTCAACTCAGGCGCTTGTTTCCTGGGCAGTTTATCACCGCCCGGTTTGGGGGCGGAGGGTTTGCGCATTTCCCTTGCCCACTTACGCTTATTGTTTGGGGACCCAGGAGCCCGTGACTCGCCTTCCACTCGGGGCGGGTCCACAATGCCGTCCGAGGTATCCGTGTCAGTTATATCTATGCGAACTGGAGCGTCCGGTAGGATGAGCGCTTCGTCAACGGCTGGACTGTCAGTAAAAGGACACTCCGTTACAGCGTCCACATTCATAATATTCAAGGATTTCGTAATCAAATCCACTTTAGAGTTGAGCGAAGCAAGAGAGACAAGCTCGGCCAACGCCTTCTCAACAGCTGTGAATCCGGACGCTTGTGCTTTGAATGCAGCAAGGTGAAAGCCGGAAGCTTCTTTTTCTGAGCGCAACAATCAACACATTTAAACAGAAGCTTTTCTCTGGATGATAGCATATTTTACTGATTCGCTCGGAGACCGGTAAAACTTTTGTGATACCAGCGGGAGCAAACATCACACTGCATACTACCAGAGGAATCCGTAACTGGCCTTAAATAGGCAGAATTGCTGCAAGCTGCATTTGACTCATCAAACGAAGACGAAAGAGGTTCATCCGCCTCGGTTTTTCGCGAGACGACTATGTTTAAGTGGAAAACGTATACATCTATAAAACGGCCCCAACAAAAAGGCAAAACAGGGTGTAAAACGGGCTTAAAAAGGGGATAATCGCAAAATTACCAGTAAGCGTCAAGAAGATGCTTTGGCCAAGACCACCTTAATCGACCCAAGATAACTTGGATCAGAAGACATTTGACAATAGTCAAATTGCGCTTCAAGTGTTTATGCAAACTGCTTTCCACGTTTTCCATCTAAAAAGCTCGATCAGTCTGGCACGCTAGAAAATCGAGTAATATTCCTCCGGTCCGGCGTTCCAAGATCTTCCGTGTCCAAGTAGTGGGGCACGCTGCACTGCAAAATAAAACCTTGTAGGCGGCTGTACGCCCGAGCCGCCTAGTAAGAGGCCGATGTAAAGGTGGCAGCTAAGGAAGCACGGAAGAGGGAAGGGAAATTGCCGGAGTGGTGTTCGAAGGGCGCGTTCATGCGCCACAAACTTACTAGTAGAGATTGAAAATGGGCAATATCCTTAGATGCTGGTAAGCGTCTAGACGCTGTGGTTGTTGATTTCAGTAAGGTTTTTGACACGGTCCCGCATAAGCGGCTCCTCTTCATACACCGGGGAATCGATGTCCCTGGCAATTTTGTTTCTTGGGTCTCTGATTTCTTGGACGGTCGCTTCATCCAGGTTTAAGTGAACGAAGCGTTTTCTGATCAAGTTCTCATGACCTGTGACGTCCCCCAGGGTTCCGTACTCGGCCCCGAACTCTTAAATATCTTTAGCAATGATCTGCCATCAGAACTGCAGGCAGACTGCTTAATCTACGCGAATGATCTGAAGCTGTGGATGGAGATATCCAGTCTGGAAGATGCAGACAGACTTCAAGCGATACTCGATCTGCTCCACGATTGGTCATTAAAGTGGCAGTTGCCTATTAAACGTGACAAATGCGCTATCCTTCCAATCGATGCACCTGAGCAGTTTGGAGCTTACCAGATTCGGGGTTTCTTGCTCAGAAATGTCAACCAAGAAGGACCTCAGGGTGATTGTGTCCTGTCTCAAATCAATCGAGGACACCCGGAAGAGGGTCGCATCCGCCTCCAGAATACTTCACGCTTTACGGAGAGCCTTTTCACGCCTGACCCACGGCTTCTTCAGACTAATGTTTGCTTCCCATGTGCGGCCAGTTCTCGAGTACGGATTGCCTGCTGCGTATCCTTTCACAAAGTACGAATGTGACACGATAGAGAAGGTCCAACGGCGTGGGTCCAAATCCGTTACAAATTTGCGGCACTTATCTTACCTCCTACGGCCTCAACAGTTGAACCTGTTTCCATTGGATTATCGTCGTCGCCGCGGAGATGATATTCACTCGGCGTATTCTACGAGTTGAGCTGCAATCGTTCTTTCATCTCAACACAAAGTGTGCAACTCGAGGCCATCTGGGGAACGTTTCAAACCGCGACGACTCCGTGTGCCGTCCGATCTGGCCCTATCTACGCAGGTAGTGAATGACTGGAACAGTTTGTCGGAGGCTGTCGTCGATGCGGAGACAGAGGAATGTTTCAAACGACTGTTGGATTCCCACTCTCTGAGTGCGCAGGGATTCTGCTGCCCACACTACCACCATAGTGGTCTTCCGCGGAACCTTGTTCCGCAATGATCCCAACAATTTTAACGTTCGGGAAGTGACGGAGCTGACAAAGGAACTTCCTTCTGCAAGCTACCTACCAATAAACCAATGAACCAAAAGGAAGGTAAGCATAACAGGAGGCAAAACTGATCGAGCCATTACTGCTAACCTGTTACCATGACGCCCGCGGACCGGCTACCCTAGAAGAATTCAAGGTAGCTCATTCAGATTAATCCACCTGAAGGTAAAGCGATGCTATTAGCTTACTCCCAGTGGTTAGCCAATCGACTACAGGCGGCAAATAACCCATCATCTCCGGACTGCTCCTGCCCGAGAGAGAGCTAGTTTTGATGGCTGCTGTAGTGACTTGGAGGTTCCCCGATTGAGGTGGAAATCTGTAGTAGAGTGAAAACTAATCTCAGACTACCGCACCGAAACGAAAGGATTAGCGTCAGATAAAAGTATCAACACGCTGACCTTCAGTAGTGGTGGCTGGACTAACTCTACTAAGTTTGCACACCCTGATACGATATTCCATTGTTGGTCCAGCGAAGCTCAGACTCCCCAAGCGAACAGGCAAAACAATCTCAACACGCCATTCGAGGTCGAGAATTGTGTATAGGAAAAACGGTCTATTAAAAAAACTGTACAAGACGCATAGAAAAAGGGAATGAGAAAAGCGCAAAAAATGAAAAAGCTATGAACACTACAGGACTCCCCTAGAGTGTGAGTGGGCAAACGAAGGCTCGAACTGTACGCCTCACTGATTATAAAACGCTAGTTTAGAAGGAAGAACCACCGTACGACCAAAATGTGTGCGTTTGTGTGTGTGAGTGGTTGCAGGTGGCTGTAAGGGGTTGTGGAGAAACGACACTGGGATCACACACAGCCTGTGTAGGGGGAGTGCTCGGCGATGGATCCTCATCGGGAACAGATGCGTCTGAAGATTGCTGAGAAGAAAGAAGTTCGAGGTAAGCAGATTTCAGACGATCGATGCTTACAGAGTCTTTGCAGCCATTTCGCTCCAACACAAAATACTTGTCCTTGCGGTCGATAACCTTGTGAGGACCCTCGTAGAGTGGCGTCAGAGGTTTACGAACAGTATCGATGCGCACAAGAACGTAGTGACAATCGCGAAGATCAGGATGGACCTGTGGGCTACGAAGCGTGAGTCGTGGAGGTGTTTGGCCTACCGAGCTGAAGTGACTCCTCAGGCGTGTGCCATAGGATGTAGGATCCATTTTTCCAGTGACCATTGAATACAGCACCATCTCTCCAGGAAGTCTAAGTGGCGTGCCAAAAGCTTACTCAGCAGGGTAACAGCCTGTCTTCCTTGACCGTGTTAGGTACGCCAAGTAGATAAACAAAGAAATAAATGGTATATTCTCTGTAAAACGAGACACACTTCTAAAGGCATGATTATTGGCAAACGCTCTGACCATTGCTTGCTCAACTGAGAACCGGTAATTGAAGCTTTCATTTGGCGATAGAAGCTTTCGACCAAACCAGTAGCAGCGGGATGGTAAGAGGTTGTGTATAGGTGAGAATAACCGAGCAACCGACTTAGGTCACGAAACAAGGAAGAAGTGAACTGCGGACCCTCTGTCTGTCATAATAGTAGCAGGTGTGCCAAAGGAGGAAATCCACGTTTCGATGAAGGTTCGCGCTACTGTTTCAGAGGAAATGTCCCGTAATGGCACTGCATGCGGCCAACGTGCAATTCTGTCAACACGTCAGCAAGCATTGAAAACCATTGGAAGGGGGTAAAGGACCCGGGATATCCAAATGGACATGTTTAAAGCGAGAATTCGGTATTGCAAAGGTGGCAGGGACAGTGATTGTATGGCGATGGATCTTGCTGGTCTGACACTTAACACAGCGCTTTGCCCACTGTTGGATGTCAGAGCGCATATTGGGCCAAACAAAGCGATCTGTGACCAGCTTAACAGTAGCTCGAATGCCTGGGTGCGAAAGCCCGTGGAAATGATCGAAAATGACTCGGCGGTAACGTTGGGGAACGCAGGGTCTGGGCTTACCCGTAGACATGTCACAATGAACTTTGGAGTCAGAGTTCACAAGCGGCAGAAGGGTAAGTTTGATCGAAGGGTTTTCTTTCACTTGCATAAACTCAGAATCTCTCACTTGATGAGCAGCGATTTACTCCAGATCAAACGTCGGACGTGCAACTTCGTGAATTTCAATGCGGGACATTGCGTCGGCTACCACGTTGTCAATGGCGTCTATATGACGGATGTCAGTAGAGAACTGAGACATGTAATCAAGGTGTCGGGTTTCACGAGGGGAAAAACGGTCCGAAGAACCCCGAAAGGCAAAAACAAGTGGCTTGCGATCAGTTAGAATGATAAATGAACGACCTTCAAGGAGGTGTCAAAAGTGTTTAATGGCGAGATAGATGGCCAAAAGTTCCCTTCCGAAGGCACGATACCTAGTTTGTGCGGGTTGTTTTTACGGGAGAAGGATAGTGGTTTGGGATGACCATTGATGAGTTGTTGCAGAACGGCTCCCACTGCGGATTATGACGCATCGGTTTTAACATCAGTCCGTAACTGGCTCAACGCCGTGACGTTAGACAAAGTATGCTTAAGCTTGTCGAAAGCAGCTGTTGCTTCGTTCGTGGGTTTGAATTTTCGAGTCTTTCCTTTAAGCAAGTCGGTTAAAGGTTGAAGCAGTTTAGAGCAACCAGGTATAAGGCGGCCGTAATAATTCATCATACCGAAGAAACGGCGCAGGCTTTTGTAGGACTGCGGCATCGGATATTTTGTAACTGCTTTTGTTTTCTCCGTGAGTGGACTGATTCCGATGCGATCGATTCGATGACCGAGAAAATCAACACTGGACTGGCCAAAGACACATTTGTTCACGTTGATTGTAACGCCATAATGATCAAAACGCCCAAAGATTTAGCGAAAATGAAAAAGATGTTCTCCGTGGTTAGAGCTGGCCAGAAAATGTCATGGATATAAGCAAAAACGAAATCAAGTCCTCGGAGAACCTGGTCATTGAATCGTTGAAACGTTTGTGCAGCCTTTGGTAACCTGAAAGGCATACAAACAAATTCAAAAAGACCGAAGGGGTAGTTATGGATGTCTTGGGAATGTCACCATGGGCGACAGGAATTTGGTAATATGCCCGGACCAAGTCAATCTTAGATAAAATTGCTTTGCCGTCCAGGCCAATAGAAGTCGTGAATATGTGGTACCGGATACTTGTCAGGGACGGTGATATTATTAGGCTGACGGTAATCACCAAAAGGTCGCCAATCTCCACGAGACTTTTTGTGGACCATGTGCCAGTGTGAAGACCATGGGTTGTTAGAAGGTCGGATGATACCCAGACGGAACATATGCTCAAACTCGGCTTTGGCGTTGGCGAGTTTATCGGGTGGTAGTAGGCGAGGTCGAGACGTGACCGGTGGTCCACAAGTAACAATGCGGTGCGCAATCTCGTGTTTAGGTGCGGGGCAATTATTGGACGGCAGATACAACGCGGGGATTTGTTGGAGCAACTCAGTGAACACAGTGTTAGTAGGTAGTCATGCGAAGTCCGATCGAACTGCTCAAAGTGGCTCTGCCCGGAGTGGTGCGGGAGGTGATACTATCACGAAGTTCCCTGTTACGTAAGACGACAATAAGACCAAATTGGGTGCGGAAATCGACACTGTTGATGGGGCCTTGTATGTGTGCGATCAGGAAAATGAAAGAAAATGTTCGTCAAAGACCAACATGGAGAGTAAGCAATTTCTGACGGTAGGTCTGGATTCTCGTGTTATTAGCCACCTAGAGAATGGTTGCTGTGGAAATGAAGTGGCGTTTTTCCATTCCACAAGGCAGAACGCTGACCTCGGCGCCAGTGTCAACCAAGAATGAAAGGTTTATTGTGGAACCACGGACAAAATGCAGGCGACTAGAAGATGTGCCAGCCGAAGTCGTCGCCATTATTGGCTGGCTGGGGCGTTTCCCTGTTGAGCCTTAGGGAAGGCGTTCGGATGCGAGCAACCAGGACGACAATTTTTAGCGGCACCACCAAAACGTCGATAATAATAGCAAATATGCTGTCTAGTGTCTACAGCGTGTCTGTTTCTGCTTCTCGAAGTGGATCTTAAACTTCGACTGCGGGGGCGACGTCCTCTCTTAACCGCGAGTTCGAGTATGGAAAGTCTCTGACAAATGGATTCATTGGGATCTGATGACGAGGAAGTCTCAGGTGGGGTGACAATAGCGTGACAAACTGGGAGTTAAAAGAAACACTCATGAACTTTGTCTGCCGTTTCTGCTATTTTGTCAGGTGACAACTCGTCGGCGGATACAGCGAAAAGCGCCGTAGTGTTGGATGGAAGACATTTTAGCCACGATTGAGGTAAGACGCTGTTGTCGACTGTAGAAGAACCTACAATAGTGCGCATATAACGAAGAAGCTGTGAAAATGAAAGATCCCCCAGTTCAACTCCGGAGAGAAGTTGATGAAGCCTAGTCTCATCAGAAGCTGTAAGGCGTTTCAAAACGGCAGTCTTAAGCTTCTCGTAGGGGCAGCCAGCAAGAACAGGGTCTAGTAGGTCTACCACATCGGCGGCTATATGCGTGGGAAGATGGGCAGCGACGTAGGAAAACATAGAAGTCTGAGAAGTGATCTACGGCAACGAAAATAGCTTCTAACTATAAAAACCAGACGTGTGCATTGTTAACGTCAAAATCGGGCAAGGAAAAACCAACAACATATTCAGCAAAGTCAATGTGGGAGTGGTATTGGACGCCGTTACGCAGGCACAAGAAAGTTCTAGTAGGGAAAAAAGAAAAACAGGGGTCACCTATAATGTAGTGGAGCGAAAACTCGTCTCAGACTACTGCACCGAAAGGAGAGGATTAGTGTCAGATAAAAGTATCAACACGCTGACCTTCGGTAGTGACGGTTGAACTAACTCTACTGATTTTGTACACCCTAATCCGATAGTCCATTGTTGGCCCAGCGAATCTCAGACTTCCTCAAGCACACAGGCAAAACAATCTCAACATGCCGGACCGGGATTCTAACCATTCTGATATAGGCATCATGTGGTGAGGATTGTACGGTACGCTGGGCCAAAAGTTGGTTAAGTTGACATTGAAGGTAAAAATGCATAAAAGAAAGATGTACATAGCAAATACATCTAGGTAATGATATAAGTGGATGGCAAATATAACTACTTTGTAGCTGTTCAAGTGAATCACAATGAGCAATAAATCCCTGTAGCGCCACGTTAACATCGGTAATGAGGGCGGACTAAATGGCTACATTTTGGCGTATGTTGCGTTTCTTTTCCCTTAAATTCGCGGACATGAAGGAGCATGTGAAGAAATCGTAACTAGCAGCTTCGAAGTAATTCTACATGCAGCAAGTGTAAACTATTTTTGCTCTCAAAATTGACTTGCAGGTATCAGCTGGTGGCTGAGGAAGGATCAGCTGATGGTTGACGTTATTACCAGTACGGTTACACTTACTCGTCATCTCCTTTTGCTATGCCTGCGGACTTGTCCGCTAGGCACAGCGCCTTTCTCACCAGGGTACCTACCTGTCTAATACCCGCGACATGCATGCGGTCTATGGCTGCTTGCCCCTGTTGTGGGGACGGGGTGTACTGTAAACATAACGGTACTAGGCTCAATATGCGGTGAATATCAAGGACACACGTGTTCTGTGAATATTGCGCGGTAACTCGATTTTTGGCGTGCCATACTGACCGAGCTTTTTAGCTGAAATAACGTGGAAAACAGTGTTTGAATTAACACTAGAAAGGAAAGTTGACTATTGTCCACTTCCCCTGATCCAAGATACCTTGGATCGATTAAAGTGGTACTGGCCAAAGCGTATTTGGCGCTTACTGGTAATTTTTCCGGTTGTTCCTAGTTTTAATCCTGTTTTGCACCCTGTTTTTGCCTTTATTGCGGTCGTTTTACTTTTGCGAAGCACTGACCCCTCAAGCACATAGGCAAAACAACCTCAACACACGGAGCCGTTTGCTTGCACTATGAGAAAAATGTGTTGCTTGAGGACGTTCCGTGATACAAATGGCACATAGCAACGATGTTACCTAGATACGTTGCCAAGGAGGAGAATTGCGCAAAGAGCTGGCAATAGATGGAAAGTGTGGAGGAAATTGGATTGTGTGTGAATTGTGAAACCATAAAAATGGTTACGGCTAAGGATTCATATATATGATGGTTGCTTTTTTGTTTCGTAGGCCGTACTTGTTTTTCGGCTACCGCTATGCTTGTTGATGATAGCGAACTGTTCAGGTCTTTGGGTATGGGGGAGTACGAATGTGTTGAACACATTGGGTAGCATTTGGGACGTTTTCAGATTGAAGCGGAGACTTGTTTTTACCGAATTTCCTCCGTGTCTGCCGCGGAGTACAAGCTTGAAAGGCGCAAGCATTTGCCGGATGAGGGGGCTACGGTTGCATTTTGTACCTTTGCGTCCATTGTCAACGTTCTGGATCGCGTGGCAAGCGGTGAGTTAACATTTATACCTCATGTAAACTAATGCATGTAGATACAAATCGTACCATTGCAAGGCGCGGTTCTCGGTGGTTATGAAGAAGAATAAATACGTCGTGGGAAGTTACTTTATGATCCATGGTCATGCTTTTTACCTGGGTAACCCCTGGTTGTATGCACGGAACCGTCGGCTATCAGCGCGACATCAGCGCGCATACCTCATCAAAATAGAACGTCATGTGAGTTTTTGGAGGTGGCATCGATGTTGGAAGGTCACAGTGTTTGCCGGTTGGTGTCGGCGGGTAGCCAGGTTCGGTAGATGTACTTCTGTCCATCTGTTGTCCGTGGCATGGTGAAGCGTTATGGCGAGGTGTTATTGTGCGCTGCCACACACCAGTTAAATTATGGTGGATACATATTGTGGCATTGCATGTTCGTGGGCGTCATAGGTCTAGGGCTTTCTTTATTCTACGCCCTATTACTGGATGGGACGTCTTACAGCTATGGGCAAGCGGTGGAAGCAAAGCGTGGGATGGTGCCTAGCAGCATACGTTGCCTTACCGTGCTGATGGATAAATGCGCTGCTCAGTTGAGGACCTCTCGACATTTCTATCCCAACGCCAAGGTCGCGTTTTGCCGGTACCACGTAAACGCTGCCATGACTAGACTTTGCGGTCACATACGTGGGATATTTGATACCCGCCGAGTGCAGTTACGCGCGTGGTTGCATAACCTGATATGTACTCGTGATGCTTCCGCATTTGAAGGTTTGTTGAACGCGGTGCGACGGTGTAATGCCGAATGTTACCGTTGTTTGTGCGCAACGTGGCTCCAATACGCTAACTCGTGGACGGCTCACAGACAAAGGGATGTTGTGCTCTTTGGATGCCATACGACGAACAGGGTGGAGAATGAGAACAAGCATCTAAAGGGGTACTTGTCGGAGAGGTCCTCCTTGCTCACTCTCTTCACCTGCGTCGTTGATAGGGTCAGCAGTATCCTGCACAAGCAAAACAGCATAATAGGTAGGCGTTGCGTGAGCGCTGTTGCTATTCCATCGGAGGTGTCCTCAGTGGCTTGCGTTTTCACACAGCTGAGCGATTTTGCGGGCAATGTATTCCTAGCCCATGTTCGGGCATTCACAGTTCTTTATTGTTGGTCTGATGGGCCGCATTGGTTATTTACCCTTCCTCGTTCCAAGGTGCGTCGGGTATATATAACACGGGGAAGTGACTGCGATTGCGAGTTCAGTCGGCATTGGCGGCTCCCATGTGCTCACATTTGTGACGTCGCGCGGCTTCACGGATGTTCGGCGGGGGACATACTGCATGCATTTCGATGGATTTCACCCCGGCAACCCACCGCAGATAACTCAAACTGTGTTCCGGGGGATAGTGGTTTGCAGATTCGAGATCGTCAGGCCGCGGATAGCAATGTGCTTGTCAGCCGTACGGTAAAACTGCGCAAGCCACAGGTGTTGTCGGACATCGTCACGCAATTGTGCAGCTACGGATCAGAGAACTTCTCCGTGGCGTTGAACTTCTTGAAAATGGTTGCGTCACTGATGTCCAAGGAAGCCAGTTTTTAGTTGTATGGTCGCACGTCTAAGTGCCCTGTTCCCCTTCTCCTGAAAACGGAGGCTAACGTCAGGATGTTATGTGGGTTATCAACGCCGGGAACATCACATGATGACACAGCGGTCGAGGTAGCCGCGACGTCGGGAGGCGATGTACCGAACACCTTGCAAGGAACGGAGGTGAATAACACCCGGCCAGTCATTTCAACGCAAACATCTGTTCCATCCACTTCTGCAACAGGGTCCAGGAAGCGGAAATCGCTTTTGAAGTGCCGCCTGACGGAGGTGAGCCCCAGTAAGAGTACTCTAAGGGGCAACGATTTTCGGAAGCCTCACACAACTACATCCTCTTCCTACAGGGTGCCCGTTAAACGGAAACGGGATACTCAGGAATGCTGTTCCGAGGACCTCTGTGAAGTCAGTCAGCGGGAGAATGATGTGCAAGGTCGAGAGGACGCCGTGCAGTGGGTTATATGCGTTGCGGGCTCGCAGTGGTACCGTGCGTCCTGTGTTTGCTATGCTGGTGACGCGGATTTCGTTTGCTTCTCGTGCTCGTCGTAGTGCTTGTGGGCCATGTGGGAACGGCCTTGGAAGACACGCCCTGCAGGTATGCGTTGTTTGCACGGGCTTCCTTTATTGTCTTTTCTTGTTATGGCAGACGGCATTGCAGTTTCCCTTGATGGAAATCCGTGTAAATGAAAAGTGAACAACGTGTCATTCCACGGTGTCTGTAACTGCTCGGTCAGCACCCTCAGAGCCGGAGCTGCGATACACTATTCTGCGCCGGTAAGTATTTCGTTCCCCTTAATGAACCATGAATCTGGTCCGCATCATCAAGTGGACCCACAAGGATGGGTGTTTGCAGTCAGCCCCACTGCTGACTTTCCACCACAATGTGAGACCGCTTGTCTCCTCGCGGTCTATCGTCACACTAATTCACATGCATTTTGTGCTGGCTTTGTGCGCGAGCTTTTTTTCACAGTACCACTGACACGGGCTCTCCTTTCGCCAGCGCAACTTCCGTGTCACGGACGGTGCTCCAGTGTACCTCCTACGTCATGTGATGCCCGCATGATACGTAGCCACGGGCAGCATTGTTTATCCGCCATGACCTCTTTTTCTGAACCACGGCGACGTTGGCAGCAAATTGCTGCGATACTGAACGATGCCACTGAGCCACCTCCCAAGTATCGCCAACGCCATGGGATGCAGCATGGACATCTAATCACAGGTAACCTTGGATTTCTATGATAAATTTCCTTTCAGAGTCACAGTGACAAGCACCGCCCATTGCCTTCCGACGTAACCCTGCCGCTAAGCCACCTCACACAAATCGCCTTTGCCCTGTGCTACATGATTCATACCTAGTCACAAGTACCATTGGTTTTCCATGATCACTTCTCTTACAGAGCGACAGTCATATGCGCCGACCACTGCCTTCCGACGTAACCCTGCCACTAAACCACCTCACACGTATGGCCTCCGCTATGTGTTGCATGATTCGTACCTAGTCACAGGTACCATTTGTTTTCCATGATCACTCCACAAGTTCAAGTTGGGACCGGAACGATAGGAGAATCCCGTGAATGTTCCTTCTTTTGCGTATCGTCGGATCGGAAATTGACGGGTCTGCTTGAGATGTTGAAAAGCCTAAAACAAAGACCGCATCACACCCTGTCCAACCAATTACTGCCCACATTTTTCTGCCCAGCAGTCCCAGCCAGTCCGTTTTATGTGAAGTAAAAGAGGGAAGGGTAAGCTAAGAAAACAAGAGGAGGAGTGTCAGTTAAATAATGATAATACCAAGGTGAGAAGAAAATTAAAATAACAGAGGGAAAGTTGAAGATACAAGTCGGTTAGGAGAAGGGGAAGGTTTGGTACTGCCACCCAAGTGCATCTAACTGACGCTCGGAACCCTCTACCTTAGACTCCCTAACCACGTGCGCCGGAAGCGAGTTTCAAAGTTCAATAAGTCGACGCGACAAGCGGGTTTCCGTCCTTACCCGGTCAGAACGCTGTTTGTGCAACTTCAGCGGGTGACCTAGGAGACTAGGCAGCTTGGCAGGACTAAATATCCAGGACAAGTCTGAACCGATCTTATCCGTTAAGTTACGGTAAGTGAGGATCAAGTCTCCTCTAATTCTGCGGTAGTGCATTGAGTACATACTCATACTAAGCAAACGTTCGAGATACGTTTGCCCCGTAATCCCTGCACTAACCTTGTACCCAAGCGCAAAACCCTCTCCAGTTCCATTTTGTTCCTTAGGGGACAAGATGGACAAGCCTGGACACAGTACTCTAAGTGAGGTCGCACAAAAACTGAGAACAGCTTCACAAAGATATTGGCCGTTAGGACACCGAAGGAGCGGCGAATCAACCACATCCTACGGAACCCTCTACAAGCAGACACTCCAATTTTCCCCAGAGTGAGATATGGGTGATACCCAGATCAACCTGCTGAATGACAACAGTGAGTTCACTTCCACCAACTACATAGCGCGTGGGAGGACTAGCACCTCCAATGCGGAGGACAGAATATTTCGCCTGATTTATGGGCATCAACCATAAAGTTAACCAATCCCAGAGCTTATCCAAGGCACTCTGATGTGTCTCAGAGCCACCATGGACAGACACATTCCCTTTCAGAGCCACAGTCATATGCACCGGCCATCGCCTTCCGACGTAACCCTGCCACTGAACCACCTCCCACGTATCGCCTCCGCAATGTGCTGCATGATTCATACCTAGTCACAGGTATCATTTGTTTTCCATGATCGCTTCTCTTTCAGAGCCATAGTCCTATGCGCCGACCACTGCCTCACGAGGTGCGTGATGACAGCAGGTAAGTACGTTAACGCTAATCGCTTTTCCTTCCACAGACATGGTACGTACAGCCAGCTCCAAGCGTCGCAGTACCGTTAGCCACCGTCCGCAGCAAAACGACATTCCATGCTATACATTGTCAAGTGAATTAACTCTTCCATACTCCGAATTCACAGCACATGTCACTGTGTAGATGAAGTGCATCCCTTTGCCACTTCCTCGGGATAGTAAGCCACCACAGCACATCCATAGCACATCCATGTCTTCGGGAACGACCCAACGGTCCTTTACAGGGTCACCCTCTGTGCTATGGCCCCGCGTCTCCCCTACATGGGCCGCAGCACGGGGACATAGGTGCAGTGGGTTGGGCCGTAATCGTCCAAACATTTCATTCCGGGCCCCAAGTGGTCACACTATTTTGCAGCGCCACTTAATGTTGGTCCTTTGATCTCCATTGCGTACGTCATGCTTTTGTCCTCATGCGTCGTTTGTTACGCGTGCCATGCCGTCACTACCAAGTAACGTCGTTAAGGTGGTGTATGGACCAATAATGTAGCCACTAAAGGCGCCGATCAATGGTAGTTCAGCCGCTACCTCCACACAGACTGCAGACATAATGCAGATCTAGAGAAAACACTTTGACTGTCGCTTCAACAACCGTTTAGAGATCGGCTGGCATATATTGAACTGCCAGAAGTAGCACGATAGGAAGACGAGTCTGGCGGACATGCCGACACAGTATGAGAAGCAGACAGCACTTGCTCAGTTGCGAAATGGCTAATGTGCTGGTGCAGACGGGATCCTGCCTGAAGTATTGAAACACGACGAACCCGCGGCGTTGACCGCGCTGCACCACTTGGTGCAACGCATATGGATTGAGGAGGAGGTGCCTCCTGAGCTGAAGGATGCCCTTGTGATACCACTGTACAGGCGCAAACGGGGGCAAGCAATGTTGCACGAATTATCATTCCATCAAGTTATTGAGATGGGTGGGCAAGGTGATTGCCCGATTCCTGCTCAATCACCCCGTCAGTCAGTTTGTGGAAGAGAACGTAATGGAAGAGCCATGTGCATTGCGTTCCGGTCGCAACACTATAGATACGGTGTTTGCGGCTGGTTAGTTGCGCAGGAAGTGCAGCGTAGGACACCAGCCATTGTACTCGCTTTTTTTGATTTCACCAAGGCAGTTGAACGGTGAACCGCGAGGCATTGCGATGGTGTTTGGTAAGTTTGGTTGCCCGCGTAAGTCTGTAAGTTTACTTGAATGTCTGCACAGTGGTATGCGAGCGTGGGTGCAGCTGAATGGAGAGACCTCGGATGACTTTGCAGTTGTCACTGGTGTGAAGCAAGGCTGTGTCCTCTCACCCCCGCTGCTTAATATATATCTTCATGCACTGTTGTCATGTGCTTTTGATGCCGCTTGTGCTTACGGTGTTCGTGCGGAGCACCGTTTTGAAGGTGGTTTGGTAAACCTCCGTTGTTTCGGTGCCAGAACTCTAGTCCGTGAGACAAATATCCGTATGTTCCTGTTTGCTGACGACTGTGCGTTGTTTTTACACAGCGCGGATAACTTGCAACATAACACTAGTGCTCTGACTTCGACAGCTGCCAAATTCCGGCTCACTATCAACGCCGGCAAACCTGTTTGTCTCCTTCAGCCTACTCCGGAGGTGCAATATTTCCCACTGCCGCGATTCAGTATCGGTGCTGAAGTATTGGAAATCACCTATTGCCTCTGCTACTTTGGGAGTGTAAAGCGGCTAGTGTACAAATCCATAGTGCTGTCCGTTCTTCTACACCGCAGTGAAACGTGGACCATGTACCGTCGGGATTTGCGATATCTCGAGTGGTTCCATCAGCATTGCTTGCGACGGATTTTGCGCATCAGTTGCGGCGACAGAGTTGTAGACACAGAAGTGTTGCACCGTAATGGAAGGTATGCAGTGGACTGCATAATTTTGCCGAGACACCTGAAGTGGCTGAGTCGTGTGAGCCTAATGGATTCTACGCGGATACCGGAGCAACTCAATTATCGTCCCTTGCGTATTGCGAAGCGGCACGTGGGGATACCAAAGGTGCCTTACCAGAACCTGGTTAAAGTGTACGTTTCACGTTCTAACCTTGATAGCAGCTCATGGGAATCGAAGGCGGTTGATCGGCGTGTATGGCGCGATCTGATCACGAAGGCAGTTGCCGAGGTGCACGAGAAAGCCTTCATGCATGCAGAGAAGAAGCGGCAGGTGCGGAAGTGGCAAGCACCGATGGGTTGTTCTCCATCAACATCGAGCCGATGGTGCTGTAGCACATGCGGTCGCTTGTGCGTGAGAAAGGCAGACCTAGGGAGCCATGAGCGAGGCCACTCGGGACAAATCTCGAAGCGACGAAGGGTCGTGCAGTGAACGTAAGCAGAACCAGCGGAAAGTTTGTAGGTACGCTGCATTCCATTTACTAACCGATTTAGTAACCGCGTGCTTGCATGTTAAGTCTCTTTGTTTCAGGTGGTGCGTTTTCAACTATGTCCTAATGCTTTTCTTTCATATAAATGGCTACATGTACGCTCATCTATAAACTTGCACACGTCGTTTAAGCCAACTGTAGTAAAGTTCCATAACATTTTCGTGTTTGTGGCATTTCTGTAAAATATACTTTCTCACCTCGTGAACTTATCTCAGATTCTTTTTTAAACAACTTGTTTCATATGCTCATTAAGTTAAGATTTATGTCACCGTTTCCTTATGCATTACCCGGTTTATTTCCTTAGTTTTCTCTAAAATGATTGTCTGTTACTTGATATCCCCGTTGTGGCTGCGCTTGATGTGCATGTTGACAACGTGCCTACCTGTCGATTACCCTCTACCTCGTCCATACTGCCTCTAGGAGACAGTTTGTCGTTGCTGGAGGGGATGGGGTGCACTGTTCTTGTGGCCGTGTTGGGATCAAAGAGTGGTTCCATGCACTCAGTGTGGATCGGACTACGGTCCAGCCACCACGTTGTATGACCTGGATTCCCGAATACACCGTGTCTGTGTTTGTCTGTGAAGGAGTGTGGGCCGGCTCTTTTTATATAATATCATGTACCGTAATGAGAGGTACATACGCAGGTATGTATGATTCCAGACATATATACACATGTACGCATATGCATACGTATATATGTATGCCATATGGGGATGTTTATGGGTTAAGTAAACCCCCACGCATGGAAACTAACGCGCTAACTATTACATGCGCCCTACCAGACTGCACGACACCGAAGCCCGGGATTGCACATATGCTACCATTTTCACTGCAGACTGAATAGCATTTGTTATTGGTGTCAGTGAAGAGGAATATTTACAAGTGCGAAAGCTGCGCTGGTATGTCTGGTATGTTACGAAGTGATAACAAAATATGAATAAATTGGAACGTCATCATATGACCAGATATTATTCATATTACCGTACATACAAAGATACAGACCCGCAGATATATATATTATATATATTTGTATGCAATCTAACGTACCGTAATGAAATGTGCGCACGTAGGTATGTATGAATATATTAATATATATAGGTACAGGTATGCATGTGTACAGGTATATATGTAGGCAATATAAAAACACATATATACATATGTATATACGTCTATATGTATATACATGTATGTGTATATATATCTGTATGTCTTGGTGCACTCAGTGTGGAGTGGACTAGGGTGCAGCCACCGCCTTCTGTGCGATTGATACCCCAAATACGGCGTGCTTGTGTTTGTCTGTGAAGGAGTGTGGGCCGGCTCCGTTGATGAAACGTGGCTCCCATCCGCATGCCTCCCGGTCTTATACCTTCGGCTTTACACTGAATATGGGGTGTGTAGATGGAGTTGTAGGTGGTGCAGCGCAAGCCATCCATGGTCCCCTTTGTAGGCGCAGGCGTCCCGTGGCTTGCCACAGTGACAGGCAACTCAGAGACTGGATGCCGACAACCATATATACGTATGTATGGATGATACTCTCTCTCCGCCGCACATACTACTGCGGTCTCCTTCGTATGCCTTGACTTGACGTACTCCTGGCCCAGCGCAGTGTTATGCCTGAGGTGCTCTCAATGGCCGAGGAGGATGCAGAATTACTACGACGCTCAAACGCAGCGTTCCATGCATCCTGCTGTATAGATGGTGCGAATCAACTTGATGCTAGCATGCGTGGACCTACAAGGAAACCAGTAGTGAGCCAGCCTGGAAGGAGGTAACGTTTGAGATTGCCGGTAAATCGTCGATTATTGCGCACTTACTATTCGACATGCAAATGCTCGTAACATGGAAAATTTGGCTGTTATTCTTACCTACAAATGGAAGTGTTACACGTTCACCTTATTAGGGTTCTTGAGGATAAATGTTCTACCATTGGGATGATGATGTATGATGCACAACTGTGAGCCCACCTGATTCCAGTGATTTGGTGCGAATATTTCGCAGTTGTTAACGCTCAGGCTGACTACAACCTCAATAACCAGACGCATGAATTCAGGTTACCATGCACTGTAGGAGCTTTCATTCCTAGGTGTCAGTATCCCCACACAGTGACTGCAGCTCAAATGCATGGGAACACGTTCGCTCTTCTCGTACGACAGTGGTTTGCAATCTCACTCACCAGAGCTTCACAATGTACGCTTTCCTAGTGTCCGGCCAGAGTACCAATCGTATTGGGAGTGACCTCGAATAGTCATCAGGCGTCCATATGAGTGTTGCTCATTTGAAATGTTTGCAACACATAGGCCCTTCTCTTTATGCCCAGACGATATCAAACATGGAAGATTGGAGCAGCACAACTACAAGCACAAAATACCCAGCTACATACACATACACACACAATGACATTCATACATACCCCCTACACAGACACAAACTGCAATGGCAAACATATCGGATTTTTGCACACTGTTGATCACGCATCGTTATGTCAAAATGATCATGCCTGTAAAGGCGTGCCTCACCTTGTTGAGAATAAGATTTATTCATTTATTTATTAGTTGAAAGGCCACCACGTGTGTGTGTGCATGTGTGTGCCTGTGCGTGTGCCGGATTCAAAGGAACACTAATAAATCCCTTAGATTGGTAGCCCATCCTCAAGCATACCCATCTTAAAGGTTAGCGGTAATGGGGAGGTCGCAAGCGTACGTGGGTCGCGTTAACTCTTGGGCACCAAGCGGTGGCTGCTCATAATATTCCACACTCGTTCGTACATTGGATTGAACAATTGGGTGTAGTGATCAACAATTATCCCTGGAGTCCTTGTACTCTACTACCCTTCCTCGCTTTGGAATTCAGTTTGGAAATTCGGTGTTCAAGACCCAAACAACTTTTGTTACAAGTGTCCACACGTTG
Organism: Dicrocoelium dendriticum; assembly: GCA_944474145.2. NCBI lineage: Eukaryota > Metazoa > Platyhelminthes > Trematoda > Plagiorchiida > Dicrocoeliidae > Dicrocoelium > Dicrocoelium dendriticum. Next base: position 257,294,327 of record OX104063.1, read on the forward strand.
TCTCGTCCGTGTAAGCTGCATAATCCCGGCAAGTCACTGACTAGAGATTAACATGTTGATGTTGATGCGACATATTCTGTTTTATATAATAGTCACAAGAATGAGTGTAGCTATATATTCCGCTATACATCGCTCATACTGAAGTTAGGATAAGCCAGCTATTATGGAGATAAGGCGCGGAAGAGCAAATGCTCCTTCTATAATTTGAATTAGAAATGACCAATCATCTAGATTGACTTAAAAGTAGAGTAGTCCAACTGTGGTGGTACGGTAATGTCTAAATAAATGCTTAATTGGAAAATAAATCCAACACAGCAACAATTGATTTGTTGCGAATAATAGCTGCAACCGAGATGTATGATTGCAGATTGTTAGTAAATTGTACGCGGTTATGTTACGATGAGAAATCCAGGTCGCACGGGAATACAATACGTTCTGTTAATCAACTTATCTGCGCCATCTGCCCAGGCACCTGATAGCCACTTTTGTCTACTCTCATATGATTAACTATGCAATGCTCACTGTTTTCAACGCAAATCACACCATGGGTATGGAGATTTACTCGTTCTTGGTTTTTTCTCAAGCCATGTCTAAGTGGTTCCATTCCAAACCCCGCTGTGAAGATACCATGGTGCCCAGGTGTCCCATGACATATTTTTTGAGATATTAGATAAATAAATATTGTGCAAGGTACCTCTTGTAAATTTGCTAAAAGATTTTGCACACTCTTTCGAAAACCGATGATAGAAAAGGGAGCAGCGGAATTCACTACATGTGTTGCTGATATGATAGCGTCAAGGAAACCATCAGGAAATATATGATATTATCGTCTACCAACGCTTATAGCAATACACAGGAACCATAAGTCATCTGTGTTTTACGGTATATTTACTTGTGCATCATTCTACCTGGTAACCATACTCACGGCATTTGCTTCCGTATTTCCATATCTGTCTCAGTCTATTGTTGATACCCACACTTCTGACTAAACTTAAGGCTCTCGTTTCGGTCTCATCTAAACGCTAACTAACCACTGACAGTCGTAGTGGTTACTCATAATTATACGTGCGATTTTCTAAAACTAGAGAAATATGGCTGTTATTCTTTTATTCATTCCAAACTCATACACGTACGTAGTGTTATGTTTCATGAGGGTTATTATTTCTTCATCCAGTTTGTCGTAGTACATACACAAATGTGAACAAATACCCGTCCGCAACACTGCAGTAGTATAATTCGAACCGAGGACCTTTGGTACGTCAACTGATATCTCACGTTGAATGATAAGTGGAAGCCATTTGTAAACGCTAATAAGCACCACACTTCAGCCTGACAGACTGATGGTATTTTCACTCGCGTAACACCATTATCTCCTAGCTCGATGGGACTCGCCTAAAGTACAAATTCCGTTAACCTCTGTTCGGGTCTCGATACATTCCCACTTGACGGATGGATCTTATTACATTTCTTCTCGTGTGACACCGTGACTTATTAGGTGTTGCAATAAGAGGTCAATGTATCCCATCTTAAGTGTCTCTATACGCCCCCTTGTACTGCTGCCGCCTTCAGGTAAACGCACTGAGATTCAGACAAGTCATCAAGGTTGATTTCCGAAAGAGCAGCAATACGTTGTGACATCCGAATCGAAATGCTTGCGCATAGATAGTATTCTAGGCACTGATGAATTGCTTAACATATGCTAGCGGTCAGAACGAATGACCAGGGGGAAATAAAACGCAACACATGACGGACTGCCTAGTGGTTCAACCTCCTTTTGATTCTCGCTCACCTCAGAAAACAGACGATTATAACCGGATCTGGTTTTACCTTACGACACGGATAGCCTGCAGTGGACATAATCGCACCATTTCCTTGCTAACATGCAAAGTTGCTTACGTCATCTCCGTCATTTTTTTGGTGTCATCCTTATTCTATATCCCACATTTTAGTCGCGCTTGGGTACAGTTTCATTCTAGAATGATTAACTGCTGACTTGGTGCAATGTGGTATCTTTATTGCACCTGCCTAGAACGGATGAGCCAGAGGTAACCTAACTATTTGGTTTATTAGCTCGGTTCTGTTTCGCGATGACTTCACATGTGTTGCCTATTACGATATTGTATTCATGATGATCTATGCTATGCTATACTTGCTACCTTCTCAAGCGGAGTCTAGTATGGTTACATACCGAGAGTGAGCTACGGCATCTTCCTCTTCATAGTATTATTCGGCCGCGATTCACATCACTATGTGAAATCCATGGTGTTACTCACCATAACCGTAGCTTGATCAGCTGATCAATGCTAACTTGCATGACGCTTAGAGAGCCGGTGCATCGCAGAATAATGGTTCAGTCCATCCAAGAGCTCATTCGTAATTGATGTGAGTGCGGTATTTCCGAGCGATTTGTGTGCTTGCTACGGATCAATGCTAGAGTGGCAAATTATTGGGTATGTTTCCACTTCGATGGATACGTTTGAATCAAAAGGTTATTATCGCTCGGCCGTTTACAGTACGCATAAAAAGTCAAATTTGACATTTGTAACACAATGCTCAACAATTGCCCTTCGTGTGACCAGTTTGCATTATGCATTCGAAGAGAAATTTCCCTGGAAATTCTGTGTCAAGTGAACAATCCCGACAGTTAACCGACTAGCGATTATCACGATGTCGCCATTCCATGTTCCACTTCGCAGGCTAGTGATGAGAGGGAGTATAGTTATAGTTCCAGTTATCCCTCAGCCAGACTAAATTTACCGGGGCTTATGAAAACACACGTACTAACCGGATGGAAGACAGACGTGCAGAGACGCCTACCAAAAGTTTTATTGCACATAGCCAATCTTCTGAATGGATTAAGTAAAAGGTTGAACCTAACGGGAATGGTACGTCAGTGTGTTATTACATAACATCGGAAATGAATCGGCGCATAGCGACGATGGTTTTATGAGCACCGAATGGCTGCACCCGAAGCGTACGATATAGACCGTTAGCAAATAGCTTATGGCCACAGTAGAGTACAGGTCGGTAGATACAAACGGTTGAGTACTTGGAAATTTGCACAATAAATGCGAACACTGTTTGGAAAGTCGCATTTTTGACAGTGGGCAGCGGGATTTAGTTGATGTCACTTGTCGATACCAAAGGTTGCGCATCAATCGTTCTTTGAGTAGGTGCACATACCTCGGGCAGCACATGACCGAAACCGTCGGAGAAACAGAGAACCAATAGTGGACACTGTATCGCATTCGCATGCTGTGTGATCTCACCCATCAGCTACTCAAACCAGACTGTACATGTAGAGGTCAACACCTAAGTGCCTACTATTTCACTGTACCAGTAGTCTAGTCATCATTCTACCTAGCAGTTGCTTTATTATTGTCACATCTGGTTCCTTCAAATATGGATGCCCAAAATTTAAGGCTGTCACGTTTAAAAGTTGAAGAAAACATCAACAGTTCGTGTTGGGTAGTTATTCTCATGCCTGCGAAAGTGGTTGTTAGCCTGACCTCCAAACGAAACCCATACACGTTTGTCGTACCATTGATGATGATGTCTAATGTGTCTCTATCCAGTTTGTGACAGCTCAACTTAAGTGTGGATAAACGCATGTACATATGTTGTATTCGAACTGTCATTGGACACAAAGGACGCCAATCTATGTATGTATGTATACCGAATGAATTCCTCGAGGATCTTCATACCGCTTTTGTGCGGTTCACTTAGTGCAGTAAAACGACATTCGAGCAAGCCGAAAATAACATTACCAGAACAAGAAGAAGGTGAGTTTATGACAAACTCATGTTGATTCCAGGTGTTGCGAATCCAAGGCAAATTTGCTCGATGCAAGTTCAGTAGACGGCTCAAAAGGGCGGTTTCTCAGGTGCCGAAGAACGCACTATTGTATGCGGAATAGAAGCACCATGAGTATGTTCCCATACAATTTACTAATCCAGGCCAATAAGGCGGCGTACGTGGTACGTTTGTCTGTGTGCTGAGTAATCATGCATTTCAGAATTAGACGTTGCTTGAGCTCCCCGGTGTGGATGCGCCTGATGGGAATGTTGACAAGGTGCCTACCTGTCTACTACCCACTACCTCGTCCATACTGGCTCAAGGAGACGGTTGGTCGTCTCTGGAGGGGACGGAGTGCACCGTCCTCGTGACGGTGCTAGGCTCAAAGAGCGGTTCCATCCTGTGTGGAACGGGCTACGGTCCAGCCACCGCTTTGTGTAAGTCTGGTGTGTATGTTATCTCAGTCAGGCCGAGATGATTCCGCTCTGCTTGTTGAAGGAGTGTGGGCCGGCTCCTTTGAAAAAACTTGGCTCCCATTTACATGCCCCCGGTCTTATTCCTTCGGGTTTACACTGGACATGGGGTGTGTGGGTGGAACTATGTGTGGTGCAGCGCAAGCCACCCATGGTCCCCTTTGTAGGCGCAGGCGTCCTGTGGCTGTCACCATGGATGCAACAGTGACAGGCAAATACGGATGCGGACGCCGCCAAAGCATGCATGTGCAAATACCATTAGCTTTTGCCCCATGTTGAGGCTGATGTTGCATTTATGATGCTTCTTCACCGCGGTTTGGCTAGACCACGTTACCTATGACCACACACCCTTTCACCTAATTATGTCGACCTTGTTCACTTTGATTTGCTCAGTACTGTCTCCGCCGCACATACTACTGCGGTCTCCTTCGTATGCCTTGTCTTGACGTACTCCTGGCCCAGCGCAGTGTTATGCCTGAGGTGCTCTCAATGGCCGAGAAGGATGCAGAATTACTACGACGCTCAAACGCAGTGTTCCATGCATCCTGCTGTATAGATGGTGCGAATCAACTTGATGCCAGCATGCGTGGACCCGCAAGGAAACCAGTAGTGAGCCAGCCTGGAAGGAGGTAACGTTTGAGATTGCCGGTAAATCGTCGATTATTGCGCACTTACTATTCGACATGCAAATGCTCGTAACATGGAAAATTTGGCTGTTATTCTTACCTACAAATGGAAGTGTTACACGTTCACCTTATTAGGGTTCTTGAGGATAAATGTTCTACCATTGGGATGATGATGTATGATGCACAACTGTGAGCCCACCTGCTTCCAGTGATTTGGTGCGAATATTTCGCAGCTGTTAACGCTCAGGCTGACTACAACCTCAATAACCAGACGCATGAATTCAGGTTACCATGCACTGTAGGAGCTTTCATTCCTAGGTGTCAGTATCCCCACACAGTGACTGCAGCTCAAATGCATGGGAACACGTTCGCTCTTCTCGTACGACAGTGGTTTGCAATCTCACTCACCAGAGCTTCACAATGTACGCTTTCCTAGTGTCCGGCCAGAGTACCAATCGTATTGGGAGTGACCTCGAATAGTCATCAGGCGTCCATATGAGTGTTGCTCATTTGAAATGTTTGCAACACATAGGCCCTCCTCTATGTCCCCAGTTGAAAGGACACAAACGTTTGTGTGTGCCTTTGTGTGTGCCGGGTTCAAAGGAACACTAATAAATCCCTTGGATATATTTACATTAACATAGTCCTGTTCAATTTCATTAGCAGTTTGCTCGGCCCGTTTTTCTTTTTCTCCTGCTGTAAAGGAAAACATTACCTACACGCAACACCTCGGAGGACATGCTTGCGATGCTCACTTGGACACGGCATCAATACAGAAAAGTGAAGTCACTCGCACTTCGCAATCCTTACACACTAAATGAACCCAGAAAACTAACCAAATCAATACCAGTCACTTGGGTTATCCGACTTCAGCAGCTCCAACCGCCTGCGGTCGACTCCGAAGCAGACTACACAACCATGGGAAACAAATTGGCGAAACCTGACTGCGAATATCCGCGAAGGTAATGGGTCAGGTGCAATCTTGTTAATGTCATTTCACCAATCGGCAGTGTCCCAGGGCATGGTGGATTTAGGTCTAGCAAGCGTTTTCCATACAAAAACCACAAATGTCTGTTTAACAACACTGCAATGTGGCGGATGTGACTAACCACTCAATAAAGTCACTGCCCCAATCACACATTGGCAAGTTGACCGACACCACATTTACAATTTATATGCATATATCTGCTTTCGTACGAACATGCCTACACATTTGATCAGTTACATGCCACTATTCTTAAATATTTTTGCAGCTTCTCCCTCATGCTTCGCTCCTCTGTCTCGCCCTGTGCACACAACATCCTCGGACTAGTTCCTCACCAACATACTCCACATTAGTGATCTGCTTCTTATCTCTACATCTCGCATTCTGTGGACATAGACATCGTACAACCTTTGGGCCATAGGGGCCCACAATACTGACTTCATCTGAACTAATACTGCTCTAGATGCTGTTAATCATGCTACCATGTACAAAATTACAATATGCTGATCATGCCCAAAAAGCGTGCCTCGCGTCGTCGAGAATAACATATTTATTTATTTATGTATTTATAAGGGCTGGGTCTTAAGGTGCTCGCACCTTTATCGGTAACTCAGCGCTTGCTGCGATGGAGTCAACATCATTGTAAAGCGCCGCTAAGCCGTAGGTTGCTGCATATAAAAGAGCAAAATTCCAGTTGTGGCCTGACGTGGCTCTTATAAAGTTCTAGCTTTGCATCTGCAGTTTTCATGTAATGGCGTATTTGGAACGATAATCCCCTTACCCTTGCCACTTGATAATGAACTTTCTCTGCATAGTTGAGGCTCATGGAGTAGCGCAACCCCAGATATGTTGTCATGGCATCCTGTTTTATAGTGATGCCGTTTATTGTTAGGGACCCAGCAGGTATAGAAAATTTGTGGGTCGTGACATTAGCTTTTTATGCGGAGAAGGTCTTTTGCCAGTGCTCGTACCACTTTTCAAGTGCTTTATGAGGCGCACAGATACCATTAATTGCGGATACTGCCTTACCAGGGGAAAGACGTAGACAACTTTTACGTCGTCAGCAAAGATAAACGAGCGACCGTGCTGCCAACTTCTGCAGAGGTCATTGATATAAATCAAAAATAGTGTAGGACCAAGGACGCTCCCCTACACCACGCTACTGTGGGTAGATGTCGGGGTGGAAATAGGTTGCTTAACTGCAACAGACTGCGTAAGTCCTATTAGATAGGAACCCAGCCAGTTTAATATAGGACCGTCTACCCCGTAAGCCTTTACCTTATGCATCAGGCGCATGTGTGGTACCCTGTCAAACACCTTTGCATAGCAAGGTAAAGAATGACCACTGAAAGCTTAGAGTCAATGGCCTCGGTAACCAAATCAAGGAAGTCTAGCCGACAGGTTGCACAAGATCGAGCACTTGGGAACCTGTGCAGCTATTCATTTGTGTGCTGGCCTGCATAAAAGTGAGTCCTGAGGGCTTCTTTAATCAACTTCTCCATCACGCGCGAGATACTTAAGTGTGGTTAATAGGGCGATAGTTACCAACTTCTTGTAGGCTTCCGCCCTTATGCCTTGGCATATTGATGGAATGTTTCCAAGCGGTCGGGCATTGACCTTTCTGCATTGATAACATAAAGAGATTCAAAAAAGAATAGGGATATCTGTACCACCATTCTTAAGTAGACTGGGCGGCATTCCGTCTGGACCAGGGTTCCAGGCTGACCTGGCAGTTGAAATCGCAGAACGGACACTATATGTCAAACTGTACAGAGGACATGGACCGGCTACCGTGTACTGGCAGGGGCTGAAAGGTTGAACCTATTTATAAACACTACAATTCTTTAAAATAGGAGCTGACGACTTCACATAAAATTCTTGCGTCCATGGAAGTGCCGTTGGGACTAATCTTTAAGGTAGAGATCTGTCGTCCATATTTAGGGGTCCGAGAACGCAGCAGCCAGCTGAGATTCTTAGCTTCGTTCGCACTATTTAGTGCGGCTATTTCTGGATTGGTTTGCTGCTGCTTAGATCTTGTAGAAAGCTGTTGTGCAATCTCGTTCGCTCTCATGCTGTGGACAAAATTGAAGGTTTTGTTATAGGATCGTCTAAGCTGACGCATTCTGTTATAATTCTGAGTTGGGTCACACTTAGATGGTTGCCTTATTAAATGTGACATGGGAGCTAGAGAGTCGAGACAGTGAATTATTTCCTCATAAAACAGCTCAGCCGAGCTATCCACGGAAGCAGACATGAAGAATTTATCCCAATTTCTCGATCGGACGAGTACAGCAAAGGTTGTCCAGTTAACGAGTTGCATCAAGAGGTATAGTACGACTGGGCCTGTTTCTGTTGGGTAGGCATTATGCTGCTTTAAGTAAACCGAACAATGCACTAAGCTGTGATTACTCCCCGGAAACTCCTGGCCGACTGCCACTCACGTTAATGGGATGCCTAGAGTGAATATTAGATCAAGGATATGTTTCGCCCTGGTTGGAGCAGATACGTGTTGTGTGCAGCCGCCTAAATTGATACATGCTAGTAGGCCAGCTTACTTCGTTGCTGCAGCAGGTAAGAACCAGTTTAAGTCAGGCAGGTTGAAACCTCCAGCAACCAGGTTGCTTTCGCGCGAAAAGTTGATGCTTGAGCAAAAGTATCCATTAGTGTGTTGTCAACCTTAACTGAGGTCTCAGGTGGTCTATAAACACACCCAAATAATACCGTCGATCCCAGTATATCAGCCATTATCCATACTGAATCTATCGCCTCAGCCGCGTTCATTTTTCGGACATATTTGCTGGGCAATTATTATTAACATAAGTGGCGCACCCGCCCCCTCTTTTATGCACACGAGATTGCATAAACAGCTGATAGTCAGGAAGTGAGTAGTCCTCCTCTGAAGCACAAGGGAAAAAAATATTGCATTAGGGTCGGTGAGGACAGAGAGATGGCGCAAGCTATGCATTTTATTGTTTAGAGACCTAGCATTTATAAGTAGAAGTGAGAAAGAACACTTGGGGTCTACTAGCTTTACGTATGACGAGCTGAAGCCGTTGATGGTTACTTCGCTATCTGCAGTAGTTGTAGGAAGTGAGGCAGAAGACATTGCAGTTGGCAGTTTGGGGACGAGGAGTTTGGTGCGGGGATAAAACCGTCACAGCTCATCCTCACCTGGTCGAAAAAATGCGCAGGTTGCAGGATAAAAAGCAGTGGACTATTTGGCGTTTGTATCTGGACCGGCGGCATAAATTTGACGGATGTAGTATGTGCAAAACAACCTGTATGCGCATGAAGTTGAGCGGAGCTGTGCAGATTACCAAATTTAGTCCTCGCCGTAAGTGAATTGGTTGCGGTGGTGGTACGCTGTGCCGTCCCAGAAGTATCTGGGGCATGATTCGGTAGTGTCCGTCTTGGTTGGCCGAAATACAGTTGCCCTAACTTGGTAGCATTGCGCAGTTGTGCGCGATTCAATATTATAGTGCGCAAGATTCTACTATCGTCTGTACTCAGTTTGCTCGGGGCTGAGAATTTACTGACCCTTTTGGCCGTGCTCTCAACTTGTACCGAATTTTCCTCCATACCGTTAACTTTAAGGAGTGTACTCTTAAGCTCGCCGGTCGATATGTCATCCGGAACATTATATGCAAGTACGTTGATACTGATACTGTATTTAAGAGCAAGTATAATGGTTTGTGTATAACTCTACTGAATTACGAAAAAGCAAAATTTACTTTTGAATTATCAGCATTTGTGTCAGTTCCGTTAATCGTTTATCCTTGTTTGGTTAGAAATTTGTAGAATGTCATTATTTCCGGGCATACAATGTCTTCTTTTGGCACTGTTTGTGCATCATCTCACAAAAGCACAGGTTTTTAAAATCATCGTTGATACGGGTTTTAAAACACTTCTTAGTATCGGCCTCTATTAATCCTTCAGGTAGTGTATTCCATAAGTTTACGATTCTTCGTTCGATACAAAGCTGACGTGATACTTTGTTCATGCTGGGGACCCTGAGTTTGTAATGATGTCCTCGGGTGTTACAGAGTTACCGCAGGTGAAATATTTGCCGCGGTATGGGGAAGTGATTCAAGTGTAGTACTCGATGGGCCATAATAAGGTCAATTCTTACTGGGCGCTTGGATAGTGTGTAGAGTCCCAGCGTTTCACAACGTTTTTCATACGGAAGCTTTCGTAGGGTCGGTATCGTTCTAGTTGCGATATGCTGTATTTTCTCCAGCTTTTCAGTTTTCCATTGGGTTATCGGATGGTAAGCTGGGCACCATATTCAAGGATTGGTCTAATGAGCGAGGTGAATAGACGAGGGATGGTTTCTTCGGGACCATGTGGAGAATCTACGTCTTAATGCCCAGAGCATACGAAGTCCAGCAAGATACAACTTCTCTGTATTTTCTAGTGATCGCAAATCACGTCGTGAGAGAACTCCTAGGTCTCTGACAGATGTGATGGGATGGAGCAACTGGCTGTCCAAGGTGTATGGTCGAGTGGCTGGACGTCTGGTGATACTGATGAACTCCGAGAGGGAGTTGTTTTCAGTAGACCACGTTGACAGTCGCTCTAAGTCATGCTGGGGGCGAGCGCAGTCGTCTTGGTTCTCAATGATCCACCAGATTTTCAGCACATCTGCAAACAGAGCACATGGTGACTGCAGCTGCTACTGAAGATCATTGATATGAATAAGAAATAATACTGGCCCAAGTACAGTGCCTTGAGGCACGCCACTGGTCGATGGTAACCAGTCTCTCAGATGGCCATTGACCTGTACTCTAAACCTTCCTCTCACAATAAACCTTCTCCCAACCCGGCTGCGGCGACTGCTTGTCTAGGGATCTTGATATATTTGAGGCATGTGTGGTAGACATAACCATCTTAGATGTTGACTAGGTCTGTTTCCTCTGCAAGCCCGTTTGGCACTGGGTGTCTTCGTAGGCTTAGGCACAATGCTGTCTAAGCGGTTAGATGTTGCTATTTGTTTCTTGCTGGAGGCGCTGGACTCTCGTTGCCCAAAGCCTGTTTTGATGTTAAGATTCATCGCAGCCTAACTTAAGCTTCTATTCAGCGGCCCGAATGTAAGCTGGCCCAGCACTGTTGCACTGAGGAGTTGTTCACGTTTAGCTAGGAGAGTACGCAATACTACCTCATCCTTTACGTTCAGTTTGATGAGAGCCGCAACATGGGTTACACGCTTAGTCAGTCTTTTAACCTGCAATTCATTCTCTGCAATGCCATTAACCGCCATGATTGCACGCCTAAATACATCCACCGACATATCGTCTGGAACATGGAACGCTAGTGCACTGCACAATTCATTCCCACACGCAGCATTAAATGGTGCTAAGGTTTCCGCGTTTCTTATTTTCAACGTTGGTGTTGTTGCTCCCAGCGGCTAAGGTGAACTCGGTGGTGTGGTCAATATACGGGTCTTTTGGCTCGATGCGTACGCTGCTCTGTTCTTTGAGTTTAGGTTATGCTGAGCTCGCTTCGATCCTCGCAGAAATTTCCAAACATGTCCGATGTAACTGAGTTGTTTAACGGTTGCCTTAGAGGTTTGTCAACCATTGGCCCTTCCGGTTTAACTGATCGACTTATATCAGTAGCTGAGCACTTAGTATTAACTGAAGGTTTTCCTGAGGTCGTGACCTTGAAACGGCAGGTGTTCGCTGCGTATTCTCCCGCTGTTCTTTGAACTGAATATCGCTGCGTTCTTGTTCGGTTTGTGTTACACTAAAGTAACACATATTAACTGTAACATCCTTTTTGCTGTTTTTGGACCTTTGTCCAGGCCGTTTTCCAAAAGCCGTTTTTTCGCGTCGCGTGTTCACTGTTTTACCCCACATTTTTACTCTACTTTTTACCGATTATTCATATCTTGGTGAAAAAGTACGTCACCCACATCTGCCAAAAAGGAAACACTGGAAGAAACCGCCTATGACGTCAGTGAGGATGGCCCATCTCAACTATGAGTTTGCAAAGTAGTGCTCGCAGATCCGCTAGCAGCAGCTCTGCAAAAGTCCGTGTTCTCGAAAGTCGGGTAAACTCGCTGAAAGAAGAGTTTACATATCTTGCTACGCTACTAAAAAAGTCATGCCTTTGGTCAATCTGGACAACGTCCAAACTTTGGCTTGCCAACCTGATATGCTAGCTGCAGGTGAATTATTAAATAGCATTACGCACGAGGTCAGCGAACGCATTCGTCGTGCCAATAACGCGGTTGTATTCAACATACCTGACAAGATACCGCTTAAATAGGTGTTGCGTATCCTTCTCAATAATTGTAGACTACCACACGATTGCTGTTCAGCCACTCGCCTATGTAAGATTCCCGGCCGATCATGCCCAATAGTCATGAAAGTTAGCAGCCCCGAGCTGGCTAAACGATTCCTTGACGCCCGATATGTACTGAATCAGCACTCGAACCTTGAGCGAATTCTGATAAAACCGGACCGAACCACGCTGCAAAGATCAACTTTGCCTACTAGTTAACTTTCTCAGAAGAAATGAACCCGTGCGACATCCTTCACAGAACCCCAACTCACAAATGCGCAAGAAAATCCAACACACGCGGCCTCTTCCACGACCCTGTGTGACGTTGACCTGGATTCCTCACAGCGACTAACCTACCGTGATTCAAAAAAGCCCTCAAAAGACAAAAATCACCCAAAAATATTGTTGCGAAGTCCGTAACAGCTGAAAACTCCACTGTTGTCGTAGACACGACCGAATACAATACACAGGCTGTTGATATGTCTGACTTGTGCGACATAGACTCTGAACTAGAGAGTGTGGGCTTTCGATCAGCATATACTCCATTAGCCAGCGTTGCCGATGACTCCACGCAACTCTCTATCGACACAACGCCAGCGACCAGCAGCTCAAAGCAACTGTGTTCCACAGCTCTTCCCCATCGTCTCCCATCGAATCCATAGCAATACAACAACGGTACTATACCCGGACTTTCCGATATGGCTAAAGTATGCTCATCGCCAGTACCAGAAATATCACGCCACCAGATGGCTCGCCAGCATACAACAGGACCTCTAAGTACCAAGTTTGGATCAAAGTCCATTGCCAACCAAGCCCAGTCTCATCGTCGGAACTACACACTCAATACCCCAAACCCAATAAAGCACTTTCATATTCGCAGCAAACTCCGTTACACTACCCACCGTGTCAAACCAATACCCCTGCAACTACAACCGGTGACTATTACACCTTCTGCTCCGGTTTATCAAGCGTTACCCGGGATTGTTGCTCCGACCAGATCTAGCCATTCATTCAGAAAACCATATCTACTCGAACCAACAAATCAAACTGCTCAAACTCCAACTTATCAACATCAGTTCAAAACACACGGATATACGGCGCCCAGCCGAAGACGACAGTGTGCTGCTATTGACAACTCGACATCCAACATGAATACCACAGCTCCTTTTACTTCGACTAACCGCTCTCACACATCAGGACTTCTGCAGAACGTCTGGTCGCCGAGAAGTGCCACACCTACTGCTGCCCCTTTTTTATGGAATACTACAGGGCATGGTCCACCACGCCCAGTTCTCCAAGAGCTCGCGCCTGCTCTGTATCATCTACAGAGACTCATTTATACACCGCAACCAACCCAAAACAGTTGGTTCCAGCCTTACGCGTAAACCCCTTGGACTTCTAACCGACAAGTGACCCGTCAGCGGCCGGCTGCCACAAGTGTAACAATCCGCCGTCCCCGGCACACTTATCCGCTGCACTTAACTCACCTATCCCAAGCACCTCCAAACTACCAGTTTACGACACCACTGCAGAAGCTGGCGACCAGACGACGGGTCTCTGTGGATCCTACAGTATACCTTCTTCCTCCTCAATGCACGATCGATCAAAAATAAAATGCACCTCCTAGGCCCCCTCATTCTTCTGTCACGCCCGCAACTGGTGCTGGTCACTGAAACGTGGCATTCGGCTGATGAATCTGACGCACCACTACACATTCCGGGGTACACAATTTTCTGTAGTGGACGCGCCAATCACCGAGGTGCCGGATGTCTCATATACGTCAAAAACGAGTTTCATGCGACCCCTTTCCAAACCGTATCCCTTGGCAATTCTGAAGAGTCAGTATGGATTCAGGCCGCTGAAATTCCACTAGAACTCTTGATAGGCTGTTTATACAACCCACCGTACTCCTCTTGTGCTAGCTTTGACAAAATGGTCATGCCCTTCCAGGAAGTCCCATTTCTTCCTGCACGCCATAAAATTATTGCTGGAGATTTTAATATGCCTCGTGTCTCGAGGATTAATCAGTCAGCCCCACTCAAATATAGAGCCCTGGTAGACACTATTTCCACACACGACTGGACTCAGCATATGAATAAACCGACGAGGCAATCTGCCATACTAGACCTAATATTTACCAACGGCATTTCCCAAGCATGCGCCAGCATGTTAGACAACATACCGGGCTGCGACCACAAGGTGGTGAAGCTGTCTTTTGCACTGCCTAAATTCCCGTACCAGAAATATAACAAGTATGAGGTATCACGCCTCTTCCAGCGCATCAACTGGGAAACCTTTTCTTCCCTTCTACGAGCATCATCCTGGGACGATTTCTTCTTCTCAAAAAATATAGATACTGCGATCAGGGAGCTTTATAACAACCTCACTAACTGCTTAGACGTCCTTGCCCCCAAAAGAGGAAGCCAAGAAGGCGGCAGGCTCTTGATGATGCTTCCACACGCAAACTAGCTACTAGGCTTAAGAAAATGCGCTCCCGCTACAGCAAGACTAAAGACTTTCATCTAATCATCCGCATGAACGAATTACTAATCGTCTGGAAAAGTACACAAAGCAATGCTCGCACATTAGCTGAGCACGCAGCGCTTTGCGCTGACAACAAGGCATAGTCCCTTATTCGACTAATGAAGCAGCGGGGTGGCAGCAAAGATATACTGATCACTACCCTTCTGCTTTCTGATAAAACTATAGTCACTGATGCGGTCGAGCTCTGCGACTGCATTAACACGCACTTCTGTAACTCCTTCACCAGCAATGACTAGGCATTGCCAACTACGATTCACAAGTTCACTGAAGATCAAATACCTACCATTGACTTTGACTTAAACAACATCAAGCTAGCACTTTTCTCCTTGAAAATGTCACACTACCCAGGTCCTGTTGGTGTACATTCTTCTGTATTAATACTTGGAGGACCGGATATTCCAGTCCTTTGCCTCAATGTCTTCACCATCTCTATGAAGAGCGGAAAATACCCGTCTAAATGGAAACACGCAACCATCATACCATGACACAAACGAGGCTGCCGACAAAATATTGACAATTACCGTCCTATTAGTCACACACCCATTGCGTTGAGACTCGTGGAAAAATAATGAAGGACGGAATGCTTCGTTTTCTGTTGCAATGCAACCTTATTAATAGGTCCCAACACGGGTTTCGGCCTACTAAATCTTGTCAAACTTGCCAGTTTCAATTCTTAAACGACGTTACGCACGCCATAGACCTGGGTCGAGCGCTGGTCATCATCTTCCTTGATATGAAAAGGCATTTGACCGGGTTCCATACAATGTTTTGTTGACAATTTTGTCTGCATTCGGTGTTTCTGGCCGCCTCCTTTCTTGGTGTTCTTCATACCATTCTGGCCGAACGCAGTCAGTGCTACTGGGAGATGTCTCGTCTAAAAAGGCATCTGTAACCAGTGGTGTACCAAGGCAGCGTCTTAAGTCCCACGCTGTTTTTACTGTACATCAAGGATGTATTCCAGGTCTTCCAACAAGGCACTCTCTACCTCTTTGATGATGATATAAAAGTAGTATTCTCATTTGATCCCAGCTGCCTACGCAATGACCTCTCCAGCATTCAAAGAGATCTCGGCGCTCTTGAAACCTAGTGTGACCTGTGGAAACTAGAGTTTTCACCAACGAAACGTAACGTCCTTTCCTACCGGCGTTCTATATCGCCCAATGTATTAACACTTAACGGAATACCACTAGATAACAGCATTACCTTGCGCGATCACGGTGTGGACTACTCAAGCTCACTAAATTTTGCGCAACAAGCGAGCTATAGCTCCGCATAAGCTAGGTCTATCGTTGGCTATATACTAAAGTCTATGAGCCTGTTAGAGTCGCGACTCATGCTTTACAAGTTGTGTGCCCGACCTATAGTGGAGTACCGCTCGATGGTGGTTACTAATTCAAGTAAAATTGATATGATGGTCATCAAGAAAGTCCAGCGGTCGTTCACTAAGCGCCTTCTAGGATCAACTACGCTCAGTTAGCAAAGCCGCTGCAAGCAGCTTGGTCTGGAACCACTTTGGCTGCGGAGACTGAAAACCAACCTAGTTTTTCTATATAAGCTAATCAAAACATCGGACTCAAGTATTGAAAGCTATTTTCAACCGCTATTTTCAACACGCTATCCTCTACGCAAAAGGCCACACTCATTCTCATTACCCAGAACCCGTTGCTCTATACGTTTTTACTTCTTCCTCTATAGATATCCGCATGTGTAAAACAAGTTACCAGAAGCCAGCAGAACATCTGATAGTACCCTGCACTTCTCCGCGACTAGAAATAGACTACTAACTGTCCCCATGGTAGCAGATATCTTGGACACCTGCATCCCTAAGAACGAGCTGTGGGAAACCGGCCCGATCACATATAGAATTCCATACAAAGCCTTAACTTTGCGAAATAATCTCAGTGCGCCAAGAGCCTTGTTGCCCAATACACCCAGCACCAATAAGGCTCCTTTCAAACTGACCCTGTCCTCTCCTTATCAAGCTCTTCGCTTTTAATTCCTCTTCTATCGGACTGTCGTTTGTCAGTGCCCTGCTATGACCTAGTCTCATTTGACTGGCCTGCTTCTCTTTGACTTACTCCAGACTACGGTTACGACGCTGTAGACTTCTGGCTATGCCCCCTCTTTACGAGAGCCTGCTGGTCTTGCTCACCCTTTTCTAACATAATCACCTCCATCTCTAACCTGTCCATTTCTGCTGACCCTCTCTGAATATTGTGACGGTACTGGTCATTGTTCGGAAGACTGAACACTCTGTTCCCCTCACTAGTTAGCTTTCCCCACTTTATCAGTAACCCAGAGCTGTGTGCTAACCTAGTTTCCTCTGACCAGTCTCCTACTTTCTGACTGCCTACAGAGTACCGAGCTGTAAACGGTATAGGCTCAGCACAACCAAAACCCTATTTCCTTCACCACGAGTGCTTATACCTAACTAACTAATTTAAGCTCTCCTACATCTAACATGTCCATTTCTGCTGACACTCTCTATTTGTCTTCCCAACGTAACTGTACTACTAAATCTCAATGCGCCGACTGGTACAGCCTCGTGTATTTCGGTTCCTGTTTTCTGATCTCTCTGATTATTGTGACGTTACCGGTCAATATAAAGAAGACCAAATACCCGTCCACATTACCTTAGAGCGTCACGTTGGCTTCGCTACTCCTGATCAGTAAACCTTTCTCTTCTCTGAACCTGTTCTTTCCTTACTTCGCTGTCTTTATTCCGCTTTCCATCGGATTTCATTTCTTTAACAAGACAGTCAACTTTGTACTTTGCATTAATCTAATCTCATCTGACCAGTCTCTTGCTTTCTGACTGCATCCATACTACCGAAACCTAAATGCTCTAGGCACTACATATCCAATGCACCGATTCGCTTACCCCGAGAAGCTACTAGGAGACATTCCTCTTTTCTCTATCCTGTATTCTTTTAGAATGTCCGTGTCACTTACCTTCGCTGGCTTGTTGATGTATTCTGCGACACTGTAGTAACCCACTAGTGACCAAACTGCTTAATGGAATGGTTACATCTGGCCACCTAAAGTTTTCATTGCGCCATTATCTGTCGATCCTCTTAACCTCAGCACCTCTCCTTAGTTGCAACTAGTGGTCGTAGGCCCCACACAGCTTTGCGCATATCCGGAGCTTTCTAAGGGCCGCTCTCTTTTATCTCTAACCTTCATTCTTTGGGACCGTCTGCGTCACACACATCCGCTCTTTGTTGATTTATTCTGGGACATTGTGGGTATACACTAGGAACTAGAAGACTTCATGCAAATGCCATTGATGATCACCGATACTCTCACTTATAGCGCCACTATCTGTTCTTCGTCTTACCTCTGGCACCTCTGTTTAGCAGCAGCCATTCTTTGTAGGTTCCAGCCATCTCTGCGCATATCCTGAGCCTGCCAAGAGCCATACTTCTAGCCCTTCAAGCTTTAATCTCTGGGACTGCTGGCGTTAGATACACTTGCTGTCTGTTGACTTGATCAGGTATCCACTAACAACTATACGGCTCCACCCAAATGCCATTGCTAGCATTCGGTACACTTTCTCTCTCGCCTAGTATTATTATCAGTTCTCCGTATTACCTACGTTACCACTTTTCAGCTGCAGCAAATCACTTTAGGTAGCATACATCCTTGCGCTAGGAGCCACTCCTTATATCTCCAACACTCACTCTCTTGAATTGTTTGCATCGCATACTTTTGCTGATTTGTTAACTTGTTCTGTCACTGTAGGTATACACTAGTAATTAGTAGGTCTAATCCAAATGCGCTTGTTGGCCACTGATACTCTCTCTCTCTTTGCTCCACTGTATATCGCTCTTCTTATCTTCCTCACCATTTTGCAGAGATTCGTTGTAGGCTCCATGTCCCTTCTGCGCAGATCTTGAGCTTGCAATGATGCAGTCCTTGTCTTTCCATTATACATTCTCCTAGAATGTCTATCACTTACATTCGCTGGTTTGTTGATGCATTCTGTTATCCTGTAGGCATACACTGGGGATCGAGCGTCTTATTGGAATGGCTACATCTGGCCACTGGTGATCTTTTCTAGCGCCACCATCTGTCAATCATATTAAATTCGGCAACTCTGTTTAGTAAGCATCTAGTGGACGTAGACCCCATGCATCTGCCATTATCCTGAGCTTGTTAGGAGCCACTCCGTATCTCAATAACCTTTATTTCTTTAGAATATCTGCAGCCAACCTTTCTGCTGTCTTACTGCCCATTGAACTTCAGATCTCTCACGCGGCCACCTATTTATCTCCTTAGAACCCTAGCATAATTTTATTATCTGCGCGTTTCTGTGGCTTAGCCTCTACGCTCTGAACTATCTAACAGCCATATTGCATGCTTGCGCGTCATCCGTTCGCTGTCCTTTCTTCATGAAAACTTTCTTAGCTCTATTCTATGGAGCAAACATAACTCAAGTAGTCAGCACACAGCGCTGATTTCTAGACATTCATTTATAAATAAATAAATATTTATTCTCGGCTATGCGTGGCATGCTTGCGAGGGCCTGATCAAATAAGTGCAATTATACAGACATGTCATGGAAATTGTAACAATGACAATCGGAGGTTGTTCATACGTTCCTGGTTGAAACTGTACAAATAGAACAGAAATAAATATGAAGAAAGCCCATTGTCATGAGTTCGGGCACGTTCGTGTGGGTTCATTCGTCCGCCATAAAGTGCAATAGCAGTTCAGGCATGAATAGATCCAGAACTAGGACTGATCAATTATAAAAGAGCAGGTAAAGAACACGCTCAAGCGGGATTACACGATACGCTGGGTTCATGTGAGTGTGGCATAAAGAACAATGGTGAATGGGCAGAAAATGACGTGGCGACGAAATATGCAGATAAGAAAGTGTCGGGGTGTGTCCATCATGGTACTATATAGTCATGGTCAGCTTGTCAGTGTCAGCTTATTGGCGGTGACTTTATTCAGTGGCAATTCACCTCCGCCGCGTCGCAGTGTTGTTAAACGTACATTTGTGGCGTTTTATATGGAGTACGCTTGTCAGGCGATAACCCACCACGTCCTGAAACACTGCCATCAACGCATTCGAACGACAAGCTGCAACTGGCAATACTTCTTATTGACCGATTATTGGTTCCGTTAGTCGCAGTCAGGATACACCCGTAATTTTGGCTGGCCGATGCTTGGTGGGGCAGGACTATATCATCCATGATTTCTGTCACTTCCTGACGAAATGGCACGGCTTATACGGTAAGTAATCTATAAATCGAAGATGCTGGCATGTTTTGTATTTGTCGTCGGTAGAATCGAGTAATGTCTCTGATGGGTGTCCAGTAATAGGTTGTTAAACCAAATATTAGAGAATTGCCAAACGCATCCGTCCATGCCCAAGAAAGCTGCAAGTTTTCCTGAATAATGAACCGGAAATCCTCTCAGAGCAAGCTCACTTGATTGGGGACATTGGCATCCACGTACATAGGGACGGTAAAAGTAATGCTGGCAGCTCCGTATGTGATAAGTGAAAAGAATTTCAGTAGTGTAAAGGGCCGAACCCATTTGTTCTTGCCATAGTGAGAGTATTGTGTGTGAAAGAAATGTGTTGGGATATTTCCAAATTACGTGCATAGCACACGCAGGAAAATCTGCCATCCGGTTAGATGAACTGACCGAGTTGATCCTAAATTTTAGCAACTCCGAATAAGAGCTATGGGAAGAAGAGACGATCTGAACCCAGTTGTTCAGGCCTTAATATAGTGACACCCATCCAATATAACCGATAAGTGTTTTGTCCATCCGGTAAGTACCAAGGCAGCGTAATGATTAGCCATCCATTTCCAGATTAGGGAATATTGCGCTTCGTTGAATTGTTAAGGTCAAGACAGTGGACGTATCCTCGGGTTCTGGCTACCGTTTCTGTGGAAATCTCGGAAAAAAGACAACGAACAAAGACAGCCACACAAAAAGGCAACAACGATGCATTTGGAACCCAGAGAAAATGGTCAGTCGCAAAAGTGCTTTCACTAATGAACCTCACATTATATGTATCAACATAAACTAAATATCTCATGTACATGTGTTCCATAAAAATTAAGGTTAGTCGTAGCATGAACAGTGACGTCTTAGAGAGCTGCGCGATATCGCGGAGCGAGAGGCCGATCCGAAGGGTGTGGATTAGTTGGCGGATTGCGACTAAGTCTTTTAATTAGGTAGTGAAGACAAGTGGTGAGGATCAAGGTTAGGAATGAAATAAGCAGTGATAATAAAGCATTAGCAAGTTCAGCAAAGTTCTCTCGGGATGCAATGCTTTGGATTATGCTTAGATTATATACGTCTCAGTAGCATGGATAGAGTCAGAAATACGGTCAAAAAAGATTAGATTAAAGCAAAGCACAGAGATGGCCATCCATTTTAGAAGCAATCAGAGACCAAGATAAGGTAAGGATAGAGTAGGATTGAGAAAGGCTTTAATTGAAAGAGTAAAAAGTCAACGAGGCTTTCGAGGGACTAAGCGATCAATTGGGACAGCCGAACTAGGAAAGGTAACATCTCATAATTTTGAGTGAATTCGGAGTGCAGGGGGCCGATCAAGCGAGGCACGAGTAGTCAGCGTGTTGGGATTGGGACTTACCATGAAGGCTAGAAAAAGGCTAGAACAATATAAAGTGAAAAAATCTAGCTGGCCCTAGAGGTGGAAAAATGTATAGCTGAGTCTGCAAAGACTGTACCGCTGAAGTCTCAGTAACAAAAGAGTAGTTAGAGAAACTGGCAGGTCAGGTGCGGCTAAATCATAGTAAGGCAGTAAAGCTGGCCGTCCGATTAAAAAAGGGGAACGAAAACAGAAAGCGAGATAAGAGAAGGTTATTTTCGGTATGAGAAAGGTTTACTGATAAGGAGTGGGGGAGCCCACGAGGCTTTCTAGGTGATGTAAACAAGATGTTGAGTCAGCCGAACTAAGGTTTGTAACGTGGAATAACTGGGTAAAACTGAAAAAAATTGGCCGATCTAGCGGGACTGGTTTAGTCGGCGCGTTAGAATAGCATGCAAGAATAAAGGCAGTAAAAGGTCCGCAACAAGAGAGAGTGAGCGAGTCAAGCAGAATCTCCGGGTAGGGGAACAAGAGCGATGAGTCTGCATAGCGTATACCAATTAAGTCAGAGTAGCATTGGAACATTCAGAGAGAAAGAAGCTAGTCAGTGGGACAAGCTCACCTCAGAGCAGTGAGATCGGGCACTTCAGTTGAAGAAGAAATGAAGACAGAGCGCCATAATAAAAGTTAGGGTCAGGATGGGAAAGGTTTATTGACGAGAGATGGGAAAAGCCCACGAAGCTCTCCAGGTAATGTAATCGGGTAGTTGAGTCAGCCAAACCAAGAGAGGTGACATCTCAGAAGTCTGCATGAATCCGGAGAGCAGGAGGCCGACTGTGTAGGACTTGATTAGTCGGCGCTTTTGGATACTGACCCCTATTTATACTGAAGTCCAGTTTCCTCACCGGCTTTTCTCGGCATGCGCTTCCTTGCTAGATGCACAGCCGTCGCCTACACATCTGCGACACCTAATTAATTGTAGTTCAGCTCTCTCACTGGCTTCTCCCGGCTCAGGCTTCCTTGGTTATATTCCATTAGCACCCCAGTATGATTCAATTAGCTGTGCATCGACGCGTCTTAGTCTATTATACTCTGAACTATTTAACAACCTCATTGTAGGCTTGCGCTTCACTCGTCCGCTGTCCTTCTATCACGAAACCTCTCTTAGCTTTCTTCCGTCGTGCAAGCATATCCATGTATTCAGCGCAAGCAGCTGTTTTGCCTCACATTTCGAGATGTTCATTTATCCCTTACTCGCTGTATTGTCTTAGACATTGTTACCTGCAATCCTCCAGCTCTCGAGCTAGCCTTCCCTGGCTCTATCCAGCTTGGTACTATTATCTTAACACCCTAGCTGCTGCGGTTAGGCCTCAGGTTCTGATATCCTCAGCAACCTTAATGTACGCCTGCATTCTGGCTATTCGCTGCCCTTCCGTCAATTGACCATTCTTAGCATTTTCGTTCATCACTCCTCTCGTCTGGTCAGTAAACAGATGCCCGTTAGCTTCTCGTTTATAGGTGTTGATTTCTCACTTACTCGCTGCTATGTATGCGACACTTACCTATGTATGAGTCCAACAGACTCGCCGGCTTTTCCTGGGTCAGCACACAATAATACTATATACTTAGCACCCCAGAATAACTCGTTTTACTGCGCGACGCTAAATATACATTTTTCCGAACGTTCGCTTTCCTTTAACTGATATTTATTACTTCACTTCTGTCGATCAATCCTTCCTCACTTAGTGTTCTGTGTCCGTATTAGCAACAAAGATTTCGACGCTTACTTATGTAGGAGGTAAGCTCTCTCACCGGCTTTTCCCATCTCAGTCGGCCATAGCACTATACTCTTAATACCCTCATGTCGTCTTTCTGGCTTGCTCACTAGAAGCTTTATACTCAGCGCTTGAATCCTCCCTATCCGCTGACTTGCCACCATTTGACTTTGAATCTCTTTCATCGCAAGCCATTTATATCTTTACTTATTTTGCGCTCCCTATCGAAGTAGGTTGGCTACCAGCTGGGCTTTAAATTCTACTTGCTATCTTCCCACGTAATAGTTGCATCACAGCAAACCGCTACTGCGTTTTTTGCTCAATGGCGCAACGCTCTGAATTCCAGGTAGATGGTAGCAACCAACCTATACGGCCTTTGCTTTCGTAGAACATTCAAAAGACACTTTCAGCACAACCACCATGGTATGACCGAATCTTTAGCAATGGCCGTGCTGACAACTGTGGTGGAGGTTGCCTCATTTATGTCCATGAAAACTTCGTTGCTTCTGCCTTTGATATTTTTAACGTTGGAAATCCTGTAGGATCCATCTGGATTCAGTCACACGATGACCCTCTTGACCACAATCTGCTTATTGGCTTCGTCTATAACCCCCACATTCAACTAAAACACGATTAGACGAACTTGTTGAACTCTTTACTTATGTGTCTGAACTCCCGTTCAGACACTTGATAGTAGGCGGTGGTTTTAACAAGCAAAACATCCAATGGCACAACCAGAGAGCGCCTGACAAATACTCGTCATTCCTGAAAACGGTCATAGCAAATGAATGGGTTCAACAGTAAGGGAACCTACTAGTCTCTCCAATATCCTTGACCACTAGTTTACACGTGGCCTCCCCAATGCGTACGTTAGTGTACAGGATAGCATCCAAGGTAGCAAACACAAATAGATACAACTGTCCTTCAATTTAGCAAACCTAAATAGCACTATGATCAAACGAGCTCCCATGTCCAGAGCAATGCAACAAGTTGACTGGAACAGCTTTTCAACACTTCTAAGGTCCATGAATTGGGACTGCTTCTTCCTGATAACTGATATCGGCGCTGGGGTATACGAACTCTACCTCAATCTGGAATTCTGCATAGATGGGCTTACACTCAAACCATCCCGACGATTTACGAAACCTGCACTGGGTGTAGCTCCCACGAATACAGCGGAAGTCAAACTCCAGAACCCGTTAGCCAAATATCAAAAGACGCATGACTTCTCACTTCTCATGCGCGGATTAAAATCTTCCAGCCAGAAGGGAGCAGCAATCAGTCGGATGCTGGGCTAGCTGAAGAAAGCATGGCTCTCTCTGACAAAAGCAGCTCTAAAGCTCATGTTCATCTGATGCAAAACAGATGCAGCAGAACGGCAAACTTCTTAACATCGTTAATGATGTCGGACGACACAGCAGTTATTGAACCAGAAATCCTGTGCACATTCGTTAACAGACACTTCTGTGACTCATTCATTGGCATCCATGCGACACGTCCTAGAGCGATACCTAGGCTAACAAACGACGACCAATTCACTGTCGACTTTGATATACGCTCGATCACTAGGACAGTCAAGTTACTGGAGTTGACTCACCACCCTGGTCCCGATGGCCTGCCCTCTGCTCCTCTGAAACAAGGTGGTTACGATAAGCTACTTTTATTCCTTAACATATTCACGTTATCAATGTTTAGCGGCGCCTTTTCAACACCCTGGAAGCATGTGAGCGTTCTACCAAGACACAAAAGTTGCTGTCGGTTAGATATTAACAACCATCGCCGCATCAGTCATACTCCGGTTGCATCAAGGAGGATGGAGAGGCTGGTTAAGCGCAAAGTGCTTGACTTCCTGCTGTCGCAAAACCTAATTAACAGCTCCCAATGAGGCTTCTTGCCGGCTAAGTCATATCAGGCTTACCAGTTTGAGTTCCTGGATATGGTGACACGTAACATTGACACTGGATCCGCGCTGATTAAAATCTATCGACATGAGGAAAGCCTTTGACCAAATCCCACACCCTGGCCTTCTGACTAAACTTAGCTCCTTTGGCACCTCTAACCAACTATTGCTTTGGTTCACATCGTATCTTGCTAATCATACACATTCGGTTCGACTAGAATACAAGGATTCAGAACCACGACCAGTAACCAGTGGGGTATTTCAGGGCAGTGTCTTAGGACCATTGCTGTTCCTCCCCTACATCAACGATGGATTTGACCTCTTTGCACACGTTAAACCGCTTCAAAGCAGGTGAGCTATAGCTCTGCAAAAGCTCGCTCAACTCTCGGTATGATTTGCAAATCGATGCTACTTGTCTAATCACTGCTAGCCTTCAACAAGTCCTGCGCCCGACCAATTTTGGAGTACTCTTCAACTGTCTTAAGTAGTTCACGCAAGGGTGACCGTATAAAAATTGAGAGGGTGCAACGGAAGTTTGTCAAGTGTCTCCTTGGTTCTTCCATGCTTAGTTATCAAAGCAGGTGCAAACAGCTTAACCTGGAACCACAGCGGCTACGCAGGCTCAAAATTAACCTCGTGAGTTGGTTTCAGATGATACAAAACCCAGAAGTCAATACAGGTTGGTTTGTTCTACAAGTAGACGAAGATCGGTACGCCCTACGAGCCAGACAGCTTTCCAAAACCCTGCCTAGGGCTCTATTTAGCATGCGTTCCAACTACTTTCTACATGAATACACCATCGCATGGAATCGGCCGCCGATGACCACCCGAACACCCAAGACCACCCTAGAGTTGCTAACTTCTTTACACAGGTTGCTAAACACCACCACAATATCTGAATTTCTAAGAATATGCATTTCTGAGGATGAGCTGCGGGAGCATGGACCTGCTCGCTAATAAAGCGTAACCCGCAAGAGAGCCTCAAGGTTTGACACCACCAAATTATTGGATATCCAGTCCCACCTACAGGTTCCCATTACTCCGACCGACTTAGTTGTTATCTTCTGGTGACCCAAGACCTCTGAATCTCATTGCGTGGGGCAGCTCACTTGCATCGTTAGCATCCCCTCTCATTTACACTCTTTTCCACGAATTCTCCATTTGCATTTTGTGTAGGACTGTAGACATATTGTTACACCCAACCGAACTCGGCACAACTATTGCAAATGGAAGTTGGGTATAAGCAATTGCAATAGTACATCGGCAGTCCACACTGGGTACATATCAACTGTTTAGTTTTACACAGTTCACATGTTTTAGCTAAGCAACCGCCTTTGAGCCAATCAATAAGCATCGCTGGTTAGTCGGGAGATGGACACTCACGCACTAGCGCGCACAATGCAGCTCCACACGCTAGTTAGTGTAAATAAATAAATAAATAAATGTAGCATGACCTTGACGCGCTCAACGTCCGTATTACAAATTAAACGGGAGTTCTCCTACTCAGTGTGCTTTAGCTCTTATCTCACAACCAAGAACAATGGTTAACCGGCGCGACGCAGGGCTAACCTTAGTAGATGCAGCAGCTAGTCGTCGTGGGCTCCATGCATCTATGTGCATACCCGCGGCTTGCTTGGAGACACCACTTATTTCCAAACTATATTCTCTTGGACCGTTTGTACCACAACTCAGCTGGTTCGGTGACTTTTCTGTGACACTGTAGGTATCCACTGGTGACCAAGTCTTAACCGAATAGTTCTACCCCCACTGATACTTTCTATCCAGGCGCCATTTTTCAGTTCAGCAACACTTGTCGCCGTAAGTTCCATGCAACGGCGATGCTCGCTAGGTTTCACTCCTTCCCCACCACATTTATTCTCTTGGACTGCCTGCATCACAGCTCAGCTGGGTTGGTGACCCAGTCTGTGCCACCATAGAATCCACTAGTAACTGAAGGCTTAATCTGAATGCCATTTCTTGCCACTGATCTCTCTCCCAGCGCCTTTATTTGTCGTTCGCCTTACTCTTGCCAACTCTTGGCAGCAGCTAGTCATTGTTGGCTCCCCATGTGTTTCTGTGCAAATCTGTAGCTTGGAAGAAGCCACTCCTTAACTCTCAAACCTTTATTTTCCTACAATGTCTGTCTCTCTATTCTTCGCTCGCTTGTTGCTGTATACATTGACACTGTAGGTATCTACTAGTGACCAAAAGTTTTAATAGTATGGCGCCACCAGCCATTGACATTGGCTTTTATAGAGCCATTATCTCTGTTTAGCAGCAGCCAGCCGCCATAGACTTCATGCAACTCCGCGGATATACGGAGCTCGGTAGTTGCCACTCCTCCCCTACAACGTTTACCCTCTTAGACTGTTTGCATCACAGCTCAGCTGGTTTGGTGACTTATGATGCAGAGGTTGAGCGCGTCAAGGTCATGTTACACTACCTAGCCTGTGCAGCCGCATTGGGCGCGCTAGTGCGCGAGTGTACATCTCCCGACAAACCAGTGACGCTTATTGATTGGTTTAAAAACAGTGTGCTTAGCTAGAACGTGTGGACTGCAAGAACCAAACAGTTGATGTCTACCCAGTGTGGACTGCCGATGTACCATTGCCCTTACTTCTACTAAACTTCCATTTACAACACTGTTGTTGTGATTTCGGTTGAGTGTAACAATTTGGCGACGGAGGTTATTCTGATTGCTCATGGCAAATTCAATAACGGCACCCCAACCCTTTTGGAATTCTTCTACTGAAAGGCCTACTGCGCAACAATGGTTGCAGTGGAAAACTACATTTACTAACTACGTTGATTTGCTTTTGCTCCTTGGCGGAAATTGCGCGATTGATGATGCAGCGAAAATTAAGTTACTACGCCACCATCTCGGCATCGAGGGCCAGCGACATTTCGACAGTTTACAATTACATACGAAGCGAGACCTAAAAACTGTGTTCTATTCCCTGGACCGAATATGGGGGGAAAAGCCCCATGTGTTTACTGCTCGGTATAAATTCAGCACCACGCGACAACAGCCAAATGAGACTGTAAATGAGTTTATCTCTCGTCTCCTTACTGTTCTCCCTGACTGCGCCTATGATCAGATCCTTCCAGCCCAGTTCGAAGAAGCGATGCTGTTACAGGCATTAATCGTGGGTGTTTTCGATGAGAAGGCACGTGAACGTCTGCTCTCTGAAGATGAAACTCTACTGACGTGGGAAAAAGCATGTGATATAGTCCGACAGCGTGCCAACCTTGTCCAGGAACTAGCCACATTTCCCTCTTCAAATCAACCAATCTCACATGACGTAAACAAGGTCTACCAGACTAACCGTGGACACGCCTTACCTCGCCCGGTACAGCGCAAGGAATTCCGTTGGTACCGTTGCGGGGAGAATCACTTGTCCCCGACTGACTGTCCGCACATTCATTCATTTATGCAGATTTTGTGGGAAAATGGGTCATATTCAGAAAGTGTGTCTCTCAAAGCGGAAATCACTCGTCCAGGAACAATCTAAGGCTACAAACTGCATTACCGATGAATTGAACCAGAATTGGATTAACAACACAACCAATTTTAATCGCACCATTACAGCAGAAAAACCGTTTGTCGTATCCGTCCAAGTGAACGAACAACCGGTATCGTTTGAAATTGATACCGGTTCCGTAGTCACTTTGATCCGACCAGACGCCTTATCCCAACTTCTAAAGCTATGTCCATCGAACTTACAGTTGCCATCTTATACTGGACAGATGGTGAATGTGCTTGGTACCTTCAATGCACGCATTGCTTACCGTAATTCAACGAGTCATATGTGTTTGTACGTTTCTGGAGGACCGGGTCCAAACATCCTTGGCCGAGATGGAATTAATCGCTTTCCTGGCATAATGTCGAACGTCAACCTGGTGAAAGACAATCCGCAGTTATCCGAGATTTTGCAGTAGCATGCAGTCTTATTTGATCAATCGAGATCAGGACTTTTAAAGAATTACAGTGCACATCTGGTATTGAAACCACAAACAAAACCGCGGTTCTGGAAAGCTCGCACTGTTCCCTATGCCCTCCGTGCTAAGGTCGAAAGTGAACTGCGCCGACTTCAGTCGAAAGGTACCGTTGAACCCGTCCAGTATTCAGACTGTGCAGCCCCCATTGTGCCAGTATTGAAGAGCGATAGTACGCTAAGAATCTGCGGGATCATAAACCCCTTGTTTTCCTCCTCTGCCACGAGAAAGGTATTCAACAAATGGCTTCACCTAGAATGGTACGTTGGTCGCTTATTCTTTCTGCGTATACATACGAAATTCAGTACGTTCCAGGCAAACAGAATGCCACCGCTAATGTTCTTAGCCGGCTTCCCTTACGAGAGACACCATCGGATGAATTTATCTCACAAGAGCTCGTAAACCTGGTCCAGCATTTTAATGATTCCCCAGTCACATGTACAGACATACGTCAGGAAACTGACAGAGACCCAGTTCTATCGCTGGTCAAACGCTATGTCCAAGTTGGGTGGCCTGGACAACACCCCAAAGAACTCATGCCCTTCCGTAACAGGATGTCTGAAGTCAACCTCCAGAATGGATGCTTGCTGTGGGGCGCACGAGTTATTGTCCCCAAGAAATTTCGGTCACGTATCCTTGACGAACTACATGATGCGTATCCAGGTGTCACAAAGACGAAGTCGTTAGCTCGATTTTATGTGTGGTGGCCTGAATTGGACAGTGATATTGTGGCGAAGGTTGGAAGTTGCAGACCTTGTCAGGAGACCCGAAACGCCGCTCCTCATGTGCCAATGCAGCCTCGGAAGTGGCCAGAAACACCCTGGAAACGAGTCCACGTAGACTATTTCGGTCTCTACGAAGGTCGGATGATTTTGCTAATCATCGTTGTCCATTCTAAATGGAGTGATGCCCATATTCTTATTTCAGCAAATTCAGCTGGTACTATAGAGAAACTACGCACAACGTTTGCAACATTTGGCCTTCGCGAGACATTAGTATCTGAAAATGGACCAGCATTCGCCAGTGTTGTTTTCTGCCTTCCTCAACTCGAACGCCATTAAACACATAACAACTGCACCCTATCCTCCTTCTTCTAATGGGTTGGCGGAGAGAGCAGTACAAACAGTGAAGAAACTGCTAATAAAACAACCAAATGCTCCGCTGCGTGTGCGTTTGGATCGTTCCTTGTTCGCATATCGAAACATGTCAAACGAGACCATAGGCAGAAGCCCTGCTGAGTTAATGTTTGGTCGACGACTGCGTACACGATTGGATTTATTGCATGGATCTATTGGGCCACAAGTTTCGGAAAAACAACAACGAGTGAAAGAGCGTTTTTTATACTTGTAGCAGAGGCAAGCATGTGACAGACTCAGATCCCATCCACATCCGCTTACCTACGGGCTCGGGGTGGGAGCCAGCCGTCGTTAAAACAACTAACGGACAGATAATAGAAGCAGAGACTGAGGATGGCAGGATCGTTCGACGCCATTTAGATCACGTGCGACCGAGATTGTCCGACACAGAAACAGCTGCCGAGACAGAGCAGCCGGCTCAAGCATGGAACGGCATGCACGTGCGTGACGCTGAACCGGTAGTTGAGTCACCATTGCGGCGCTCTGAGCGCCGACGCTGACAGGTCGATCGTTTCCAGGCTGGATAGCTCCAACTAAAGGTGGGAGAAGTGATGCAGAGGTTGAGCGCGTCAAGGTCATGTTACACTACCTAGCCTGTGCAGCCGCATTGGGCGCGCTAGTGCGCGAGTGTACATCTCCCGACAAACCAGTGACGCTTATTGATTGGTTTAAAAACAGTGTGCTTAGCTAGAACGTGTGGACTGCAAGAACCAAACAGTTGATGTCTACCCAGTGTGGACTGCCGATGTACCATTGCCCTTACTTCTACTAAACTTCCATTTACAACACTGTTGTTCTGATTTCGGTTCAGTGTAACAACCAAAACTGTGCCCCCTAGGTATCCATTAGTAACTGAAGGCCTAATCTGAATGCTATTGCTTGCAACTGACCTCCCTCCTAGCGCAGGTATCTGCCGTTTGCCTTAGTCTCGTCAACTCTTCTTGACAGCAGCTAATCTTCGTAGGCTCCATGCATCTCTGCGCATATCAGGAGCTTGCTTGGAGCCACCACTTATCTCCAAACTTTATTCTCTTGGACCGTTTGCATCAAAACTCAGCTGGTTCGGTGACTTATTCTGTGACACTGTAGGTATCCACATGTGACCGAATTTCCTAATCGAGTGGCTACAGTTGGCCACTGATGATCTTTCCACCAACACGAGTATCTCGGTTGTCTCACCTTCGACACTTCCAACTACCGCGATTTGGTCTACACCTCGCATCCCGCGCACATTCGGGGCCTGCTAGGTGCCACTCCGTATATGGTATTGGTTGCGAGTACACTGTATTTTATCTTTGATTTTATCATTTCCGTTACCGATCATTTTGTATCATTTGTTTAAATTCACAACTTTGGAATACAACAATTTCTACGCGCTCGCGTCATGCTGCTTTCGTCTGCTACTGCCGCTGCTTTGCTTCTGCAAATCTATCCACTTGTCGGATTTATAGCTTCGGATCCCTAGTCGGCATCGCAATAACATGGACTGAAGGAGGAACTATAACGCATGAGTACTGATTTTTCTTTTACTCTGAGTTTTAGCCTAAGATTGTCTTTTGTCACCGCACGCGAACTCATTAGGTAACGGTCCCTTACATTAATTAGTGACCCCGTATTTTTGTAAACGTTATTTTTTCTTTATTACGTTAGATCAACCTTCTTGTGAACAGTTATCTGAAAATTCTGTTACCTTTTCTTTGCCATCCTTTGATGTGTCGAACCTACGTGTTGGGTTTATTCATGTTGGTTCTGTCATTATTTCCGTAAGATCACCTCGAAGTCTACAATGATTTCATATGCTACTGCCCATGTATCTACACACGTGGCTTCAGAAGTCATTGATACCTTCGACCCTATGCCGACTGACTCATCTTACGATGAGCTTAAGACAGCCACCTTAAAACGCGCTGCCTCATCCTACGAGTCACGCCTCAAACAGCTACTCACGGGCCTAGCCTTTGGTGATCGTACAACGCCACAGCTCCTGCGACATGTGCGATCATTTGTTGGTTCAGCAACCTTGGATGATTCCACTGTTTGCTAATGCAGGATTAAGTGTCTTCCATTGAACACGACCGCGATACCAGCTGTTTGGGCTGCGGACATTCCACAGAATAAGTTAGCGGAAGCGGTCGACAAAGTACACGAAAATGTCTTTAAAACGCAGCGAATCAAGTGGCTGGGGCGTAGACCACAAACACTTCCGGAAGTGCCACACTAGGCTCTATTAGTGAGAGGCCTGCAAAGTTGGAACTCACCATTTCTCGCGTTAGCTGCGGTCAAATACCGTACCAAAGATCCTCTTCCACAAGCAGATCTCTCAGTAACTCCCGCAGATGAGCATCGCGCTCTTACTGCTACTTCCATGACCGCTTTGGTAATGCCGCACGAAAGTGTCGCCTAGGGTGTATTCACCCAAATGCTTTCGTTAATTCCAAATCGGGAAACGTCGAAGCCAGCATGTAATGGCGACGGTTGCCGCTGGCCAAATTATCAGTCGCCTCCCGTACTTATTTGATTCCACAACTAAACTCCACTTTTTGGTTGACACCGGCGCAAAGACAAGCGTTATCCCCCGTTCCTTGGAAAAAAGCCCGTTACAGCCGGCTGGGATGACGCTATAGGCTGCTAACCAAACGAAGATCACGACTTATGGCCAGAAACTTCTCACGCTCAGTCTAGGACTACGTCGCAGCTTTCCTTTCATTTTTACAATCGCCGACGTACAAATGCTTATCATCGGTATCGATTAGTTTAGCAAATTTGGCCTTGTAGTAGATATACTTTATGGGAAGTCACGTGATGATACCACTTCGTTAACTGCTTCCGGCAGGCTTACTGCAATTAATTCCATTGGACTTCGAGTTCTTATGCCCGATCGTTCGCAGTATTCCGCATTGTTGCAGAACTTTCGAGTGCTTGTCGGAGTAAATAACGACGCGACGGAACTCAAGCACGATATGCACCATCACATCGTCATAACCGGTCCACCCGCGACGGGGAAACCACGACGACTTACTCCTGACAAACTACAGGGCGCTAAGAAAGAGTTCAAGCACATGCTCAAACTCGGGATCATCCGTCCTTCAAGCAGTTCTTGGTCATCTCCACTACACCTTGCGCTTAAAAAGTCCGGTGATTGGCGCCCAGGTGACGACTATCGTGCACTGAATAACGCCAAAGTTCCCGACAGATACCCAACCACGCATATCCATGATTTTTCGTTATGATTGGCTGGAAAGTTGCTCTTTCCTTAGCTTGATCTTGTCATAGCGTGTCACCGAATTCCCATGGCCTCGGAAGGTATTGCAAAAACAGCAATAACCACTCCTTTTGGCTTGTACGAGCTTCTCCTTATGTCATTCGGTCTCCGAAATGCCGCGCAATCTTTCCAACGCTTCATGGACCAAGCTCTCCGTGGACTCGACTTTTTCTATGTTTACAATGAGGATATTTTAGTTGCAAGTGCTTCTGCCGACGACCAATTAACATATCTACGAAGAGTTTTCGAACGTTTCAAACATCATGGTATCACCAGTAACTCTGACAAATGCGTATTTAACCAACCTTCCATCGACTTATTAGTATCGGCGCTAACGGGATTAGTCCCTTGGCTGTTAAAACGCAAGCCATACTGGATTGTCCATCGCCACAATCCATTAAGAGCCTACGCCGTTTTCTGGACATGGTTAACTACCACGGACGGTTTAAACATAGCTGCGCTGCAATTCTTCAACCTTTAACATATTTGATCAAAGGCAATCCCAAAATGTTCACGTTCATACCAAACGCTGAAGCAGCGTTTAACGTCGTCAAGCAAAAGATGAACCAAGCTACTTCACTTGCTTACTTGAGAACGGACGACAACGTCACTCTCATTCTCACAACAGACGTTTTACCATCCGCCTTTAGTGCCGTATTGCAGCAGCTCGTGGGTAACGAAATTCAACCATTCTCATTCTTCTCACGAAAGCTTAAACCTGCCCAGACCAGGTACAGTACATTCAGTCGAGAGCTCCACGCCATGTACCTGGCTGTGAAGCATTTTCGTCTCATTCTTGAGGGTCGATGTTTTGTCCTCTTGGTAGATCATATGCCCCTTGTATATGCTGTTTGTGCAACTTATGACCGTTACTCCTCTAGAGGGACTCGACACCTTGATTATCTTTCCTCATTTTGTGTTAATATTCGCTACGTTTACGGTCTTAACTACCTTGTTGTCGATGCACTATGGCGTGCTCACATCCATCAGGTTTCAGGCTCACACATCTATCTAGAGGAAATGTCTGTTGCCCAAACCAGTGAGCCAGTATTAACACAGCTTCAAACAAGCATTTCGTTAAAACTCTTGCGACTGCCCGTGCTCAATTATGACGCAAGAATCCACTACGATATTTCCACCAGTAAACTTAGACCGTTTGTTCCACAGTCCTACCGGAGAGTGGTGTTTGACCATCTTCATGGATTATCGTAATCCAATATTCGATCTACTGCGAAAGTAATTACCGACCGTTACATCTGACACAATATGTGAACAGACATCCGACAATGGGCCAAAACCTGTCTTAGTTGTCAAACCAGCAAGGTTCACAGACACACTGTTACAACTCCTGATACTTTTTCACTCCTTGGAGTCCGTTTCAAACACATTCACCATGATGTAGTAGGACCGTTAGCAGGTTCTAACGGTTGCACCTATCTCTTGACTTGCGTTGATTGCTTTACTCCTTTTACTTACGTAATTTCTTTACATGATATATCCTCTGAAGTTGGTGAATTTCATTCTTCGGTGGGCCAGCCACTGTCACTATTGACAGGGTATCTCAATTCATTTCCACCCTTTTCCGTGACTTGAGTCGACTGCCCGGTTGTATTCATTTTCAAACGACCGCCTATCATCCTGCTGCCAATGGCCTTGTCGAACGATTTCATCAACAACTGAAAGCTGCCATTACAGCTAGTTCGCCTGATGCCCGTTGGTCTAAACGCCTTCCAGCTAATCTACTTTGTATTCGCAATACCATCAAAGAAGATATCGGATGCTGCCCAGGAGAACCTGTCTTTGGCACAACCCTCAGACTCCCAGACGAGATGCTACTAGACTCACGAATCACCGGCAAACGGAATCATACATCCTGTGCTGAACGCCTGAAGCGCCATTTTTGATCCATCAAGCCGACTCCACCTCGACTATGCAAGCGCACGCAGCGTATACCTCCTGACTTACATACGTGTCCATTCGTCTTTATCCGAGTTGATGCTGTACGAAGACCCTAGACACCGCCAATGAAGATCCATTCCCTGTCTTATCGCGGAAACCGAAGTACTTTGTTCTGCATAAGAATGGATCCAAGGGGCAGGTGAGCATTGATCATCTTAAACCCGCATACGTCGAGTCAACGTAGGATGGTTCAGAACCAACCACTACCACTCACAACCCTGTGCCTGGGCCGCTGCCCAATAAAAAAAGCAAAACCGATTCTTAAACCCCGAAAGCCCTGTGCTCCTCAACGAAAGATTCTATCCACACCCGTTTAGGTAGAGTGGTTCCATTCCCCTCTAAACTAGCACAATACGTTCCATGAACGTCATATCGAGCGTGGCTTACCAACGCAAGCTCTAGGGGAGTTTTATGGTGGTTGCGACTACGCTGTAGTTTAGCCTTGCTTTTAGCCTTTCCGTTACCGATCATTTTGTGCCATTTGTTTAGACTCGCAACTTTTGAATACAACAATTTCTACGCGCTCGCGTCGTGCTGTTTTCGTTTTCTGCTGGTCTAACGCAAATGAAAGCACTAAGGTTCGTTTAAACCATACATTATTTTTGGTACCCGTTTCAT
The DNA here is from genome assembly GCA_944474145.2 of Dicrocoelium dendriticum. Classification (NCBI taxonomy): domain Eukaryota; kingdom Metazoa; phylum Platyhelminthes; class Trematoda; order Plagiorchiida; family Dicrocoeliidae; genus Dicrocoelium; species Dicrocoelium dendriticum. The sequence goes on from OX104063.1 coordinate 257,330,255, forward strand.
TCCCCTTACTATCTTGATGTGAGTCGTGTTCATGACGAAGCAGGCGGTGAAACCATCACCGCGTCTACCTTTGCCAAAGCTAATTGCTTTATGCACGCTTGTACCGAAAAACACTTGCTCCTGTCGTGTCGCCGAATACACGTGTTTCCGCACCGTTCTTTCGTTCTTGTATTCGGCTCATCGGAGCATCGTCCTCGTATATGCGTTTACAGTTCGGTTGTTGAGCTACGCTTAATATTCGCTTGCAATCCGGGGTCCTTCTCTTTATCACGAACCTGCTCTACGGGACATATTACACTGGGGAGCTGGGCTCTAACCAATGGCAGAATTTTCTTACGGGCCAAGGTGAAATGGAACTGCAAGCATCAAGAAGGCAGTCGCGAGGCTTAAGAAATAACTTAAGGTTTCACTAATAAAAAGGAATACATTGCGTGCACCTATAAAGCGGTACAATAATGTATTGTTCGTAGTAAAGTAGTTTACCCTAACCATGGTAACATGTCCCCGAAAATTCCAAAATAGCACGTGCAGCAGATTACTGGTATTTCAAGGGTTTGTCAAACGGTGAAATAGGTTGGCCGTCTAATAAACGTCAGCCTATTTCAAGTATCCTATGAGTTAAAATGTGCTGAAACCTTGTGGGAAATGTATAATTTAGGTTTGCCTCGCATGGTGTACTGTAACTGTTTGTTGGTGATGAAATCTTTGAGATAGCGATTCCTACAACGGGGAAATCAGGGAATGCGCAATCTGAAAGAACTGAGAGCATGCAGAAATATGAAACGTAAATGGTTGGGTGGTTGCATGTAAACTGATGAAGGAGATCGTGAAAACATATTATTTTGAAATATACAATCAAATGGAGGAACTTGTACAATCCGCATAAGAAGTAATCATGACTAAATAACTACCCGAAAAAATTAGGTGCTGAAAAAGTTACGAGGGTAATGTAAACTCATAAGCACTGTACAGTTGTGTATTGTGTTAAAGTATCTTCAAAGTTTTGACGCAGAATTCAATTGGGAAGAATAATGTGCCGGCAATTCAGCAGGCACATTGCGCAAAGGTGGTGCAACCGGAATGATGAATAGAAATAGCATGACATATAATGCATAAAAGGTAGAGAAATGTGGAATAACGTTAAACTGCAGTTAAACATGAAATACCAGTTATCTCAGGTAGTATGGATATATGTATATCTTCCGAGTTGTATGTATATTTATTTATTTATTTGTTTATACTGTAAATATATATGATAATAGAAATGAGCGAAAATAGAACAATATATTATTTACCTTAATTTAGGTCCCTAGACAAAAGTCATGTATATATATATATCCCTGCTAACACATGTACATATATTTAAACCTGTTTTATTACTGGAATGCGTATAGATGTTTGCAAGTTTGACTTAAATTGGGAAACGTGATAACACATTCATCGATCGGTAACTGCGGGTATTCTCCATACACGGAGGCATCGTTCTTCTGTGGAATGTCAGCACTGGTAATCACTATGAAGCATTATAACAGGCCGTCGGCTTAATTGTTTTTACATGTACTTGCCAACTGCAATGTAGCCATACGTACTGAGTTCGGATAGCAACATGCCCCGAACCTTTTCCATAAGTTAAGGATTGTGTAAGTAAACATGTATATTATGTAAGAGTAAATCTTCTCACGGTGACACAATGGAAGAACAATGGATAATTTAATGCGTACTAAGTTGTAAGGTAATGTACGTTCATTGTTTAACAGAGCTAATGGTCCATATGGCAACGCGCGGCCTAGTAGTACACGCATGAACGCCGTGCAGTCAATTGGTGTGGGGCGAAAATGAAGCGCTTGCAGCGCAACGGGTAGCTTACGGAAGATACCAGCCTCACAGTTATTAATTTCGAGTTGCCGATGCTGAATGGAATGGAATTGGAAGCGTTGAACATGACGAACAACGTCCACAGCAAAGCGAGACGCATATATTACTTGGACGGCTTTTTGGGTATGAGAACAGAAAATGGTACCATATGCAATTACTGTCGTCTGAGTTGGGAGTGTTTGAATTCTCCTAACCCGCAAAGCGACAATGTTGAAAAATGGATGTTGTTTTTCCGTCACGGCACAGCATAGCTATGCTTAAGAACCGGAAGTGTAATGAAACCGTAGATAATCTGATGTTCGATTACGGACCCATCCACCGAACTAGCGGCCAAGTGGTGCGAGCCACGCTCAGTAAGTGTATGTAACGGCAACAGAAGTGGCATTAATGCCGGCACTTAAGGAGACGGCCTTGGTTAACTCGCCCGCATGACCACTGCACGGAGAAGTATTATAGGTTGCATAACCGAGGCGGCATGCTCGCAAATTAATTGGTAGCCATGTTGGCTTTACTAGCAAAAGCTTGTGTATGTCCAACAGAGGAACATTGCTATCGCCGGTAGCTCTACCAGCCTCCATGTACTGTGGTTACTTAGTCCATGTAGGTCCTAAAATACCGACAGCAATATTACTACGAGGTAAGCTTCAACTTTTAGTTCCAAGTGCCCTCAGAACGTAATGTTCGTTATCCTATTTTTGTCCAATTGTAGCTGTTTCATTATGGGGACTGTCGTAGGGGATATTTTTGGCTCCACAGACTTTCGCGACCCGGCTTTATTGAGCCCACGTTGACTGTAAAGCGGTGTCATCAGTACGGCCGCTAATAACGCATACTTTGAAATTCACACGGCTCCAGGTACTTTTCTTGCTGTGCGCACATACGTCCTTTGACAGCTGCACCAACTCTGCTACTATGGAAGTAGCAGCTGTTGGCTTCACATGCCATCCTAAAGTGCCTATATAGGTCCTACACCAGCGGGATAACAATGCCTACTTTCAAAGTATCCACCATAGACATGGCGCGCCACCACCAGGAATATCGAATAAGGGATTACACAACCCATAGCGGACGACATTATCGTTACGAGGGAAGCCGCTGACTTTGGCTAAAATGGTGTTTCAAGAAGCATGCACGGAATGTGTTATAACTGTCATTGATGTGACGCGGCACAGTAGCTGAGGTGTTTCCCACCTCTAGCTAACGTTATGATAATGCTGATGATGTGACGAGTGTCACAAGGGATTTAAGTTTATGGATCATGGAATGCAAATTTTTGCCGTCCATTTGGCTGTATAATCTCTGAAATATGGCAGCAAATGCAACGCGGACGTCTGTACCGATTCCAAATTTTCAAGCCATTAGGGCGAGCGGTTTCTGCACGCTTGACCCACAACGCGCAAGCACTGAGGATCGGTTTATAGTAAATGGTGCAACGAATAGACCTGGTACAGAAGTATGGGTCGGTTTCATTGAAAGTTAACTTACGGAATCAACTTACACCGATGTTATGCAAATGCGGGTAGTTAGGCTGCGTATGCGGCAACCTAAATGTTCAGTGGATGATTATCTGAAAAACGAAAAGGCGATGGGATTGGTGCGAAGCACATGATCCGGTAACCTAATTGCGATGCGCAAGAGCAAGCACGTTCAAAACAAATGTAAGAGGTATGCAACAATGTGACAGTTTTCTCCTTTATGTCAGGAAAGCTCCTTGAATCCAAAGGCAAAACTGCTGTGTAATTGTTCAGCGTTGCAATCCCTGATCACCGGGGAAGCAAAAGCACTGAAGCCGGTGTACACCTCGCCGGCACGGAGAGCGAGGTGGTATAGTAAGCAGCCTGCAGTGTAATACGACGGCTGAGATTGTGGTCGACGATTTCGAACCCACCCACTGAACCAGCGGCCAAGTGGTGCATTACATGCAAGTCGATGCATAGGCACTACGTGCTGGTAATGAAGCACCACTAGGCTGTAGGACGGAGGCTGGCCCTGAAAAGGTCCATGGGATCGTTCACGAAAGTATGAAAAGCGGAGGTGGTTATCGTTGCAGACTCACCAGGAGCAGGAGAACGTTGCGGGCAGTTGTGAAACCTGAGCACCACTGGTGTTGCATGCTGGGTGGGATACAAAGCACGAAGCATGTGCAAGCATCATTTGACTGCAAAGGTAATCAGTGGAGTAGGGAAGCTTACGTGCAAGCATGAAACGCACAATGAATAAGCAGACGGGGTACGGTGGGCGACACGTGGGCGAGACGTTGGGCAATGTACTCAGGTAGACAATCCAATACGCGGTGGACTGGCAGCTGGGAGGCGGGTTGGATGCGTAGGGCTGAAAATTAAATGTTAATCACATAACCACGCACTGACTCGGTTTCTATTTTGCACTCATGTAAACATACACGTACGCGGTGGACTGGCAGCAAGGCGGGTTGAAGCCATAGCGTTGAAAAGGAAATGGTAATCCCATAACCACGTACAGAAGCGGTTTCAAAAGTGAACTCATGTAGACCTTCATATTGGTGGCGGACTAGCGGCAAGAGTAACTATTCTGTACTGACCTTCTTGTGGTGTCTCGGACCGTAATCGAAATACCTGTGCATTCTAAGCAGCTTCCCTCGTACCTTTACGAAAACACGAAGCCTGGTAGTAGTAGTAGTAGTAGTAGTAGTAGTAGTAGTAGTAGTAGTAGACCGGATTCACCCTAACCCCCATCCCACTCACTACTAAAGTACTCTTGTGCAACCACCCAAAACGAAGGCGCATCAAACAGCCTGCCTCTTGCAACCCCACGTGCCGATACGTCAAAGCAGTAAAAGTCCCAACGGAACCAGTCAACCCATACCCTCCGTACTACCCAAGAAGTGATCATCTTGGAATAGACAGACTGCACCGGTGAAGGCAATATTTAAAAGTATGAACCGCTGTGGGTGAATACGACTATTAACAAACAATTGCCGCCCCCAGCACACCATACTTGCTGTCAACCCAACACCAGCTGCTCATCATTTGAAAGCCAATATCCTCAGCTAGGGCAAGAACCTGCGCGATGCCCGCCCCACACGAAATACAACTGCTAGCGTTACCATGATGCACCACCGCCCCACTACACAGCCCTCAGCCAAACCAGTATCTTACTCGGAGTCTGACCAATATCACACGGGCTGTTGGCGAATCCACACTCTACACACAAATGCCGCCACTTCTGCAGTACTATCAACCTGACTGTAACTATAATCAACGACAGCTATCCCGCTACAAACCTGCTGTTTATAGATCACCCCTTGGAGTAAAGAGACATTCCACCACATTCTCTTGCAAAAGTTAATCGCTAGCACTTTACAAGCCTTCCAATGATGGCTGAACTGCCTAACCTGTCGCTACCCATTCCCGTTCCTTTTTATGAAACTTGGCGGGCTACGGCTCTTCAACCTATACGAGACTACAACACGAGGCGGATCTCTATCAACATTGCAGGCTTTACAGGTTCCTACTGCCCGGCATAACTCTCCTACTTCCTGATCGCCTTGTGACCATAGGTGACTAGATGTCTGACCCATCGCAGACCCACCATGTTTCTTTATTTCACATATACGACGGAGGCTTAAAAGAATGGTTTACAGCGGACCCACCCACGGGTTTTTCTTCTACTCTTAACCTGGGTTGCTGGCTTTTCTCACTCCTCCAAGCCATACCATCCTGTAAATTTACTTACCCGTATATTTGTTCCTTCCTTGCTCACCTCACCCCGACATGTGAATCTCTGCTTATCATCTTTGTGTAGCCCAGTCTAGGCTGTCTCTCCAAATACTATCCGATGCTATCAACATCCTTAGATAAAATCACGTCCATTTCGGCAGATATCATGCACCTTCCATCTACTATACATCCATCCCAAATCTCTGCTTGCCTCCTCGAAAGTCACATCCACATCTGCTGGCCCGAATAGCCTCTTCTTTCTCCCCAATCCAGTCTCGTCTGAGCTCGCTCGCCTGTGATTGACAACTGCTAGGAGACTTAAGTTTACTAACTCATGTTTAGCACTTCCAATGATCTTTCATTGTCCTTTGCTTTGACTGTTGCTCTTCCTCACTTTTTCCTCTAAAGCCATTTTCATCGGATGATACGCCTAGTTGTCTGAACCACTTAGCCCACTGTCGCATTACCTGGCCTGCTTGTTGTCTGCTTGATGCGTTCATCTTGAAGTGCCCTACTCGTCTTTGATGTTTCCATACCTCGCCTAGACAATTAAGTTTTAACAGCCTGGTTAACAGCAGATACTACCGTGATATACCTCTGACCTTAATCAGGCTAATGCACTTTTACGCAAACCTTTCCAAGCACTATCATCGTGAGCCTATGCAAACCTGCCTGATTACTGTTCTTGATCTTGCCTCACCCTAACCTTATGGATCTACGCATGCCACTAAATTACCTCAGTACCATCTCATTCGGCACACTTTTCGTCTCCCTACCCTAGGTGTGTGACTTTTCCTATACTTTTTCCCAGACTTTTTGTCACAAATCTCTGCTTGCGTCCTCAAATGTCACCCTCACATTTGATTGCCTAAATAGTCTGTTCTTTCTGCCTAATCCAGTCTCGTATGACCTCTCTACAGGAAACAGTGATAGCCGATGTAGTAGGTCGTTGCAGAGACTAATAGAGTTCGAGACAAATGTCGCAGCAGACAATATGCGGCTATCCGTCACACTCACAGCGCTGTACGGCCTTAGAACGAGTGGTCACACCTTTGCTGCAACTCAGGCATTTTAACCGTCGTAGCTAACAACCCGGATAGCGCTTCCTACTCGATAAGCCGAAGGCAAATCCTTCACAAAATCCGAGAACTTGGAAAGGGCGTCGATAATATTAGAACAACAACTGTTGAGAAAATGTCGGTGCCGTAACTTGCATGTTGGGTGCTAAAAGGAGTTCAGAAGCGTTGCTGGGGTTCTGTTATGCAGCATCCTTGTGTTGTTTACCCTATTGGAGCCAGGGACCTAACCATAATTCCAATGTATCAGCTTGAGTGCCGTGGAGGTCTTATTTACAACAGACGGACCCCGTTATGAGAACTTTGCCATCTAGGTACAAAAGCACTTTTGGCTGAAGATTGAAGTCCGCACACCAGGCAACCAGTGGAAGTACAAGAGCGGATTATGTCACATCCGTCCGGAGGAAACAGTATTAAGTTTCCAGTTGGTCATCGCTTTGCAGGAAAGAAAAAATGTGTCCGGATTTTACACTACATGAAGGCAGTTTGCTTTCGACAAATAAGTTCCCGCTTGCATGTGAACATAACACATTTTCCCTTTTTGTTATCGCATTGTGGCGTATTTCCATTAAAGTAGAATATTTGCCATCCGTCAGGGATATCCTTACCATAATCGAGTAAGGGCGAACACGGGATTTCTATAGGACAATCCGGAAAATACATCGCAAATAAAACCGTATGTTGGGATGCTCATAAAATGGATGATTAAGCGTACCGCATCTTCCTCCCGCGGCATGAAATCCAACATTACCTTATACAACACATTCAGACCAACGAAACTGGCAATCTCGCAAACGTGATAACACATGTAATACACATAACGGAGTAAATCAGGCGATATATTCCGAGCATGCGGCATCATTTTACAACATAATTTGCGCTATGTGCTTCACAACTTACCATTCAATACGGCAATCTTATATGACGCTGCGCACAGCCTCAGAACCGAACGGGCGTTATGTGTCCTTAAGTGTTCAACCGTGTTCAATAAACGCGCTGAAGTCAAAGAGTGATAACCACACATGCCGCTGTTGCCTCTGTAGGGCTGCAAGTGGGAAAGCTGTGTAAGGAGGCATTTACAAAGTTTAACTGAGCAACCTACCGACCATATAGTCACTTGCGTCCCGAAAGTTTCTTTGCTTATGACACTCATTAATTTTTATTCACAGGTTGATTTGGCGGTCTAGCTCCAGCTTGCATGCTTATCCGGACTCGTCTGAACGGTCTCCTGCTTTCTGTCCTACATCGGACTTCTGAGATCTAAATGACCTAGGCTCTGTCGACGTAACATCCTGTAACCCTCAACTTCAATGCATTGTTGTCAATGATTCATCCTTTTTATTACATCCCCTTTCTTCCTTTACACGTCTATCCTGCCGATGCTCTCCTTTAGTAGTTAGACATAAATTATGTGGCTTTTTCTCTTTGAGCTGCGTCGTCTGTATTTAATCCTTCTTCAATCAGACGGCCAACTCTCAGTGCCCTGCCCTAATTTAGCCTCATCTGATCAGTCAAATTCTCTGGGACTACTACCAGGCTACCGGGATGTTAGCGGTCTAGGCTCGGTTGATCCAAAGCAGTGTCTCCCTCACCTCGACAGCTTGTTGTATTTGTTCGCTCTATGCTAATATAGACACTTCTGTCTCTGATCTGTTCAATCCTACTGACTCACTCCACTTATCTTCCCAAAGGAACTATAAGACTCAATCCCAATGCGCCGACTAATCCAGTATCGTCTAATCTGTCTCAATCCCTCCGACTATTGTGACGTGAGTGGCCATCGTTCGGAAGACCTAACGCGCTGTCCCCATTACCTGTAGAGCCACCTTGAATTTCCTGACTCTTGCCTACAAAACTTTTCTATCTCGACTCAGTCATCCCCGTATCGCGCCCAGTATTTATTTCTCCCTCAGCCGGAGAGCCAGCTCACAGTGGCCTTCGCTCGTCTAATCTGACCAGTCTGCTTCTCATTGACTTCTTCGAGACTACCGAGATACAAACGGTCCAGGATCTGTGGAAGCAAAGCCATGCTTTTCTCAATTTGGCAGCCTGCTCTACTGGTTCATCCTTCATTAATAAAGCTACTTCTCTCAGTAATTTGTCCAGTTCCTGACCCACATCATCTGTCTCCCAAGGTTAACTGTACGACCCAATCTCAATGTGTCGACTTATCCAGTTTTGTTTGATCGGAACCCTACTCTCCGACTACTGTGACATTACCAGCCATTGTACTGAAGGCTGCACGCTATGCTTTCAATCCTTCTTCAATCGGACAACCAACTCTCAGAGCTCTGCCCTAACCTAGTCTTATTTGACCAATATGATTTGCTTGTTCTTCTTCCAAACTACCGAGATATACACGGCCTACGCACTGTAGACTCAGAGATAAACCTCCCTAATGTTGACAGCCTGCTGGACCTGTTCACTTTAGTAATATAGATACTTCCATCTCTAACCTGTCAACCTTTTGACCCACTCATTTTTCCTCCAAAGTTAGCTGTGTAACTCAATCTTACTGCGTCGACTAATCCAGTCTTGTCTGATCGGTTACTGCTCACCGAATTCTCTCAGACTCTGTGACATTACCGGCCATTGTTCGGAAGACTGAACGCTCGATACTCCTTCATACGAAAGCCTCGTTGGCTTCTCCACACTATACCGGTAAACCATTTCCATCCCGATCCTGACGTTTCCTTGCTTCGGTCTCTGTTTTCGATCCCTCTTCAAGCTGACAGCCGAATCCCAGTGTTATGCCCTAGCCTAATCTCTTCTGACCAGTCTGCTTCTGTGACTTCTTTCAGACCACCGGGATATTAACGGTCTAAGCTCTATAGATTCAACGCAGTGTCTCCATCACCTCGACAGCATGCTGAACCTGTTCACCATACGTTAATATAGCCACTTCTATCGCTGACCTATCCAATCCTACTGGGTCCATTTAACTTCCCTTATTAACTGTACGACACAATATGCACGCGCCGACTAACCTAGTCTCTTCTGATCGATCTGCTTCTCTCCGACTCTTGGGACGTTGCAGGATATTGTCCGGAAGTATTATAATTGAGGGAACGCCGCCTCTGAGATAATTGCGTAATTGCCTGATAAGAGAGTCGCTGGCACGCCTACGAAAATTGCTTGCTATGTTGACCACACGAACGGAATTGCTCTGTCCTGATGAAGCTGGCTTAGCCGGTGAGGCGGATAATTGAGCGAGCTTGTGAACGATCCTAACCGCACGTGTTCGGATAGACGCCGAGCCTCGGACGGACGCAGACGAGGGGGGTTTACGATAGACGCGCTAATGACTTAGACGCGAAGGCTGGCCAGCTAACGACTCACACGCAATCACGTGACCCAACCGACTCCCAATTGAGGCGAAGAGAAAGAAAAGGCAAGTGGTCCTCTGAAGGCTGTTTTACGACCGACAAAGGGCACGCACAGCCAGTGCTATTGGTTATTAAGTTAGGGAAAACAGTCACCACGTAGAGGTGGTAGTTTGCAAATGAGCATTGTCAAAAGGTGCGCAGTTGGGGCGCGTCTCGGAGTGGCTGAGCTCTGCTGCGTTGTGGGGAGGAATTGGACCTCGGTTTCCACAGCTATTCCGCCGGGGTTTCTGGCGCGTTTTTGCTGGGATTTTTGACGGACCCGCAACAGGAAGACTGAACCCTCTGTCACCATTACCTTGAGAGCCAAGTTAACTGTCGCATTTCATATACGTAAACGGTTACTCTTGACTGTTCTTTCTTTGTAGCCCTCTGTCTTTATTTATTCTTCATCCGGACAGCGAGCTCCCAGCGCCGTGGCCCATTCTCCTCTGTAAATGCTTCCTGCCTATCGAAATGTAGTTTTAGGCTCTGCATAAGCAACACACAACTTATCTCACATTGCGAGCTAGCCTGACTTGCATACCTTATATTCATATAGCCCCTTCCATCCAAACCTATCCATCATTGCTGACCCTTTATTTGTCTTCCCACCTAACTGTACGACTTATTCTCAATGTGCCGGCTAATCCAGTCTCTTCTGATCGGTACCCTGCTCTCCGAGTTCTCTCAGACTGCTGTGGCGTTACCGGCAGATGTTTGGAAGACCGAACGCTCTGTCCCCATTATCTCGTGAGCCTCATCGACTTTTCCACACCTTATGAGTAAACCTCTTTCTATCCAGACCCTCTTCTCTCCTTATGGCGCTCTCTGTTTTCGTTTCTTCTTTAATTGGACTGCCAACTCTTGCTGCCGTGCAATAACTTAGTCTCACCTGACCGGTAGGCTTCTATGACCATTTTTAGACCAGCAAGGTGTAAACGGTCTAGGCTTTGTAGACTCAAAGCTATGTCTCCCTTACGTTGACAACCTGCTAGTCTTGTTCACCTTTTATTAATATAGGCACTTCCAGCTCTAACCTGTCAACTTCTTAACCCACTCATTTGTCCTCCAAAATTAGCGGTATAACTCCAGCTCACTACGTCGACTAAGCAGTCTTGTCTGATCGGTTGCTGCTCACCGAATTTTCTCATACTCTGTGACACTACCGGCCACTGTTCAGAAGGCTGAACGATTCATATTTCTTCGTACGGGAGCATCCTTGGTTTCTCCACACTTTAGAAGTAAACCTTTTTCATCCTGGCTTTTATCACCTTGCTGCACTCTTTGTTTTCAATTCTTCAAACTGGCAGCCAAATCTCAGTGCGCTTCCTTAACCTAGCCTGATCTAACTAGTCTGCTTCTCTGTGACCGCTTCCAGTCCACCGGCATGTTAACGGGTCTAGGCTCTGCAGTTTCAATGCTGTTTTAATACCTCAAGTAGCCGTTGAACTTATTCATCCAATGTCAAAACAGCCTCTTCCTTCTCTTTCCTACCCTTTAATGCTGATCCTCTCTATTTTCTTTCCATTTTATCTGTACGACTCAATCACATTCCAATGACTAATCATGTCGTCTGATTGGTCTCCCTCACTTCGAGAGGCTTGCCGGACCTCACCACTCCTGTATAATATATCCTCTTTGATATTTAACCTGTCTATCTCCGCTGACCCTCCCCACAGTTGTTCACACCACACTTGTACCACCCAATCTCATTGCGCCGACTAAACTATTCTTATCTGAACGAGCTACTGCCCTTCTACTACTCCCAGATGTCCGTGCCATTTGCGACCAGGGTCTGACAGCGACTTCGCTCTCTTCCATTTGCGTCCAGACCCCTGTTGCTTATATTTTCCTCTTATCTCTGGCCTTCTCTGTTATTGCGCTCCATTTTTATTCCCACGGCTTACACTCATTGCGCCGAACCAAGTTATCAACATTCTTATGGTCTCCTCCGCTTCGACCGCGCTCCTGATTACTGGCGGCATTCCGACCATTGCTAGTGTTTCTTGACTAGTACTTCGTTCGTATACTCACCTTACCTCTCTTCATTTGCCTCCGATCTTTACCTTATGTTCGCACTTGCCTGTTAGCGTGACCGTACGTGTGATAACGACTCCCAATGCAAGGCAGTTTTGACCCCCGGTGAATCTTTTCTCTAGATTCTGACGGCTTTTGGACTGTGGAATCATGAGCGCTTTAGCGTACTTACTCTCATGAATTAGTCTTCGCACTGCCGTCCGCATTCATCCGCTCCTCGCCGATTCTTTAAATTTCCTTTTCCTCTTGGAACGTTGCTTTACGTACTGTTGCTCCAGCATTCGGTCTCAACCTAGTTCGCCTTAGTTTTACCTAAGGTGCCTTTCGCATTCGGGCTGCTGTCATCATCATCGTTTTAGCTGTTCCTCTCCAACAATCATATTATTCGCTCAACTCCGTAAACACGCTTTGTTATATCGGTCTCTCAACACTGCGCGTGCAGAACCTTCTTCCTACCCTGCAGTTGTAGTCTGAGCCACACCAGCAACATGAGGTATAGAACGCGCTTACAACTCATGAATACTAAGCAAAATTACACAGGTTTAAATCTAGCATAGGCACTGTTGCGCGCCACCAGTCTCGATAGTGTTTCTTGATGCATTTCTGCCTATCTGTTTGGCTGCTTCTTGTCCGTTGCCCGTTTTTTCCCTAGATTTCCAGTTACATCGGCCAAAACAAGAAGGGTTATACACTGGGACTGGCCGACTTATTCTCAATAACCAGCTGGCTTAAACACTTGATCCTTTCTCCAGGAGATAAAGAACCCACTCATTGGACCAAATGGAGCTCTTTCCGCCATTTTGGAGACGCCACTTTCACGGGGTCTAAACATATGTGTTAAGCTTACCTCGCACTCACGGTATCACAATTTAATCACCTGAAATACCTACAGGTATCCCCTGTTCACAACGGAAGACAAACAATGCTGGCGTGATTGCCTCGGTTAGCTTTGCTCATTACCACTGGCATGCAAAAAATTGATTTGGGTGCCATACACTTCCGAAAGAGCACTCCGATTCTCCTTTCATCTGTAGCTTTTCAGATGTCATTCCAAGGACAGTTTTACTCTCGTATAAGTGGCTTTCCGATGGCCTTTCATGGAGTTTTCACTTGACCATGGAGACAATTACACTCACTTACATTTGATGGAATTCCGATTCCATATTGCAGAGTTAAAACCCTTAACGATCCTGCACTAGGCAACGTAATGGCATTTTTGCCTGTTGTGGACGTATTTGGCTACAAGGAACAACTGCACTCACCAGCCCCATGACAAGTACAGTGTGGATAGATGGACACGGTTTGCGAACCAGACAAGTATGTAACGGAAAAAGCGAACCTCTATTAACAATGTTTTACTCACCTGCACCCTGTATCATTCGACGCTGCGACTCTTTCGCATCATTGACCGGCTTCAACGACTACTGCCAGATCCTTACCAAGCCAATCGGTGAACCATGGAAGAATTTCAGCTGCTGACCAACTGCGAATAATAGAGTGCAAAATCGGTCTGTACGATGTATAGCCGGTTAGCACTACTGTTCAACGGAAGTTACGGTAGTGTTCCAGGAGGTGGTGGGTTTACGCCTGGCAAGCGTTCTCTCTAGAAAAAGCCACAAATGTCTGATTAACAACACTACAATGTGGCGGATGTGACTCGCCACTGAATAAAGTCACAGCTGAACATTTCACACCGTCGCAGTCCTCACTTCTACATACAATCTGTGCAGCTGATTTTACTATGAGGAATGCTTTGATGGAGCACAAAACCTTCTGTTTTCTTAAAGCCCATTGTTTGCACCAAAACCTTGTCTGGGCTCCTATGCTCATGGATTATTACATGGCGAATTCACGCCCAGTTTATACCTTGACACAACAATTATGACTGATTTTTACGCGCCCCGACTCCATCATGTTTCTTGGTCTGACTATTACTTGACAAAATGCTCACTCGTATGGACTACATCTTTTCTGTTATATCTTTCCTTAAAACGAAATGTTTTACTATTCCATAGAAGGTACGCTTGTATGCATATTTGATCGCGCCTTTACAGATGTGCCTCGTTTTACCGAGAATATACCATTTATTTATTTATTTATTTGTTTAATAGCACGTTTAGGGGTCATCATTCATCCTGCAAGGGATGTGTCCAGGAAATAATCATGGGGGCCTTGACAAGAGGTCATGTATAACGGAAGCATCAGCTAAGTAACGAGGACATGCACATACCCTCCCGGGGGAACTCATTCAACAAGGACATGTGATCGTACGCGGGGCGTTCCGCAAGTGCAGTTGAAGGATTATTATTCCGCGGACTGCGCCTTACCGCGCCAATGAATCACTGGAAAGGGGCCTGAATGGAACTTACCATTAACGTACACCTGACCAATTAGACCACATTTACAAGGATGTTCACCCACAACGATAGCCTTCTATTCAGCAATCACAGTAAACGCAGGTATGCTCCTCTTCACCTTTGTTTACCACACACCTTTGATGAAAAAACGTTGGCATACGTCACACATAACCCACGGAACTTCCTTAGCCACGGTTGCATCATCCTCCTTCCTCAGACAAAAGGTGCATATGTCAAATACGGGCGGTTTCGGTGTCCGCCTCCTCTTCGTTTCCGCCTTTGAACCAACTAACGTGGTGGTACACAGAGGCCGTATTTTCAAACGACGTACCGAGTTGCATTGCGCAGGAACCTCTGTCACTCGCAGTTGAATGGGAGATATCCGTTTTGTGGAGGCAACCGACGCAAGTTTCTCATTCTCCCTGCTGTGGCCCCTGAAAAACATCCCCTTGCACGTCACGTACAGCATCGTTATGCCGCAAGGAGCTTGTGCTTGGCACACGCTGGGCGTCATTTGGCAGTCCACCTCTCGCCCTTCTGTGACACGAGTGTCCCAGTAATCTATGGTGAAGTTATCCACGTCCAGCAGAATAGGATCACTGCAATGCCGCGTAGTGCAGTAGAGGGACACATCACTATCCTTGGATGTCAGCTTTGCCAGCCTCCTCAGTACTGTGTCGTACCGCGCAGATCCAAGGCTGCAAACCAGCGTTTTTAGTGCCGCCGTTACCTCCTCCGCCTAGCGAAGTTTAGTTGTCTTTCCACCGCGCGTGGCGCAAGGACATCTCCAGCATCAACAGAAGTCACATCGCTTATACCGCTGCCTCCTGGGACAAGTCAACCGGCCGACGGCATGCAGCATTCCATCTGCAATCTCCTACAATACTGACCATAGGAATCCTCATGCTGGCAGGGATGTGGCACATGTGCGCACATGGCATTCGCCATTGCTGATGAAATTCATATCCGCAAGGGTCATCAATCACCTTGTACCGCTGCCTCTTCTCCACGGGTGCATTATACCACCCAGTGCTTGCCGACATCATGTAATGAGGTTATCCCAGCATTAATCCAGTGCCTTAACAACTGTTTCCGAGCGTACGAAAGAAACCGAATCAAGATGGGAGTTGAAAGCGGCAGCTCCACTGGTGAAACTTATGGCGTTGCACTGATATTTACTCGGCGTATTCTACGAGGTGAGCTGGGGAGTTAGCTGTAATCGTTCTTTCTTCTCAACACAAAGAGTGCAACTCGAGGCCACCAATGAAACCTTTCCAAACCGTGGCGACTCAGCGTGTTGTCCGATCTGGTCCTATCCACCCGGGTAGTGACTGACTGGAACAGCTTTCCGGAGGCTGCTGTCGGTGCAGAGACAGAGGAGTGTTTCAAACGACTGTTGGATTCCCACTCTCTGAGTGCGCAGGAATGCTGCTGCCCACAATCCTACCATGGTGGTCTTTTGCGGAACCTTGTTCCGCAATGATCCCAGCAATCCGCAACGTTCGGGAAGTGACGGAGCTGTCAAAGGATCTTCCTTCGGCACTCAACCAACCAATGAACCAATATGTCTCCCGATCGCCGTTTGCCGTTATTGCGTACATGAAGCAACTCTCACAATAATCACAGTAACCAACGATCTCAGGGAGGTTTGCTCTGTCAACTCTCTCTTCAGATGTTTATTTTCATTCTCCACTCGGTTGGTAGTTGCGCAACTGAACAAACATACCGCACGCTGACGAGGAGCCGCCCATGAGGATGCCCAGGGAAGACATGTACACCGCACCTATTAGTACAATTCCGCACTCTTTCCTGCAGTATCTCTCAGAATCGTGCCGAAAGGTGTCTTTTTCACGTGGAACAATCAAAGCCATCAGCCATTACCGAAGGAGGTTACTCACACCGGGACCTAGGCCAGCAAGTTGCGCACACCGTCGGTACGTAGGTTTCATAACGTGAAAATGGCAAAAGACAACCGCCGCGTTGGGATAGACAGACGCCAGCGCACCAACTTGCGCCATGCAGTTGTCCAGAACAAGAGTTTGCACTGGCGATGTGTAAGGCAAGATTTCCTTCATAGATTCCACCGCCAATCTGTAGTTGTGCACCGTCTCCTTTGGCAACAACGTATAAAAATGAATACGCGATTCCCGTTACGTTTAGTAACATAGTGCCACAGTATATGGCGGCCAGAGTTCAATTGATGCGTTGCATCGGCCAACAACTCCTCACAGTATCGCGCACCTTTGGATTTCATACAAGACTGCACAAAAAATACATACCTAACCATGGTTCCCTCTCTCACTACCCAACATGTGCCATTCTTCTCCAGCAAATCCTTCACCTCGCATACCTACCCCGCCTGATGTTTCCGGTGACGCCTTGTCACCTTCTTTATGCCGTCCACCGTCAACACTCGCCCATGCTTCCGGATCATGTAACGACGAACCTCACGGGTACTTTTAACCGCTGCTATAAGGCTCACAATCACTTGCACTTTAGCTTCCTTCAAGTGACGATTCCAGGAATACAGCCACGGAGTACCCAAATAAAATCATGCTTATGCCGTAGATCCACTTCACCATGCTAGTAATAATCACCCCACAACACAAAGGAAAACTTGGTTTGCGGTCCAGCATCCTACAACTATATGGTCATTTAAGTGCACTACCAATAAAAACCTACGGTTTACCACGAACGTTGCTCCGATCACCATGCAAACACTGGTAATGCACATAATGGTATGGATACCCTTCAGGCAAATCCCCCGGTCAGCCGTTTGTACCGCTTTCAAGTAATCACTGACTGCTTATAAAAGACAGTCGCAGTAGCCTGCTGAACTTTCATTACCTCCTGTTCCACGTCCGCAAACATTCGCGAGTATAATCTCACCACGCGATTAAACGTACGAAAATCGTCCACCGTGATGGCAGCTTCCAAGGAAGCGCCACGGTTCATAACTACACTTCGTTATCCACTTGAACAAAAACAGCAGTTAAAATTCACAACCTTTTACACAACCACACACAATAAATTCTGAACCTCCTCAATATACACCTTCCAACCTTAATAACCGACATAGTCCACTTTTGGCATAGCTTTCCTTACGGCCCTCACCAAATTATGCCCGTAATAGATTGGTTAGAATCCCGGTCTGTTGCCGTTGCCTCTTTATGCTGCTGGTACGTTTATGCACTAGTCGAATTTAAATCTTCGGATCTCTAGTCGACAACGTAATAACATTGAATGAAGGACGAACCATAATGCATGAGTATTGATTATTCTTTATTTTGCGTTTTGGCCAAAGATTTTCCTTCGTCGCCGAACTCGAACTCATTAGGTAAAGGTCCTCAACACTAGTGCCAACTGTACGCTTGTAGACTGTTCGCATCACATACTTTTAATGGTTTGTTGACATTTCCTGGCGGTGAATTGAAATTTTTGAGCGTGCTGTCTTTGGGAGCTGGGCTCTAATCATTGGCGGAAATCTTGTTACGGGCTTAGGTGAAATGGAACAGCAGGGATACAGAGAGCGATGGCAAGACTCAGGAGTTAAGAATTAAACTCAATTATATAAAAAAATGTACTGTGCGTTTATAAATTTTTACAATAGCGTACCGTTTGCAGTAATGAAGTTTAATGTAACCATGGTAACATGGCCCAGAAAATTCCAAAAGGAGTAATCGTAACGAAATCGAAACCGCCATGAGTCGTCTTAAAGACTACTTATTTGATCTCTTTCTTTTCCCCTTCACTTGCAGATTCACGAAAAACAACAGATATGTGAAAACGTGCGAAGCCACTTTACCGACCCAAACTCTTTGACATTCCCTTTTGTTTTGGTTGTCTTCGCTAGGTCCTGTTCACGTCTGTTGTGGATAAACGTGCTTACCCCGCGTCTGCTCGTTTTGCTCGTGTCACGGCTGCGTATTGCCATTCTGTGAGTGCCCGGTGGCTGCGTGTGCTTCTCGCGTCGTGTGTCCGCTGTGCTTGACTCCGTGCTTCTTTCCACCGCCGTTGATTCGTTCCGTACCGTTTTCGAGCTCTTGCCGATACCACACTCCAGGATCTTCGTTACATTTGGTGTCAGAGGTGTGATCGTTCTGGAGAATGAAAACGTCAGCTCACCAAAAGTGCAATCTCAAATTCGTATTGTTGCCCAGGATTGTTCGGGGTTTCGACCAGTGCCGAGGCAGCCCCCAGATTTTCGGCCGGTAGATGATTTCCACCACTGAGAGTTCCACATACCGTTATACCTCTCCAGTGTCCCTAAAAAGAACGTGGGGCCTTATGTTCTTAGTTTTTGAGTGAGGAAGCTACGCGTCTCTTCCGGGCAACTGGGATTCCTCCAACGGCACCAGCGTCAGAGAAATGGGATCGCTGCGCGGGCCGTTCCGGAAACAGGAAGCCGCGGTTATTTCTGGACAAATTTTGCTGCTCGTACTCAACAGCCAGAAGAATCGGTCGAAGCGTTCGCATGCACCCTTCAGGCGCTTTCCTTTGAGAGCCTTTCCCGATCTCTCCAATGCCAAACGCGATAAGTGGTTGGCTGAGCGGTTTTGCACCGGGTTGCACGACAGGTCTTTACGTCACCAACTTGCCGGGATGCTACCTTGCAGGTTCCCTGATGCACTGAACAAGGCGCAGTTTCGTGAGTCCCTGGATTTGCTGGACGATCGGAACGAGTATGGTCAGGCCATCTTGTGTTCGGCTTTGAAAAGGTGTCCATTACCAACAGCAGACCATCTAACCCCAACTTCAATCCGTCCAGCCGAGAAGTTTGGTACTGACGCTGCTTTGGAACTCGTGCGCAATTCTGCGCACATAACCCACCAATCAAGTCGCGACGTTTGCAAGGTAGGTCGCGTCTCAATCTATCCGGCTTTCTTGTTTTTACTTTTGTTCGTAATGCTTTGTTTAACCTTTAACCACTGTTGTTAGCCTCAATGGCGTTGATATCCAGTGCTTGCTTGACACCGGTGCGTCATGTTCGCTGTTGCGTTTAGAGATAGCCGACCGCCTCCGGGGTCGCCACGCCACTACCCAGAGAAGGCCACGAGTGTTAACAGCCAACGAGGCTGAGTTGCCCGTCGAATTCGCATTGCTGGCTCAAGTTCAACTGGAACATGTTACCGCAGCACACGAGTTTCTGATTTGTCGGAACCTAAGTTGGGACGCCATGCTAGGGATGGATAATTTGGCTAAGCCTGGAAGTCTGCTGCAGCTTGGTACCGCGAATCTATTACCAAAGTCCACTCCAGTCAACACGAAGCTGTGTCACTCACGGGGAGTTTGCACAGTTCTAGAAGCCACTCCGAAGCGATCACAGTTCGAGACTGATGTCATTGAGCCTTGCGGAACCACAGTAGAATTTCCTCAGAATTAAAAGCATCACTTCTCTCCGTGCTGCGTAATTATGAGGATCTGTTTTGCGACACTTAACTTGGGCGTACCAGCGTTGTCCAACACGAAATTGATACAGGGAGTCCGCATCCTATTCGCCAGCGGGCGCGAAGGGTGCCCATTCATTACGAAGCCCAGTTAGATCGCATGATCCAAGAGATGCTTGATATGCGCGCTATTCGCCCGTCAACATTGCCTTGGTCGTCTCCAATCGTACTCGTAAAGAAGAGGGATGGTTCCCTACGACTTTGTGTAGATTACCGAAAAGTAAACGACCTGACTCGCAAAGACCCCTTCCATCTCCCCCGCACTGACGCCACATTTCATGCTCTTCATGGTGCACGATGGTTTACTACTCTCGATTTGGCCGCCGGTTATTGGCAAGTGGAGGGTTGTCAGTCCTATAGAGAGAAAAAAGCGTTCATTGTACCATCCGGGCTGTATGCGTTCGAGACCATGCCCTTCGGATTGGCTAATGTCCCAGCTACCTTCCAACGCCTAATGCAGAAAGTATTGGAGGGCCTTGTACCCAAGGAATGTTTGGTATATTTGGGTGATGTGCTGATGCATGGTAGATCTGTCGAAGAGCACAGCGCTCGTCTACGTACAGTTTTGAAGCGGTTACGGCAGTGTGGATTAAAGCTGAAGGGACGGAAGTGCCGTTTTCTGCGCGAGCATGTTAATTTTTGGGACACGTATTAACGCCAGATGGCATTCAAACCGACCCCGACAAGTGCGAACGAATAAGATCGTGGCCACAACCCAGATCTGTTGATGAATTGCGCAGCTTTTTGGGATTGGCATCTTACTATCGAAGATTTGTGCGCAATTTTGCTTTGATCTCGGCGCCTTTACATCGCCCGACGGAAAAGGGACGGAAGTTTGTTTGGACGGACGAGTGTGCCAGTGCTGTCGGATGACTGAAAGAATTCCTCCCGTCGCCACCGCTGTTAGGTCTTACGGATAATTCCGAGCGAGCAGGGCCTTTTGTCCTAGACACCGACGCCAGTAACGAGGCGATTGGCGCTGTTTTGTCGCAGAAACTTCTATTGGGGAAACCGTGATGTTTTATGCTAGCCGCCGACTGGACAAACGAGAGCGTAAGTATAACACAACGAGATGTGTGATGTTGGCTTTGGGGTAATGCTTGAAGTGTTTTCGACCAAATTTACTCGGAAAACCTTCTTTTTTGCGGACTGACCGTCAATCTCTGCAATGGTTACGAAACTTCCGTGACCCGGAGGGACAAGTCGCACGGCGGCAAGAACGCCTACAATAATACGATTTTACCTGTGAGTACCGGCCGGGAGCATGGCACGCCAACGCAGATGCCCTTTTGAGAATTCCCGCTCTGGGCGAAATGAACGCAGTCTTACACCACTCGGAAACTGATACAACGTGGTCAGATGATGAAGCCCAGGACCCATATATATCTAACATTTATACGCGGCAAGTGGAAGGATCGTCTAAACCATCGGGTACGGAAATGCGATCCCGTTCGAAAGTAGAACGCTCACTACGGGACCACTGGAGCCGATTAAGGATCGTTGATGGGACGCTGTTCCTCATGAATGACCTTGGCCCGAAAGTGAATACTACTATGTCGAGAGTGCCGGACATACTACAAACAGTCTATCAGCAGTTAGGTCAGGCTGTCCAACTAAAGACGGAGACAGCCATACGTCAACGGTACTGATGGCCAGGAATCCACGCCGACGTCGTGAAGCTATGTACCGCTTGCGAGGTCTGCGCCGCTATCAAATCGAAGATACTCCTATCCCAAGCCCCGTTGGAACCGATAGTGGCCAAGTCCCCAGGTCAGCGAGTCGGAGTCGATCTAATGGGGCCTTTGCCAGTCACAAGGAAAGGGCACCGCCACCTCCTTGTTCTCATAGATTATTTTACGAAATGGTGCGAGGCCACACATATCAATAATCCGGATGCGGCAACGGTTGCGTCAGTTATCGTAAATGAGTGGATTGCCCGCTATGGAGCACCACTGTCACTGTATTCAGCTCAAGGCACCGGCTTCGAGGGTCACCTGTTTCAGGAAGTGTGTCGACTGCTCTCGGAAAGAAGACACGTACCACATCGTATTATCCACAAGGGAATGTATGAGTAGAGCGCACCGACCGAACCATAAAAGGGATTTTGCAGAGCTTCCTGGAGCGGCACCAGTCAGATCGATGGGACGAAGCGATTCCACAATGCATGATGGCGTAGCGAGCGTCTGTGCATACAACCACGGGGTAGTCTCCAGCCTTCCTGACGTTTGGTCACGAGCTTCTTTTTCCTCTGGAGCTGATATGCCCTATTCCGCCAATCGAGGCTTGTTCTCTCTTAGACTACGTACGGCAGCTTGGCGAACGTCTTCGATCAGCCTTCCTGTGTGCGGGAGAACACGCAAGGATAGCACAGCACCGTCAGAAAGTATGTTATGATCGGGACAGTAGGGGCCCTGAATATCACATTGGATATCGCGTATGGTTACACCGACCAAGACCTCCGACTGGCGCAGCAGCGAAGTTTCACCGAGAGTGGCAGGGGCCATACGAGATTGCGTTCGTCCGTTCACCCACGGTGTATGTCGTCCGAGGTGTCGCGCAACCAAATTCCGACGTTCTGACGGTGCATTACAATCAGCTGAAACCAGCTGGATCTTCAGCCTCTACTCCGAAGGAGGAAGTCGTTCAACCCGGATGCCTCCAGATCGTGAAACAAACTGTGGAGATATTCCCCGAAGCCGGCTCCGCGAGTATTCAGGGCACCGAGACACTGAGGACAGTGTATTCGCCGGTTGGTGGAGTGGTGTAACGAAATCGAAACCGCCATGAGTCGTCTTAAAGACTACTTATTTGATCTCTTTCTTTTCCCCTTCACTTGCAGATTCACGAAAAACAACAGATATGTGAAAACGTGCGAAGCCACTTTACCGACCCAAACTCTTTGACATTCCCTTTTGTTTTGGTTGTCTTCGCTAGGTCCTGTTCACGTCTGTTGTGGATAAACGTGCTTACCCCGCGTCTGCTCGTTTTGCTCGTGTCACGGCTGCGTATTGCAATTCTGTGAGTGCCCGGTGGCTGCGTGTGCTTCTCGCGTCGTGTGTCCGCTGTGCTTGACTCCGTGCTTCTTTCCACCGCCGTTGATTCGTTCCGTACCGTTTTCTAGCTCTTGCCGATACCACACTCCATGAACTTCGTTACATGGCTGCTGCAATGTACTGATATCTGAAGGACTTGTTAACTGGTGAGATATGCTTTTCGTCCAATAAAATTAAGTCTATTTCAAATAGCCTGTGAGGGAAAATGTGCTGTAAATGTTTGCTGAAATTGTGCTGTAAGTATTCGTTGGTGATGTATTCATATAAAATATCATTTATTGCAAACGGGGAACTTAGGTAATCTTCAACGTGTAATAAATGAACGCATGCAGTAGAGTGGAATGGAAATGGTGGTGATGTTGAATATTAACCGTTGAAGGAGATCGAGAAGCCACATTAGTTTGCAATATGCAATTAAATGGAGGAGCGTGTAAATTCCATATGAGAAGTACGCCTAACTAGATAATGATCGCATAACTTAGCTGCTGTATAAGTGACAAGGGCAATGTGAACTCATGAGAAGTGTACAGTTGCGTACTGTGTTGAAGTACCTACAAATTATGGACGCGGAATCCATTTTGAATTAGTAATATGCCGGCCATTCAGCAAGCATACTGCGCAGAGGTGGTGCAAGCGTGATGGTGAATAGAAATAGCATGATATATAATTCATAAGCGTAAGGGTATATGTAACGATATGAAACTGCAGGAAAAGTTTAAATACCTGATATCCGAGATAGTATGGATATATATATCGTCCGAAAGATATATATATTCATCTACTTTTTTCATTATGCCATATTTATATATGACAATAGAAATGAATAACATTAGACGAATATGATATATACAAAAATATATGTTCTTAGGCAAAAGACCAATATATATATATACATATATACGTTGCATGACATCCGCTTTCGGATTGGTCTGTCACTGTGGCCAGCCCCAGGACACCTGTGCATACAGAGGAACCACGGTTGACTTGCGCTGCACCACCCACAGCTCCACCCTCGCACCCCATATCAAGTGTAAAGCCGAAGGAATAAGTCCGGGTGGCATGTGGATCGGAATCAGGTTTCATCAACGGAGCCGGCTCACACTCCTTCGAAGGCACACACGAGCACGCTGTATTTGGAAATCAATCTAGCACAAGGCGGTGGCTGGACTGTACTCCGCTCCACATCAGCATAACTGTTACCACATACACTTTCCAACTGTAATGCGGCCATGTTTACTGACTTCGAATGGGCAACATGCACGGAACCTGTTCGAAAATTAATTACGTAAGTGAAGATTAATATTATGTAAGCGGAAATCTGGTCACGGTGCCACAGTGGAAGAAACCGTAATAAGTTGATGCGTAATAATTTGCAGAATAATGTACGCTCATTGTTTAACGGAGCCAACGATTCATATAGCGTGGCTTGGCACAGTAGTCCCGCATGAATGCAGTGCGGTGAACTGTTGTTATGCGAACATGTGGCGCTTGCAACACAACGAGTAGCTTACCGAAGAGACCAGGGGCGCACTTAATAATTTCGCGTTGGTGATGCTGAATGGAATGGAATTGGAAGGGTTGCACATGACTGAAAACGTTCACCGAAACTTGAGACCTATGTAGTAGTGGGCCTGTTTTGTTTGTGTGTGAGAACAGACAGTTAAACCTTATGCCTGTACTGTCATCTGAGTGGTGCGTGTTCAAAGTGTTCATAACCCGCAACGCGACGATACTGAAGAATGTGTGGTGGTTTTCGGTCACGGCGTAGAAGGGCTATGCTTAAGAACCGGAAATGTAATAGAGCATCAGAGAATGTGTACTACTGTTGCGGACACCACTGAATTAGCTTCCAAGTAGTGCGGCGCCTTTGAGTGTACACTACTGGTTTGTAAGGATGCACCATAAGGCCACAGGACTTGTTGTGGCCCTTAAAAGGGCCGTCGGGTCATTTACGAAGTAATTGGTAAATGGAGGCAGTTAACAAAGCGGACAAACCAGGGGCATGCAAACGTCGTGGCGGGCAGTTGTGATACCTGAGTACCGGTTATGCTATTTTCGGAGTGGGCCGGAACGTACGGAAGCATGGGCGAGCATCATTAAGCTGAAACTTAATAAATTGGAGCAGCACCACTCACCTGTAAACATGGTTGGCACTGCGATGGGGGAACAAATAACAGCGTGTAGCATGCAGGTAAGCATGTGAGCAAGAGGCACGGTAGACAAGTTATTTAGAAATAAACGTGAATCAGGTTCCTGCACACTTACATTTTCCCACCTGGTCATTTACTGGAGCACTCACAAATGAAGCACAGTGACGCGGCAGGTTGTAAGTATCGGGAGACATGGTGCTATATAGTTGGATATCCATGCCAACGTGGTGGGTGCTTAGTAAGCTTATATAATTGCCATAGTAGTGACATTACTGTCGGCACTCAAAAAGATTCCCTTGGTTGCCTCGCCCGCATGCGCAGTACACAAAGAAGCATAATAGGTCCCAAAACAGGGGCGGCATGTTCGCAACTTAACCGGTATCCATGTCAGCTTCGTTAGCGTAAGCCTATGTATGCCCAGCAGCGGTACATCAAGGTTGCCGGTAGCTCTACGCGCCTCCTTGAACGGCGTTTACTTACTCCATGTATGTCCCAAGACAATGACATCAATATTACCCCGAGCTAAACTACCAATATTGGCTCCACATGCCTTCAAGAAGTATGTGGTTATCCTGTAGTTGTAGCATAATATCTGTTTCATTATGGCGACTACCGTAGCAGATATTGTTGGCTGCACCGACGTTCGCGACCGGCGTTTATTGAGCCCGTGTTGGCAGCACAGCGGTGTCATCAGTACCGCAGCTAATAAAACATACTGTAAACCTCCCACACCTTTATGTACGTTGTTTACTATGCCCGTATAAGTCATTTGGCAGCTAGGTCAACATCCCTACTATGGAAGTAGCAGTTTTTGGCTTCACATGCCTTCCTGACGGGACTATATGGGTCCGAAACCAGTGGCATCAAAATGGCCGCTGGCAAATTATGCACCATAGACACTGCGCGCGTATTGATTAGGTTCACAGATATCTCATGGCGGACGACATTATTCCTACGAGCAAAGCCACTGACGTAGGCTAAATTGGTGTTTCAAGGAGCATGCATGGAATTGGTTTTATCAATGTTATTGGTACAAGGTTTACGCGGGTCACACGTATTTACCTTTTCCGGGTCATGAAAAGTAAATGTTTGAGAGCACTTTCGCTGCATAATCACCAAAATATGGCATAATCACTGCAACACGGTACTGAAAGAGAAACACCATGAAATTCAAGGCGGAAGTTTGTACCATTTCCAAATATTCACATCATTATGGGGAGCATTTTCTGCGCTCTTGACCCACAACGCGCAAGCACGGAGGAAAGGTGTAATGCAAATTGTGCCACAAGCACACAGGAAAACAAAATGCATAGATGTAACGCAAGGTTGACTTACAGATTCAAGAGGTACCGATGTTTTGCACATCCAGGAAGTCAGCATGGATCTTTCACAATATATATGTCCAGGAGATTAGTAGCTGGAAATGAAAAAGACGTTGAATTCGGTGAGAAATACATGATCACCTAACATGGTTGTGCCACCTCGCAATCTGTGACAAGGGTGCATATGGACGGGTGCAACCTAGAAGAAAAGAGACCGCAAGTGTCGACTTGTGGGTAGTCCATCTCACCTGCAGTTGCTTTCTGAAAGGAGGTGGTGTCCATTTCTGTCACACATCATCGCTGCTATGCACTAGTTTGCGGCCAGGTGAAAGATGTACTTCACATCAATAGACGTAGACTGCATAACGGTGCGGCAGGATTACTGCAATGGTGTATGCCTGACGATGGTGGCCACTAATGTGCGTCAAGTCAGGGGTATCAGAAAGACAGTAAAGTGTCACATGATAATCAAATTTTGACGGAATTGGCTAATCGAAGTACAGGAGCACAATGTAATAAGGTTTTATGACTTCTTTTAAATAAATAAATATAGGTATATTTCTAGACAAGCGCTAGATGCTGTTCCTGCGTGGGATCAGATCAAATTGTACATAACATCCATGCTCATGCATGGAGAAGAAATATCGGTAACAACTGTTTTTGATCGTGTTTATCTTTCCGAACAGTAAAGCAGGGATAAATACAAACGTTTCGTAAGCGTCGACATTTTTGAAGGCAGTAGTTTGGGTCTCCGTAGCTTATGTACGAATTCTGCGCTTTTCACCGACTACCGCTGCCAAACCTTGAGGTGCTTGATTCCATTAGTAAACTATCAATCTATTATGCCAATGGATTGTGTTATTTTCGATGGAAAATGCACCACTAGAGGAAATTTGATCCATTTTCTTTGGTAACATCACCGCATTTCGAGCATCCATTAGTAGCGGGCTCAAGGAAAGGAATAAGCAAGCCAAAATTAGATCGTAAAAGTTGAGGGTGGAAACAGGGGAAATAACAGTAGTGACTAACAATTTAGCCTTTCTTAGAAAAGTGCGACTGAAAGGCCGGCCTACTTAACTAGAAAATACACTAATATTGGAAAATGGAGCCGAAATATAGCCCCAAAACAGCATACCAGAACCGCAAACCTGGCGCGAATTTCAAGTGTAAATCTGCAAACAAGCGGAATCAACGCCGTTTTGGAGCCGTAATGTTAACTAAAACGGGACAACACTGGGCTTTCTAGGACATACCCTAGGCGCTGGTTACGACAAAGGTAAAATAATTAAGCTGGGTGCAGTGGTTATGGAGATATTTGCATTTTTAGCGGTCGGCTGCGGATAGCGCTATTTTCGAGCCTCCGCTAAATTCGCGTTCTGCTTTGGAAGCAGATACAGAAAAAAGAAAAAATAATACGAAAAACGGCTAGGCGTAATAAGTTCCAAATATGGAGTAGGAACTGGGAATGCCTAAGATAACGTGTAATTCGCTGCAGTAGCGAAGTATGACGCAGTGGGCCGAAAAGCATACTTTCTCAGTAAACGTAGTAAAAGTTGGGAAAACAGACGGAAAGGTTTGGGGAAATACTAGGTAGGCTGTAAGAATTATTATATAGGTAGAACAGCACAGGATATGGTGCAGCTAGCCCACAGCCAGAATGCGACCATGTGCGATTTTCAGAGTATATTGGGCCGCAGAATCCACTATGAATGTGGAATTCAACGTTTTTAATGCTCCGATGTGGATGCGAAAATTATACCAAAGCCGCATGAGCTGAGTCCATATAGATAGGACAAGGGAACATAAAACTCATTTGCCCCGTCTGAACTAGGATAACGCAAGCATTTCCTACAGAAATATTACCAGTTTCGACTCTTTGAGGCTATTTTATACGTCGTTATGGTTGTATCACTGACACTAATGAGCCAGGGTGGTCTTCCAATGATAATACCAAAAACTAATATGAGAAAATTCACAAAATGTGTCCAGGTGAGCAACACCTTGTGTTCCGCTTTGGTTAGACACGAATACCACTTCTTTTGGGGGTTGCGCCATCTCAAGCATGACTGATTAATGGGCCACAGGTGCTAAAGCACACAACTGTGCATTAAGTTGCTAGTTTAGAGCTCTATTTCTCTTAGCTGAGAGTCGGATGCAAGGGCCTGTGGTGTTGGACCAGAATAACGCAATCGTTCCCTGGAGAAACATAATCAGTTTCAGCACTTTGAAGTCATGTTATATATCTTAATGGATGTGCCACCAATGCTAATGAGCTAGAGATGTCTTCTATTGATAATAGAGAAATAGGTGTCCAAAAAATTAGCGAAATGCATTCAGGTGGGAAATGCTACGAATGCCGCTTTGGTTAGACATGATCACCTCATCTTATAGAGGTTGCACTTTCTCATTTGTGACGGATTATTGGGCCTCATGTGTTAAAGCACACCATTTCTGCATCGCGTTGCTATTTTGAGCTCTAACTCTCTTGGTTGGGAGTCCGATGCAAGTGCAAGTGATATTCACCAGTGTAAGGTAATAGAAAACTGGGAGATCACAACAGCTATTAACTTGGAGGTTTCCTGGTGGGAAGCTTCCACATTGTCAGGCAAAATGAATGAACAATAATATAACACAAGCAGAGAAGATAACGGAAAACAAGTGGGAGCTGGTTGTTCACCCACCATTACGCATTACGTATGGTAGGCTTTGGAGCCAGGTAAAGGTTAAAATTACGTACGAACGGCCAAGGAAAGAAAAAGTGGTGGTTAAAATATCTGGGTGTCTAGCTTTCCAGGTGACAGGGGCCTAACTGCCGCATGGTTAGCTTTTTGCCAGATAAAGGGAATCCGGAAAAATTGTTGTGCAAGCATAAAGGATTGAATAAAAGGATCTGGTTTTCATAATGCCTGTCTACCAGCGTTTCCGATAGTGATAGGCATACGTATAACTCAGATAAAACTAAATGTACGGGCCAAGAAAGCTTAAGTGGAGAGTAAATGCCTGAATATAGGTTATGGTGATATTACCTTCGAGGTGGGTGGGTGGCCCTGTTATATAATAAGCGGTGTAAAGTAGCGTGTACTTAAACCTAGGGGAGGGCATAGGTTATGGGCAACTAGTAGATGCCGGTTACGTAGGCTAGTAGAAATACCTATAAAGCAGGCAATTTATACGACTATTTTAGACAGATAAATGGTAACTTACGGGTGCACCATATGTGTGGACAACAACGCTAGAACCTAACATTTCACATGAGGCTTAATGTTGTTAAAATGTTTTTGGCAGACGTGCCTCATGGGTCACAAGTATAAGTATTCGCAAGAGACCAAGTGGACTAGGTATTTGGAAAATACTAAGGGGTAAAGATGGAGACGAAGGAACCAAAGTGTAGAAGAGAAGGATGAAGTGAAGTAAAGTTTGTCCGTTCGGATTGCTTCCCCATTGCTATGCAATATCCTACCTGGTCAGTGTGTACATGCTTACGATGCTCCCATTCAATAGTACAAGGCTGCTTTACGTGCTGATCTGTTGAGCAGTAAGAAACTGGACGTCGAGATAGAGCTTTCAAAGGATTTGAGCTACCGATTAATGTTTCCAGGTTGCCTTTGCGGTAGCGTCTACTATTTCAAGACTTCCTATTTAACTAAGAGTCGGTGGGAGCCAGTAAAGCGCTCAGCTACTACCGGGGTAGGCTGAATACCTTTTGTGGTCGGATTAGCAGTCCTAACATCTGTAAGATGCGTGCAACTGATCGGGCCAAGATCTCTCACGTGGTCTGACAGGGATCGCAAAGTATGGGGAGGACCTGTGAGCCCAAGATGCTCCTGTCATGAAGCCTAGTTGAACGCAATACAAAGTTGAGCCAGAGCTGACAAAAATGTGATCTATGCCCCATCGGGGCCGATCTCAAAAAGGTTGTCATCAGAAGCACAGATGTTGTAAAGGCACATAAACATAAAGGCAAATAAACTTTCGTACCTCCTGCTTGAAAGCCTGCGGATTGTGAATCTGCCGCAGCTGTGAAAGTAAATTGTTCCAGATATTTACATAAGCGACAAGGAAGAAACTTGAACTTAGTTTCTTCCTCGCTGGCAGAGGGGCAACTGTGCAGTGCTTGTTTCGGAGGTTGAATGCTGATCCTCTTCTCAGTGTCAGGCTGGGGATATCACTGTGCACCGCTTGGTATATTAACTTATGTAAGAAGCACAAGTTTAAGATAATGCGCCGCAGCCATAGAGGCTGGAGTTTGAGATGATTACACCTCTGTAGGTAACTAAGCGCTAGGCCTTGTGGGGCTACTATTTTGGTAAACCGCCGCTGAGCCTTTTCGAGCAATATGCGGTCTGATTTCCGTAAATTACTGAAGACGAAGGGGCAGTATTCCAGCTGCGGACGAACATGATTGCGGTAAAGCTCCAACCGTGCTTCAGCCAAGTTAATGTGGCGGCCTATGTGGAAGACCATTCTGCGTGCTTTTTCTACCTGATACTGCACATTCTCTGACAAGTTGAGGGTCATAGAATAGCAAATACCTAGGTCAGTAGCTAACGTTTTTAGTTGGATGGGCGTACCATTCAACTTAAACGCACCATCCGATATGGAGCATTTGTGGGTCAGAATACTAGATTTATCAGCAGAAAATGTCATTTGCCAATTTTGACACCACGACTCTAAGGTCTTCAGGTCTTCACGGATCTCTTGTAATGCGGATACTTTGGCGCTTGGTGGGAAGACATATACGACATTTATATCGTCGGCATAGAGGAATAGGCGACCATGGCGCAGGCTGCTACAGATATCGTTCACATAAATCAAAAACAGGGTTGGTCCAAGCACGCTGCCTTGCACAACACCGCTGGAAACTGTGACAGGGATGGACTCAAAGTGTGCTACCTTCATGGACTGCGCACGCCCGGTTAGGTAGGATTTAAGCCAGTCAAGCAGAAGGGTGACTACACCCTAAGCCCTGAGCTTATGTAATAGGCGTTTATGGGGGACCCTATCGAACGCCTTTTGCATATCGAGGTATAGCGTAATAATCGCT
>OX104063.1:257361776-257386468 GCA_944474145.2 Dicrocoelium dendriticum
TGCGAAAACCATGTTGGGCACTGGATATCAGATCTATCCGCTCGAGATGAAGTTGAAGCGCCAGTTTCAGGACCCGTTCCATGATTTTGCACACTATCGATGTAAAGCAGATGGGCCGATACCTAGCTGGGTCTTGTTGGTTTCCTCCTTTGTATATGGACTTGATGATGCCCATCTTCCAAGCGGTCGAGAGAAGTCCGGACTGAAACGATCGACGGAAAACCTCCGTGATAAGTGAAGCAATGTACTGAGCCACAGTCTTGAGGAACAAAGGGTGCAAATCGTCAGAACCAGGCGATGAGTAAGGATCCAACTCACAGAGAAGTTTCAACACGACGTCAGTGTTTATACCGACGTGCTCTAACAGAGAAGGGGGAGTGCACACTGTACTGTCAGTGAACGACACTGATGTTGAGTACACTGAAGAGTATTGCCGCGCCAGGAGGTTGGCTTTGTCGGTGTCTTCGTGAACTGGATCCTCGTGCTCGGAAGACCACAGGGCAGAGATATCACTGCCCGCTTTAGTGTTCCGTTTGAGGTAGGAGAAAAGCCTCTTGGGAGTGTTTCTAAAAATTGTGGCAGGGGAGAGTTCATAGTGTTGACGTTTCGCACGTTTTCGCAGGGTACAGGTATTCCTAACCGTTTTGTAACTGATGTAGTCATGCTCTGATCGTGTGATCCTAAAACGGTCCCATAACTTACGTCTTCTGTTCATTAGGGATCTCAGATCACGATCGATCCACAGAGGCCCCTGGAGAGCGGTCGATTTTTGGAAATGGGGACAAGTTCGATGAGTGATGTCAGCTTGGAGTAGAAAAGATTCCAGGCACCGTCCACATTGAGATGTTCGGGAATATACCAATCCATAATACTTGCAGCCGTTTTAAGACGAAGGGCACCAGCACGCCAGAAATTTCGGCGGACGGCACATGAGTTGTGAACCGTAAAGCGACGAGTCCAATAGAATAAAATGGTACAGTGATCGCTTTTACCAATGGGTTGAAAGACTGTTAGGTCCATGACGTCTGACTGCGCTGGGGAGAGCACAAGATCCAGGATATGAAGCAACTGGCCGGCGAGAATGCGAGTCAGCATGGACACATGTTGATACAGGCTGCAGTCGAGAACGGTATCAAGGCGGGATCAAAGGAATTAGGTGGACGATTGCAAGCAAAGAGGTCCCAGTCGATATTAGGAGCATTGAAATCTCCCAGAATAAGACAATCCTTTCCAGCACCGTGCTTCTTGCTCAGTTTTAACAGGCAAGCTCCCGCGCCCAGTGGCGCTCTGTAGATGACACCAATCAAAGAAGATCTGCACCCGTCATGAATGCGACACCAAGGAGCATCGAAACCGCTGTCATTGTCGCATAAGACCTCAACTAGATGGGACTTCAGATCCGCCCTCCAGTATGGTAGTACGCCGCCTCCGACTTCCTCCCATGACTATCGGCCCGAGAAATGTGGTATCCAGGGATAGATACTTCAGTCAATGATGTCAGGGAGTAACCATGTTCCGGTGAAGGCTATTAAATCAGGATAAACATCTGCGGCAAGCGTTTGGATCTCATCAAGTTTATTTCGCAGACTACGGACATTAGCGAACAGTACACGCAGTCCGTTCTTTTGCGTTACTGTCCTGGGGTGACAAAAACCGGTCTCCAGGCGGTTCACGGAGTTTTCCGAACTACGCGAAAATCCACGATATGTAGGTCCGTTTCACCATTCGCCCAACGGGTCCTCAGCTCATCAACAGCCTTTTTCCGGGGAGAGATCTCACAACACATAAAACGGCTTGCCTTTGAGCCATGAGGTTTACAGGAGAATGCGTCGACATTCTTCCTCGTCTTGGAACACAACCTTTAGGGGGCAAGCCTTGAGGGAATCTTCTTGTTTCTTACCTAAACGGTAAGCCGTGATAATGTTGATTCCCTGTTCGCCTTCGTCGAATAACACAGAGATCGGTCGTTCTAGGAACACTTGGTCATCTAACATCCTTCCGGCTGGGGCATCTTTGGTCGATTCAGGCGCATTCATAATGAGACACCGGTCACGTGAGTGTGGTAGAGTATGTCTGGTGGTCTGCGGTTAGGCACGATTTGTGCTGTCTTTCATCAGCAATCCCTAATGGTTAATTTTGTCAAGAACAGAGTTGAATTGGGACTGAGGGGAGGAAGTCTTGGATTTAGACTTCGACTTAGTCTTAGCGTTATACATATCACCAGATGCGGTGGTACATTCCTTTACAACCGGTGCGTACGTCTTTGTCTTGGGCACACTGTGATGGACGTATTCCAATGGCAGGGATAAAGAAGTAGTAGGCCGGCGAATTCATTAACCTGTGGGGGAGGTTGTTACGGAGGCAGGAAGGGGAGAATGGGGAATAAGCAGGGGATCTGGGTGTCGGATGCTTTGGGTGTCGTTGGAATGGGGTGAGGGCTGACCGAAGAGAGCCCATTCATAAGACGTCTGTTGTTTAACGAAGTACAGCAGACATCACAAAGGAAAACAATAGCTGGAGAAGTCAGCAGCTGTAGTGCTTCATACTGATCAGGACCGATGCCACAGCAAACAATATGCATCCAGCCGTCACGTCCAGAGCACTGTACGGCTTTGAACGAGAAGTAACTCCTTTAGCGCAAGACACGCATTTGGACGCCATAGAAGCTGTAGCCTAAATATGACCCGATTCCTCGGAAACAATCTGGATGCGCTTTTCCTCACCAAAAAGACTTCTGTGGACCGGAAAGCTCAGTGGGACGTGGCTATTCGCAGTGCAAATTGTTGATGGTTTCGGGGAGCTGGGCTCTAACCAAGGGCGGAATTTTTGTTACGGGCCGAGGTGAAATGGAACAGCGGGCTTGAAGAAGGAAATGGCGAGCATTAAGAAATAATTATTAAGGTTTCAAGGATGAAATGGAATGCACTTAGTATATTTATAGGGAGGTAAATTAATCTAACTTTTGTAGTGTAGTAGTTTACCGTATCCATGGTAACATGTGCCCCACAATTCCGAAATGAGTAATTGCAGCGAAGTACTGGTGTTTCAAGGGTGTCTTGAACGTTCAAATATCTTAGTCGTCCGTTAAATGTAAAGGTATTTCAACTATGCAATGAATTAAAATCAGCTGAAATGATGTGTAGAATGTATAAGTTAGGCTTACCTCGCATGGTGTGTTGTAATTGTTCGTTGGTGATGAATTCTTATGAAATCTCATTTGCTGCAACGGAGAAATCAGGGAATCAGCAACGTACAATAAATGAAAGCAGCAGAAATATTAAACGTTAATGGTAGGGTTGTTGAATGTTAACCGGGAAGGAGATCGTAAAGGCATGATATTGTGAAGTATGCAATGAAATGGATGAAGTTGTAAATTCCGTATGAGAACTAAAGATGACGAAATAATGATCTGCATAAATAACGTGCTAAGAAAGTGAAAATGGTAATATTAACTGATAAGAAGTGCACAGTTGTGTACGGTGTTAAAGTATTTGCAAATTATTGACGTGGAATTTACTCGGAACTAATAATGTGCGGGCCATTCATCCGGGATATTGAGCAAAGGTGGTGCAAGCGGAATGATGTATACAAATAGCATGATATATAATGTATAAGCGGTAGCATTATGTGAAGTAATGTTAAATTGCAGTGAAAAGTGAAATACCATATATCCCAGGTAGTATGGATATATGTATGTCGTCCGAATGGTAGCGATAATTTTTCATTTATTTATATTATACGTAGTATGATAATGGAAGTAAGGCAAAATGGTGCAAGATACTAGAAACATAAGTATATATCCCCAGACAAAGGTGAACAAAATATATCTATATGCATCTAAATATACATATAAATATGTATATTTATATATAAATGCAAGATAACACATGTAGATATATTTAAACCTGTTTTATTAATGGAGTGCATATGGATGTTTTCATTGATGACTTACATGGGGAAATGTCTTAATGCGTTCCTCAATCGGTAACTGGGTGTACTTCCCATGTGTGGAGTCCTGTTTATTCTGTGGAATGTCAGCGCTGGTAATCATCATGGAGCACAAGAACAGGCTATGACTATGATTGTGCTAC
Source organism: Dicrocoelium dendriticum (assembly GCA_944474145.2). Classification (NCBI taxonomy): domain Eukaryota; kingdom Metazoa; phylum Platyhelminthes; class Trematoda; order Plagiorchiida; family Dicrocoeliidae; genus Dicrocoelium; species Dicrocoelium dendriticum. The sequence goes on from OX104063.1 coordinate 257,365,868, forward strand.
ATGCACTTGTGGACTGCGATGTAGGCCTGCATACTGAGTTCGGGTGGGCAACAAGCACGAAAACTTTCTAAAAGTTAATGAGCAGGTAAGTAAGCATGTATTGTATGTAAGCGTAAATGTGCTCACGTTGACACACTTGAGGAATACCGAATAATGAAATGGGTGATAATTTGTGGGATAATGTACGCGCATTGTTAAATTGAGCGACTTGTGTATATAGCATTGGCAGGCGTATTAGCACACGCATGAACGCGGTGTGTTGAAGTTTTATGGGGCGAAAAATAAGCGCTTGCAACACCCTGGGTAAGTTACCGAAGGTACCAGGCGGGCGGACACCAATTTCTCATAGCTGAATACAATGGCATAGGAGGCTTTGCTTATGTCGAAAAAGGTGCACAGCAAAGGGAGACGTATGCGTTACTGGGACGATGGTTTGGTAGTGAGAACAGGCAATATAACCAAATGGCACTGCTGTAGTCTGAGTTGGGATTGTTTGCTTTCACCTATCTTTCAAAGGGACAACGGTGAGAAATAAATGTCGTTTTTCGTTCACGTCCTGGAATGGCTATGTTTCAGAACCGGAGGTATAGTAGAGGCGTTGAGAATCTGGTGTATTAATAAGGACGCATCCACGGAATTGGGGGCGAAGTAATGCGGGCCATGCGTAGTAAGCGTTTGTAAGTGCCACAGATGTGGCATGCCCGTCGGCACTGAAGAGTACTCCTTGTGGGACCCCGCCCGCATGACTATTGCACGCAGAAGTATTATAGATGGCATAAGAGAGGACGCATGCTCGCAAAATAGTTGGTACCCACTTAGGCGTCATTAGCTTAAGTCTATGTATGTGCAACGGAGAAACATTGATAACGCCGGTAACTGTACCAGCCTCCATCAACGGTGGTTACTTAGACCATGTATGTTCCAAGCCACTGGCATCAGTATTACCACTAGGTAAGGTTCAAATATTGGGTGCACATGCCTGGAATACATATTCGGTGTTATCCTCTGTTTGTCCCATATCATCTGTTTCATTATGGGTACAAGGGTAGGGTGTATGGTTGGCTGCATAGACGTTGTGGTCCGGCGTTCCTTGGGCACAGTCTGACGGCACACAGGTGTCATCATTACGTTCGGTAATGAAGAGTACGTAGAACGTCACACGGCTCCAAGGACGCTGTTTACTGTTTCCATGTAAGTGTTTTGGCAGGTTCACCAACACCGCTACGATGGAAGGAGCAGCATTTGCCTCCACATGCCCTACTGAGTGGCATATGTGGGTCCTACACCGGTGTTATAAGAATGGCTACTGTAAAAGAATGCACCATATATAATGCACGCCTCCGCCATGAATATCGACTAAGGGAATATGCATGCGATATGGGAGGTTATCATCCCTAAGCTGGAAGTCACTGACTTGGGCTAAAGTGGTGGTTCAAGAAGCATGGACCGAATGTCAGTTTTAAATGATATGGATGCAATGTATACACGTGTGACACTGAAGTTGATGTTGTGGACCATGAAATGCGAACTGTTCACATCCCTTTGGCTGCGTAATCTCTGAAATATGGCATGAAAAGCAACGCGGACGTCTTTACCGATTCCAAATATTCACGACGTTATGGCGGGCGGTTTCCACGCTGTTGACCCACAACGCGCAAGCACTGAGGAATGGTAAATGGTAAATGGTGTGACGAGCGAACATGGGAAAGAAAAACGTGTGCGATTCACAGAAAGTAAACTTATGTAATCAGGTTATACGTATGTTCCCCAAACGGGGCTGTTAGGCTGCGTATGTGACAACATCACTGTCCACTGGATGCATATCTAAAATAGAGCACTCCATGGGTATGGTTACAAGCACATGTTGAGGTACAAACGGCACTGAAACCGCTTAGTACATCGCGGCCAGGGAGAGCGGGGTCATATGGTAAGGAAGGTGCAGTGTAATACGACGGTAGAGAAGCTGGGTGACCATTACGGACCCACCCACTGAACCAACCGCGAGGTAGTGCATTGCACGCAAGCCGATGCGTAAGCACTAGGGGTTTGTAATGAAGCACCAGAAGGGGTTGGGACATAAGTTGGCCCCATAAAGGGCCGTGGGTTCGTTCACGAAGGTACGGGAAATCGGACGTGGTCATCATTGCGGACTCACCGGGAGCAGGAGGGCGTGCCTGGGGGTACTTGTGAAACTTCAATCCCAAAGGTGTTGCAAGCGGGTTCGGATACAAAGCACGGAAACACGGGCAAGTGTTATGGGACTGAGAAGGTAAGCATTGCAGTAGGGATGCTGAGGTGAATGTCTTAAAGGCGCAACGATTGAGCAGACGGGGTACAGTGATTGGCATGCTGGCGAGATGTTGGACGAGGTACTCATTTGGGCGATGGTAAACGCAATGCACTGGAAGCTAGGGTGCAGACGGGACGCATAGTTCAGAAAAGGGAAACTTATTCATAAATAAGGACGTGATGACGCGGCGTTCAAAGTGGAGTCACGTGGACATTCACAAGGGCGGCAGAGTGGCGGCTAGTAGTCGGTTCGCAGGCATAGTGTTAAAACGTGTGTGTTTATCACATTACCACCTACTGACTCGGTTTCCAAAGTGGACGCATGTGTGTAGGCGGTGGACTGGCAGGTAAGACGCGGATGCGAGGCATAGTTCTGAAAAGAGTATCGTAATCACAACTAAGGACGTACTGATGAGGCGTCCGAAGTGGAGTCAAGTTGACATTCACATGGGCGGCGGACTGCCGGCTAGTCGGCGGTTGGGAGGCACAGTTTTGAGGAGGACACATGCATAATTGTCCGTCTGATTAGGCTGGGTCTAGCTAAACTTGATAACATACCACATCTGTCAAATGAAGAAACAAATGAGTGAGCGTTTTCGTTTCCTGTTTTATTTCTCACACACCTACTGAACTATAGATTCCATAGATTCATAGATTCCACCGCCAGTCTGTAGCTGTAGGCCGTCTCATTTGGCAACAACGCGTAAAAAAGAATACGCAACTCCCGTTACATATATTAACATACGGTGCCACAGTATATAGCCGCCATAGTTCAACTGGTGCGTCGCATCGGCTAACAACACCTCACAGTACCGCGCAGCTATGGATTCCATGCAAGGCGGCACGAAAATACATATTTAACTGTGGTGCTTTCCCTTACTACCCGACATGTGCCATTCTTCTCCAGCAAATCCGTCACCTCGCGCACCTCCCCCGTCTGCTGCTTATGGTGACCCCTTGTCACCGTCTTTATGTCGTCTACTGTCAACACTCGCCCATGCTTCCGGTTCATGTACCGACAAAGCTCACGGGTACTTCTAAACACTGACATAAGGCTCACAATCACTTGCTCCTCAGCTTCCGCCAAGTGCCGATTCTGCGGATACAGCCACGGAGTACCCGAACGGAAATCATGATTATGCCGCAGCTCCACCTCACCACGCTCGTACTAATCACCCCTCAATACTATGGAAGACCTTGATTTGCAGCCCAACATTCTATAACTATTTGGTCAGGTTAGAGCATTATCAATACCACACTTACTGTTTACCACGAACGTTCCGCCGAGAACCATGCACACACTGGTAATGCAGCCATTGGTATGGATACCTTCTGGCAAATCGTCAAGTTAAAGTTCAAGTTCAATTTGGACAGGAACGGTAGGAAAATTCCCATGTGTGTTCCTTCTTCAATGCGTCGTTGAACCAAGATGGAGTTTGCGGGAGCGATTTGAAACCGAGGAGAGCCAGATCGATACACACGAATCACACCACGGTCAAGCAATCAATGCCTACGCCGCCTGCACTAGCAGTCTCCGCTGTACCGGCCACGCGAACACAAATAAAGGCTAACAGAAAGGAAACAAAAAATAACAATAATGGTAACTGTAGTACAGGAGAGAATGTGTGGAAAATACAGTAACAGTAATAGGTAAGAAAAGCCAAGGAAGTGGACGTAGAAGTTCAGAACCAAAAGGAAAGGTCTGAAACTGCAACCCAAGGGCGTCGAGTCGATGTTCAAACTCCTTCACCCTTGGTGTTAATACTACTTCGCTGGGTAATGCGTTCCATGGTTTGACGGTGTCAAAGGCTTTAGGAACGTTAATGAACAAAACATCCACCGCCTGCCCTTGATCCACAGCCTCAGCCCAACACTCTCGGGCTACCAACATGTTAGTCAAACAGGAGTGGCATCTGCGGAACCCACGGTGAGACGGGCTGAGCAAACTGAAGTTAGCTAAGTGCTTCGCCAGAGCATCTCTGACCAGATTCCCTAATACTATCACTGGTCACAGGAACTCCAGCGATATCAACAATATTCTAGAGCTATAGGTCATCAGCAAATAAGAGCGATGGTACCTCAAGCTCCTCTGGCAGGCCATTCACGTAGAGAGAAAAAGCGGCGGACTTAGGACAGAGCCTGGCGGAAAGCCGCTAAGTACAGCTTGTCGAAACGAAAGACTGCCTCCCACACGAATACACTGTTCCCGTCCAGCCAGAAAAGCTGACACCCACTGGAGAGTGTCACCAGCTATTCCATACGACCTCAACTTCAGTGAGAGTCGCGAATGGCGGACACTGTCAAAGGCCTTGGCGAAGTCAATGAACACCACATCCACCGCATGTCCACTGTCTACGGCTTCATCCCGGCTCTCACGAGCTACCAGCAGGTTCGTCTGACACGAAAATCCTTTGCAAACACCATGTTTCTCGACGCTAAGCAGGTTAAATTTATTTAAATGGTTCTCCACTGTATCTCCTACTAATTCTTCAAGTAACTTAACGACAACGCTAGTCAAGCTGACAGGCCTGTAAATAGCCGGTACGTCTTTGTCACCGCACTTGAAAATCGGGCAGACAACAGCCTCCTTCCATTCTGTAGGCAAGATACAGCTGTTGAGTGAATTCTGAAACACACAAGTCAGAGGTCCACTGAGTTCCCCTGCCATTTTGTGCAACAATTTTGGATGAACAGAATCTGGCCCAGAAGCCTTAGTTGGGATTACCTCTCTTAGCAACCGGAGAACATGGGACACAATTACAGGAATTTCACCAAGACAACAGTCCTCAGAGACTCTTGAAGCTACCCCTTTGCTTGGCGTAATTGTTTCGCGGACAAAGACGCTTGAGTACTGCTCACCAAGCACGCATGCCTTGTCATAGTCGCTATAGGCATGGATCCCATCTCCTCGAAGCAATGTTGGAATGGGCGAGTTTGCACCACAGCGTTGTTTAACGTAAGCGAAGAATTTCTTGGGATTCTTCGAGGCAGTATTAGCTAAGCCCTTTTCATACTGGAGCTGGGCCAACCTGAGATGTAGCTTGCACTCATTTCGAACCAACCGATACTTGTCAAACGTGCTGTTCGACAGAGCTGTTCGGTACGCTCGTCAGCATCTAGGCCGCCTCATTAGCAGGCCCTTCCCCAAGGAATCTATTCACGGAGGCTGCGCCCTCGATTCCCTTCTTTTTACCAGTGGGACGTGAGGTGCAGTAATGTCGACGAGGTGAGCCTTAAGTTTTTCCCAGGCTATGTGAACAGTAGCGGTCTCAGATATCACACAAGGTGATGGCCTAGCTTTATCCCGCATCGCTTGGAAGTCCGCGGCCCAACTGTTCGGATACCAACTGGTAGTAGCTTGGCAAGACCTGATAAGAGCACTCTGGAAAGACAAGCAAACGTGATCGCTAGCGCCAAGATGCGAGTCGTATTTAATGTCATTTACAAAGTCAAGTGACTTAGCAAAAACAAGATCTAAGATGGACGGCTGCTGATTGCTCATGTACCTAGTGGGGAGCTCCACGAACTGGTGTAGTGGTACCTGCAGCGTTACGTCCAGCAGTTCTGTACGGAACGATCCCAGCGCAGAACTGCAAGGTAGATCATCCCAACAGACCTCTGGGAGGTTGAAGTCTCCCAGCACCGGACACGTGTTCGCAGAGTGAGTGCGTATAAACTCAATGATTCCATTGGAGGTGCTCATAGGGCTTCTATACACTAACACGACCCTAACCTGAACCGAGGAAGCGCAAATCAATACTGCGAGTGCCTCAACAGATTCGTCGAGAGACTGAAAAATGCTGGTCCTCAGCACGTCGATGTGATAACTCACATAACGAGCTACACCACCCCTTGACGGCTAATGGAGCGGTCAGCGCGGAACAATGCGTAGCCAGGCAGATATGCTTCGCCATCTGTGATTTCCTCAGACAGCCAAGTTTCAGTGACAACAAGTATATCTGGACGAGATTTGTCTACGAGCAGACCTACCTCGTACATCTTGTTCCTTAGGCTACGCATGTTACTAAGTACTACTTGGAGGGCTTCGGCACGACCAGCCCTGGGTCGTGCGCCAGTAGTATAAATAAATAAATAAATAGGTTCTGGCAGGGAGGAAAATGACCGCCAGCTGACCACCTGAAACCCGCCAATCGGAGACCTTGCTCTCCAGCTGCACGCCGGGCTTTTAGGTCCCTGATGGCTTCCTTTAACTTTAACCTAGCCGCTAACGGAAGCTCTGGTTGCACACTTACCGCGGTACTTCGAGCTTGAAGGCAAATCTCAGTAAGGCCATGCGTCCTTCTGGGGTGGAGAGGATCACCCTAAGCAGACGAGGTCGAGGATTTAGTTGACCAACCGGAACGTTCCCCAATCCGATGAGCTTCCTGACAGTAACGCCAGGGAAACCTGATGGTAAAAGCCTGGTCACGCAACATTTAAGCCAGCCAAGGTCATCAAGCATGCGCTCGGTTGGAAGAGCGGCAGTGGATCCAGTGACGTTTCTGCAAATCACACTGCTATCTGCGTAAGAATCGCCTCGAGGATGTGTATTTACACCACATGCTCTACCATCCACGCCACATGGTTGTTTGACAGGAATCGATGGGACCGAAGGCGACGGCACCTCAGTTCTCACTGAGGGAAATGCAACACCAGGTGGTGTGTCCAAATCAGGCGCCTGTTTCTTGAGCACTTTATCATCTTCCGGTTTAGGGGCAGGGTGTTTGCGAGTTTTCCTTGCCCTCTTACGCTTATTCTTCAGTGGCCCAGAAGCCCGTAACCCTCCTTCCATTTGGGACGGGTCAACAATGCCGTCCGAGGCATATGTGTAAGTTATACCCACGTGAACTGGCGCGTCCGGTAGGAAAAACGCCTCGTCAACGGATGGACTAACAGCAGAAGGACAGTCCGTTACAGCGTCTACATTCGCAATATTCAGGGATTTCATAATCAAATCCACTTTAAAGTTGAGCATGGCAAGAGCGGCAAGCTGGGCTAATGCCTTCTCAACAATCGTGAATCTGGACACTAGTGCTTGGAATTCAGCATTGGTGAACGCCGGAAGCTTCGCTTTCTGAGAGCAACAATCAGCACATCTAAACAGGTTTTCACCGGATGAGAGCATATTGTACTGATTCGCTCGGAGGCCGGTACAACTTTTGTGATACCAACGAGAGCAAACCTCACACTGCATACCACCAGATGAATCCGTCACTGGCCTTGAACAGGCAGAATTGCTGCAAGCTGCATTTGACTCATCAAACGAAGACGCAAGGTGTTCATTCGCCTCGGCTTCTCGCGGGACCGACATAGTGGAAAGCAGAGTGGAATTATAACACGTACACAAAGTTAAATGACCGCAATAAAAAAGCAAACATACTGGGTGCAAAACGGGATTAAAACTGGGAAAAACCGGAAAATTACCAGTACGTGCCAAAGACTCTTTGACCAAGACCGCTTTAATCGATCAAGATAGCTTGGATCAGAGGAAATTTGACAATAGTCAAATTCCGTTGCAAGTGTTTATTCAAACCCTGTTTTCCACAATATTGTAGCTAAAAATCTCGATCAGTATGGCACTGTAATATTCCTTCGGTCCGGCGTTCTGAGCGCTTCCGTGTCCAAGTAGTGTGACAAGCTGCAATACAAAATAAATACCTCGTAGACGGCTGTACGCTCGAGCCGCCTAGTAAGTGGCCGATGTAAAGGAAGCAGCTAAGGAAGCACGGAAGAGTAAAGAAAGGGTGCCGGAGAGGAATATGAGGGTAATGACAACAGGAAGCAAAACCCATCGACCTCTTACCTGTTGACGTGTTACAGTGACGCCCGCGGACCGGCTACATTATCCCCCTCTTAGCAGGCGCTGTCCTCAACACCCATTATGGCCCATACCGGCATCAATTTATGTACATGCAAGAAGCATTGAGCGCAGTATAGGAGGCTCCGGTGATTCAACGACAAGCAGCACGTAGTAGAAAGTTAATTATTGCCTCAACGGCTACAATCTAGGTAGGGTGGACTGCTGTCGTGAACTGGCAGGGTCGCCAAATTTGTAATATTCCTTCGGTCCGGCGTTCTGAGCGCTTCCGTGTCCAAGTAGTGTGACAAGCTGCAATGCAAAATAAATACCTCGTAGACGACTGTACGCTCGAGCCGCCTAGTAAGTGGCCGATGTAAAGGAAGCAGCTAAGGAAGCACGGAAGAGTAAAGAAAGAGTGCCGGAGAGGAATATGAGGGTAATGATAACAGGAAGCAAAACCCATCGACCTCTTACCTGTGAATGTGTTACCGGGACGCCCGCGGACCGGCTACAGCACACCAAGAAATTGAGTTACCGCGTAGAACTCACAGTACAATGAAACACGACAGGTAGGCTGTGACCAAATAGTCCGGTAAGTTGGCACTTCCAAACACTTTCGGATCACAAGAAAACTGACAAAGCCAAATCTGATCAGTTAACAGAAACTAGTTATGAAGAAACTAGCCCTTCCATTCCAAGCTCGAGAGTCTCGGATTAATCCGTTTGTTCCGAGTTCGAGTAACCACTGACCGCTTATAAAAGCAGTCCGCAGTAGCCTGCTGAAATTTCTTCACATCCTGTTCGATGTCCGCAAATTTTCGCGAATACAATTTCACCAAACGATTAAACGTAGGATGATCGTCCAACATGATGACAGCTTCCAACGAAGCACCACGGTTCAAAACTGCACTTCGTTATCTACTTGAACAACAACAATAACAACTGTGTTAAAATCCACAAAATTTTATAATACCACGTACCCTAAATCCTCATAAAACTGTCCATGATACACCATACAACCTCAATAAGCGGCATAGTCCACCTTTAGTATGACGTACCATACCACCCTCACCAAATTATGCACATAACACTTTGGTCAGGATCCCGGTCCGAACGTCCTCCATCTTTTCGGGGACCGTCACATCCGCCACTGGCGCGATTTTGAATGCGGGCTGTTGTCCATGAGGACAACCTGTTTCTGCGTTCTGAAAAAGTAATCGTTTTAATGGAGGAATTTCTTTCGCAACGTGTTTCCAAGGTGGTCAAAACCTTCAAAAATGCGAAACTTGATCTGTACCATGCTTAATTACAAAGTTGAATAAAAGTGTAAAAGTTGAAATATAACCCTAAGTAAGGCGTTAAAAAGGAAACGGACTGTAAAATATGGTTTACGTAAGTCCTCGGCATGTATTTCATAGAAGAAGTCATTCGGATAATGTACGGTAAATGATGCAAGACATAGGGGCATCGGCGTTGACTAGCTGGCTTATGGAAGTGTGGATTGATTTCTAGCGTAGCTTGCATATGGCTTTGTTAACCGTATAATGGATATGATGAAGAGAATCCTCGCTAATGGATAGATAAAGCAGTGTGTATGTGTAATCATGGTAAATGCGGTTTAAAGCTCTCTCTCTCTCTGTCGATATTTACATGGTTATATATATATATATATGTATACCTATGTGTATATGTAAATATATGGGTATATAAATATATATATATACATATATATATCTGTTATAACGATATGTATATACTGATGCATAATGCGTATAATTATGTACATAAATATACATATATATATATATATATAAAGGCGGGAGAGCCTATGGTGCGCTGAGGCTGGTGGTGGCTAGATCCTGACAGATGGTCTACCCACTGCTGCTACTGTTGCGCCATATTCTCATGTCCTGGGAGCCTCCTCGTGGTGACCGCTGGGTGGGAGTTGGGTTTCGCCCTTCTCCTTGCTAAGATCCAGGACACCAATCCGCATGAGTCAGCTAACTGCCCATGTGCTAGACCCGCTGCCTTTCGGGTGTTCATTTGATCGAAGGCTTTGGCTGAGGATCCGAGTCGTTCTCCAGTCAGGATTGGGCGCCCTGGCAGTATCCTAGTCCATCCTCCCCGGAGGTTAGGAAGTGGTCGATGGCCCTCTTCCCGTAAAACCTAGCCATGGGAGACAACAGGTTTACGGGTTATAATCTCACAGCTCGATTGGCGTAGGGCACGAGGGCCACGCATTGTCTCTGACGGTGGGAGGACACCTCCGGGTGTTCAATGGTTTGCTACTGCCCGCCTCAAGCCAGGCAACCCCTGGTCAAATTGGTGCAAACCCGCCAAATACCCACCTGCGTCTGGCCGTGGTCGCAGGTGCGTATCCAATTACGGTCGCAAAACATATGATAATTGTTCCAGAACCTCAAAGGCTGCGTGTGACGGCCGTCAAGCAGATCCCAATCTGTCTCTGCAATCACATTCCCGAGCTGGATCTGCTCTCCACTGCCTTGTGGGTCAGGCTATTGAGCCAAAGGCTCCGGGTGGAGTCCCTCAAGCAAACCTCCGAAGCACAACGACCACCTCGCGTGTGTTTGCCCATTAATGCAACCGTATGCCTGCGCGAGAAGCACCCAACATCGGGTGCTGGAACGTGCGCACACTACTGGACCGGTACTCGCGTGAGCGTCTCGAGAGACGCACTGCACTGGTCGCGATGGAACTTGCGCGCTAACATATCGATATTGCAGAACTCAGTGAGATTTGGCTCGTTGAGCAATGTAAGTTACATGAAGCAGATGCTGGTTACTCGTTCTACTGGGTGGGAAACGCCACCGCAGCACCAGATGAACATAGAATCTGATTTGTAATATCCGATCGCTTCAATGGCCAGCTCGTGGATGTACCAACAGGCATCAGCGCGCGACTGATGACTGCTCGCCTACGACTCGGAAGAGGTAAGTTTGCTACTTTTATAAGCACGTACGGTCCGACCATGTGTTATCCTGATGACACGCGTGATCAGTTCTACACTGAGCTATCCTCCGTGATACGGTCTGTGCGAGGAGCGACCGACTATTTCTGCTGGGTGATTTCAACGCGCGCGTTGGGCGTGATGCATCAGCGTGGACAGATGTTATCGGTTGGCACGGCATTGGTTCAGCGAATGCGAACGGTGACAGGCTGCTCTCACTGTGTGCCACTCACGGCCTGACGATCACGAACACTCGGTTTGCACTGAGTGCGAGTGAGATAGCAACCTGGACGCACCCACGGAGTGGTCACGCTCACATGCTCGACTATGTCATCGTACGTCAGCGTGATATGCGTGAAGTGCGCATGACACGTGTACTGCGTGGAGCTGAGTGTGGCACTGATCACAAGTTGGTTCGGACCAAACTGTACATATATTTTCGTAAATCGATGTATTGCACTCCCGCCGTGAATCGGCGTAAATTTAACATTCTCTCCCTCGGTACTGTGGCGAAACGTATTGAGCTGGAGAAGGCGATGGCTGCACGCCTGTGTGATGTGGACTGCATAGCCACAGTGGGCGACCTGTGGCACCACATTCGCGACCAGGTGACAGCTGCTGCGGAGGAGACCATCGGGCGCGCAAACTGTAAGCGGCCTGATTGGTTTGATGACAACAATGTGACGATTGACGCATTGGTGTCAGAGAAGAATGCAGCATTTGCTGCACATGTGGCAGACCCCAGTGACTTGGGGAAGAGTAGTCAGTTTCGCAAACTTCGACGGCGACTGACCCGAGAGCTCCGTCACATTAAAAATGCATGGTGGACGGAGAAGGCGAAGCAGATGGAATGCTACGCCGAACGCCGCCAACACAAGGAATTCTTTGACTCCTTGAAGGCGGTGTATGGACCGAGATTGGAGCCGCTGAGGACACTGATCGATGGTAGTTCAGGCGCTACCTGCACCCAGACTGCAGACATAATGCAGGTCTGGCGGAAACACTTTGACTGTCTCTTGAACAACCGTTCAGAGATCGACTGGCCTACATTGAATGGCCTGAAGCAGCACGATGTGAAGGCGGATCTGGCGGATACGCCGACACTGGATGAGACGCAGAGAGCACTTGCTCAGCTGCGAAACGGCAAATGTGCCGGAGGTGACGGGATCCCACCTGAAGTATTGAAACACGGTGGACCCGCGTTGTTGACTGCGCTGCACCACTTGGTGCAACGCGTGTGGATTGAGGAGGTGCTGCCTGAGCTGAAGGATGCCCTTGTGCTACCACTGTACAAGGGCAAAGGTAGCAAGCAATGTTGCACGAATTATCGTGGCATCAACTTGCTGAGTTGTGTGGGCAAGGTGATTGCCCGAATCCTGCTCAATCGCCTCGTGAGTCAGGTTGTGGAACCAAACGTGGCGGAAGAGCAATGTGGATTCCGTTCGGGTCGCAGCACTATAGATATGGTGTTTGCGGCTCGTCAGTTGCAAGAGAAGTGCAGAGAACGACACCAGCCTTTGTACTCGCTTTTTGTTGATTTCACCAAGGCATTTGATACGGTGAACCGCGAGGCACTGTGGCTGGTGTTGGGTAAGTTTGGTTGCCCGCGTAAGTTTGTAAGTTTAATTGAATGTCTGCACAGTGGTATGCGAGCGAGGGTGCAGCTGAGTGGAGAGACCTCGGATGACTTTGCAGTTGTCTCTGGTGTGAAGCAAGGCTGTGTGTTAGCTCCTGCCCTGTTTAATATCTATCTTCATGCAATGTTGTCTTGTGCTTTTGATGCGGCTTGTGCTTACGGTGTTCGTGTGGAGCACCGTATTGATGGTGGGTTGCTGAACATCCGTCGTTTCGGTGCGAGAACTCTAGTCTGTGAGACAACTATCCGTATGTTGCTGTTTGCTGACGACTGTGCGTTGTTTTCACACAGCGCGGATGAGTTGCAGCACATGACTAGTGCTCTGGCTTCGACAGCGGCCAAATTCGGGCTCACCATCAACACAAGCAAAACTGTCTGTCTCTTTCAGCCTTCACCGGAGGTGCAATCTTCAATATTGCCGCAAATCAGCATTGGTGCTGAAGTATTGGAAACCACCTCCCGCTTCTGCTACCTTGGGAGTGTGATGTCGACTGATCAGCAGCTACACGTTGAGTTGCGTAATCGCGTGTCGAAGGCGGCAGCGGCATTCGGGAAGCTTGAGTACCGAGTGTGGAACAACCATCAGCTTACCATTGGCACGAAGCTGATGGTGTACAAATCCATGGTACTGTCCGTTCTTCTATACGGCAGTGAAACGTGGACGATGTACCGTCGGGATGTGCGATATCTCGAGCGGTTCCATCAGCAGTGTCTGCGACGAATTTTGCGGATCGGCTGGGGCGCCAGAGTTGCAGACACGGAAGTGTTGCGCCGAAGTGGGATGTATGCAGTGGACTGCATACTTTTACTGAGACACCTGAGATGGCTCGGTCATGTGAGCCGTATGGATTCGACGCGGATACCGAAACAACTTTTATACGGTCAGCTGAGTATAGGGAAGCGGCACGTGGGGAAACCAAGTTACGTTACCAGGACATGATTAAAGTGAGCCTCACACGTTCTAATCTTGATTGCAGATCATGGGAATCGAAGGCGGTTGATCGGCGTGCATGGCGCGATCTAATCACGAAGGCAGTTGCTGAAGTGCGGGAGAAAGCCCTCATGCATGCAGAGAAGAAGCGGCAAGTGCGGAAGCGGCAAGCACCGATGAATTGTACTCCATCGACATCGAGCGCATTGTGCTGTAGAACATGCGGTCGCGAGTGCCTTAGTCAGGCAGGCCTAGTGAGCCATGAGAGAGGTCACTCGGGACCACTGCCGAAGCGACGACGGGTCCCGCAGTGAACGTAGGCAGCACCGGCGCAGCGTTTGTAGGCACGCTGAATTCGATTTACTAACCGCATGGTTGCATGCTAAGTCTCTTTATTTCAGGTGGTGGGTTTTCGGTTCTCTCCTAATGCCTTTCTTTCTCATATAAATGTCTAGTGGGCCATGCGCTGTGCCATTTGGGGCCACTACAGAAGCGACGACGGGTCCTGCAGAGAATTACGACGAGCCGGCGCAGCGTTTGTAGGCACGCTGAATTCGATTTACTAACCGCGTGCTTGCATGCTAAGTCTCTTTATTTCAGGTGGTGGGTTTACAGTTTTTACCTTAATGCTTTTCTTTCTCATATAAATATCTCCCTGTACTCTATTCCATTAACCTGCACACATCGCCTAAGCCAATTGTATTCGATTTCCATAACATTTTTGTGTTCGTGGCATTCCGTGAACTATACTTCCTGACCTCGTGCACTTAGCTAGGATCTGTTTGTAAACAACTTATTACATATGCTATTTACTTAAGGTTTATATCACCGTTTCCTTATGCATTAATCGAGTTTTTCTCTTTTTCTTTCTCTCTCAAGTGTTTGGCTGTTGTTTGATATCCCCGGTGTGGATGCGCTTGATGTGCATGTTGACAAGGTGCCTACCTGTCTATTACCCACTACCTCGTCCATACTGGCTCCAGGAGACAGTTGGTCGTTGCTGGAGGGGACAGGGTGCACGGTCCTTGTGGCCGTGTTAGGCTCGAAGAGTGGTTCCATGCATTCAGTGTGGAGCGGACTACGGTCCAGCCACCGCCTTGTGTGCGCTTGATTCCCCAAATACAGTGTGCTTGTGTTTGCCTGTGAAGGAGTGTGGGCCGGCTCCGTTGATGAAACGTGGTTCCCATCCGCATGCCTCCCGGTCTTATTCCTTCGGGTTTACACTGGATATGGGGTATGTGGTTGGAGCTGTGGGTGGTGCAGCGCAAGCCATCCATGGTCCCTCTGTAGGCGCAGGCGTCCTGTGGCTTGCCACAGTGACAGGCAAATCCGAAACCGGATGCCGCCAACCATATATATATGTTGCACTGAAAGGCCCATGTGTGTATAAATGCATGGGTTATTGACTATGGTATACAAGATTGATAAGAACGAACGTAACCAAAATGAACGTTATATAAGGATGCAGTGTTAGTCTCTGTACTGAAGCATGCTCTATGCATGATACCTGTGACATAGTAGATGGGAAATATATCCCGATTGATAATTTGCATGGTAATCAAGTGATCCCATATCGCAAATGGTTATGCGATAAACATTTGCGGTTTATGAATATATGTATGTGTATATGCATATATATATATATATGCATACTTATATATATACATATACACATACATGTATTTAAAAATCGCAAATGTATATCGCATAACCAATTGCGATATATACATATACATATAAATAGGATGATCTATTGGTTCGCATTTACCTTTGGTAAGTGCTATAGCCTTTAATCACGCAAGGGAAAAGGAGTTCGCATGACTTGATGGTATGTAATTGCGAAATCCGGTGATTTCTGAGCGGAATAGGTGCTATGCGGGAAAGTGGGTTCAAGAGGCAGTGGGTATGGAGCAAAGAATATGGCGTCCTTAAGGGTGACTGACTTAATCGATGGTGTTATGTGAAGTAGGGAAATGTACATCTGAAAACCATCCAGCAAAAGCTACGTAATTTCTACGTCAGTGGGTGTATTAACTTGAACAGAATAGTCGGTTTAGTTAACGTTAATGATATATACGGCTATACTTTAGTGTCTTGGATAGTGAGGTAACACAACGTCATACATGGGATGTAAATGTTCGGCGCAAGATGTTGTCCACATAATGCTGACGTATTTGCATGGCTACATCAATAAATGAATATATAAATGGTTTATTCTGGAAGTGGTCGTGACATGGTACTGAAGTAGGCAATCCCTTGTTAAGGCGGTGTTTGATTATATGACAAGTGCGCAGACGGGACGCTCAAACCATATGCAAATATTCTCGTGTAAGTGGGGAGCGTTCGGAACGCTCATCACCCACCAAGCGAGAATACTGAAAAATGGTTCATCAAATATCGTTACAGTAGGAGGGGATGGCTCATGAAGGTGAGCCTTGCTAAGTGTCAGAGCACTAAAGAAACAGTATTTAGCAATAATGGACGGATGCAACGACATGTTACAGGTTGAAAATGGCTGCGAAAGGTTAACTTACCGGTTTGTTTTTGCAGGACGATTTTGTTCGCATGCGTCGCGGGGTTGCGAACACGTGTCCATGTATGAATGCCCCCATACGTGATCTGAAGATTACGGAGCCACCCACGGAACCTGTGAGCTTGTAGTCCGCCGCAAGGAGATAGCGGTAGTTCGCATACTTCCATTCGGCTGTGGGACGACAAGACACGGATTCAGGGGTGGCCCTGAAAAGGGCCGTTGCTCCGTTCTCCAAGGAATGGTAATAGTGTGGTAACTGGAAGGCGAAGGAAGACCGGACAAGGTGCTATGATAGGATAGGTCTAATGCACGTACGTCACATGAAATCTAAAAAATAAATGAGGAGAGATAAATGAACGAAATCAATGTTACCTAAAGGTACGTATCAATGGAACACCGCATGGCGGCTGCACGACTTGGAAGCAGTCTGTGTGGCATCGCTAGGTGAGGACGCAGTGCGCGGTGCATATCAATGGCTCTGAAACGGAGGTGAGTATATAATAGCGATGTTACCTGTAACTGGTGAAGTAGCGTTGACCGCTCACTCAAAGTTTGTTTCAGATGCTTATTCTCATTTTCAATGCGATTGGTGCTGTCGCATCCAAATAAAACTATATGGCCCATCAAATGCGCCGCCCAGCTAAGCCGCCATGGGATCCATGTACGACGCAGGTATTGGAAGCATTCTGCGCTCCGCAGGGATATCGCTTCCATAATCCGATGGTAATGAGCGCAGTCGTACGTGTACAACAACGACCGCAGCATGCTGAATAGAGCTCTCTTATCTTCCGCGTTACACAACGGAAGGTGTGAGCAACGCCGCCGCATGTCACGCATAATGTGTACCCGGCAGAAAACAATGTTCGCATTCGGGTACGCATTACGGAACGCATTCACTTGCGCGGTGTACTTGTCCAGCACCAAAGTCCGAGCACCGGCAACCGCGGGGGCAATTCCAACATACCTCTCACTGCCTCCTCGTAAGCTACCTCCGTCTCATTAGGCAACAGGGCATAAAAGAAACTCATACCGAGGCCGCTGACGTCCACAAACATGCAATGCCACAGGATGTAGCCTCCGTAATTGATCTGATACGTGGAGTCCGCCAAAATTACCTCGCCGTATTGGCCCACCAATTCAAGCATGCGCGAAGGTACGAAAAATAGGTAACGAATCTGATTACCCTCATGCAGAATTTTCACCTCACCATTTCTTTGCAACAGTTGAGTCACCTCCTCCACCTCAGTGACACAGGCCTTACGATGACGCCGCCGCATGACATACAAATCCCTCCTTGTTAAACGAATGTCATACTGCTGCCGCACAAAGGCACGCATCTCCTGGGTCCGACGAAACGTTCTCATTAAGTTAAGCACCAGCCTCTCCTGATCTTCTGTTAGCCTCCGATTACACGCATACAGCCAAGGCTTCCCAACTTGAAAGCTGTGCGAATGCCACAGATACGCATTCCCAATTTCGTAACATTCGCCCTTATACGTAACAGAAAAACGCGCAAGGCAATTGTAACATCGGTACCTATAGTAATCTTATCATGAGGCAATTGCAATGCACTTACCGCTTTCCAGTAACATTGCTGCGCCTCCCATGCACACATACAAACAAAATATACCGGTATGGGCATCCTTCCGGTAGCACCTGTCCAGTCTCCCTTTCGTACGCCTTCGCAGATTGCACGTTCCGACGAACAAAGGATGTAGCCGTTTTAATCTGAAACTCTTTCAGATCCTTCTTCACCGATGCGAAGTCCAGATAAGGACCCTTAAGCATACGTCGGAATGCAAGCGAGTCATCCACCATGGCTGCTACGCGTGAGGCGGGAAAATGATTAACCATCGTAACGCATTTAAACTACTTAGTAAATTGATTACCAATTGAGGTCGTAGGATTTCAGCAAGCATACTCAATCATTAATAAACAACACTATGAGTTCAATGTCGCCAAATCTACATCACATCACCTGCAACCCTGTGTACCGGAATAACACTGCCGAAGGAGCGTTATTTCCAAGTGGCGGATAGGACGCTCTCAGTTGAAACGGCAATGTATTGTTTAAATTGACCGCCATTACTTATGTCTCATTTGCTTATTTTACACGGCTTGGCGGACCGAATGCACAATGAATGAAGGGAATCAAATGCCAAGCCCCATTACCTGTTCCTTGTAAACTCGTTGTTTACATACTTGCTTGCCGTGTACCACGCTATCCGCATGCCTCGCTGTTGAATACATCTGTCTCGGTCCAGCTTGCTCGTTCTTGTGGTCGACTCATTCAAGCCTCGTCGTCTTGCATGATTGCCGTTTCGTACGTGCTACTGGGTTAGTTACTCTGTCTCTGATTCTCACGTGCCGTTCGTTTGTAGCCGGGACTTTTCGTACGTGTCTCGACCCTGCCATTCGGAATATATTACACCTCATGTGTTCCAGAACCGTTTGACTGCACGATGCTGGGTTCACTTGAATTTAAACTGCATCGTGTTCTCAAGCACCGACGCGAGATTAATCCGTGCCAATATTTTTAGTATTTAAAAATGTAAGGCATTTGTATACAAAGACTTTTCATCAATAATATAGGAAATCTTTAATAAAAATAATTAAAACTTATTTCCCTAAATTATTCTAAGTGGTGGTGCGTGTAAAATGTATGCTCCTCCTTTTCACGTGCACAACTATTCAAGTATTCATGGCTACGTATCAAGAAATAATTAGCATAATTTGTGGAGATTTTACTCTGTAGTTGGATCACGTAACTGACATAGCTGGGACAGCTAATGTAAGGAACGTGCTGCGACGTAGTCGCAGCACCGTCACTCCGCAAAACCTAGTGCGCAATAAATAGTTTCCTGTCATTTTATGGCAAGATTCCCGGCTATCTTTGTGGCTTTGCAGTTTTATTCAATTCTGTGCAAATGTGATATTGCATTTGTTTAAATGTGTCAGAAGTCAGGTACGCACCGTCACTCCGCAAAACCTAGTGCGCAATAAATAGTTTCCTGTCATTTTATGGCATGATTCCCGGCTATCTTTGTGGCTTTGCAGTTTTATTCAATTCTGTGCAATGTGATATTGCATTTGTTTAAATGTGTCAGAAGTCAGGTACGCGCCGTCACTCCGCAAAACCTAGTGCGCAATAAATAGTTTCTTGTCATTTTATGGCAAGATTCCCGGCTATCTTAGTGGCTTTGCAGTTTTATTCAATTCTGTGCAAATGTGATATTGCATTTGTTTAAATGTGTCAGAAGTCAGGTACGCACCGTCACTCCGCAAAACCTAGTGCGCAATAAATAGTTTCCTGTCATTTTATGGCATGATTCCCGGCTATCTTTCTGGCTTTGCAGTTTTATTCAATTCTGTGCAAATGTGATATTGCATTTGTTTAAATGTGTCAGAAGTCAGATACGCACCGTTACTCCGCAAAACCTAGTGCGCAATAAATAGTTTCCCGTCATTTTATGGCATGATTCCCGGCTATCTTTGTGGCTTTGCAGTTTTATTCAATTCTGTGCAAATGTGGTATTGCATTTGTTTAAATGTGTCAGAAGTCAGGTACGCGCCGTCACTCCGCAAAACCTAGTGCGCAATAAATAGTTTCCTGTCATTTTATGGCAAGATTCCCGGCTATCTTTGTGGATTTGCAGTTTTATTCAATTCTGTGCAAATGTGATATTGCATTTGTTTAAATGTGTCAGAAGTCAGGTACGCACCGTCACTCCGCAAAACCTAGTGCGCAATAAATAGTTTCCTGTCATTTTATGGCAAGATTCCCGGCTATCTTTGTGGCTTTGCAGTTTTATTCAATTCTGTGCAAATGTGATATTGCATTTGTTTAAATGTGTCAGAAGTCAGGTACGCACCGTCACTCCGCAAAACCTAGTGCGCAATAAATAGTTTCCTGTAATTTTATGGCAAGATTCCCGGCTATCTTTGTGGCTTTGCAGTTTTATTCAATTCTGTGCAAATGTGGTATTGCATTTGTTTAAATGTGTCAGAAGTCAGGTACGCACCGTCACTCCGCAAAACCTAGTGCGCAATAAATAGTTTCCTGTCATTTTATGGCATGATTCCCGGCTATCTTTGTGGCTTTGCAGTTTTATTCAATTCTGTGCAAATGTGATATTGCATTTGTTTAAATGTGTCAGAAGTCAGGTACGCACCGTCACTCCGCAAAACCTAGTGCGCAATAAATAGTTTCCTGTAATTTTATGGCAAGATTCCCGGCTATCTTTGTGGCTTTGCAGTTTTATTCAATTCTGTGCAAATGTGGTATTGCATTTGTTTAAATGTGTCAGAAGTCAGGTACGCACCGTCACTCCGCAAAACCTAGTGCGCAATAAATAGTTTCCTGTCATTTTATGGCATGATTCCCGGCTATCTTTGTGGCTTTGCAGTTTTATTCAATTCTGTGCGAATGTGATATTGCATTTGT
>OX104063.1:257386966-257404383 GCA_944474145.2 Dicrocoelium dendriticum
AGCATCCCTACGATGGAAGCCACTGACGTGAGTTAAAGTGGTGCTTCAAGAAGCATGGACGGAATGCGCATTGTAAATTATATGG
This sequence comes from Dicrocoelium dendriticum, assembly GCA_944474145.2. Lineage (NCBI taxonomy): Eukaryota > Metazoa > Platyhelminthes > Trematoda > Plagiorchiida > Dicrocoeliidae > Dicrocoelium > Dicrocoelium dendriticum. Next base: position 257,387,052 of record OX104063.1, read on the forward strand.
ATGCAAGGTGCAAGCGTGTGACGAAGAAGTTGATGTTGCGGATCATGGAATGCCAACTGTTCACGTCCCTTTGGCTGCATAATCTCTGAAATATGGCATGAAATGCAACGCGGACGTCTGTACCGATTCCAAATATTCACGACATTATGGGGAGCGGTTTCTGCGCTCTTGACCCACAACGCGCAAGCACTGAGGAACGGTGTATGGTAAATGGTGCGACGAACGAACATGGAAGAGAAATAGGTGTCCGCTTCACTGAAAGTTAAATCGCTAATTCAAGTTACACGGACGTTTCGCAAACGTGGGCTGGTAGGCTGCGTATGTGGCAACATAAATGTTCACTGGATGATTATCTAAAAAAGGGACAAGTGATGGGATTGGTGAGAAGCACATGAGCAGGTAACATAGATGCGATGCGCAAGAGCAAGCAGGTTGAAAACGACTGCAACAGTAGACGAACTTGTTGAGCTTTTTGCCCATGTGTCTGAGCTCCCCTTCAGACTTATGATAGTAGGCGGAGCTTTTAACATGCCAAACATCCAATGGCACAACCAGACAGCGCCTGCCCAATACTCCATTCCTGAACACGGCCATAGCAAATGAATGGGTACTAGACGTACGGGAACCTACTAGACTGTCCAATATTCTTGACCGCTGCTTTACACGTGGCCTCCCTCATGCGTATGATAGTGTACAAGCTAACCTCCCAGGTAGTGACCACAAAGTGGTACAACGGTTGTTCAGTCCAGCAAACCTAAAGCTCACTACGACCAAACGAGGTCCCCTGTCCAGACCAATGCAACACGTTGACTGGAATAGTTTTCAACACTTCTAAGGTCGATGAATTGGGACTGCTTCTTCCTGACCACTGATATCGGCGTTGCGGTATCCGAGCTCTACCGCAATCTAGAATTCTGCATATTGTACAAATACCAAAACCATCCCAAAGATTTACGAAACCATCACTGGGTGTAGCTCCCACGCATGCTGCGGATGTCAAAATCCAGAAATTGCTAGCCAAATATCGAAAGACGCATGACTTATCACTTTCATACGTATTAATAAGTTCCAGGCAGAATAAAGGAATAAGCAGTCGGCTGCTATGCTAGCTGAAGAACGCAGGGCTCTCTCTGACAAAACCAGCTATAGAGCTCTTGTCCGTCTAATGCAAAACAGAAGCAGAAGAACGTCAAAACTCATAATAGAATTAATGAGGTCGGACGGCATAGCAGTTACTGACCCAGATTTCCTGTGCAAATTCATTAGCTGGCAATTCTGTGACTCCTTCACTGACGTCCATGCGACACATCCCAGGGTACTACCTCGACTAACTAACGACTAGCTATCCACTGTCGACTTTGCCATGCGCTCGACAACTAGGACAATAAATTTACTCAAGTTGACTTACCACCCTGGTCCCGATGGTCGACCCTCTGCTATTCTGAAACAAGGTGGTTCTGATATTGCACTTTTACTCCTTAATATATTCACGTTACCTATGAGTAACGGCACTTTCCCAGGACGTGGTGGGTTTGCGCCTGGCAAGCGTTCTCCCTATAAAAAGCCGCGAATGGCTGCTTAACAACACTGCAATGTGGCGGATGTGACTCGCCACAAAATAAAGTCGCAGCTGAACATTTCACGCTGTCGCAGTCCTCACTTCTACATACAACCTGTGCAACTGCTTTTACTGTGAAAAATGCTTTGATGGAGCACAGAACATTCCAATTTCTTAATGCTTATTGCTTGCACCAAAAGCTTGTTTGGGCTCTTAGGCTCATGGATAATTACATGGCCAATTCACGCCCAACTTGTATCTTAAGACAACAGGTACGACTAATTTTTACGCGTCCCGGCACCATCATGTTCTTTGGTTTGGCTCTAACCTGACAAAATACTCACTAGTATGAACTACATCTTTTCTGGTATATCTTTCATTAAAACGAAATGTTTTACTGTTCCAAAGAAGCTATGCTTAGTTGCATATTTGAACGCGCCTTCGCAGGTGTGCCTCGTTTTATCCAGAATATAACATTTATTGATTTATTTAACAGCCTGGAAGCATGCGGTCGTTCGACTAGGAAACAAAAGTGGCTGCCGGTTAGACATTAACAAATGCCGCCCCATCAGTCATCGCCGTTTGCATCAAGGGTGATGGAGAGGCTGGTTAAGGAAAGAATGCTTGACTCCCTACTGCCGCGGAAACTTATTAACAGGTCCCAACATGGGTTCTTGCCGGCTAAGTCATGTCAGATCTGCCAGTTTGAGTTCTTGGACATGGTGTCACGTAAGATTGACACTGGATCTGCGCTGGTTATAATCTTTCTCGACATGAGGAAAGCATTTGACCGGGTCCACACTTTGACTTTCTGAACAAACTTGGAACCTGTGGTATCTCTAACCAGCTATTGCTCTGGTTCACATCGGATCTTGCTACTCGCACACAGTCAGTTTGACTAGGATACAAGGACTCCGAACCGCGACCAGTAACCAGTGGAGTATTTCAGAGCAGTGTCTTAGGACCATTGCTGTTCCTCCTCTACATCAACGGTATATTTGACTCCTTTTCACACGGTAAACCGTTTCCATTCGCAGATGACATCAACGCAGGCTTCACATTTGACTCAGCCCACATACATAACGGAAGCTCCAGTGTACTGAGCGACCTTAAAGCACTTGAACATTGGTGCAGTCGGTGGAAAATGGATTACTCACCTGCAACATGCAAAGTTATATCACATCGTTGAAGTGTGCCTCCCGACGCACTGAAACTACGTGGCTCATCATTTGCAGGGTGCACTATAGTCAGAGATCTTGGCGTACGTTAGTCCAGTTCACTTGTCTTCGCCGATCAGGTGAGCTATAGCTCTGCAAAAGCTCGCTCAAGTATCGGTATGAGTTGCAAATTGATGCTACTTTTGGAATCGCGGATAGCCCTCTACAAGTCCTGCGCCCGACCAATATTGGAGTACCGTTCAATGGTGTTCACCAGTTCGCGCAAGAGTAACCGTATAGAAATTGAGAGGGTGCAACGAAAGTTTACCAAAAGTCTACTTGGTTCGTCCACGCTTAGTTATTGAGACATGCAATAAGCTTAAACTGGAACCCTTTTGGCTACACAGGCTTAAGATCAAGGTCGTATTTTGTTTCAGATGGTACAAAATCCAGAGGTCAATACTGATTGGTTTGTTCTAAAAGTAGATAATGATCCTTACCCCATTGCAGCCAGACCGTTTCCATAACCCTGCCCAGGGCTCGATCCACCATCCGTTCCAATTTCTTTCTTCACAAATACGCCATCGCATGGAATCGGCTGCCGATGACGTTTCGGACAGCCGAGACCAGCCTAGAGTTTCGAAACTATATACACAGGTTTCTAAACACTACCTTAATACCTGAATTCCTAGCAATCTTCATTCCTGAGGATGAGCTGTGGAAGCATGGACCTGGTCACTACTAAAGCATAAGCCTATAAGACAGCAACAACGTTTGTTGCCACCAAATTATTGGATATCCAGTCCCACCTACAGCTTCCCATTACTCCGACTGACTTAGTTGTCATCTTCTAATGAGCCAAGAATTCTGAATACCATAGCGTGAGACAGCTCACTTGCGTCGTTAGCACGCATCCTCCTTTACAACCTTTTTCCTGAATACTCTATTCGCCTTTTGTGCATGGCTGTAGACATATCACACAAGCTTTCTCCAACTCAGCTTGCTTTAGCATTCATCTAAGTGCGATGCAGCGCTAAGCTAAGTAGCTGCTGCAGCTAGCCGTCCTAGTCTCTATGCACCTCTGCGCATACCCGAAGGTTGCTTGGAGCCACCAATTATTTCCAATTTTTTTCTCTTGGGTCGTATGCATCCAGACTCAGCAGATTTGCTGAGTTATACTGTGCCACAGTAGGTATCCACCAGTGCCAAGTCTTTAACGGATAGCTTTACCTGCCCACTGATACGCTCTATTTGGGCGCCATTTTCTCTTTTCAACAGCAGCTAGTCGCCATAGGCTCCATAAAATTCTGCGGGTATCCGGAGCTCGCCAGGAGTCGCTCCTACCTTTTAACATTTATTCTCCTGGCTTGTTTACATCACAGCTCACCTGGTTTATTGACCTATTCTGTGCTACCGTATGATCCAATAATAATTGAAAGCCAAATCCGAATGCCATTGCCGGACACTGACCTCTCTCTTAGCGCGCTTTTCTACCCTTCGCCTTACTCTCTTCAACTCTTCTTGGCAGCAGCTAGTCGTCGTTGGATCCATGCAGCCCTGTGCATATCTGTAGCCTGGAAGGCGCCACTCCTTTACTCTTCAGCCCTCATTTTCCTCGAACGTCTGTCTCCCTAATCCTTGCTGGCTTGTTGATTTATTCACTGAAGCTGTAGGTATCCAATAGTAGTCAAATGTCTTTATGATATGGCTACACCAACCCCTGATACATCCTGTTCTGCAGCCACTATCTCGGCTTAGCAGCAGCTAGTCGCCATAGGCTCCATTCAACTCTGCGGATACCAAGAGCTTGCTAGGTGTCGCTCGCTCCTTACAACGTTTATTCTCTCGGTTTGTTTGCATCACAGCTCAGCGGTTTGTTGACCTATCCTGTGCCAACGTAGAATCCACTAGTAACTGAAGGCTTAATCCGAATTCTATTGCTGGAAATTCATTTCATCCTTGCCTGCTTCTAGTATGCTCAGCTTCTTATCTTCAAATACCCTTGCACATAATAGTTATTATGTGGCCTTAGCTAATCCACATCTCGTGGAGTAAATATAAACGTGGCCACATCGTCCCCGTATCTTTCGGTTTCTGATCACAACCAATCGTGATTAAATACCCACCTTCTGGTCTCCGGTTGAATTCTAACGTCGTAAGCCAATACCTCGTGAATTTCCTACCGGAACGCTGCTCTTTATCATCCTGTACATGAAAGTAATTTATCCATGGGCAAGGCCTTTTGCATAATCGAAAAATGTTTTCAGCGTAATATCTGTTACACATTTTACACCAGTTGTCTCAAGTAAATGTCTTAAAAATAGGAGTTCCCCAATGCTTGGTACAATAACTGTCCTTCTTAATCCTCTCTGCTTGTTCCTCTCTTTCCCTTTTCTCTGAGGTCGTGAACACCTGAGAGATCCGGGATTGAACTGAGGGACTGCTTGCGTCTGGGATGGGACGAAGTAACCAACAAGGACTTAACTGGACCATGGCTTCACGTCCAAACCAACCACCCGCACCCAACAACTCAACCACCGACGTCTAGTGAGGGTAGCTGGACACGAATTCTTCGCACCCCGACAAACATACATAAGCAGGGAAGGCGAGACCCCATACACTGAAAATTCTATTAACCTGCAAACTCACACTGCCCCTCAACTGACCTCAACGTCCATGTTGGAATCTGACTGTGCCATTTGTCTGGCCAACAGAGGAGTCAATCGACTGCGAATAACTGAAAGAACTAAGCATTTAAAACCAGCTTTGCCAGTTGCACATGGCCGATCATAGCAATCGACGACAATGTTCCAGGACGTAATGGGTTTTTGCCCGGCAAGCGTTCTCCCTGTGAAAAGCACAAAAGTCCGTTTAGCAGCACGGTGACGTAGCGGATGTGACTCGCCATTGAATAAAGTCACCGCCAACCATTACACACTGGAACATGGACTATTCATTTTTCGATATTCTACTGATACAAACAACAAAGTTACTTTTCTTCATATACCGTCCCTACTCGAAGTACTGTGCTATTTTTATTTACTCTACGCACACTTGAAACTATTTTACTGGCATTCCACTGTTAACTTTTCGTCTCATGAGTGCTTCGGGTGTTTCTGCAAATTGTACAACTTTGGCCACAGCCAAGTACGTGCGTTGTACCGTACCTGTTGTGCTGCATAACGGCTTGTAAATTTTGTTCATACCTGAGTTGGTATGGCTCGATGAGGTCGAAAATAAAATATTTAGTTAGTTAGTTAGGTATGTAATACTGTGACTGTTTCCTCTTGGATGTCAGGAAAGACCCTTGGATCCGAAGGGAAATATTGTTGTGTAATTGTTCAGTGTTGCACTTCCTGGTGAACGACGAAATTTACATTCGCAAGCGTCATCCATCACTTTATACCGCCGCCTCTTTGCAACATGTGTGCATCCTACCACCCAATGCGTGCCGGCATCATGCAATGTGGTTATCTCCGCATTACTCCAGTGCCTCAACAACTACTTACGAGCGCACGGAAGAAACCGAATCAATATGGGTTGCAAGCGACAGCTCCAAAGGTGGAAAGTATGGCGTCGCGCCGTGTCTCCCGATCGCTAATTGGCTGTCTTACATCCACGAACCAACTCTCACAATAATCACAGTGAATAACGAACTCAGGGAGGATTGCTCTGTCAACTCTTTCTTCAGATGTTTATTTCCATCCTCCATTCAGTTCATCGTTGCGCAGCCGAACAAACATACCGCACGCTGACGATGAGCGGCCCATGACGATACTCATGGAAGCCATTTCCACCGAACGTAACATACACCTCCGCACTCCGGCCTGCAAGCGCCCTCAGAATCGCGCTGAAATGTCCTCTATCACGTGTGTAAACCAACAACATCAGCCACTAACGAAGGAGGCTTCTCACACCGGGACTTAGACCAACAAGTTGCGCACACCACCGGTACGCATCCCTCATGGCGTGAAAACGGCAAAATACAACCGCCGCTTTGGGACTGGCGGACTTGAGCGCGCCAACTTGCGCCATGCACATGTCCATAACAATAGTTTGCACTGACGATTGCAAGGCAACATCTCTTGCATAGATTCCACCGCCAGTCTTTACCTGTACACCGTCTCATTTACCAACAACGCCTAAAAAATAAATAGGCAAGTTCCGTTACATCTATTAACATACAGTGCCACAGTATATAGCCGCTTTAGTTCAACTGCTGCGTTGCATTGGCAAACAAAACCTCACAGTACCGCGCAGCTATGGCTTCCATGCAAGACGGCACGAAAAATACATATTTACCTATGGCTCCCTCCCTCCCTACCCGACATGTGCCATTCTTCTCCAGCAACTCGGTCACCTTGCACACCTCCCCAGCCTGCTGCTTCCGGTGACGCCTTGTTACCGCCTTTATGTCATCCACTGTCAACGCTAGCCCATGCTTCCGGTTCATGTACCGACGTAGCTCTGGAGCACTTTTAACATTGACATAAGGCTTACAATCACTTGCTCCTCAGCTTTGGTCAAGGGACGATTCTGCGAATACAGCCACGGAGTACCCAAATGGAAATCATGATTATGCCGCAGATCCACTTCACCACGCTCGTAATAATCACCCCTCAACACGAAGGAAAACCTTGCTTTGCAGTCCAGCATTCTGTAACTACTTGGTCATGTTACAGCGTTATCAATACAAAACTTACCGTTTACCACGAAAGTTCATCCGAGTACCATACACACACTGGTAATGCGCATATTGGTATGGATACCTTTCAGGCAAATCATCCCCGTCATTCGTTTGTACCGCTTTTGAGTAACTACTGACCGCTTATAAAAGGCAGTCGCATTAGCCTGCGGAAATTTCTTCACATCCTGTTCCATGTCCGTAAATTTTCGTTAATATAATCTCACAAAATGATTAAATGTCGGAAGATGGTCCAATATGACGACAGGCTCTAACGACGCGCCACGGTTCATAACTACACTTCGTTACCTACCTGAACAACAGCAAGGTTAAAATGCACAAATTTTTATATAACCACATACGCTAAATCCTTATAAACCTCTTCGTTATACACCTTCCAATGTCAATAAACGATATAATCCACTTTTAGCATAGCCTAACATGCTACTCCCACCAAAGTATGCACATAGCAGAAACCCGTTCCGTGGTGAGCTCGTTCCAGGGACCTTGATACATTACTCGCTATCGTTTTGGTTTCTCACTTACCGCATATACTTATCCCTTTCTCACGATACATTTTTCTGATGATAAAACACCTAAGTACCTGGGTTCCCTATCAGCACCAACCGTCACTCGAGCCCCCGATGCAGAACACCCATCAGACGTTCGGATAATATGGCGTAGAAATCTGCTCAAGTTCAAGTTCAGATGGGACTGCAACGATAGGAGAATCCCGTGTGTTCCATTTTGAGTGGATTGTTCAGTCAGGAATTGATGAAGTGCTCAGTTCTTGATGGATTTAAAAAGGGAACACTCGTATTGCATCCTGGCTAACCAGTCTTGTCTCAATGGTCTCCTGCTTTCCAACTACTGAGACCTTACCGATGCATCATCGACAGATCCAAAGGTCTGTTCACAACACCTGGAGAGCTTTGTAGCCAGTTCCACTTCTTCCCAATTCTTTCCGTTTCGCGCCCTCTGTTCGCAGTACTTTTACGATTAGTCAGATAACTTTTCGAGCTTGGCTCTAACGTATCCCCGTCTGACCAACCCCCTGCTCCCTGATTACTTCCAGACACCGAGACGTTAAGGATCTGGAATCGGAGGTCCCAACACTGTTCTTCTCGTCCTGCGAAATTTCGCTCGGCCGGCTAACTACCTTTTCACGTCGTCACTTTCGTCCCAAGCTGCCTCCTTTCTAATAACACTCATTACTTTTATCCCCAGTCTTATTTGGTGGCCTAGCTTCATGTTGTTGGCTTATCCGGATTCATCTGAACGGCCTACTACTTTCTTACCCACCTCGGACTTCTTGAGATCTAAGTGACTTAGGCTGTGCGGACGTAACGTCCTGTAACCCTCAACTGAATTGCATTTTTGCCCAAGGTTCATCCTTATTACTAGGTTCCTTTCTTCCTGTACATGCCTACGCTTATGGATGCTCTCTTTTAATAATTAGACCTAAATTTTATGATTTCAGTCTTTGAGGTGATATTCTAACTTCGTCTCAGTGGACTCTTTGCTTCCGACTATTGGGACTCTAATGATCAGAGATGGGCAGAATTAACGGTCTGCTCACATCACCCCAAAATGTGGCTGGCTTTTTCACTTCTCCACAACATAGCGTTTTCTTGTTCGCGCTCCGTTTGCATGGCTTTCTCAACTGGACGGATATATCTCCGGGACTGCTCTAATCTACCCTCGGCTGACCATTCCGCTGTTTCTGACTGTTTCCCGACATCGGAGACGTTACTACTCTAGGCTCTAGATTCCAGACACTCTGTCCACCTCATCCCGAGACCTTTCCTTGACATGCTAACTGGCTTCCCATACAGCCGCTGCTGTCCCGAAAGCTCCTCATGACACGCATTACCGTTATTCACACCTTAAGTTGGCTTCTGTACGGTCTACTACTTTCTGCCCCACCTCGGACTTCTGAGATCTAAGTGACTTAGGCACTGCCGACGTACCACCTTGTAACCTTCACTTCCTTAGCATTGTTGTTCATGATTCATTACTATTATTATATCCGCCTTCATCCTTAACATTTCTCTTTAAGCCGATGCTCTCTTTCAGTATTTAGATCTAAATTATACGGCTTTCTTTCTATGCGCTGACACCCTATTCTCGTCTTAATGGTCTCCTTTCTTTAGACTACTATGTCCCTTATGATCAGGTTTTAACAGACCCAACGGCCTGTTCACATCACTGCGAGGCTAACTGCCACTTCGTACAGCCACTTTTATCCTAAACTGCTTCTTTTATGATGACACCCATTACTTTATACTTACTTATATTTGGCGGCCTAGCTTCATCTTGCCGACTTATCTGGTTTTGTCTGAACGGTCTCTTGTTTCCTGCTCTTTCTCGGAATTCTGAGATATAACTGATCTAGTTAAGCGGACGCAACGCCCTGTTACCCTCACCTTAATTACATCACTAGGCATTATTCATCCTTCTTTTTATTAAAGAGGATGCATCACCTGAAGGAGATCGGCGGCTTTTCCACTTCCTCTCAACAGAACCTGTTTTATCAACTCTTTCTTTTCTTCCTGTGCTTTCCGTTGCAGTACTTCTTCATTCGATGCTAACTTACATGCGTCTGTCCTCCCTGACTTCTTACATTCCTGTCAAGTTAAGCCTGAAGCAAAGCGTTCCTGTCGCTCTTTCTGAGTGCTATTCTTTCCCATAATATGCACACCGCGTCCTCCTCTCTCTGGTTCCAACCGATTGAGCATATGCACATTAGGACCCCTCAAACGCTCTTTTCTGCATCTTCGTTCTTATTTTGGAAAAATCTTTCATTCTCTACTGATCCGTGTTCTGCGTGCTTCTCGTCGTATTTCGCCACTTCTGATACACATGTATATACGATATTCAAATAACAATTAAACGTATCGGGGTACAATTGTTCAGTCATCGCCGCAATTGCTCGACGGCATTCCAGACAAATCCATTTCTCCTGTCGTTGTGGCTGTTTCTGTTCGTTTCCTTTTTTCCCGAGTTTGCCAAAAGTACGGAGACACGCATCCAAGGAATTGTCCATCGTTGCAACAATAATACAAGCCACACATTTCCTTTATCTGGACCTGAGCGGAAGATTATCAACCCTTGTACAACTTACTAACCGGAAAAAACATGCGTTATCATGCGCTGGTACCAATTTTCCGGGACTTGAACCTTTGGGTTGAGTTTGCCTAACGCTATCTCTTCCACATTACTCCTGGCTGGAGAATTACTTTTGGCTTCGGAAGGCACATTCTCCTGCAATACAAAGCCAGAACAATTGGTCATTATGAGCACTTCAATCCGCGTTGACCGCTCAATTGGCCGTGGTTTTCTATATTTCTAATCAATTTTACTACATACCCCGGGGGATCTGCGATTCTTTCTTGGGAAACATATGCTATCCCTCAAGACTTCAACAACAATTCAACATATTTCAATGTACGTCCCACGGAGACTTCACGTTGTTCTGCAGAGGATGGACACGTCATATTCAGAAGTACATGTATTTCCCGACTTACCAATCGGACACAGGACAGGACTCAGGAACGCAATAGGCACCCGGCTAACGCACCAGCCGGCAGAAAAATGGGACGCAACCTGACTGCGAATAACCGAGCAAACAAACGTGCAATCATAAACACAGCCAGTTACAATTTGCTATTCAATGGATTGGCGGCAGTATTTCAGGATGTGATGGGTTGTCGCCTGGCAGGCGTTCTCCATATAAAAAGCCACAAATATACTTTTAACAACACTGCAACGTGGCGAATGTAACATGTCACCGGATAAAGTCACAGCCCATAACTTCACACTGGCAGGTCAACTAGCGTCACCATTCTGGGTAGGTTGGTCACACTGGAACTTCTACATCGGCATATACTGTCGTCTTTTTGCTTTCTACGATATCACCGTTGACCTTAACATTCCTTGTGTACGAACTCACGGTATTGTCATGCCTCTCTTGAGCGTGCTCTTTAATTATCTTCCACTGGATCACTCAGGATTCTCAATGAATTATTAGCCGAGGTCCCAGTTTCACCACAGACAAATTATAATTTCGCGTTTTCACCATTGTACAGTTCCAATCATGGATATATGTACAAGGTTCTACTGTCACTGTTACAGTTGCCAAAAATGTTTGTACAGTTGTACATATCTGATCATGCCTCCATGGGTGTGCCTCTCATAGTAGAGAATAAAATATTTATTTATTTATTTAGTTAATGCCCTGCTGCGGCATTCACGAGAAGTGAACAAGAGATAGAAAGAGAAATGGAAGGTACAGAATAAATAAATAAATAGTTTATTCTCGAATTTGTCGAGACACACCAAGCAAAGCATCATCACTATTTACATGCAATATTGCTTCGCAACAAACACGTTGCTATGAATGTAGTCGGCAGTAAGCCGAAGGTTGTACAGGCTGCGGAAATTGTGTGAGTAGTCATGAGGGATAGAGTCTTCAATGAATGACGAAACGATGAATTCTAGTGTGCGTAGTGTAAACAGTCAGGGCACTACATGTGTAATGAAGACGATACATATAGGCATGGTGTAACTTATTATTGAAAGGGTCACGGCAATATTGAATAATGATTCTGGTCGACTTGCCAGTAGGTTGTTCTGGGCAGTGACTTTATTCGGTGGCGAGTCACATCCGCCACGTCGCAGTGTTGTTACACGGATATTGTGGCTTTTTATAAGGAGAACGCTTGCCAGGCGAAAACCCACCACGTCCTGGAACACTGTCAGAAATTTGTCGGTGCACCAATATACAATTGGCAGACCAGGTTGTCGACTGATTTCACACTCAGGTATCCGCAATCAAATGACCTTCAATTTGCTCTGTTATTTGATCAGGGCTATCAGCGTTGAGCCTTGATGCTTCTTCTCCGACGAAGCCTGATACGATTCACGATTCATCTGCTCCACCGTGCTCACCATCAACATTTACCCCCGGTTGGATCACCCTCATAAGTAAGCGAAGTCGAACCACGTCTACTACGCATACGGATACAGCTACACAGATCCTGCTCACTGATCCTACCACAAGGTCTTATGCGGCAGTTGTGAGGGAAAGCGCGGTCTCTGTTCCTATTTGCAAGAGCCCGACTACAAGTGGCGCCAAGGTCAAGCCTAAGCCCGTAGAGAAACCCAAACATAAGCTATCATCTCAGTCTCAAATGAAGCTCGTTCTCGACAGACTATCTGAGCTTGAGTAAGTTGTCAAGGAAAATCCGCCTCGTAGCCTGCCACATGTTCCTGAACGTACCCAGCCATCTCGCGACCGGTGTCTTAACATCCTGAACGCAGCGGAATCGGAAAAACCAACCACTGCGGAAAGAATACTAGATGACCAAACACTGCTTGAGCGATTGATCTCATTACTATTTGATAAAGGCGTACAGAAAAGCAATGTTATACCTGCCTTCCGTCTTGGTAAAAAACAAGATGGTATCTCGAGGAATCGCCCCCTTAAAATCGTTTGCCGGGATAAGGAAGAATGCCGACGCATCCTGCGAAGGACCTCGCGTCTCAAATGTGAGCCATTCTGTGTACTTCGTGATCTCTCCTCGGAAGAAGAACTACGTACAAGACGGGAAAGTGGTGAAACAGACCTCCAAATTGTGGTTTTTCGAGTAGTTCGAAGGACTCCGAAAACCGGTTGGATGCCCATTCTCCTCACCCCCGGACAATGAACTATAAGGTCCAGCGGGAAACCACTGCTCGTCCGCCCCGGGACTTAAAAACAAGGAGAATGAATGGACTACAGGTGTTGGTTGCAAATGTCCGTAGTCTCAGAAACAAATTTGACGAGGTACACGCTCTTACCGCAAAGCTACTTCCTGACCTGTTGGCCTTCACTGAGATCTGGCACACTTCAGACATCTCCGACTCTGAGATCCACATCTCAGGATACCAACTTTTCCGTACTGACCGATCTGGAGCAAGAGTTAGTGGTGGCGTAGTTCTCTACTGGAGAGAGGATCTTAAAGTTCATCTCGTAGAAGCCGCCAGCGACGCTGTTGGTGGCGCAGAGCTACTCTGGTGTAGGATCAACAATGGCTTCAAATCCCTTATGGTTTGAGTCATCTACAAAGCCCCGTGGGGACATGGTACTTCTGTACTAGAATTTATCAACTCGCATGGACACCGCAGAGATTGTCTTATTGTGGCTGACTTCAATGCTCCGCATGTCAATTGGGACCTACTACACTGCCACCTTTCACCTGAGTCATTTAACGCCAGCCTCCTTGAAACTGTCCTCAAAACGAATCTCACCAGGCATATAACATCGCCCACTAGGCTTCTTCCCGGCCAGACTCCGCACACTCTTGATCTTTTGCTCACTCCGTCCCTGGCAGATGTCTCAGAATTGACCCTTATACCACCCATAGGCAAAAGCGACCATTGTACAATCTCCTTCCTATGGACCAACCGTCTAGCTATCCGAAACCGAAGGGCACACCGTCGCAACTTCTGGCAAACCGACGCATTCAAGCTAAGAGCGGCAGCAGGTAAATGGGACTGGAATGTACCACTACACTTAGAACTTGATGTTATTTGGAACGATTTATGCCGCAATTTGAAGCTCCTCATCGAGGATACCGTCCCATTCCACAGTAACAGGCCTCTTTCTAAGAGTCCCCCTGGATCGACCGAGAACTCAGGGCCAACATGAAACAACGACGAAAACTATGGGACAGATTCAAGCTTTCCCGCTTAGACACAGACTACTCTAAATACAAAGCCATCAGGAACTTCTGCTCCCTGCAGAAATGTGAAAAGAGACAACCATACGAGCATAGCATGGCCGAACTATCTCTCACTAGGCCAAAGATACTATTTCCATACCTTAATAGATCTTCCAAGGCGGGCTCTGGAATTCCTGCATTGTCCACTAATGAGCCAGGTATGATACACTATGATGATGACGCCAAAGATGACCTCTTGGCTCTACAGTTCTCCTCAATATACACGAAGGGAAACACTCGCAAACCCTCATGTAGTTGCACATACAGTACCTCTGGAACATATCGATATCGATGCAGGTGCTACCTTGAAGCCAATACTAGAACTGAACTCCTCTTCTTCACCATGCCCAGACGGGTTACATCCACATTTTCTCAAGATGGTTGCAGAATTCATTATCGCCCCCACTTTGTCAAATCTTTCAGCTCTCTCTTAAAGCTGGTCGACCACCTGTCGATTGGAAGACGGGTGTAGTTATGCCGAAATACAAAGGTGGAAACCGCCAGGACCCTGCGAACTATCGGCCAACTTGCTTGACGTCGGTCGCCTGCAAGATCATGGAAAAGCTCATTAAATCTGCTCTCCACGAACACTGCGAAGATCTGAACTTCCCTTCAGTCACCCAGCATGGCGTCCGAAAGGGGCGCTCCTGCATCACTAATCTGTTGGTCGCTAGAGAGAAGTGGGCTAAAGCAGTGGACGCTGGAAAACGTTTAGATGTAGTCTTCATCGACTTCATCAAAGCTTTTGACAAAGTCCCACATCAGGAACTACTCTCTAAGCTCTGCGGAATTGCCGTGACAGGGAACCTCCTACTATGGATCAGTGACTTCTTGCAAGGCCGGAACATGCAAGTCAAAGTAAACGATACCCCTTCATTCCCCGTGAATATGTATAGTGGCGTATCACAAGGTTCCGTTCTCAGACCGGAATTGTTCAAGTTATATATCAATGATCCACCAAGTATGCTACAAACGGACTGTCTGATCTATGCAGACGATCTCAAGCTATGGTTGGAAGTGTCCAGCCTTGAAGACGCCGACCAATTACAGGAAACGCTTGATCTACTACAATCTTGGTCTATCAAGTGGGGTTTGCCGGTCAACAAAGATAAATGCTCAGTCCTTTCTATAGGTGCTGCTGAACCACTAAGCATCTATCATATTGGCGGACGCCTACTCAAGGTTGCCACACCGGAAAAGGACCTGGGGACAATAATCTCCTCTGATCTCAAAACGACCTTTGACACGTTAAAGAAAACTGCTGCGGCGCACAGGATGTGGGGCGCCCTAAGGAGAGCATTCTCCAAAATGACGCCGCAAATATTTAGACTTCTCTTTACCTCCCATATCCGTCCCGTTCTTGAATTCGGACATTATAGGGTTGCCTATTCCGGGAGCCCAGAGAGCGATTCCAGAAGACGGATCGAGTTGCAGGGAAACTTTTATTGGTTCAGCAAAAGATTCCCTGTTAGCTAGCTATAAACGAACGACACCGTGGACGCTCTAGCTAGGGAAACGGATCAAGCACAGCACACAGAGCAGTCGCGCGTTGCAACCGAAGCGAGCGCCAAGCAAAAAATGGCGATGAGCAAGTAAAGCATTCGAACTCAGCAAGCAGTTCAACAAACCACACCGGTTGCCTAAGTGTACAATTATATAATTTTGGTTAGAATTTTACACAAGCAAACCGGGGAATCTCCAGACTGCTACATAGCCCTCTCCCAGAAGGGACTGTGTAAGCAGTCCTTCGATCTACGTGAGGACTGTCCGTCGCGGGCCAGCCTTCTGCGAGTCCAGGTTGTGAAACCCGATGCAGCTGCTGGGGGAGAACCATGCAATCGGACCCTAGCGGGCTCCCACCCGTGTCCTCCCTACGGTGTCGAAACGGTAAAATAAACTGTGGGGGGACAGTTAGTAGAGTTCACGTGGGCGGTTGAACAGGAAGTTCGTTCCACTTGCAGTTGACGTGCGGGGATCCAGCGAAAGTGAAGCCGAGGTGCAACCAACCGACGGTGTATATGGAAAGCAAAATGAAAAAACAGCATAAATGCATAGCAGTACACAAAAGAGTGCAAAGCGAAAAACGTGCAAAGCTGTTTTTGGGTTTTCAAAAGATTTTGCTCTTTTTTAGTAATTTCAAAACGTTTTGATCTTTTTTTGTGGGTTTTCAAAAACGCTTAGTAAGAGCAGAAAATTTTAAAGGCACGTTCTACGTAAAATAATAAGTGCTAACAAAGTCTGAAAAACGAACTGGAGGCTTGAGTTTCCTACCGCGTCGATTGAGGGTAGGGCGGGTAGGAGTGCTGTCGGTTGTGTTTGTCGGTTCTGCTGGAGCGGGCTGACTCGTCTGCGTTTGCGGTGCCGGCTGTGATGGCACGGGCTGTGAAGGTGCTTGTTGCACCGGCGAGTCAGACTTGTCAAGGTATGCTGGCTTGAGTCGATCGACGTTGACCGTCTCAGTCTTACCATTGTAGTCAATGGTAAACGTTTTGTCGCTTCTACGTACGACACGAAACGGACCAGAGTAAGGAGGCTGAAGTGGTCGGCGCACGCTGTCAGTGCGAACGAACACGTGCGTGCAAGTAGTTAACCGTTCGTCCACGTTTGTACGCAAGCTCTGTGCTCTGGGTTGCACAGGCTGAAGCTGTCGCATGTGATGAGATAGGCGAACTGCGTAGTCGCCATAGTCGAAAGTTGTTGGCGCTTTTGGTGAGACGAGTTAACCAGGTAAGTGTTGTGCGCATCCAAACACTAGCGACGATGGAGTGGCGTGCAAGTCCGCTTTACTCGTGTTTTTTATGCCTAAGAGAACGATCGGAAGTGCTTCGTGCCAGGATGTGCTAGATTGGGCACAGAGTGAGGCTTTGAGTTGCCGGTGGAACCTTTCTACCACCCCATTAGCTGCGGGATGGTATGCGGTGGTTCGGTTAGGTTGGCAACCAAGAACGTTGAGCAATTTGCTGAAGGATCCGTCAAAGTGTGATCCTCTGTCAGTGATGACTACACTTGGGCAACCGAACTGAGCTACGCAGCGTTCTAAGAAAGCTTGTGCAACTGTCGCAGATGAGCAGTTGACTAACGGAATCGCCTCTGGCCAACGAGTGAATCGGTCGACACAGGTGAGTAGGTACACGTAGCCTTTGCATGGAGGCAAAGGTCGGACCAGATT
>OX104063.1:257404883-257433060 GCA_944474145.2 Dicrocoelium dendriticum
GAGACCGACAACGCCTAGCTCTTCCACCGTATTGGCGATGACAACAACGCACTTCTTTGACGGGTTTGGTAGTATCTGACTGAGAACGTGCAAGGAAAATGTTGCGCTTTCTTGCCGAATGAGACGTACTCGGTGAAGGCAAAGACGAGCCGCAATGGACGGTAGCCAAAACATGGTCAGCGTTTGAACGTGGCACCCGTTCCTTTCTGTAGCACTCTTTCCAACTCTTCAAGTCGGTGCTCAGCCGCTCCTTAGCCTCTCTATTCTAGACGTCCTCATATCTCTTAATTGTTGTAACGTCTTCGACTTTTTCACCTGTAAGCGTCCAGCTATTGGACTAGATTTCCCAGGCTCTTTCCAAAGTAGTAGTATCTCAGCACCATAGCATGAATCGTGAACTTATACACCGCCGTGGTTCAGCATTATATAATAGGACTCCCTCAATCAACTCACTGTATGCTTGCATTCTTCTTGTCTGTTGTGCTTTCTTTATTCGACCTTCCTAGCTCTCGTCTGGCGACCTTCTTTACCTCATCCGGTCAGTGCACAGCTACTCCTTGCTAGCTGCACAGCTGTCACTCGTTTATGACACCTAATTAATAGTAGTTCAGCATTCTCCCTGGCTTCTCCTGGCTCAGTCTTCCCTAGTTTTATTCCTTTAGCACCACAGCATACTCTTATTAAATGCGCCCATTTTTGCTCTAAACTATTTAGGAGCCTTAACGTATGCCTGGGGTTTATCCGTTCGTTGTCCTTTCTTCATGAAGCCTTTCTTTGCTCTTTTCTCTCTTGCAGGCATATCCCTGTATTCAGCGCAAGCCGCTGTTTTGCCTCACCCTTCTTACTGTTCATTTATCCTTTACTTGATGTAGTGTCTTAGACCTTATTACCTGCAATCATCCAACTCTCGGGCTAGCATTCTCTGGCACTATCCAGCTTGGTACTATTATCTTAGCACCTTAGCTGCTGCGGCTAGGCCTCACTGCTCTGATACTCTAAGCAACCTTACTCTACGCTTGCATTTCGGCTATTCCCTGCCCTCCCGTCAATTAATGTTTCTTAGCCTCTTAGTTCTTCCCACCTCTCACTTGGTCAGCACACAGACGCCCGTTAGTTTCACAATTCTGGTTGTTCATTTTTCACCATTTTCTTAGCACCCTAGTTTGACTTGTTTCTCTGCGCGACGCTACATATACATTTGTTCTGCATGTTCGCTTTCCTTTAACTGATCTATAATACTTCACTTCTATCGATCAATCCTTTCTCACCTAGTAATCTGGGTCCGTTCTTGCAGCAAAGGTTTCAACACACCTTTGTAGGAGGTTAGCTCTCATAGGCTTTTCCCATTTCAGTAAACAATAGCACTATTCTCCTAGTACCCTCTTGTCGTCTTTCTGTCTTGATCACCCGATAATGTTTACTCAGCGCTTGAGTCCTATCTATCCGCTGACTTACGACCAATTGACGTTTGAATCTCTTTCGATGTAGGCTGGCCACCAGCCGTCCATCCACCATTCAAACTCCGCTGGTCCCTGAACTCTGCTTTCTGTCTTTCCACGCAATAGTCGCATCATAGTAAACTGATACCGCGTTTCTGCTTAATGGCGCAACGCTCTGTATTCCATGTAGATAGTAGCAACCAAATTATAGGGCCACTGCTTTCGGAAAACATTCAAAAGACACTTTCAGCACAAACATTGCTGTAAATTGTACATCATTTGTCTCCACTCTAAATGTTATAACATAGGAGTTTAACAATGCTTGTTTCCACGCCTGTTCGTCGCGGCCTTAGTTGTCTCTCACCTTCCCTTTTCTCCGAGGTCCGGAACTTCTTGGGGATCTGGGATAGGACCGAGAAATCGCTTTTGTCCGGGACAGGACAACCAACAAGGACCTATGAAGCACATGGCTGTACAACAAACGGATACAACTGCACTCAATACCATGACCGTTGTCCAGTGATGATAGCCGGACTCGAGAACTTCACACTCCTGAAAAGAATACATACTCCAGAAAAATCAAGACGTAAGAAAATGACGTTTCGCCCACCTGAATACCCACAAAGACGATTCTTCGTGAAGCCCCCATCCTCGATTCGCCTCCGCCATTATGGCGGCATTGCCCAAGATACCTGATCAAATAAAAAGGAAATTGAAGGTCATTTGACTGCGCACATCTGGGTGTGAAATCAGTCGACAACCTGGTCTGCCAGTTGTATATTAGTGCACCGACAAATTTCTGACAGTGTTCCAGGACGTGGTGGGTTTTCGCCTGGCAAGCGTTCTCCCTATAAAAAGCCACAAATGTCCGTGTAACAACACTGCGACGTGGCCGATGTGACTCGCCACCGAATACAGTCACGGCCTAGAACAACTTACTGGCAAGCTGACCAGAATCATTATTCAATATTGCCCTGACACATCAACAATACGTTACACAATGCCTAAATGTATCGTCTCCATTACACAATTAGTGCCCTGACTGTTTACACTAGGCACGCTAAAATTCCACGTTTCGTCATTCATCGAAGGCTCTATAACTAATGACTACTCACACCATTTCCGCAGTCTGTACAACCTTCGGCTTACTGCCGACTACATTCATAGCAACGTGTTTGTTGCGAAGCAATATTGCATGTAAATAGTGATGATGCCTTGCTTGGTGTGTCTCGACAAATTCGAGAATAAACTATTTATTTATTTATTTAAGTCTTCATTGCTGCTATCCTGCTGCGAATTAGCGCAATTTCCTCGTCTTTAGAGTCAGGTCCGTCTGACGACTGGGAGTGAATACAGGATTTGGTTTTCATCAGTGGGAATACGTCACCGGAGCTACTGGTCGTCTGCTGCGGAAAACGTTCGAACGTAGCGTCTGCCTTGGCAGCTAAGTCTTCCAGTGGTGTATCTATAAACATGGACAGAAATACCAAAAATGTCTCTGGGAGACGTGCAACTCACAGCTCCTTTAACCCTTCTTCGCTCAAGAATAAGCGACCAGCGATGCGCTGAAGTTCGTAGAGCAACGCCGACGGCTTGCGATCTCCAAGCTTGAGACCATTGAGCTGTTCAAATCGAGCTCGTGCGCTGCACTGTAACTCTTTTAAAATCGCTTGCTTCATTGTTTCATACTTTGCCTCAGTTGATGGGCAGAGTAGAGTGTCTTCATCCAGCGTCACAACCGACGAAAGAAGGCGTAGGACGAGCTGCTTGCACCTCGGACGGTCCGCTGTAATGCCCTTATTTTCCAGTTCGATCTCGAATATCTTAAACCAAACCTCTGGGCTGGGTTTCATGAAACTTGGAACAGCCAAAGTAAGCATGGTTACACTGTGATACGACTCAGATGCCGCTCACGCAATGTGAGTCGAAAAGATAAACGATGAACAAAAACACGATAAAAGTACTAAAATTACGCAAGCAACAAATGAATACAGGTATTTAATCGAGAAAAAGGAATGAACTCACCAAAAAATACAAACCAGAACAAGTTGAATTCGTGCCTGCGAATCTGGGTCACCAATTTGTAGAACTAGTTAATACTAGTCTGAGACGGTGCGCGGAATAAGGCGCGGATATCAGAAGGTAATGGGAGTCGGACACAGCGGACTGTATTCGATGGGCTGCAATAAGAAGCGGACGGATGAAGCGAGAAGAGAGCGAACACGTGAGCGCGGGAACCTACAAGGCTGTCGAGTCAAGAGCCGGTTGTAAGGAAGATTAAAACGAGAAGGAGTAATGTACAATCGGTCAACAATTAAACTGTACCTGAAAGATAGTAGTTATCGTTTAGGGCGCTACAGAACGCTTTGCTCAGTACGGCGTTACGATCAAGGTTGACAAATGTGTTTTTGGCCAAAGTTCTGTTGAATTGTGGGCCACCGATTGGATTGCAATGGCATTAGTCCACTCCCCGTGAAAACACAAGCGATTGCAGATTACCCCATGCCTCAATCTTTCAAAAGTCTCCCTCGTTTTCTCGGCATGGTGAATTACTACAGCCGTTTCATACCAGATTGCTCTGGGCTACTCCAGCCATTGACCGATTTACTTAAAGGCAGGTCACGAAAATTCGAGCCCACTCAGGAAGCTATCGATGTATTCGACCAGATCAAGCACGCGTTGTCCAACACCACCGCGCCTGGTCATTTGAGGACTGATGTTGACACCACTCTCATTCTCAAGGCTGATGCGTCTAAGGCCGCCGTTGGGCCTGTTCTCCAGCAGGTAATCAGAGGTCAACCTGAGCCGCTATCCTTTCTCTCTCGCAAATTTCAGCCAGCATAGACACCATACAGCACCTTTCGTCGAGAACTTTTTGCTATTTACCTCAAGCAGTTTCAGCACCTGCTAGAAGGTCGCACATTTACCATTCTTACGGACCATAAACCACTTGCCTTTGCTTTCTGTGGTGCATCCGACCGTTTCTCCCCCAGAGAAATTCGTCGTTTGGATTATATTTCACAGTTTTCTACCGACATTCGCCAGGTTGATGCTGCCAATAACGTTGTCGCCGATACCATGTCACGTATATGTCTTCACGAAGTTTCACGGCAGAAGATTAACTTAGAAGACATAGCAGCTCATCAGGAAGGAGATCCTGAGTTTGTGCAACTGAGATCAAATCCGTCGATCAAATATCACAGTTGCCAATCATTAACTCAGACTCCAAGATTTACTGTGATATTTCTACTGGCAAGCCCCGACCTTTTGTCCCTCAGCAGTACCGCCGAATCGTCTTTGATCACCTGCATGGAATCTCACACCCGAGCATCCGAGCCACCGTCAAGCTAATTACTGATCGCTTCATTTGGCACAACATGCGCTCCGAGATCCAGCAGTGGACCAAACATTGTATCACTTGCCAAACCAGCAAGATCCACCGTCATACGATTACCGTCCCCGACACGCTTGCTCTTCCGGACGCTCGTTTCAAACATGTTCATCTTGACATCGTTGGACCCTTGCCTCCATCCAACGGTTTTGTCTACTTATTGACATGTGTTGATCGTTATACGCGTTGGCCACTTGCCGTGCCTTTACGTGATGCTTCTACAGAAACGGTGGCGCGAACATTCATTGAGAATTGGATTTCCGTCTTTGGCACGCCAGCCACTATTACTACCGATAGAGGGTCCCAATTCAATTCGGCCTTGTTTCGTGACATGAACCGCTTGCTCGGTTGTTCCCACCTACGGACAACCGCCTATCACCCAGCTGCTAATGGCATCGTTGAACGTTTCCATCGTCAACTTAAAGCTGCACTTACTGCTTCACAGTCGAACTCACAATGGTCAGAACGTCTACCGATTATCTTGCTTGGTATTCGTAACACCATTAAAGAAGACATTGGCTGTTGTCCCGCTGAGTTGGTCTTTGGCACTACTCTCAGGCTTCCTGGAGAAATGGTGCTAGACTCAAGGGTTACTGGAGAAGTTGATCCGACCTCGTACGTCACACGCCTGAGGCAACACTTCAGTTCAATTCGTCCAACGCCACCTCGAATCAGTCCTCGGAGTCAACAGGTACACCCGGATTTGCGCACTTGCCCCTTCGTTCTCGTGCGCGTCGATTCCGTCCGTAAACCTCTGACACCG
This sequence comes from Dicrocoelium dendriticum, assembly GCA_944474145.2. Taxonomy (NCBI): domain Eukaryota; kingdom Metazoa; phylum Platyhelminthes; class Trematoda; order Plagiorchiida; family Dicrocoeliidae; genus Dicrocoelium; species Dicrocoelium dendriticum. The sequence continues at coordinate 257,410,477 of OX104063.1, forward strand.
CCTTACGAGGGCCCCTTCAAGGTTTTTGCCCGGAAAGAGAAGTACTTCGTGCTGGATAGAAATGGTTATCAGGATACTGTGACTATTGACCGCCTGAAGCCGGCGTACATCGAGTCGCGACCTATACCGAAACCCACAGACATTCCTGTCACCGACCAGCCCACCTTCCCAAGTACGCCTCCTACTCAGCCCATGTCTGACACCTCTGTTCCCTCTTCTGCACCCCAAGCATCTCACGACACAAACTCGAAATCGCATCATCGAACACGCTTCGGACGTACAGTTGTTCTCCCTTCCAGACTACGGTAAATGACACCCAAGTATCGAGCTTTCGTCTCAGTGACTCACGCTCTAGGGGGAGTTCTGTAGCGCTTGTACATATCTCTCTTCCCAACTGTACTTTCCTATTCTCATTTTTAATGTGCAATGTTGTTTTAACTGAGCAACAACTGATGAAATGACTTTTTCGGGTTTCGATTCGCCTTCTGATTTCAGCTACGCGTGTTGTGCGGCTGATGGTCGCCGGTCTGCCAGCCTCGTCCATGGATCATCGGATCTAATGCGTCGATTTATTGTGCCGGCTAAGTTTCGTCTTCCGACCAGATTGTGCGACTAACTGGCGGCCTACCGAGGATCGTGCTTTACCTAAGGTTAGCTGCAGCATTCTTACTTATAGACAGAGTTCTTTTATGTAGTTAAGCACTTTCCGTTTGGCCTTTCCGCTACAAGCTTCACAAAATTAGTGGCCGTTAGAGCACCGAAGGAACGACGAATAAACCACATCATACGGAACCCTCTACAGGCAGCCTTCCTTCAATTGTCCCCAGAGTGAAACGATGAGGTATGGGTGACACTTAGCTCAACCTGCTGAGGGACAAATGCAGTTCACTTCCACCAACTACGTAGAGCTTGGGTGACTAGTACCTCAAATGCGCAGGACAGAACATTTCGCCCGAGTTATAGGCATCAACCATAAGGTTGACCAATCCCAGAGCCTATTCCAAGTCAGGACTGATCGTAGTTTCCGACGTTAGTTTCAGCATGTGCCAGGACTTACTTGGATAGCCGACAAAAGGATAAGACTCATGTCAGCGGACTGTCGTGCCGGTAGTAATATGAGCAGTGATGAACCGACAACGTAATTCCGTAGTCTAGTTGTAGGCTGCTCGTCTCGCAGGCTGGTGATCCGGAGTTCGAATATAAGTAGGAGCGGTTTTGGATCAATCCGTATCACGAGCTCTTGTGGTTGTGCTGTTGGTCGTTGTGCTTGCGCCATTATGACCCTTTCGGCGTGTTCTAGTGAGTATTATTAGGTACGCAATCGCAATTTTCACACTCCGTATGAGGGAATTGGCTGAACTGCATGCACCCGTTGTGTTAACAAGCTAGGTTGAAGCTAAGCTCATAGGTACTCTAAGGCCATGTGTTGGGGAAATACACAAAGAAGTGTGCAGGGGGAGTGCTGCTGAACGTTTCCACGACAGTTTATTGACAATCCCACGTTCCGCTCAGAATTATTTCGGAACCTCACCGGTCTCTTGGCGGACTTTCGTGCTGTTAGAGTCGCCAGGTGTGAGGAATTTTAATAGCGTGCCACATTCAGTAATGCAGTGGGAGTTGATATGGTTAGATTATATCTACAGGGAGCGAAAGCCGGTGATAACAGGGCGTTCGACGTGGAAACCGCACAATTTTGCTCGGCGACCGCCCGATATGTGTCAAGATATTTTGCCATCCGGGCGCCCATCAAGCGCTCGATCTGTCACCCATCAGGCGCCCATCGGACACCCAACAGGCGCTCGTCGGACGCTGGTGCTTATTGGATAGTGCAGTAGAACTGGCCTCCCCCTTTTTGGGAGCATGACCAATTGGTACGGTTTGCCCATTTATAATCCATTTTTATAATGGTAAAATGTCACCTGATAACGTTAAACATCATCAGCTTATGTCCCGGCTTCGGTAAAATGTATCCTCGCAGGTTAGAGACATCATAGTTTGCCCCCTTCCGAGACGCAACATGCAATTGTAAAGCAGGCGATCATTCAGCGAACCACGCAATCTGAGAAGGGCAGACTGCAGCAACTGTTTATATAAATAAACAAATGGTATATTCTTGGTAAAACGAGATACACCTACAAAGACGTGATCAAATATGCATACAAGCATAACTTCTTTGGAAGGTTAAAACATTTCGTTTTAATGAAAGTAATAAACGAAAAGCTGTAGTCCATACGAGTGAGCGTATTGTCAGGTACTAGTCAGACCAAGGAGCATGATGGCGCTGTGACGCGCAAAATCAGCCATAACAGTTGCGTCAAGATATAAGGTGGGGGTAATTTCGCCATGTAGTGATCCATGAGCACAGGAGTCAAAACAAGGTTTTGGCGCAACCAACGACCATTACGAATTCGGGATGATCTGTGCTCCATCAAAGCATTCTGCATAGTGAAATCAGTTGCACAGGTTGGGTGTAGAAGGCTGAGGACTGCGTCAGTGCGAAATGTTTAGCTGTGACTTTATTTTGTGACGAGTCACATCCGCCACATTGCAGTGTAGTTAAGCGGACATTTGTGGCATTTTATAAGGAGAACGCTTGCCAGGCAAAAACCCGCCCCATCTAGGAACAGGATGCCTTCAGCCTTGTCGCGACAGGTACAACAGCTCCTAGGCACATCCGGCATGGATGCAGGGCTTCTCCGCGAAGTGTGGATGCAACGCCTTCCGGAAAACACACAGGCCATCCTTGCCGTGGCAAGCGCTGTGCCACTCGCAGCAGTTGCAGAATTAGCAGACCGTCCCATCGAAAGACAACAGCCAACGAACAAATCTAGAACATTCACTCGACCTGGCCCCGTCGCAGCCCCAGCGATCTCCGCAACCAGTGAGCCGCTGGAAATCGACGCCTTATCATCGCAAATAGCGTCACTACAAAACCAAGTCGAGAAACTCTCCCTAGATCGTAAGCAGCGCGACCGCTGTAGCTCATCCTCTAGTCGCACACAGCGTAACCATTCAGGAGTTTGCTTTTAGCAATCGCGTTTTGGTAATATAGCCCGTAAGTGTGAGCAACCATGCAGTTTCTCCGCCGCAAAGCAGGGAAACTTTCAGGCCCGCTGGCTAGCCGAACAACCTCCTCGTGGTGTCAGCTGGGTGGTTCAGGTTTAACCCGTTCCAGCAAATAGTTAGGCGGCAGTGTTCCAGTCCGTGGTGGGTTTCGCCTGGCAAGCGTTCTCCCTATAAAAAGCCACAAATGTCTGCTTAACAACACTGTGACGTGGCGGTCATGACTCGCCACAAAATAAAGTCACTGCCCCGTGGATATCCGGATAATTCTCTCCAACCCACGGACACCAATCTCCTACTCGCATGTTGAGTACCATATCAAACACAGCAGATTAGAGCAGCACAACTACAAGCACAAAATGGTTGGCGGCATCCGGTTTCGGATTTGTCTGTCACTGTGGCAAGCCACAGGACGCCTCCGCCTGCAGAGGGACCATGGATGGCTTGCGCTGCACCACCCACAGCTCCAACCACACACCCCATATCCAGTGTACACCCGAAGGAATAAGACCGGGAGGCATGTGGATGGGAACCACGTTTCATCAACGGAGCCGGCCCACACTCCTTCGCAGGCAAACACAAGCACACTGTATTTGGGAATCAAGCGCACACAAGGCGGTGACTGGACCGTAGTACGCTCCACACTGATTGCATGGAACCACTCTTCGAGCCTAGCACGGCCACAAGAACCGTGCACCTCGTCCCCTCCAGCAACGACCAACTGTCTGCTGGAGCCAGTATGAACGATGTAGTGGGTAATAGACAGGTAGGCACCTTGTCAACATGCACATCAAGCGCAGCCACACCGGGGATATCAAACAACAGCCAAACACTTGAGAGAGAAAGGGAGAAAGAAAAAGAGAAAAACTCGATTAATGCATAAGGAAACGGTGATATAAACCTTAATTAACTAGCATATATAATAAGTTGTTTACAAACAAATCCTGGCTAAGTGCACGAGGTTAGTAAGTATAGTTCACGGAATGCCACGAACGCAAAAATGTTATGGAAATCGAATACGATTGGCTTAGGCGATGTGTGCAAGTTAATGAAATAGAGTACAAAATACACAGCTACATATACACATACACACACAATGACATACATACATACCCCCTACACAAACACAAACTGCTATGGAAAACATATCGGAGTTTTGCACATTCTTGATCATGCATCGTTATGTCAAAATGATCATGCCTGTAAAGGCGTGTCTCACCTTTTTGAGAATAAAAGATTTATTTATTTATTTATTAAGGGCGACTACCGGTGTCGGCAAAGCCCAAAGTCGTCTCATCTACATTAGGGACTATGATTCCGAGACCCAGTTCTTAATTGCAACCTGGGCGGAAGTCAGTCTCATTCCTCTTACGCCAGCTGAGCCTCACGCTTCTTTGTCGACAAGTCGCAGTGCCGCCAACGGCACGTCAATAGCCGCCTACGCTCATCGGTCGCTTACCCTGGATCTAGGTCTTCGACGCATGTTCCGCTGGGTAGTTACCGTCGCTGCAGTCACGTTTGTTCTCATCCGCAGTGATTTCCTCAAGCATTTCGACCTCTTGGTCAATGTAAAACATTAGATGATGGTCGACGCGGCAACGAAACACGGTGTACGTATCATGACCGCAGATATCGCATCTACAACTCCAGTCTACGCCTTTCCTCAGACCTATCCAGGTTACGCCAACCTCATTTCTCAGTATACCAGGCTCTTATAGCCAACGTACTCAGCTTTGCCCGTGACATACCAAGTCACGCATCACATACGGACGAACGGCCTTTTGTCTCCTGCCGTTCACGCCGACTATCACCCAAGAAACTAAAGGTGGCTAGGAAGGAGTTTGAGTGCATGCTCGAACTATTAAGTATCCGCCCTTCCGGCAGCCCTTATTCCTTGCCCCTGCAGCTGATCCCCAAGGAACCTAGTGACTGGCTCGCTTGCGGTGGTTGACACACACTCTATCGGTTAACCGTCCCAGATAGGTATCCAAGCCTACACATGAAGTACCATACCGCATGTCTCACATGTATGACAATGTACAGCAAGCTCGAGCTGGTTCGCGCCTAGCACCAGATACCTGTAGAAGAAATTGACGTTCTTAAGACAGCCGTTATCACTCCTTTCGGCTTTGTTGAATTTTTAAGCGTAGGATATGGCTGTGCAACGCCGCACAAACCTTTCAACTTTTCATCCACGACGTTACCCGTGGCCTAGACCACTTATTTTTACCTCTATGTTATTTTATTAGCCAGTTCATGGAAACAAGAACACCTCAAACAGCTTCGAACTCTTCCAGCGATTGGCCCAATATGGTGTCACAGTCAACTCGACTATGTGCCAACTCGGCAGCTCAGCTGTAAAATTCCTAGGCCACCTCCTCTCTTCGTCTTTATCGTAGTTCTTCCTGATAAGATCCACGTAATTAAGGCCTGTCCAGCTTCGACTTAGCCCAATCACCTCCGTAGATTTGGTGGTTTGGTCAATTACTATCGACGCTTTATTCCGCGCTGCGCTCAATTCATGCAGCGACTGACTGCCCTACTCATAGGAAATGAACGTAAATTCGCTTTCCATAACACAGCACAGGCAGTCTACGCCGAGCTCGTGGATGCAGTCTCCAACCTAACCCTCCTCGCTCATTCCGAATCGACTGCACCCCTTTATATTACGACTAGCGCCTTAAAGTCGCGGTAGGAGTCGTCATCTAACAACGCGTGGGTGGTCAATGACAATTCCTTGCGTTCTTCTTCAAGCGCCTGCAGCTAGCGGAATCCTGCTACATCACGTTTGGCAGAGAAGTGCTCGTCAGTTACCTAGCCATTCGTCACTTCCGGCACACACTCGAAGGCCGCGCTTTCACGGTCTACGTTGACCAGAAGCCCTCATCTTTGTCTTCAACTCTGTTTGCTACAAATATTCACCAGGTGAAGCAAGGCTCCTAGACTTTGCCACGCAGTTCACCGCTGACATACGTCATGTCTCAGATGTCGACAATGCCGTCACCGTGGCTCTCTCATGCGTCAACCTCACTCTCCAGTCTTTGCCTGCCGTCGACTTGCAGCCATGGCGTCGGCTCGGCCTCAAGACGAGGACATACAGCGCACCCTGCAGTCCAGTGCGTTGCAAGTGCAATCTGTTCCTCTACAAACCACGGAAGGAATCATTCTCTGTGACACGTCCACAGGTTGTCCTAGGCTCTTCGTGCCCGCCTCCTACAGACGCGCATTCTTTGACGCACTACACTCATTGTCACATCCCGGTATCCGTACGTCCTTGAAAATGGTCACCGAACGTTTCGTTTGGCCACTCGTAAACAACCCTGTTCGTACCTGGGCTCATGCCTGCCTGTTTACCAAAATACACCGTTACACCTGTAGTCCTCTTGGTTAATTACCTGCCCCAGACTGTCGGTTCTCGCATGTACACTTAGACCTGGTGGGTCCCTTGCCACCTGCACAGCGTTTCGTATGATTCTTATTTGTGTCAACCGCCTTACCTGATGGCCAGCAGCCAATCATGTAGCAGACTGCACAGCTGTGACCGTTATCCGAGCCTTCTTAGACCGTTGAGTCCCGCACTGCGGATGCCCATCCACCAGTACAACTGAGCGAGGAACGCCTTTCGAAACTTCATCATTCGATACGTTCTGCAACCTTTTAGGCTGCTGCATTCACACCACAGCGTAGTACCCAGCAGTCAACGGGTTAGTTGAACGCTCCTATCGACAGGTAAAGCTCGCTCTGCGCCTCCTCCGACCCTAGCTGGCGCGGAATCGTTTCGAGCTTATGCTTAGGCACTTGCAAAAACATCAAAGATGACTTGCATTGTGCGCCAGTGGAGCTGCTGTAAGGCACAAAGTTAAAGTAGCCTGGAGAATTCGTTACACTGCCGCATCGTCTGGTATGCTTCCATTTCAGCCCATGCGTTCACTACGCCCGACTCCGCCTCGTGAGCAGACTAGAGATATGCAAATGCGCAGCGGGCTGCCTATCTACACTCACGTCTTCCTCTGCATCGACGCAGTGCGGCGCCCTCTCCAGCCTCCCTACACTGGCCCTTGCAGAGTTCTGCAACGTACTACAAAACGTTTCACTTTAGACCAGAATGGTCATCAAGCAACGGTGTCCATTCACCGCCTCAAAGTGGCTTTCTTTGACGAAGTACTTGCAACCCGTCCTGATGCTACCACACAATCACCCGCACCTGCGAGGACTTCCCGAGCATTGGATATCCCGAAACCCTCGGTTCCCCTTGACCCTCAAGCTACCCTGCCTTAACCCCAGGCAACCGACATACGCAGTTGAGAGGTAAACGTCCGGTCCGTTTTGCAGATTTTGTAAATGTTTGCTATTTCCATTAACGCTCCAATTTCGGCTTTAGTGGTTTTGGGCGTTTTATTCACAAACGTTTAGCCAAATGGACAAAATACCCAAAAGATTTTGAAAGGCAATACGTCTGCATCTATCATGCATGCCGTCTTCCCCCTTCCGCGTCAAGCCACTTACTCCGACCCCTACCTAACCTCTCCGTGTTCTACCTTCTAGAAACACAACCGCAGAACTGCCAAGGCAACTCTCGAGTAACTCGCCGACTGGCTCAACGCAACCCCCGAGTGACTAGCCAGCCTACCCAAGGCCGTCTTTCTGATCCAAAGAAAAGTCAGTCGCCCACGGCCGCTGATAGCGCCGAACGTTCCAAGCAGCTGAAAATTTAACTACTAACCACCGTACAAGTAGCAAGTCACAAGTAATATGTTTCTCCAGCGGTTTCCTTGGCTGCGGTATGGTATATAACAGGGAGGTATTCTGGATGCCACAACCTCGCTATGGCTTCGGATACCGCTGATACCAATACGCTCGTTGAGACCACCAGTGGTCCAGCCACACCCAAAGGGATACATGGTTGGAGTTGCCAAACAGGTTGTTGAGGGTCTGAGCAGCCGCCTGTATAGCAACGCCCACGAACTGGCCCACTACATCAAGCCATTCGAGCGAATCTTTTGGTCATACCACAGTGTTCGAACGTCGAAGGTGGATTCATCCGGCGAGAAGACACTGATAAAGTATCAGTGCCACCGGAAAGGGCTTGCCCGCCATCCTAACGAAGGCAAAAGATGAAGACTATTGGATCATACACATTGCGAGGCGTATTTCGATGTTGGTAGGCTGCGGACTTCGTTCAGAATAACCAGGTTGCAAGTGGTGCTTAACCACGAGCTCCTTGGAGACGAAGCATTACCGTGGTTAAGTAGAAACCGTCGGTTAGAGCCGGAAGTGCTGGAGATAATCAGGCCAATGCTTAAACGCCGAAGCGGATGTTTCAACACCCACGTCTACGTCCGATCAAGTTCGGAAAATAACTGACGAAAGCGGACGTCGTCAACCTTCCTGCTTCCAAACGCCTGCAGATGAGCCAGCAGCAGGATGACTAGTGCTGCGACTTACGGCATACAGGACACGAAAATGGGGGAGTTCATACATCGCTGCTTGAAGATGGTACTACTGAATGGGCGAATTGGCTTGTGAGCAGCCATACGACTGTCAGAGATGAGCGCGAGGTATCTGCTAAGGAACCGACAAAATGCGATATCGGATGAATCTCGTCGCGACTTCAGTATTGTCGGTCATCTTAATTTGGACCGTTTGCGCCGCCGATTGCTGTAGTACGCTATTTTCGTAATAGCGTCTGACTTGCGTTCAACGTATCCGGCTGTGGTTTTCAGCAACGGTGATCAAGCAACTGTTTCCAGCGATCGTTGACTGGAGACTGTGAAGCAGGCCAGCCGTAGGTGCACAGATAAAATTAACATCGGAGTAGGGCTACCATGAAGACACCTCCTGCAGTTCGTACAGCTTAAGAGCGTGGATGTCAACGAACTGCCGCTCAGCCGACGGTAGACGCGGGAGAATAATGGAGCACTTGCCGTTTCAAGCGCCGTTGGACGCGCCAATAAGCCGAAGGCAAGGGTCGTGTGACATTTTCGATATGACGTTGAACGACCTACATGCCCTGTATCAGCCACTGAAGCCAGCACACTTCGCTCTGTATACCGCGTGGCAACATAGTTTTGTTCAACAAGCCGGCTCGCAAGCAATGCTCCCGTTCACGTTCACCCTCCATTGCACCTGGCCAAGGACGCAAACACTGCCGATTACAACAAGGTGCCGGAGTCCACATTTCTGTCGGCATTGCCGGAGGGATTGGCTCGTCGGCCACCGATAACATGGTCTTTAATAACGAATGGAATGTGGCAATTGCAAGCTTGGATGCAGAAGGAACTATACCAGCGGCTTTTCCTGGTGCACAGCCGACTGGCGCTGTTCACGACGCAAGGCGTGAACCCCGGAACGAAACAGCTGGCGTAGAGACCAACCATACAATTTTGCTAGAGTTGGTGATCGATGACCATACAGGCGCAGAATGCGGCTTACAAGATGGAGAAGAAAAAGAAGGGCGTACAATACACTGGGTTCAATCCCCGTATTGCACGCATTGGTCTTATCGAAGCTGTCTAGTGCAGCCCCATAATAAACGTGTTTTGTGCTTTTCTGCGAACAGATATTTAAACGATAGTGCGAAGTGAGTTGGTGGCCCATTCGCAGCCCAGACGTATCAACGTCCTTTTTTGTTCTGCCTAGCTGCATGCGCGCTAAGGATATAAGTAAATATACGTCGCGTTACTAATACTTTCATTGTCATGTAACAATGAAGGCGGATGTAATTTTTTATTCTGTTTACGTCCACCGCATAAAGCCAACCCCTCAGCGTGGTGCGGTGGTGTAACCAGTTGTTAATTGCGCCAGCACGGCTCTGGTGGTTTCACATGCGTCAATAGTGCTAGATAATCATCCATATATGATTCGTCTTTCCTTCAGGGTATCGACGAATGGAATGAACGAAAGTATGAAGGAAAATCTCTGATGTGCAGTGTAAAACAAATAGAACGCTTATGATGAATCTTTACGTTGCTCCATACTATCGACTTGTGCAATGTACGCACATAATACACATTGTGGCGACCGTTGTGTTTACTTATCCATGGTGTCGCGTTCGTTATTACACATGCTCAGGGTGAAGGTGTTGCAACCCCATGTACCGCCTCTTTCCGTAAGAAGAGGTGGTTCGCTTATGTTCAGACGTGTATGTGAAAACGTGCAACACTACCTTGTAGTGAATTCCATTAGGCAACCTAGGGCTAATGACTTTTAGCGTCGGCTGCATGCTATTGGGTCGCAACAACAAGTATAACCATTTTCCGAACAGACTGCCCTCTTTGTAAGTGGCGCCATTTATAATTGGACTACTTAGTCCCAACCTTTTGATAATTGAGCGCGTTACATGTTACAGCTACAAAGCTTAAAATGCAGTGCTGCTGTCGTCATCTTTTAGAACCCAACATAGCAACTGTACCGATGTTAGTAATTGTTGATGTAGGCGTTTGTTTGTCCGTGCAAGTAAGTAGGCAGCGAGTAACTAGGTGGAAAGTTGATGCCCGAGCTTGTTAACGACATGTCAGTCGCACGACAATAATACCTGAATGTGCTTGGAAAGAACCCCGATACCAAAGTGCGAAAATGAGTGGGTATTGTGCTCATGGCACCGTAGTAGTAATCATTAGCAGCACACATCGTGAACAGTGCATACCCCACCCGCAGAAAAGCGGAGACGGATAGTAGGATAAGCACGGAATGATTTGCAAAACTGAGTCGTAATAACGGACGAAGCCAGATTAGGATGTTCAACAGCGAAGCTGCTAGCCGCGCCAAGGGACACCAGCAAAAACTGGAATAAGGACGCCCGAAAGTAGTGAATGGCAATGCAAGCACAATTAAACACACCTTGGTTGTTTAGGTGTAAAAACAGTGAGACAAACCGTCGACTGGGAACAGCAGTTAAAATAGTGTGAAAGTAAAGGTGGTTACATGAAAGAACAGAAGGTGCGGCGGAATGGAAAGCAGCTCGAGAACGTGTATGCCGAGTTGGGAAACTGGTCGAGGACCAAAATAGTCGTGTACCGACGGCAGCGAACGTACTGGTTCACAAATGACCACGGCGAAAAATTACCACATATAACGCTTATTTCCAACCGTCGTATGAATAATACACAAACCAAACGGCTGAGGCAGTGCGTATATTTTTCCTAATCTATTACGCCTTTGCAGAACCCAGTAGAGCCAATTCACCGCATATAATAATAATTGCAACCTATGTTAAGAGAAGTACGGAAGACAAAGAACAGACGTGAACACTGACAGGATGTACCAAGTTCCAGTTATTCAGCTAACCACGTATAAGCAATGGCAGTGTGACATGATGGCTGAAGTCGTTGTGTAATGCATGCAACTAGTTCTGCTGGTTATGACTTCGACGAATTACGGATCCTCACATCCATGCCTAGTGTATGTATGGATCTGCTCCCCACTGCCTTGTGGGTCAGGCTATTGAGCCAAAGGCTCCGGGTGGAGTCCCTCAAGCAAACCTCCGAAGCACGACCACCTCGCGTGCGATTGCCCACTAATGCACTCGTATGCCTGCGCGTAAAGCACTCAGCATCGGATGCTGGAACGTGCGCACACTACTGGACCGGAACTCCAGCGAGCGCCCGGAGCGACGTACTGCACTCGTCGCGATGGAGCTGGCGCGCTACCACATCGATATTGCGGCGCTCAGTGAAACTCGGCTCGCTGAGCAAGGTAAGTTGCATGAAGCGGGTACTGGCTACACATTCTACTGGGTGTGCAATGCCGCCTCAGCACCACGTGAACATGGGGTCGGATTTGCAGTATCCGTTTGCCTCCATGGCCAGCTGGTGGGTGAACCAAAAGGCATCAGCGCGCGATTGATGACTGTTCGCCTACGACTCGGAAGAGGTAGGTTTGCTACTTTCATAAGCACGTACGGTCCGACCATGTGTTATCCTGATGACACGCGTGATCAGTTCTACACTGAGCTATCCTCCGTGATGCGGTCTGTGCCGAGGAGCGACCGACTATTTCTGCTGGGTAATTTCAACGCGCGTGTTGGGCGTGATGCATCGGTGTGGACAGATGTTATCGGTGCGCATGGCATTGGTTCAGCAAATGCGAACGGTGACAGGCTGCTCTCACTGTGTGCCACTCACGGCCTGACGATCACGAATACTCGGTTTGCACTGAGTGCGAGTGATATAGCAACTTGGACGCACCCACGGAGTGGTCACGCTCACCTGCTCAACTATGTCATTGTACGTCAGCGTGATATGCGTGAAACGCACATGACACGTGTACCGCGTGGAGCTGAGTGTGGCACTGCTCACAAGTTGGTGCGGACCAAACTGTACATATATTTGCGTAAATCGATGTATTGCACTCCCGCCGTGAATCGGCATAAATTTAACATTCCCTCCCTCGGTACTGTGGCGAAACGTACTGAGCTGGAGAAGGCGATGGCTGCACGTCTGTGTGATGTGGACTGCATAGTGACAGTCGGCGACCTGTGGTAACACATTCGCGATCAGGTGACAGCTGCTGCCGAGGAGACCATCGGACGCGCAAACTGTAAACGGCCTGATGGGTGTGGTGACAACAATGCGACGATTGGTGCACTGGTCTCGGAGAAGAATGCAGCTTTTGCTGCACATATTGCAGATCCCAGTGACTTGGGAAAGAGTAGTCAGTTTCGTAAATTTCGACGGCGACTGACCCGAGTGATCCGTCGCATAAAAATGCATGGTGGACAGAGAAGGCGAAGCAGATGGAATGCTACGCCGAACGCCGCCAACACAAGGAATTCTTTGACTCCTTGAAGGCAGTGTATGGACCGAGATTGGAGCCGCTGAGGACACTGATCGATGGTAGTTCCGGCGGTGCCTGCACACAGCCTGCAGACATAATGCAGATCTGGCGGAAACACTTTGCCTGTCACTTGAACAATCGTTCAGAGATCAACTGGCCTACAGTGAACGGTCTCAAGCAGCACGATGTGAAGACGAATCTGGCGGACACACCGACACTGGATGAGACGCAGAGAGCACTGGCTCAGCTGTGAAACGGCAAGTGTGCCGGAGCCGACCGGATCCCGCCTGAATTATTGAAACACGGCGGACCCGCGTTGTTGATTGCGCTGCACCACTTGGTGCAACGTGTATGGATTGAGGAGGAGGTGTCTCCTGAGCTGAAGGATGCCCTTGTGCTACCACTGTACAAGGGCAAAGGTAGCAAGCAATGTTGCACGAATAATCGTGACATCAACTTGCTGAGTTGTGTGGGCAAGGTGATTGCCCGAATCCTGCTCAATCGCCTCGTGAGTCAGATTGTGGAACCTAACGTGGCGGAAGAGCAATGCGGATTCCGTTCGGGTCGCAGCACTATAGATATGGTGTTTGCGGCTCGTCAGTTGCAAGAGAAGTGCAGAGAACGACACCAGCCGTTGTACTTGCTTTTTGTTGATTTCACCAAGGCATTTGAGACGGTGAATCGCGAGGCATTGTGGCTGGTGTTGGGTAAGTTTGGTTGCCCGCGTAAGTTTGTAAGTTTAATTGTATGTCTGCACAGTGGTATGTGAGCGATGGTGCAGCTGAGTGGAGAGACCTCGGATGACTTTGCAGTTGTCACTGGTGTGAAGCAAGGCTGCGTCTTAGCTCCTGCCCTGTATAATATATATCTTCATGCAACGTTGTCTTGTGCTTTTGATGCCGCTTGTGCTTATGGTGTTCTTGTGGAGTACCGTATTCATGTGGGTTGCTGAACATCCGTCGTTTCGGTGAGAGAAATCTGGTCTGTGAGACAACTATCCGTATGTTGCTGTTTGCTGACGACTGTGCGTTGTTTGCACACAGCGCGGCTGAGTTGCAGCACATGGCTAGTGCTCTGGCTTCGACGGCGGCAAAATTTGGGCTCACCAGCAACACAAGCAAAACTGTCTGTCTCTTTCAGCCTTATCCGGAGGTGCAATATTCAATATTGCCGCGAATCAGCATTGGTGCTGAAGTATTGGAAACCACCTTCCGCTTCAGCTACCTTGGGAGTGTGATGTTGACTGATCAGCAGCTACACAGTGAGCTGCGTATCCGCGTGTAGAAGTCAGCGGCGCATTCGGGAAGCCTGAGTACGGAGTGTGGAACAACGAGCAGCTTACCGTTGGCACGAAGCTGATGATATACAAATCCATGGTGCTGTCCGTTCTTCTATACGGCAGTGAAACGTGGACGATGTACCGGCGGGATGTACTATATCTCGAGCGGTTCCATCAGCAGTGTCTGCGACGGACTTTGCGCATCGGCTGGGGCGGCAGCGTTGCAGACACGGAATTGTTGCGCCGAAGTGGGATGTATGCAGTGGACTGCATACTTTTATTGAGACACCTGAGGTGGATCGGTCATGTGTGCCGTATGGATTCGATGCGGATACCGAAGCAGCTATTATATGGTCAGCTGAGTATTGAGAAGCGGCATATAGGTAAACCAAAGTTACGTTACCAGGACATGATTAAAGTGAGCCTCACTAGTTCTAATCTTGATCGCGGGTCATGGGAATCAAAGGCGGTTGATCGGCGTGCATGGCGCGATCTAATCACGAAGGCAGTTGCCAAGGTGCAGGAGAAAGCCCTCATGCATGCAGAGAAGAAGCGGCAAGCACCGATGGGTTGATCTCCATGGACATCAAGCGCACGGTGCTGTAGAACCTACGGTCGAGAGTACATTAGTCAGGCAGGCTTAGTGAGCCATGAGCGAGGCCACTCGGGACTACTACCGAAGCGACGACGGGTCCTGCAGAGAAAGTAGGCAGAACCGGCGCTGCGTTTGTAGGTACGCTGCATTCGATTTACTAACCGCGTGCTTGCATGATAAGTCTCTTTATTTCAGGTGGTGGGTTTTCAATTTTACCTTGATACTTTCTTTTCTCATATAAATGTCTACATGTACTCTATTCCATTAACTTGCACACCTCGCTTCGATTTCCATAACATTTTTGTGTTCGTGACATTCCGTAAAGTATACTTTCTGACCTCGTGAACTTATCTAGAATTCGTTTGTAAACAACGTATTTCATATGCTCATTAAATTAAGGTTTATGTTACCGTTTCCTTATGCATTAATCGAGTTATTTTCTTTGTCTCTCGGTCTCAGGTGATTGGCTGTCGTTTGATATCCCCGGAGTGGATGCGCTTGATGTGCATGTTGACAAGGTATGTACCTGTCCATTACCCACAACTCCCTCCATCTGGCTCCAGGAAATAGTTGGTCGTAGTTGGATGGGACGGGGTGCACGGTCCTTGTGGCCGTGTTAGGCTCGAAGAGTGGTTCCATGCACTCAGTGTGGAGCGGACTACGGTCCAGCCACCGCCTTGTGTGCGCTTGATTCCCCAAATACAGCGTGCTTGTGTTTGCCTGTGAAGGAGTGAGGGCCGGCTCCGTTGATAAAACGTGATCCCATCCGCATGCCTCCCGGTCTTATTCCTTCGGGTTTACACTGGATATGGGGTGTGTGGTCAGAGCTGTGGGTGGTGAAGCGCAAGCCGTCCATGGTCGCTCTGTAGGCGCAGGCGTCCTGTGGATTGCCACAATGACAGGCAAATCCGAGGCCGGATGCTGCCAACCATGACAGTTTTAATGCTCCACCGCGTGAAAGCCGTGCAGGTTTGTTGAAGGGGATAGTGAAAGCACGCACTTTGCAGCAGCTATGCTTATGTCGTTGATAGGAAAGGCACTAGCAACTTTCTATTCCATCGAGCAGTTTGCCGTGTACGATGGAACATTTAAGTTGGGCGCGTATTGTTCCTCACACATACTGTAATGTGGGCTCAGAAACGCGCAACCCACCTAACGCTGCGATATCCGTTGCGTCAGCCTTGTGTGATGTATAATATGTGGTTAATGAACTGATTGACTATCGTCGCATGACGTGGGACGAGAGAAGCTACCGGGATGTCAGACTTATAAAGCCAGATTAATGGGAGCCATTGTCCTTGTGTATAAGACGGATTACCAGTGCGAGATGAACGCGAATACCATAGAGAACTCCATAGCTAAGTCGCCCAGGTGCATTATGCGGAACAACTTGATTGCATCGGTACCATGTTAAAAATTTGGCGCAATTGCACGCATGGCACAATAGGCTACATAGCGTTATAGTTTCATCTTATACTGGTAAGCTCTAGGTGTAACCACCTTTGCGTGCTTATTTTGACCTGTACGCAATTGGCACAGAACATTTTGACAGTGCGTGATTTCATAAACATGGTCCATAAAGATACACGCAGTTCACGAGCATGGACACAACTCTGCGTTTATGCGAGCACGATAAACCAGTTCGCTGGTTAGCTTTGTAATTGTAACTTTAAGCACCATATGAACGTGAGAATCTATGACTAAAAAAGGTCTCACGTGCGACACCTTGCTATTCGGCTTATCCTGCCAGTGACAACTGTTGTTACATGCAGTATATTATCAGCGCAATGGCTGCTTTGTGCTTCTGGTACCGACAGATGTTCTCCATTCCCAGTGAACTTGGTACATCCTCTCAGTTTTCACGTCTGTGCTTTGGATTCCGTACTTCTCTTAACATAGGTTGCAATTATTATTATATGAGGTGAGTTAGCTCTACAGGGTTCTGCAAAGGCGTAATAGATTAGGAAAAATATACGCACTGCCTCAGCCGTTTGGCTTGTGTATTATTCACACGACGGTTGGAAATAAGCGTTATATGTGGTAATTTTTCGCCGGTGCGTTCTGCGACGATGTGGTCAATTGTGAACCAGTACGTTCGCTGCCTTCGCTACCCGTCTATCTTGGTCTTCGCCCTTTTTTCTAACTACTGCCTACAAGTTTTCGACCTGCCTTCCATTCCGCCGCATCTTCTGTTCCTTCATGTAACCACCTATACTACCACACCATGCAAGCAACTTCGATTGCCCGAAGTAAGCGCTCGCGTTCCATAGGAGCCGTACTGGGAAACGCATAGCCGCAAGAGTTTCAGCCTGGCACTTACGAAGTTGACCAAGTAACCTGACCTGGGGTGCTTTCATAACTCAACAAAACCACTGCGTCCGGTTGATCCGCAAAGAAAAGCTCCTGCACCAAGATAGCTTAGCGGTGAAATACGGTACAAAATCTAAGTTGCTGTATACACACGTCAGGAGGCTCCGCAGAATGCGGCGCGGTATCCCGGTTTTACGTGCACCAGATGGTCTTGCGCAAACCGCACAAGATGCAACCAACGTGCTTCGCCAACACTGCATTCATACTTTCCGGAGTGAAGCATCATTTCATCCGCTTTTTACAAAGTCTAAATGCAGTGGATTGCGGAATGCGTTTGCTATCTTTGCTAATTATATGAATGCAACATTAGAAATTGTGTGAGGAAGGAAAACGTATGTACAGTGTTTTCAATGGCCAGTGCCCAATGGGACATGATGTATTTGATGCCAGAAACACCACCTACAAACTCTGTAAGCGTGAGGAGGAAGGTTCTGACGTCGTTCTCCATCTCCCGTTAGAGAAAAGCACTGACAAACGGCAGTCGTTTCTGATGGCCACCGACTAGAAGCTGTTAGTATAAAAATATCTGTTGGTTAGTGAAGAAGATGGTATCAATAAGCAAAATGTCAGGAAACCAGGAGTAGCGCTCCGGCCTCACGGGTGTGGAGTAGACCCATTGGTTAATCCGATGCTTTAGTCGCGCCAACACCCGGCTCGCCCTCGCCGGATAAACTGTGATTCCGAGTCCAGTATTTATCCTAAAACAGTGCAGTTTAAGGTACCTAACCAAAAAGCACGTTACCTGGATTTTTGCGCGCGAACACGTGCCTCGTTGGGTTGACGACGTCCGCGTTCGTCAATTATTTTCCGAACTTCGATCGGCGTAGAACTGGGTGTTGAAACATCCGCTTCGGAGTTTAAGCATTGGCCTGATTATCTCCAGCACTTCCGGCTCTAACCGACGGTTTCTACTTAACCACAGTAATGCTTCGTCTCCAAGGAGCTCATGGTTAAGCACCACTTGCAACCTGGTTATTCTGAACGAAGTCCGCAGACTACCAACATCGAAATACGCCTCGCAATGTGTATGATCCAATATTCTTCGTCGTTTGCTTTCGTTAAGATGGCGGGCAAGCCCCATCCGGTAGCACTGATACTTTATCAGTGTCTTCTCGCCGGATGAATCCACCTTCGACGTTCGAACACTGTGGCATGACCAAAAGATTCGCTCGAATTGCTTGATGTAGTGAGCCAGTTCGTGGGCGTTGCTATACAGGCGACTACTCACACCCTCAACAAACTTACGTTCGACGCTAACGGTCCCACGCTGTGCTTCTTGTTCACAGTCGTCGTTGAATGATCTTGCGGTAGAGCCTTCGATGTAGCCGCAACGACCTTCCCCCTTGGTCAATGATCCTTTCATCCCCTTGCAACACGAAACTGTAACCCCACCGCCATCCGTGCCCCAGATATCATCAAATGGCCAATTCACTTTCCTTAACCACGGTAAAATTTCACAATACTTACAAGCTCGTTAGTACTATATATTTAAATGCATTCGTATAGTTACATCTTCTCAGGTTGTGGCGATAGCATCAGCCTACAGAATGTCTTGAATATTGTCTTGAATATTTAGCCAGATTTCAAAAATGGATTTCATTCGTAAGTTATAAACCCTATCGGCAATGTATGCCGCTAAAGCTTCCGCATAGAAATGGTTAGTTTTTAAATTCGCAATATATTAATAAGTAAAGCGTTGTGACTTAATGTAAAGGAAACCAAAAGCGCTATCATTATATTGCCTATGTTCATTGCATTGATCAGAAGTCCCACGATTAGGTTTCGACGTGCGTGGTTGTTGTCCGCACCGGGGATAAAATAGTACGGTTGTTGAAGTAACTGAAGGTAAGCAATGAGTACATGAAATCTGTTTGGTTTGGATGAGGTGGTAGTTTGTGTAACCAAGGGAAGCGTGCTTTCAAAGGAGTGGGAAACATGAAGCACATGTGAGACGAAAGTATTTAATTGAGTTACCTGTAAATTATCGGGGCATGGCTTGATTGCTGCGTGCGATACGGAGAACGCAAATGGGGGAAACATACTGAAACAATTAAGTGTATGTAAGTCCTGCTTGTGACGATTTGGTGAATAAATGTAGAAATGTGATATATAGAGACTTATGCGGCCGCAATGTATGAATAGCGAAATCAGTGGTATTATAAGGGGGATCACCGGGGTGAAAAGACGGTGGTGCCCGATCGTTTTGACCGGTTACCACCTGATCATGTGTGTTAGAAGTAACATTGTAAAGCAATTTATTATGTCATGTAGCATATGTTCAGGATGTGAATCAGTAAGTACTATGTAATTAATAAAAGCATGTTTCGTTTACCGTTTAAACGCGCCATATGCTGGGATAGTCCAAGTTCGCTGTTCATCAGCGGGCTTGTTTTGTCACGTGAGAGAGTCGCCGCTGGAAGTCAAGCGTTTTACTTTGGTCTCCTATTTTATTAGTGCTTAATAGTTTCCACTTCTCCATTCCTTCTCGTCTCGTGTTCCATGTGGCTGCATTCGGTATCAGGCCATTTATGTGTTCACATTGCTTAGTTCATGTAAGAACACGTATGGTAAGTCTGTCCTATTTGGACTCTACCATATTGGTGGTTCCTTGCTCAGAAACGACACTCAGGAGGGAGCTTTGAGAGTGATACTTTCGTCTGATCTCAAATCTAATGAAGACACCAAGAAAAGGTCGCTGCGGCCCATAGGAGGTTTCCCTCTGTACACAGAGAGTCTCTCGTCTGACCCCGGGGATATTCCGACTCTTGTTTACTTCACGTGTACGCCCGCTTCACGAATACGGGCTACTTGCCGCCTACCCTCTTACGAAATTGGAATGTGATATGATTGAAAAGGTTTAACGGCGTGAATCCAACTCTGTTCCTGAGCTGCGGGACCTGTCCTATTCTCCCCGACTCAAACAACTGAAGCTCTTTTCCCTGGATTACCGTCGTCATCGCGGAGACTTGATCTTCACCCAACGTGTGCTTAGAGGAGAGTTGGGGAGGGAACTACAGGAATTCTTTCATCTCAACACAGAGAGTTCAACAAGAGGCCACAGTTTGAAACTGTTCAAACCGAGGAGTGATCGAGTGCGATCCAGCCTGGCTTTATTCACTCGCGTTGTGAATGACTGGAACCGCCTTCCGGAGTCCATCGTCGTTGCCGAGGCTGAGGAACGTTGCAAGCATTAACTGGATTCTCATTTTAGTTTACGGGAATCCAGCTGTTCCCAATGCAGCTTCAGTGGTTCTCTTTGGGAACTTGTTCCGCAATGACCCAGGTTATCTCCGCAACGATTGGGAAGTAACGGAGCTGACAAAGGAAGTTCCTTCTGCTCGCTATCATCCAATGGTCCAATGACTTAATGAAGCCGCGTAATGCTGAGTGAAGAAAATATCAACAAACTCGGGGCTTCCAACGTTGGCTACCATACAAAAGGTGTCGAAACGTGGCTATTAAGTTACAGCGGCAGGCGAAGTACTCATATGAGCTTAGGTTGGCTAAGTTTGCGAAAACAAATCCCAAGTGGTATTACAGTTATGCCTAATCAAAAGCCTCTCTAAGAGAGGTGGTGGGCTGTCTCACCATGGAGCACGGTACTCAGACTGTAGACGACGTTGATAAAGTAGAAGTGCTGCTACGTGTCTGCCAAAACCTGCATCGGAAGGATAGTGGGTCAGGCTTGCCATCACAGCCGCACTGCTCAACTAGCTATACAATGCGGAAAATTGTTCTCAATGTGTCAGACGTCTTCAGAGTGTTCGCCAATTTGAACCCTTATAAATCAGTTGGTCCTGATAGTGTAGATCCCGCCATAGTTAAGCCTCTGGCTGATATCTTTCAGTATCCTGTAGCGGGGTTATTCAACCAGACTCTTCAAGAAGGTAAGCTGACACGTGATTGGAAGTAGGCGACTATTGTTGACATCCACAAAGGGGGTTATAAGTCGGTGCCTCTTAACTACAGGCCTGTTAGTTTGACCAGTATCACGCTGAAGTGCTTGGAAAAGCTCATAAGAAATAGGATCTGTGAGCACTTGACTGAGCACAATCTAATTAGAGCGGAACAGCATGGTTTTCTTACAAAAAAGTCTCGTCTTACCAATTTGTTTTGCTCTTTAGACGAGAGTACTCGATGTCTTGATAGTGGGATGTCGGTACAGGTTTGCTATTTCAAGTTCAGTAAAGCCTTTAACTCAGTGAATCATCGATTTTTAATTGAGAAGCTGACATAGTTTGTGTTATACTCTTCTCACTAGACGCAATTCCAAAAATAACAATTTACTGCTCCACAAAACGTCTAGCCCAACCGAAGAAAAAAGCACAACGCCGATGACCTTGACAAAATAAGGTATTAATCACCGCCAATGAACCTCGTACAACTATTACGGACCTTGCCTGTATTTATAGGTCCCCAATTGACGTTCGATTTCTAGAATTGGATGGTCAGCTACCAAGGTTAGTGGTTCCCCATATCTTTTGCCGAGGTGTCAGATGTGTTTTAATCACAAATTCGTCGGTATTCTGAAGAAATCCGATCCGTTGCACGGAGCCGCAGTGCATAACTGATGCCAGATATTTCATCTCTTGCCGTGCTATCACTTCTTTGGGACTGCCCTGGGAGACAAATGTTTCATGTTAATCGTGAGCATCAGTCTTGAACCGCAAACTCAAGGCGGTGATGAATATACGAGTTGATCAATAAGGACACAATCTGTCGCTCAAAATTGTCGTAAAATCACCGCAAAAGCCGTAATTTCACAATTGTTGCATTTGCTACTCTCGGTTGTTGAAGTGAATTTTCTAGACTTTCTTGAGCAATGCTACCAAATTCCTTTTCCCTGGTTACACGCTGTAGAACGTTCCGCCCCTGTTGATATGCGTGAGTGAAGTTGTGGGACTTTGTAGGGTTAAGGGGAGTTGTTTCAGTTCTGTCAACTCAAAAAACTGGTCCAGATCGTTCTGAAGATAGGCATGGTTAGATGCTGAGCGGATAGTTCTCCATCTCTCCGCATCATTTACAAATATTTGCACAGGGGGTTAAATATCCGCTGCGAGTTCGCTGGTATGGAGTAGTGTCGTGGACAGATCGTTGGAGACGCACAACTGTCGGCGTCTGTCGTGGCAAATGTCCCTGTGGTGGTTCTTCTTGGTAGGCAACCCTTCAATCAAGTAAGCAGTGCCAGTTATCCCTTACTCATAAACATTTAGAGAACTGAGCGGCTGACTCTATCTAAGGTTTTGGGAGTGGTGGTTCAAGTAGTTCCAAAGCACTAAGTATCTACACTCTTCACTTTGAAGATTCATCAACCACAACGCCTCACACACAAAGCCTGAGCCAAAGACATAAACATGTCATCCTGCCGTAGCTGAAGAACAATTCCGAAACTCAGGCTAGTCGCACTACCTCGCCGTAGCTGCTAACTCAACTACCATTTTGAGAAAAATTCCGTCAAAACCAAAGGACAGACAAGAAACAGTCGCAAAATAGAATCTCATGT
>OX104063.1:257433560-257459533 GCA_944474145.2 Dicrocoelium dendriticum
CCAAGATGCGACGTCAAACGTCATTACTATTAACTCGATGTTGCTACCAAACACGAGCGATCGTCCTTAAGCAACCGTTAGCGAAGGCAGAAGGAGGACGTTTGTCTTCGCCGCGAATCGGCAAGGATTCGCTCCCATACAACAAACCTGAGCGAACTGATGCGCTGTAAATGCGGCCCTTTAGTGAGAATGAGACGTCACGACGACGACACAAGTGCCTCAGATTGACAAATGCTGATCTAGCTTTAGCGATACGAAGCGAAACTTCTTTGTTGATAGTGCCGTCAGCAGAAACACAGCTCCCAAGGTAGACGAAACTATCTACCTGTTCAAATTGTGCACCTTCGAGAGTGAGCACGGGAGCAGGTGAAAGCCAATCCTTGAGCAGTACTTTACACTTCGATGGGGCGAAGCTCATGCCATACTTAGATGCTTCAACCGCCAAACGATCCAGAATGAGTTGCATACCTGAGGATCGTCACCAAGTAAGGCGATATTATCAGCATAATCTAAGTCGGTCGCGCGCTTACCCGGTAGAAGCTCTAGGCCAAAATGTTGGAAACCTTCTAGAGCATTCGACAGAACGTCTTTGATTGCGAAGTTGAAGAGGAATGGGGACATAGGGCAGCCCTGTCGCACACCGCTATTGACAGCGAATTGCGAGGAAAGCTTGCCATAGACCCTCACTCTGCCGGATGTATGAAGATAAAGTGCTCGTAAGATGGCGGTATATTTCTCTGGCACCCCGTTCTTTAGAAAGCAACGCCATAAAGCAGGTCGATCAACGGAGTCAAAAGCGGCACTTATGTCTAGGAATACAACGATAGTGGGCCTGTGATAAATGTGTCGATGTTAAAGGAGTTGGTGGAGCGTGAAGATTTGATCCACGCATCCGCGGCCAGGACGGAAACCAGCTTGTTCTTCACGGTAGTATGATTCACATACTGAGGATAGTCTGCGAAGCAGAATGGATGCCAATAGTTTAGAGGAAACCGAAATAAGGCTAATCCTGCGATGCTTTGCACATGAAATGCGAGCGCCTTCCTTGAAAATCGGGACAATAACTGACTCGCCCCAAAATCTCTTGTCTGCATGCTTTGTAGGCTACGTGTGGTTGTATCTTGTTGCTTCATCCATCAAGAACCTCTCTCAATGTGAAATTCACCTCAAGCAAAGCACAGGTTTTGTGAACAAGGAAAGCTGAACTAATAAAACCTGTATTTAAATTTCATCAACAGAAACCTCGATGCGCACCCGTGTATTTAGTATTTTAGTTTTGGGGCGCTTGCGCTGGGGAATTTCGGATGTTCAAGACAGGTTGAGAAAACAGTGGAAATGTCAGCCGACCCTTGAGCCTACTGCAGATGGTCTCTGTCCGGTCTGATCCAACCTTCTTTTCGCAGCTGCTAAGCGCACACGAAGGACCGCATGTGGATATGCTATCTACATTACATTACACGTTAGCTGGAGGTGGAAAACACCTCAGCCATTGTGCAGCAATACAAATGACAAGAAAAGGAAATCAGTGGCAAACAGTAGCACGCACGCTGAGTCCCCGGTAACGGATGGACATCGTACCGGAGAGCTAACAGCTGGCTGCCGTAAAAGAGAGTCATATTATGCCTAACAAGTGAGGTCGTGATTGGAGGGGGATGCTAAACAGGAGGGGGATGGACAAAGGCACTCACAACACAAACGCCATTGGGGCCGGCTCCTAGCCATATCAGCAAGTGTGTACAAACAAACGTGTTCATCGTCCTTAGGACCCCAGCCAGGCAGTCGGGATGCACCAACCGACGCCAAATTCGAAGTGAGGGTTTTCATTTCTCTCGACCAAGTCATCACTTGGCCTCCCCTCCTCCTCTTCCAACCGCACCCACAACGCGCAAACAATGCACGTCGCGGGAGTCGGTGTGCTGGCATGCGCAACACGTGGCCCAGCCATCGGAGCCTGGTGCGTGATATAATGGTGCTGAGCGGTTCACTCGCTCTTCCTTGCACCAAATACGCGACGTCGAACACGCTCATTGCTCACGCGGTGTTCCCACCAGACATGAGCTAAGCTGCGAAGGCAGCGATGATCGAATGTGACGAGCCTCTTCATGTCTGTCGACCTGATGGGCCAGGTTTCACAGCCATATAGGAGAGTTGAACGGACGGCTGCGTTGTAAACTCTGCCCTTCAGGGCGAGAGTAATGTCGCGTCTGCGCCACAGGTGGCGGAGATTGGCAAAAGCACCTCGAGCTTTTGCTATACGGTTGGTAACCTCATCTTCAATCCCACGGGTGCTAATATAGCTGCCCAGGTACTTGAATTCCTGAACGACTTCTAGTTGATCATTACCAAGGGTCAGCGCAGGGATGGGTCCCTGCCAATCTTGGAGAAGTACTTTGCATTTCGATGGAGCAAAGTATAGCCCAAAACGAGAGACAGCCAGTGCTAATCGGTCCAGTGCTGCTTGACATGTTTGGGGGCTGTCACAGATTATGGCAATATCGTCCGCATGCTCTAAGTCAAGAAGTCGCTCACTAGAAAGTAGCTCCACACCTTCTAGGTCGTGTCCAGCGAACGCTGTTTCTATGACTTTATCAATAGCGAAGTTGAAGAGGAAAGGTGACAGCGGGCATCCTTGTCTCACACCGCTGGTGACACTGAAGGGTGGCGAGAGTTTGCCATAAATCCTCACACTGCCCGAACTATGCGCATACAGCGCTTTGATAATACTTACGTATTTATCAGGCACACCTTTCCTCAGTAGACAGTCTCAAAGGGCACATCGATCGACTGAGTCGAAGGCACCTATTATGTCAAGAAACAACAACAACGGTGGGTCGCCAATAAACATGGCGGTGCTCCAACACTTGACGCACGGTGAAGATGTGGTCGATGCAGCCCCGAGCTCGACGAAATCCGGCTTGCTCTTCACGAATCTGGCTTTCATGAGTGCCAGTCAGTCTGTGGAGAATGACAGAGGCAAGCAATTTAGAGGCAATCGAAATCAGACTGATCCCTCTATGATTGCCACATTTCAAACGGGAGCCTCGTTTGAAAATTGGGACAATGACGGAGCGGTTCCAGTCTGTCGGGACTGTCTCCTGCTCCCAAAGTTACATTAGCAACTCGTGTAAGTCATGTATTAGAGCTTGTCCCTCGAATTTGAAGTGGGCTGGAAGAATTCCATCTGACGCTGGGGTTTTATGCAATTGCGACGGCCTGATCTCACGTTCGAATTCTGCGCGTGAAGGCGGATCCAAGGCGACGGCCCAGGAAGAATGGCTCTCAATGCCCGAAAAAGAAGTGCCAGATGAATTGGAGTACAGGCGTGTGTCGGTCATCCACGAAAGGCATTCGGTCACACACAGAGTCACATGGAAACTGTGTGACCGCTACCGTGAAGGCAAATTTAATGCGTAGTTCCCAGTTGGTGGTCCATGCAGTGTAACATAGGTGCACAGAGTGAATGGAAGTGTGAATCTCCATACTGTTTCCGATTGCACCACCATGGGAAATGCGTCAATGGAACAATGGTTTTATACGGGTACAAATGAGCTGAAGCTTAACAGGTTCCGCAGGATGATCATCGTGGAAATTCAAAATATAACAAAATTGTTAACTAAATTTGGTTTCCATCTGTGAACTCACTGAGGCATGGGTAGTATAAACTCTAAATCCACTGTAAGTCAAGTTCTGTATGTTAACACACACGTGGATCCGTTTACACCGATTTTGTGAGGGCAACAGAGCCAAATATTGTCCGTGTGCTGTTGTCACTAAGTGAAGAGAAATCAAATCAGGAAATGCAAGTGTTGTAATGTATCGTCGAGTCGCTTTGTTAAAAACGGTTAGTGTGGGCGCGGAAATGACAAAAGTCATAAGAGCTTTCCAGAGGTGACTGATTCGAAGAGAAAAATAGTTCCGGCGGCATTTCAGCTTACTGTATTGCGTAGTCACTTTCAGCTGGTGACCACACAAATTTGTGTGTCGACTAAGTTTTAGGAGGTGGTGGCAAGAGTGGTCGGGGCTTTTCAAGAAATGGTACACCAAAATGAGGTCGCCACGTAGGTAGCAATAATGTCTGCTGTAAAATCCCAAAGGTTTCACTCACAGGTGGTATGGCAGGCGGGACAACATCTTCACCTTTTTCGCTGCCCTTCGCTGTGCCGTATCCACTGCAATCAGATCGCGTTTTAACTATGGTTGCCAGGCCTGAATCACAAACTCCAGATGGGGCCTCATATATGCACTGAGAATTTGGGGGAAGATGGAGGGATCGATCCACCCGAAAGCCCTCCGTAAGAGACTAACATGTAGGTTAGCAGTTTTCGACGCCGTCAAAGACTGCGCCGAACAGTCGAGGTCGTCTTGCATCACCACCACAAGATCGTGCTATGGTGTGGCGACATTCAGCATATGGTCTCCAAGCTTATATTTGTAAGTGGATTTGTACAGTCTTGTACTTGTCCGCGTTAAACGGAAGTAGATTTGTCTTCCCCCATTCAAAGGCACCGTCTAAGTCTCTGCAGCACATCGCCGTCGTTCTGACAACCGCCCGCCCGCCATACCTTGATCTCATGGGCAGAAAGCAAGAAATTTCATTCGATGACACTCACAAAGTCGCTGATAAAGACCAGGAATAGGCGCGACCCTAACACCGGTCCCTGTGAGACACCGCAGACCATTTCGATAGGATCAGAAAATGAATTCTTACTCGAACATGAAGCTGCTGCTGAAAGAGGAAATTTACGATCCATCCAAGGACCTGGTCCACAATTCCGCATGTATGTAGCTTTTGGAGGAGGATTCGGTGATTTAAGCGGTCGACCGCTTTAAGCAAAGTCGAGGTCCCCCTATCGGCTATTTCGGTCCAACTGCTACGCGCAATCAGAAGATTGGTAGTACATGACCGATGCTGACGGAATCCGTGTCGTTGCTGTGCTATGATGTTAGACCTTTTGAAGTAGCCCATTACAACTCAATCTATGATCGATTCCATCAACTTGGAGAGCACCGGGAGGAAAAGCAATGTGCGATAGTTGAGGGGTTCCGAACGGCGACCACCCTTGAAAGTTGGCGTGATGATGCCCTGCTTCCATATTTTGGGGACCTGATGTTCATCCAAGCAACTTTGGAAAAGTCGAGCTAATGGCTCAGCTATCCTCGTAGCTATCACCTGAAGTAATTTTGGGGGAACGTTGTCAACACCGGGAGAATCATTGGTGTGCAACTATATCCACTTCCTCAAAACGGTCGCTGGACTGAAAGTGACGTGTGTAAATATTAGCATCTGGGGCAATGGGGCAGGTATGTGACATATGCTGGTGACGCATCGAAATATAGAGGCATCTTGCAGCCATAAAACGTTAGCTGCATCCTCGACAGTTTATCACATCCATTTGCTGAGGTAAGTAAGGGAACACTATGCTTCACATTCTGAAGGCTATTTACATATCTGTACAGAAGATGGTTGATAACACAAAACCTTTCTGCTAAGCCTTGCTGGTGTACTAGTTTGTCCTCACATCCAAGTATGTTATATTGGTTGCGTTGCACTACATAGTAGCTCCAGTTGTCGGGGTGAGGGTTCGCCCTGTACACATGCCACTCTGCGTCCCTTACCGTCAGAAGTTTTTGAGTTCAGCTCCTAAGGATCGATGGTGTCCTTTCAGAAGCAATGAGCCTGTTTACAGAAACGGATGTAATCAGATCGCCGAAGTTGCCAACAAACTCCGTCCATGCAGCATAAATAGAACAATTGTCCGAACAATCCCAAATGGCATCTCCAACAAGTTCCGTTAGTATGTCAGTGTGCAGTTGTTCGAAACGAGTCACCATGTTCTTGTGGATAATCCGCGTAACACACATAGTGGTAAAGTATTGTTATGTGATCACACCGTCCCAGAGGGCTCTCCATCCTTGGTTTCTCGATCATGAGCTCTTTGTTCATGAGCACTAAATCAAGCACAGCTTGCTTATTTCCCGTGATGAATCTGGTGGGCGAACTGGCATGGCTAAAGAGCGAAATGCTTGCAATGAGCTCTTGCAGATCGGTCTTAAACTGCTCTTTGGGGATGCCGGAACTTACAACTCGTGAACATTGAAGTCACCGGAGATGAGAACATAGCTGTACCGTCGTCGAAATACTTTCCCTAATACTAAAGTCAGACGGGAGTCCATCACTGGGGTGGACACTGTAGGACGAGAAACAACTGCCAAAATGCAAGGGTCCTTAGGCTTAGTCGCAAACTGCACCAGAGCGAGGAACTGGGCCGCGTTTCCGGATTCTCCAACGGTTCGCAGGGCAGGTCATTACGGTAGTATAAAATTACCGCCCGCCCTTTTTTGGGCGATCGTTCCGAATAAGGGACGTGTGATGTTTCACGACTTCGGCGTCGATAATTTCTGAACGCAGTCAAGTTTCAGTTACGAATATGAGGTCCGAGGCGTTCGCTGATTGACGTAGCCGCTGTTCGGCAAGCTTGCTCAGAAAACTTTGTGCATTGGTGTACATACAGGAAAGCTTCTCGGTTCTTAGCAATAAGTCATGGGATGTGCGTTTTGGGCGTGATGTTGTGCCGACCGGTAAAAAGACGGCCACTAATCCACATTTTTGTGGGGCGATGACGAACTTATCTGTGCCAGATTCAGGGATCCTGCCATTAGCTGTACGGCCCACACTTTTTATGTAGACAAGATATATCCCAGGTGCTGACGGAGTGAAACGGAGTCAGGAGTGTTGGTTGATGAACTAAAAACAGCAGTCGAAGAAGTTGGTGGAGTTGCTTGTGCCAACGCTTTATGGTCGAAGTAGCGCATAGCCTGCTTTATCGTGGTCCCCATATCCAATTATGCTCCCAAGTAAACGAGTTAATTCACCTACTCAAGCCGACTTCCATCTGTTTTAGGTTTACCGAATTAGTCGATAAAATAGTACTCAAAGGGTATTAATTTGACAGTGGCTTTGTTGTCTCTTATAGGCACAGCTCCATCGCTTAGTCCATGTTTGAAGGTTTAAAATGGAAATGAACTTATACTGAAGCAAATTATGGGACATTTTCCGGTGCTATACTTACTACAGTTTGGTAACCAGCCTGAAACCGCATGTTTCCAAACACAGAACCACAAAACAGCCTCATTCTCGAACTTCGTGCCACACTTGCCAGTAGCGGGATAGTAATGGAATTGAATCAGTTCAACCAACCCCCCCCCCCCGATGGCTGCAATTCCTTGGTGAGGTGGAACCACGTTGAAGCCAGAGTGACTTTGAGCTTAGAATCACGCACTCTCCAATACATGTTCTACTCGCAACAGAGGTCTCTTGACCTGGACTCATACTCAGAACGACTAGAGTCCCAGTAGTAGCCAACTTATTAAGGATGATGGACTCGACCTCACGATGGGTACGGTAGCCTCCGCTTAGCTCATGCGGAGCGTCATTTCGATTTCACCTAAAATAATCCATCACATCGAATCACCACGAATGCGCGCCGTCGGACTATAGCGCTAATGCAGGCGACCAGTGTGAATGATTAAGACGGCAGTATCCCGGTTGCTTGGCAACCCCTGACATTCATCTTCAGATTCCGTGAGTCAGAGGACGTCGTTACGCTTCTGTCATACTGATAGGGATAACACGTCAGACCTGCTCGAGCGACACCTTTGTCGCTTGCCCTCCACTTAACGAGCACAGTTGCGCGTTGTATCTGACCGTGTACTTCCTGTAGCACACCGGCCATGGCGCCACATCGGTGTACGTTTCAGAATCGACAGTAACGCTAAAACAGGCATTTTAAACTGGCTACCCGCCGGTCGCCTGCATTTATTTACAAACACGCCTGAGAACTAAACACAGTAATGGCCATGTTCATAAGGAAGAAATCTCTCGACGAATTATTCCAAGCGAGACCCAAACATGGTTACACAACCACGTTCTCAAATATTGGTATTCGCCTTAAGCATTCATTAACATGCTACTACCTGAAGCTTATGCTCTACCATATCAACTTTGCATTGCACTCATGCAAGAAGATGGTTAAATTTGTGCGCATTGATCCGGGCTGCTATAGACACTATTTCTCGGATTATGGGAAATTTACATGTGGATATATATATATATATATATATTGTTATGGTTAGAACAATCCTAACTAACCCAAGCACTATGTTCATCGATCAACCGCTATCGACCATTTTATTGAACAGTCCGTCATAGCCAGATCTGCGTTCGCATTTGGCATCATGGGCTGACGCAGTACGGTTGTCCGACTTCAGGCCTGCAACCCAACTTGGTCAAATAGATAGATTCTAGAAATGCGCCCATTCTTTTAACACCGGGTTGCAACATATATATATATATATATATATATATATATATATATATATATATATGGTTGGCGACATCCGGTTTCAGATTTGCTTGTCACTGTGGCCAGCAACAGGACGCCTGCGCCTACAAAGGGACCATGGATGGCTTGCGCTGCACCACCCGCAGCTCCAACCACACACCCCATATCCAGTGTAAACCCGAAGGAATAAGACCGGGAGGCATGTGGATGGGAGCCACGTTTCATCAACGGAGCCGGCCCACACTCCTTCACAGGCAAACACAAACACGCTGTATTTGGGGAATCAAGTGCGCACAAGGCGGTGGCTGGACCGTAGTCCGCTCCACACTGAGTGCATGGAACCGCTGTTCGTGCCTAACACGGCCACAAAGACCGTGCACCCCGTCCCCTCCAGCAACGACCAACTGTCTCCTGGAGCCAGTATGAACGAGGTAGTCAGGTAGGCACCTTGTCAAAATGCACATCAAGCGCAGCCACACCGGGGAAATCAAGCAACGGCCAGTCCCTTGAAACGACAATAACAAATAAAATAAATCGTATAATGCATAGAGATGTGCCGACATAGCTCTTTAATAAATGAGCATATGAAATAAATCGGTTGTCAAAAATACCCGCTATAGTTTCAAGACCTCAGAAAGTATCTGTTATGAAAATCTCCAAATCGCGAAACGGTTATCAAAGTTAACTACAATTAGCTTCAGCGACGTGTGCAGGTTAATAGAAAACAGCTCACATAGACAATAATGTGACAAAATAGCAAACGCACCACCTGAAATAAAAAGACCCAGCTCGCAAGCAAGCGGTTAGTAAACTAAATGCAGCGTACCTACAAACGCTGCGCCGGTTCTGCCTACCTTCTTAGCAGGAGCCGTCGTCGATTCGGTGGTGGCCCCGAGTGGCCTCGCTCATGGCTCACTAAGCCTGCCTGACTCAGGCACTCACGACCGCATGTGCCACAGCACCATGCACTCAATGTCGATGGACTACAACTCACCGGCGCCTGCCGCTTCCGCATTTGCCGCTGCTTCTCCGCATTTATGAGATCTTTCTCCCGCACTTCAGCAACTGCCTTCGTGATTAGATCGCGCCATGCACCACGATCAACCGCCTTCGATTCCCATGATCTGCAATCAAGATTAAAACGTGAGTCTCACTTTGATCATGTCCTGATAACGAAGTTTCGGTTTCCTCACATATCGCTTCCAAATACTCAGCTGACCATATAATAGTTGTTTCGGTATCCGCGTCGAATCCATACAGCTTACATGACCGAGCCCCCTCAAGTGTCTCAGAAAACGGATGCAGTCCACTCTAATCGCTATGAGGCTAAACCTTACCATGGTGCGATGACTTGTGTGCCTCAGCGATCCATTGAGCTTTACTGGGTGGCGCTTTTGCACCTTCAGAGTCACTCATACCTGATTGGTCAATACTTAGAGGCCAGAAAATCTTAGCCTCTTGGTCCTCCAGGTTGGGAGTTGGAATGAGGGTGTCACCTTATTCCTTAAAACCGACTCCTTGTAGCCCAACGCCAAACCCGCTGCCTTGCGGTCAGGTTGTTGAACCAAAGGCTTTGGTTGAAAACCCTAATCGTTCTCCTGTCTAGGCCTGGGCAACCTGACAGTATCCTGCCCACGCAATACAATGAATCACACTTCAAACAAATTTCTGATGGTCTGGCCACCGCAGATGATAATCAAGGTTGCCCTATCTGCTGCATCGAGCAGGGTGGATAGGGGTTTGGATGCTACTGCTCAAGCTTTCCCGTCTTCTTATTCCCCCACTTACGCTTTTTCACTCTTACCGCCCCCATCCAACTTAACTTATATCCCCCTGTTTTCAACTCCCGATGCTTGGCCCTCCCCCAACATGCTTTGCCAGGCAATTACCTTCTAATTTCAACTCACATGTGAACGCGGAGC
The DNA here is from genome assembly GCA_944474145.2 of Dicrocoelium dendriticum. NCBI lineage: Eukaryota > Metazoa > Platyhelminthes > Trematoda > Plagiorchiida > Dicrocoeliidae > Dicrocoelium > Dicrocoelium dendriticum. The sequence continues at coordinate 257,443,825 of OX104063.1, forward strand.
GTCACTCCTCTCCTGTCGACAAGCCCATGTCCAAGCAGACGGTCAAGCCCAGTTCATCGGCTTCCATTTGGAGCCCTCGATCCTCCTTCGGACTGGCATGCCTCAATGTTCGCACATTGTTTCAGATCGGTCAACAGGCAGCACTTGCCCGAACATTGGAGACCCTCTCGATCGATACCTGCTGCTCATCGAAGACGCGCCTGCAAGACTCGAGCCCTGTGCTCACTCTGCCATCCCCTTCAGGTGACACTAGCAGTGCATTCTCATTGCGCCTATCCGGTGACGATGCAGCTTCGAGCACCGGTCAAGCTGGTGTTGGCATTGCCCTGAGTCCCCGGGCTGAAGCTGCTCTGGTTGATTGGATTCCAATCAGTAGCCGGATGTGTGCGGTCCGATTGGCAGGCTCATTCACAGTTTCGAAGTCGAGCGGGACTATTAGGTGTCTGTCCATTATGACTGCCTACGCACCCACAAACTGCAGCGACGATTCGGTGAAGAACGATTTCTACCGCCAACTGAGCCAGCTCCTGCGCCACAGAAGAAGCACGGACACTGTTGTGCTGGCGGGGGATATGAACGCACAAGTTAGGAAGTTGTCCACTGATGAAATGCATCTGGGCGATCAGCACGGTGTAGACTCTCGTAATGATAACGGTGTGCGGTTACTACATTTGTGTGAAGATGCCCGCTTATTTCTTGCGAGCACCAATTTCCGACACAGCACCCACCAGAGGGTGACCTGGCGCCCACCAGCCTCGAACCAGCTATGGACGCAGATCGAGCACATTGCCATCAGTTACCGCTGGAGAGGCTGCATCCAGAAATGTCACTTGATTTGGAGCACATGTGTGGACACCGATCATGCACTTGTATGTGCTGTGATGCGCATGCATTTTGGCTGACACCCACAACGACACTGTGAGCGCATTGACACCAGCCAACTGACGAAGCCAGCTGTTCTGAATGCGCATCGAAGTACGCTGAGATGCGAGTTGAGTAAGCGCTCACTGGAGACAATTGATGGTCACTGGTCACATGTTCACCAGACTTTATTATAAGCAGGCAAATCCTCATGCGGTATGTCTAATAGTCAACATGGATATTGGGTCTCTTCGCAGTCTCTGGAACTTATCGATGCTGGCCGACATATCCCGACTGAAAGCGAACACAATGAAACTCACAAAGAGCTCAGGGCAAAACTCCGTGTTAGCCTGAAGAGAGACAGCGAATCTTGGTGGTCTCATCGTGCGTCGGAGATGGAAGTGGCCGCTGCCCTTGACAACCATCGCAAGTTATTCCGTCTGATACGGGAAACGGGCAGCAGGACACCTGGTGTTAGTGAAACTATACTTGACGAGAGTGGACAGCCTATCCACAATTTGTCAAAACGTTTGGAGCGTTGGGCTGAGCATTTTGAAAAGCAATTTAATCGGCTAGAATTGTTCGATTCTTCGCCATCCGGTGATCGCCCTGCTCCGTGGGCTGTCCATTTGGATCCACCCACTCGCTCAGAAGTCGAATGTGTGATCGGACTGTTGAAGTTAAATAAAGCCGCGGGACCAGATGATCTTCCTCCAGCCCTCTTCAAATTCAGGGGCTCTGCTCTTGTTTATGCTTTACATGAATTACTAGTGAAGCTGTGGGAGCAGGAGACTGTCCCAACCGACTGGAGCCGCTCCGTTATTGTCCCCATCTCCAAAGGAGGCTCGCGTTCGGAATGCGGCAACCATAGAGGAATCAGTCTGCTCTCTATCGCCTTCAAATTACTCGCGTCCATAATTCTTCACAGACAGACTGGCGCTCGTGAAAGTCAGATTCGTGAGCAGCAAGCCGGGTTTCGTCGGGGTCGTGGCTGCATCGACCACATCTACACCTTGCGTTAGTTGTTGGGTCATCGTCACATATATTGTCGGCGCACCGTAGTCGTGTTCCCCGACATCAAATTGCCTTCGAGTCGGTCGATCGATGTGCACTTTGGAATTGTCTACTCAGAAAAGGTGTACCCGAGAAATATGTAAATGTAATCCAAGCATTATACGCGCGTAGTACGGACAGAGTGAGGGCTTAAGGCAAGTTGTCGCCAACCTTCAAAATCTCCAACGGTGTGAGACAAGTATGCTCGTTGTCACCTTTCCTCTTCAACTTCGTTATTGACGAAGTCATGGAGATTGCATTTACAGGACATGAGTTGGAAGGTGTGGTGCTACTCCCAGGAGAAGAACTTCTTGACTTAGAGTATGCAGACGACATTGCCCTCATCTGTGACAGCTCCCAGACGTGCCAAGCCGCGCTGGACAGATTAGCACTGGCTGTCAGCTGCTTCGAGCTTTGCTTTGCACCATCAAGATACAGAGCGTTCCTCCAAGATTGGTAGGGATCGCCTCCATGGTGGGAATCAGCTAGAAGTCGTTCGGAATTCCAACTATCTGAGAAGTTGCATCAGCACCCTTGGGATCGAAGACGAGATCACGAACTGTATAGCAAAAGCTCGAAGTGCTTTGCTAACCTACGCCACCTATGGCGGCGGTGCGACATTACTCTCGCCCTGAAGAATAGAGTGTATAATGCAGCTGTACATTTGATCTTACTGTACGGTTTCGAAACCTGGTCCCTAAGGTCGGCGGACATAAAGAAGCTAGTTACGTTCGGCTACCGGTGCCTTCGCAGTTTGGCTTATACCTACCGGGAACTCCGTGTGAGTAACGAGCGCGTTCGACGCCTTGTTTAAGGCACAGGTATAGGAACTGAACCGCTCAGCACCATCATTTCACGCACCAGGCTCCGATGGCTGGGCCACGTGTTGCGCATGCCATTCCACCAACTTCCACGAAATACGTTGTTTGCTCACCGGGGATGTAGATGGAAGAAGAGTAGGGGTGGCCAAGGGTGACTTGGTCCAGAGGAATGAAGGCTTTCACTTCGGAGCTGTCCTCGGTTGCATCGTCTCAAATCCCTGGTTGGGGTCCGAAAGACGATGAACACGTTTGGCTGGATACACTTGCTGACATGCTTTGGAGCCGACCTCAATGGGGTTTGTGCTGTTTTTTGTTCCTCCCCATCCCTTTAGCCTCCCCTTCCCTCTACGATCTCATTTCCTAGCGGAAAACATAATAGTTTTTCTTTATGCCTAGTAGCCGGTTGGTAGCTTACCGGATCGATGCCTATCCGTTGCTGGTAGCTCAGCTGGCATGCAACTGTTGTAGTCATTTTCCTTTCCTTTTATGTATTGCGTCACAGTAGCTGAGGTGTTTCCCACCTCTGGCTGATGTGCATAATGATGATGATGGTGCAGTCAACTGCAAACAATCCACTTCGGCGCAACACTTCCATGACTACAACTCTGTCGCACCAACCGATGCACAAAATTCGTCGCAGACACTGCTGACGGAACCGCTCGAAATATCACACATCGCACCGGTACATCGTCCACGTTACCCTGCCGTATAGGAGAACGGACAGCACCATGGATTTATACACCATCAGCTTCATGCCAATGCTAAGCTGATGGTTGTCCCACACTCGGCACTCTAGCTTACCGAATGCCGCCGCTGCCTTCGAGACGCGTATACGCAGCTCACTGTGTAGCTGCTGATCAGTCGACATCACACTCCCAAGGTAGCAGATGCGGGAGGTGGTTTCCAATACTTCAGCACCAATGCTGATTTGCAGCAATATTGAAGATTGCACCTCCGGTGAAGGCTGAAAGAGGCAGACAGTTTTGCTTGGGTTGATCGTGAGCCCGAATTTGGCCGCTGTCGAAGCCAGAGCACTATTCATGTGCTGTACCTCATCCGCGCTGTGTGAAAACAACTCACAGTCGTCAGCAAACAGCAACATACGGATAGTTGTCTCACAGACTAGAATTCGATAACCGAAACCACGGGTGTCCAGCAACTAAGCATCAATACAGTGATCCATACGAACACCGTGAGCACAAGCGGCATCAAAAGCACAAGACATCATTGCATGAAGATATATATAAAACAGGGCAGGAGCTGACACAGCTTTGCTTCACACCAGAGACACCTGCAAAGTCATCCTAGGTCTCTCCACTCAGCTGCACCTTCGCTCGCATACCACTGTGCAGACATCCAGTTAAACTTACAGCCAAACTTACCCAACACCAGCCACAATGCCACGCGGTTCACCGTATCAAATCCCTTGGTGAAATCAACAGAAAGCGAGTACAAAGGCTGGTGTCGTTCTCTGCACTTCTCCTGAAACTGACTAGCCGCAAACACCGTTCTAATTTGCTGCGACCGCAACGTACTCCACAGTGCTCTTCCGCCACGTTCGGTTCTACAAGCTGACTGACGAGGCGGTTGAACAAGATTCGGGCAATCATCTTGGCCACACAACTCAGCAAGTTGATACCACGATAATTAGTACCACCTGGCTTGCTCCTTTTGCTCTTGTACAGTGGTAGTAAAAGGGAATGCTTCATCTCAGGAGGCACCTCCTCCTTAATCCATACACGTTGCACCAAGTGGTGTAGCGCAGTCACCAATGTGGGTCCACCGTGTTTCAATACTTCAGGCTAGATCCCGTCGGCCCCGGCACACTTGCAGTTTCGCAAATGAGCAAGTGCTCTCTCCGTCTCATCCAATGTCCGCATGTCCGCCAGACTCGCCTTCACAGCGTGCTGTTTGAGAGCGCTCCATGTAGATCGGTCGATCTCTGAACGGTTGTTCAAGAGGTAGTCGAAGTGTTTTCGCCAGATCTGCATTATGTCTGCAGTCTGTGTGCAGGTAGTGCCTGAACTACCATCAATCAGCGTCCTCAGCGGCTCCAATCCTTCCATACACCGCATTCAAGGGGTCAAAGAAGTCCTTGTGTTGGCGACGTTCGGCGTGGCATACCATCTTCATCGCCTTCTCTGTCCAGCATGCATTTTTTATGCGAAAGAGCTCTCAGGTCAGTCGCTGTCGAAGTTTGCGTAACGGACTATTCTTTCCCAAGTCACTGGAGTCTGCGACATGTGCAGCAACTGTTGCCTTCTTCTTCGACAGCAATGAGCCAGTCGTCGCATTGTTCTCATCAAACCAAGCAGGCCGCTTACAGTTTGCGCGCCCGATGGTCTCCTCGGCAGCAGCTGTCACCTGGTCGCGAATGTGATGCCATAGGTCACCAACTGTGGCTATGCGTTCCACATCACACAGGCATACAGCCATCGCCTTCTCCAGCTCAGTACGTTTCACCACAGTGCCGAGGCAGAGAATGTTAAATTTACGCCGATTCACGGCGGGAGTGCAATACATACATTTACGAAAATATATGTACAGTTTGGTCCGCACCAACTTGTGATCAGTGCCACACTCAGCTCCACGTAGTACACGTGTCATGCGCACTTCACGCTGACCTACGATGACACAGTCGAGCAGTTGAGCGTGAGCACTCCGTGGGTGTGTCCAAGTTGCTATATCACTCGCACTCAGTGCAAACCGAGTGTTCGTGATCGTCAGGCCGTGAGTGGCACACAGTGAGAGCAGCCTGTCACCGTTCGCATTCGCTGAACCAATGCCATGCGCACCGATAACATCTGTCCACGCTGATGCATCACGCCCAACGCGCGCGTTGAAATCACCCAGCAGGAATAGTCGGTCGCTCCTCGGCACAGACCGTATCACGAAGGATAGCTCAGTGTAGAACTGATCACGCGTGTCATTAGGATAATACATGGTCGGACTGTACGTCCTTATAAAAGTAGCAAACTTACCTCTTCCGAGTCGTAGGCGAACAGTCATCAGTCGCGCGCTGATGCCCGTTGGTTCACCCACTAGCTGGCCATGGAGGCGATCGGATATTGCAAATCCGACCCATGTTCACGTGATGCTGAGGCGGCGTTCCCCACCCAGTAGAATGTGTAGCCAGCACCTGCTTCATGTAACTTACCTTGCTCAGCGAGCCGAGTTTCACTGAGCGCCGCAATATCGATGTGGTAGCGCGCCAGCTCCATTGCGACCAGTGCAGTGCGTCGCTCCGGGCGCTCGCTGGAGTTCCGGTCCAGTAGTGTGCGCACGTTCCAGCATCCGATGCTGAGTGCTTTGCGCGCGGGCATACGATTGCATTGATGGGCAATCGCACGCGAGGTGGTCGTTGTGCTTCGGAGGTTTGCTTGAGGGACTCTGCCCGGATCCTTTGGCTCAATAGCCTGAGCCACAAGGCAGTTGGTGGTTTGGAGGTTTGCTTGAGGGACTCCACCCGGATCCTTTGGCTCAATAGCCTGACCCACAAGGCAGTGGGGAGCAGATCAACACATACACTAGGCATGGATGTGAGGATCCGTAATTCGTCGAAGTCATAACCAGCAGAAGTAGTTGCATGCATTACACTACGACTTCAGCCATCATGTCACACTTCCATTGCTTATACGTGGTTAGCTGAATAACTAAAACTTGGTACATCCTGTCAGTGTTCACGTCTCTTCTTTGGCTTCCGTACTTCCCTTAACATAGGTTGCAATTATTATTATATGCGGTGAGCTGGCTCTACTGGGTTCTGCAAAGGCGTAATAGATTGGGAAAAATATACCCACTGCCTCAGCCGTTTGGCTTGTGTATTATTCATACGACGGTTGGAAACAAGCGTTATATGTGGTAATTGTTCGCCAGTGATTTCTGCAACCATGTGGTCAATTGTGAACCAGTATGTTCGCTACCGTCGGTACCCGACTATTTTGGTCCTCGACCTTTTTCCCAACTCGGCATACACGTTTTCGAGCTGGGTTCCATTCCGCCGCACCTTCTGTTCCTTCATGTAACCACCTTTACTTTCACACCATTTTAACTGCTGTTCCCAGTCGACGGTTTGCCTCACGGCTTTTACACCTACCCAACCAAGGTGTGTTTAGTCGTGCTTGCATTACCATTCACTTCTTTCGGGCGTCATTATTCCGGTTTTTGCTGGTGTCCTTTGGCGCGGCTAGCAACTTCGCTGGTGAACATCCTAATCGGGCTTCGTCCATTATTAGGACTCAGTTTTGCATATCATTCCGTGCTTATCATACTATCCGTCTCCGCTTTTCTGCGGGTGGGGTATGCAGTGTTCACCATGTGTGCTGCTAATGATTACTACTACGGTGTCATGAGAACAATACCCGCTCATTTTCTCACTTTGGTAGCGGGGTTCTTTCCAAGCACATTCGGGTAGTAAGGTTGTGCGACTGACATGTCGTTAACAAGCTCGGGCATCAACTATCTACCTAGTTACTCGCTGCCTACTTACTTGCACGGACAAACAAACGCCTACATCAACAATTACTAACATCGGTCGCTTACATTTGGCCGCACGGATGCATAGCAAATCGCCCGGTCTCCATTTGGATGCCTCATCTATAAGATGTATTATCATTCCTGAGTCAACATCAAATTATTTGAAGGGGAATCAGGTGTATGACCTGAAGTAATGGAATACCATAAGTAACTTCCTCGGTATTCCGATTAAATGTTCCAACTTCACCAGGATCCCCCACCACCCGAATTCCAAGCATTATGGCGAAGCCAGGCTTCTCGGGGTTGTGCTACACTCTGTCGATGAAGGTGGAAGCAAAGTTACTTTCGACTGCTGGCCTCCAGAACGAAATCGGTTTGGGCCGAACCTTTCCAGACGTTACACTAGACGAGCGCAAGCGAGAGAATCAGAGCTTAGAAGAGTTTTAACAAAACACCGCAGCCAGAACCGCTTTTGTCCACGGCGTCCCTCAGTATCATGCGCACGATAAATGCGTACCAACGCTCCCGACCAGGAGCAGTGGTGTTATATTCGTGAGACCTGCTCTTGAATGACCTTGTAGCTACTTCTGACTCGCAGCTGCGAAGATCAGTTAGCTACAAAGGGTGCGATCCAAGGATAATTAAGGTTGTACTACAAACTAGGCAGATGGCACTTGCTCTGCTGGCACGCTAGCACTCAGTTCGAAACAGACTGCCAACCGAGCTCTGGTTCAAAGCGGCGAGCGAAACTGTCGTCCGACTTAAAGCGCAGTCGCAGCAGGTAAAGGAAGTAGTGATCTTATCCTAAATTCACACCGGAAGCAGGTCTGAAAGAAGTGAGGATCTTCCTGTGCAATTCTGCAGCCACTCCCCATGCATTGTACAAATTGAATTGTCATAGGGACTAATCACGATGTTCCTGAACCCAACTCCAAGTGACTCGCCGCTAATACCACAAAAATCAGCTAGCGGCCGACTATACAACGGTCAGCACAATCTCTAATCCTAGTCCCATGTGTCTCGGATCGTTGCTGAGAACCGAAACACTTTACTCATGTACACGAATGCCCAAGGCCTCCTCAGCAAAATCGCCGAGCTTCGGTTGCGCCAGGCAAGAAACGCTTAGGATCTCATCTTCATAACCGAGACTTAGTTGCACTCAGTTACGGATGCCGAGATCGCGATTAAGGGAATATCCTTATTCCGACACGATCATTCCAGTAGAGGAGATGGTGCCATCCTATACTATCGTAACGACACAATGCTAACCAGTGGATGATCCGGAGAGGCGGCTCACCCATTCGCTCTGGTGCCGTTTGCGTCGCAGACACAACGCCAACTGCTTCCTGGCAGTCGTATATCGCGCCCCATCGTCCAATCCAGAGATGGATTCTCATCTACTCTCATCACTGACGAAATACTCACTCCCAACTTACAGCCACGTTCTTATCTCTGGCAATTTCAACATGCACGACTTAGAAACCTCGGCAACCCCTAGCGAAACATACAAGACCGAACTGCAAGACCTTATCGCAAGTATCCCGCTCTACAATCCCACCACCTCTCCTACCAGGTACAAAGTTGATTACAAACCATCGGTACTTGACCTTGTACTTACAAATGAGGAGCTCATGGTCGACAGACCATTTATAGGCACCGCACTAGGGTTAAGCGATCACCTCACTGTACTTTAAAACTCCGAGTGTTACGCTGAATGTCCGGAGGAACACACAGAACTAACACATACAATCACACATTACAGCGTCCTGAACAACCTAGTTGAGATGACCTAGTGGGAATTCTTGGAAGGTGGTTCAACTGACAACGTCTGGATTAGGTTTGTTGGACGCCTCATCAATCTAATCGTAACTGCTTCAGAACCGAAAATGCTTCGCTCCACCAATCCTTCGTCCTTCATCAGGAGTAGAACCCGCAAGCGCGTATCAATAAGGAATGAAGCTTGGCACAGTTACAGAGCTCGTCCTAGTCCCGAAACCTGGATTATGAGACCCAGCGCAACCACTGTAACATGATTGTCCGTGGGGACAAATTGACTCATCAACAACCTTTGGCCTGTAAATTTGCCAACAACAAAAAGCTCCTATAAAAGCCTGTTAACACCATGCGGAAAGTAAAGCTCGGTATCCCCCCACTTAACACGCCAGTCGGATTAGCACAGAGTGCCAAAGAGACAGTTAACGTCATACCGATGCAGCATGCCCCAACCATCCGAAGAGAGGTCGCCAGTGTTACATACCCACATCCCTAGCCCCAACTTCAACACCCAGTAACATCGATTTTACTGCCACCGCTATGTTGAAGAAAATGCTCTAATTATGCACCTACAGCTCTCTCGGAATCGATTAGATTCACCCTAGGGCGCTAAACGCAGCAGCAACAACGCTGGCCGGGCTATTATCGCTTTTGTTCCAAACGTGCTTGGATAAGTAAATGGTGCCAATCAAGTAGAAACATTGTTTAATCACTCCAATTTTCAAAATCGTCAATCGCTCGGAACCCGCCAAATTTCGCCCATTGATCCTTCTTCCTGTGCTCTCAAAGTTGCTGGAGGCAATCATCATTTAGGCTTTAGTAGACCATCTAAAACGTCACAACATCAAAGCATCCGATCAACACAGTTTTCACCAACACCGTTCATGCATTACCAACCTACTGATTGCAAGCAGTAGTTGGACGGGAGCGGCCGATGAAGGCAGTGAGACCGACGTCATTTACCTCGACTTTTCCAAAGCTTTCGACCGACTGGACCACTGCATTCTGGTTCGCAGGCTCGAAAGCTATGGAGTTGGTGATCCGGCCCTTAGGTGGGTCAGGAATTTCTTGCAGGATCGACAACTACAGGTCAGCTTTTGAAGTGCGCTGTCCAATCCGGTTCATGTCGAATGTGGAGTTCCACAAGGATCAGTTCTGGGGCCACGTCTCTTTCTCATGTTCATTAACGAACTTACGCGTTTGGTTGCCTCGGGTTTCTTGTTGTTCGCTGCTGAAGTTAGGAAGTGGCGGACGATCACGGACCCAGCACATCACGATGCATTTCAGCGAGACCTGAACAGAGCGTATAGGTGGTCACTACACAGTCTTCCCAAGTTCATTTCGCGGAAGTGTTAGGTGGTTCATATTCGCCACCGGCCCAAAATTACCTACAAACTTGGAGATCATGTCTTGCAGCCACTCATCCAGGAGCGCGACCTTGGGGTATTAGTCCAGGCCGATCAGGGCTGCTCAGAACAACTAAGGCACCAAAAACTAAAAACCAATACGCTGGCATGCTGCGGAAGACATTCGGACGATTTGATCCCATTGTTCGTTCGCAGTTGCTGAACACCTACATGCGGCCACATGTGGAATACGCAAACCAGGCCTGGCAGCCCTGGCACAAGCAACATCTTGTGGCGCTCGAGACTCCACAGCGAAATGCCACGAAGCACCTCAAAAGGTTGTTCAATCTTTCTTAACCACTTTGACTGAATACCCTGAAATTATATAGCCTACGTGGCGACCTTATTACGGCGCACCAGATTCTAAGGAACCCCAAACAAGTCTACTGCCACCTATGACTACTGAGACAAAACACGAATTTGAGCGGCCACCAGTTCAACTTAGCCACACAATACAGTCGGTTAGAATGTCGACGGAACTTTTACTCTTTTCGTGTGTGCCAGACATGGAAGGACCTCCTAAGTTACGTCATTTCTACTCCCACTTTACTTGTGTTTAAAAAACGCCTTGACGTTGGCCTAACCCACATACATTACGTAATATAGCCCGTGTGTCTCGACAGACAATATAATGCAACGGAAGTTGTACAACTGGAATTAAGCTACGCGACTGAGGTTGGACCTTTCTGCATGCCCCTGTGTTAACACTGTGGTGAGTCCACAAAAACAATCTTCATTTTATCACTGTTTTCTATTCACCCTGTTGTAGTTCTCTTTCTGACCATCTTACGGGAATTTGCTAAGCATCTGCTTTTTGTCTGTAATATACCATTGTTCCATTAGGATGGATTGGTAACTTTCTCCGTGAGTGGCATTTGAGGTTATAATCCGAATATCTCTCAGACCCAACTAGAGTGTGGTATGGCGTACCGGAGGGTTCGGTACTGGTGTCTCGCCTGTCCTTAGTTTCATTGACGTGCTAGCGAGAGTTATCGCCCTAAAATCTTTACTCTTCATGGACGACGTTAAGGTTTGGCGAGTGGTTAAGGGAACGAACGACCACGAGGTCCTCCAGTGCGATCCCTATGAGCTATGCTACTCGTTGTTGAGGAACGTACTGTCACTCAAGGTGAACAAGTGCTGCGTTGTCCACACCCATCATCGACACGCCTACATCTACAAACTTAGGGCGCATGACCTGCAGACATGCTCTCAGGAATGCGATCTATGGGTGCTGGTACAGCACGACCTCGGTTGTTCCAGACAATCAGCGTTTGCTTCAGTAACAGATAGCCAACATCTTGGTCTTTTGCGGAGAACATTCAGGAGTTTGGATTCATCCATCTCTCTGATGCTCAACGCCTAAGTGCGTCCCCACATCGAACATGCAATCCAAGCTTGGCATCCTTGGCTAAAGCGTGACCTTGCTGCACTTGAAACCCCCAACGTCGAACAGCGACATTTATGAAGGGTTTACGCAACTTTTCATACCTGCAACGACTGAAGGCACTCGGAGTGCTCAGTAGACACTATCGGCGGGAAGGTGAAGACTTAATAATAGTTTGCCAAATGCTGAGCGACCGCGGTCAGGTATGCCGTCACCTTTAGAAACAACCCGAACACCAACCTCAGTGGAAACATCCTGAAACTGAATCAATAATACAGTCGTCCAGATTGTCGACAAAGGTACTTCTCATGCCGAGTCTGCAAACCCAAGAATGCACTACCAAATCAGTTGTCTGTGCCCCTACCTTAGCTGTTTTCAAACATCGGTTGGATACCGAATTGAACGCTCTACACTTGTTTACATGAACAGATATTCTGAGTATATTCAGCTTACGTAGCCTCTTTTTTAAATCTGATCCACAGTGACGCACGTAAATCTGTACAGAGAGGTGAGCCATCTGCTTGTTATCTGAAATGCGCATTGACCATAACAACTTGTTATTCCGTCTGTTTGTTACTATGTAACTCCCAAAATCATCCTACCATTCGCTATTTCTCTATCGCTTCACCGATGCGCATTTTATATGGTACAGTTGTGTAATATTTGAAGTTTACTTTATTCTATTAACAACCTCTTATATACCATCGTTACATTGTTTCAATACGCCTTTTAGACTCATCTTGCCCCTAGACGACCCATCTTAGTTGTACTTGTTTTGAACGCTTACCATCCGCTATAGGAAGTTGTGGCGTAATCACAGACTGGAAGTTCTTATCATGCTTTGTAGCTCTTCAAGTCTTTGTTGACTTCCTTTGGCCCGAACACTTTCGTATACAAGTTTAAACATTATTGGTCAGGCGAATTATTTAGCTGTCACTAGTTCACGCTTATTCCTCTCGACCCAGCCTTACCATTTCTCAAGCTATTTACCTAAGTTGCCTTAGAAGAACACCATAAGACGTTTGCACGATAATTTTCTGTAGTACATTATCTCCCGACACAGTTTACTAAAGATTTCCTAATTTCAGACGAAACAGAGTGATCGGTTTGTATCGCTGAGAACCAGAAGTCAATTAAACAATAATCGTGATTTTCTTCTAATTTATTGTGCACTGCTTCCATGGTTATCCCAAGTGCGTTGCTAGATCTACGTTCCACGAAATGTTTACTTTCTTCCTTCTGACAGTTGATGCAATTTGGGGAAATTACTGGTGGGTATAGTCCCGCAAATAAATTAGCCGTCTGTTGAAAAACTAACCATTCACGCTGACACTTCTGAATATGCCCTATATAAGATGTTTCGATTACAAACACGATGCCGTCTCACAATGGTTAGCAAAGTAACACTGATATCCAAGTCAAGTCTTATCGATGAAGCGCTCTTATTTAGCCATGACGGTAAATGTTCTGCCGTAATACACATGCTAGATGCAGGATGCAATGGTGGCAAAACGGTAGTACAAATTTCAATTAATTACGTAACCGTAACCGTTTAGTTATTTGGCAATAACGCTTTGGTCAAGCAGAAATCTGACTAGATAATGAAAGGTCGACGAACCGTAGGCCCTCGTAAGGGCATATATTGCTTTGGATTTTCGTCTGGTCGATGAAATAGATGTACAGTTAGACAATGAACTGTGTCTGATATAGCTGAGCTTTTTTCGAAGAGTTTTGCGCAGGAAGCTAGGTACGTTGATACAATTGTTTGAACCAGAATTGGAGCTGCGGCGAGATAAGTGCTTCAGTGACTTGTCGAGCAGCTTGAAACGCTTGCGCAATCGGCCTGGAGAAATCACAGGAGACAAGCATTCGCTGTGTGGCGGAATGCACACAGTGATGAACTTCGGAACCAAATCGTATGATACGGGGGATGAATTCAATTGCCAGACGTAGCAAGAAAGTCGCCTGATTGGTGAATATTTCATGCACATGCGCTGACTACGATAAATCATGCCTCAGTGTGACTCCAAGATACCTTACTGACGTGGAGAAGTCCAAGCTCTCACTATCGATTTAAAGCTTGGAACAGTCTGTGACCAACTTATAATAACTAGCTGTTTTACGAAGTAAAAACGTACTTGTTTACTACGCAAACCAAGACGACTAAAGTCAGTGGTCTGCATCGTAGTAGGTCGGTGCACGAGATCCGATCACGATTTGAACTGAGCGACATTGTTTGTTATTTTCTTACACACGTTGCCACTTGAGCACAGTGGTGAAGTTAAAAATCTGTGTTGACAGTCAAAAGGCTTGCCACCAACAAGCGCGCTACGACCCTAACTTCCCGTGCATACGTAGCAGACGGAGGTATGCGCCAGCGTGTACGATCGATTTCGTCACTTGGTCGCGCAAGTGTCCACGCACACAGTCGAAGTTGTGCCAACCTACACCGTCAACGAAGAAGGCCGCGCCGGCGAAAATTGGGGTTGCGACAGGTTGATGTGTGTACGGGCGGATCAGTACACAGTAGTTCGCCGCGTGTTCTTACACGCACACCGTATTTCCCGTCACGACAGTAATGTGCTATGTAGTGGTGCGCGAACCGTCTGCTTTAAGCGCTACTGGTGAGCTGGGGCTACTGATTCTTCCAGACCTTGACTTGCAGATCAAGAGTTGGAGCGTAGGCACACTTTTACTTTTACACTTATCTCTTCCGTTTCGCTACAAGACACAGAAGCCAAAATTTACCACAAGAGAAAGCTGAAGCATTTTGCACCCCCGACCGCTATATTCCATGGCTAAAACCGATGTGTAACCTGATAAATTCCTTCCGATGCTCTATCAGAGCGGAATATCCAACCTATATGAGTGCATAAAACATACTCTTGACTTGACCTGATTAGACATATCGGATGATGCAACGGATAAGTAAAGGGGTTCATGCGGTGTGTTCGTCAAGTGACACGGAGTATGGACGCCACTTCATCAACAGCGGGGATTTCCCGCAACGTTTCGTTCGTTTTTGAGTCACCCGTCCATCCGTTGATTCTTATGTCCCATCTCAACGTATTTCTGCTCTGTATACTTAGCGTTTCATCATGTCTTATTATGAGAAACGCTCATTTACTTCCAACTGACACGAAATCTTGGAGCCTCAACCTATTGAGATCGGAGATTTATCGAACAAACAGTTTGTGTTACCGTGAAATGCACTCCACTGTTAACTTCTTTCCTGGTCAAATTACTCTGAGAGCAGAAACAAGTTTGGAACCGGATCCTGCATGGTGTGCTTATCCTGCAGACACTTCCCAACCAGATCACCAAGCTCGGTGAACAGCCTTGTCAAAGTGCTTAGGAATTATCACATGGATTTCGGAGTACTGGATGCACGTTTGGAATGCGACAGGTGTGGTAATATCTGGTCGATTATGACAATCTGATCAACGGGTTGGATGCACGCAGGAGACCCGTCAGTCGCTGTCGACGCAAACTGATCATGCGTGAAGAGAGAGGAAGCAGCGTCCGCTCAGTCTAGAAGGAACGAAGCGCATCCTATCACAAACAACGGTGAAGCGGATTGGTTGAAACAAGCGCCAGTAACGATTCGCATGTCATGGCCAGACAAACAAGGGAAAGCTGACGAACCTAAACATGACTCTTGATGGCCAACGCAGATGGAGCAGAAGTCGCTTGAAGCAAACATATCTTCGAGACAACAGATCGCAGGCAAACCGTGCAAAGACTCAAAATTGGAAAGTAAGCAGTGTGAAGACGCCGCAACGAAATAATGCCCTCCATTTGTTTACGCTATAAACGTTGAGTTGCTTTACAACTAAAAGAGGCTGTTCATTCGCCAGACTTTGTTCTGATATTTGGAGGGCCACACGATTAGAGAGAATATCTATGTTTACTTGCGATGTCTAAACAAGGAA
>OX104063.1:257460012-257479339 GCA_944474145.2 Dicrocoelium dendriticum
CCTTTAGTGAGAATGAGACGTCACGACGACGCAACAAGTGCCTCAGATTGACAAATGCTGATCTAGCTTTAGCGATGCGAAGCGAAACTTCTTTGTTGATAGCGCCGTCAGCAGAAACAAAGCTCCTAAGGTAGACGAAGCTTTCTACCTGTTCAAGTTGTGCATCTTAGACAGTGAGCACGAGAGCATGTGTAGGCCAATCCTGGAGCAGCACTTTACCTTTCTATAGAGCGAAGCTCATGCCATATTTAGATGCTTCAACCGCCAAACGATCCAGTATGAGTTGCATACTCTGAGGATCGTCACCAAGTAAGGCGATATCATCAGCATAATCTAAGTCGGTCGCGCGCTCACCCGGTAGAAGCTCTAGGCCAAAATGTTGGAAACCTTCTAGTGCATTAGACAGAACGTCTTTGATTGCGAATTTGAAGAGGAATGGGGACATAGGGCAACCCTGTCGCACACCGCTATTGACAGCGAATTGCGAGGAAAGCTTGCCATAGACCCTCACTCTTCAGGATGTATGAAGGTAAAGTTCTCGTAAGATGGCGGTATATTTCTCTGGCACCCCGTTCTTTAGAAAGCAACGCCATAAAGCAGGTCGATCAGCGGAGTCAAAAGCGACACTTATGTCTAGGAATACAACCATAGTGGGCCTGTGATAAATGTAGCGATGTTCGGGGAGCTGGCGGAGCGTGAACATTTGATCCACGCATCCGCGGCCAGGAAGGAAACCAGCTTGTTCTTCACGGTAGTATGATTCACATACTGGGGATAGTCTGCGAAGCAGAATGGATGCCAATAGTTTAGAGGAAACCGAAATAAGACTAATCCTGCGATGCTTTGCACATGAAGTGCGAGCGCCTTCCTTGAAAATCGGGACAATAACTGACTCACCCCAAAATCTCTTGTCTGCATGCTTTGTAGGCTACGTGTGGTTGTATCTTGTTGCTTCATCCACCAAGAACCTCTCTCAATGTGCAATTCACCTCAAGCAAAGCACGGGTTTGTGAACAAGGAAAGCTGAACTAATAAAACCTGTATTTAAATTTCATCAACAGAAACCTCGATGCGCACCCGTGTATTTAGTATTTTAGTTTTGGGGCGCTTGTGCTGGGGAATTTCGGATGTTCAAGACAGGCTGAGAAAACAGTGGAAAAGTCAGCCGACCCTTGAGCCTACTGCAGATGGTCTCTGTCCGGTCTGATCCAACCTTCTTTTCGCAGCTGCTAAGCGCATACGAAGGGCCGCATGTGGATATGCTATCTACATTACATTACACGTTAGCTGGAGGTGGAAAACACCTCAGCTATTGTGCCGCAATACAAAGACAAGAAAAGAAAATCAGTGGCAAACAGAAGCACGCCCGCTGAGTCCCCGGTAACGGATGGACATCGTACCGGAGAGCTAACAGCTGGCTGCCGTAAAAGAAACTCGTATTATGTCTATCAAGTGAGATCGTGATTGGAGGGGGATGCTAAACAGGAGGGGGATGGAAAAGGAAATCACAACACAAACGCCATTAATGCCGGCTCCGAGCCATATCAGCAAGTGTGTACAACCAAACGTGTTCACCGTCCTTAGGACCCCAACCTGGCAGTCGGGATGCACCAACCGACGCCAAATTCGACGTGAGGGTTTTCATTTCTCTCTACCAAATCATCGCTTGGCCTCCTCTCCTCCTCTTCCAACCGCACCCACAACGCGCAAATAATGCGCGTCGCGGGAGTCGGTGTGCTACCATGCGCAACACGTGGCCCAGCCATCGGAACCTGGTGCGTGAAATAACTAAACTGAGCGGTTCACTGGCTCTACCTACACCAAATACGCGACGCCGAACACGCTCATTGCTCACGCGGTGTTCCCACCAGACATGAGCTAAGCTGCGAAGGCAGCCATGATCGAGTGTGACAAGCCTCTTCATGTCTATCGACCTGATGGGCCAGGTTTCACAGCCGTATAGGAAAGTTGAACGGACGGCTGCGTTATAAACTCTGCCCTTCAGGGCAAGAGTAATGTCACGTCTCCGTTACAAGTGGCGGAGATTGGCAAAAGCACCTCGAGCTTTTGCTGCACGGTTCGTAACCTCATCTTCAATCCCACGGGCGCTAATATAGCTGCCCAGGTACTTGAATTCATGAACGACTTCTAGCTAATCACCACCAAGGGTCAGCGCAGGGATGGGTCCCTGCCAATCTTGGAGAAGTACTTTGCATTTCGATGGAGCAAACCATAGCCCAAAAACGATAGACAGCCAGTGCTAATCGGTCCAGTGCTGCTTGACATGTTTGGGAGCTGTCACAGATTAGGGCAATATCGTCCGCGTACTCTAAGTCAAGAAGTCGCTCATCAGGAAGTAGCTCCACACCTAGGTCGTGTCAAGCGAACGCTGTTTCCATGACTTCATCAATAGCGAAGTTGGAGAGGAAAGGTGACAACGGGCATCCTTGTCTCACACCGCTGGTAATACTGATGGGTGGCGACAGTTTGCCATAAACCCTCACCCTGCCCGAACTATGCGCGTACGGCTCTTTGATAATGTTTACATATTTACCAGGCACACCTTTCCTCAGCAGACAGTCCCAAAGGGCACATCGATCGACTGAGTCGAAGGCACCTTTTATGTCAAGAAACACGACAACGGTGGGTCGCCAATAAACATGGCGGTGCTCCAACACTTGACGCAATGTGAAGATGTGGTCGATGCAGCCCCGACCTCGACGAAATCCGGCTTGCTCTTCACGAAGCTGGCTTTCACGAGTGCCAGTCAGTCTGTGGAGAATGACAGAGGCAAGCAATTTAGAGGCAATCGAAATCAGACTGATCCCTCTATGATTGCCACATTTCAAACGGGAGCCTCGTTTGAAAATTGGGACAATGACGGAGCGGTTCCAGTCTGTCGCGATAGTCTCCTGCTCCCAAGGTTACATTAGCAACTCGTGTAAGTCATGTATTAGAGCTTGTCCCTCGAATTCGAAGTGGGCTGGGCGAATTCCATCTGACGCTGGGGCTTTATGCAATTGCGACGGCCTGATCTCACGTTCGAATTCTGCGCGTGAAGGCGGATCCAAGGCGACGGCCCAGGGAGAATGGCGCTCAGTGCCCGAAAAAGAAGTGCCAGATGAATTGGAGCACAGGCGTGTGTCGGTTATCCACGAAAGGCATTCGGTCACACACAGAGTCACATAGAAACGGTGTGATCGCTACCGTGAAGGCAAATTTAATGCGTAGTTCCCAGTTGGTGGTCCATGCAGTGTAACATAGGTACACAGAGTGAATGGAAGTGTAAATCTCCATACTGTTTCCGACTGCACTACCATGGGAAATGCGTCAATGGAACAATGGTTTTATGCGGGTAAAAATGAACTGAAGCTTAACAGGTTCCGCAGGATGATCATCGTGGAAATTCAAAATGTAACAAAATTGTTAGCTGAATTTGGTTTCCATCTGTGAACTCACTAAGGCATGGGTAGTATAAACTCTAAATACAGTGTAAGTCAAGTTCTGTTTGTTAACACACACGTGGATCCGTTTACACCGAGTTTGTGAGGGCAACAGAGCCCAATATTGTCCGTGTACCGTTGTCACTAAGTGAAGAGAAATCAAATCAGGAAATGCAGGTGTTGTAATGTATCGTCGAGTCGCTTTGTTAAAAACGGTTAGTGTGGGCGCGGAAATGACAAAAGTCATAGGAGCGTTCCAGAGGTGACTGATTCGAAGAGAAAAATAGTTCCGGCGGCATTTCAGCTGACTGTATTGCGTAGCCAGTTTCAGCTGGTGACCACACCATTTGGTGTTTCGGCTAAGTTTCAGGAGGTGGTGGCAAGAGTGGTCGGGGCTTTACAAGAAATGGTACACCAGAATGAGATCGCCCCGTAGGTAGCAACAATTTCTGCTGTACAATCCCAAAGTTTTCACTCACAGATGGTATGGCAGGCGGGACAACACCTTCACATTTTCCGTTGCCCTTCGTTGTGCGGTATCCACTGCAATCAGATCGCGTTTTAACTATGGTTGCCAGGCCTGAATCACGAACTCCAGATGGGGCCTCATATATGCACTGAGAATTTGAGGGAAGATGGAGGGATCGATCCACTAGAAAGCCCTCCGTAAAAGACCAACATGCAGGTTAGCAGTTTCGGAAGCCTTCAAAAACCGCGCCGAAAAGTCGAGGTTGTCTTGCATCACCATCACAAGATCGTGCTCTGGTGAGGCGGCATTCAGCATATGATCTCCAAGCTTATATATGTAAGCGGGCTTGTACAGTCTTGTACTTGTCCGCGTTAAACGGAAGTAGATTTGTCTTCCCCCATTCAAAGGCACCGTCTAAGTCTCTGCAGCACATCGCCGTCGTTCTGACAACCGCTCGCCCGCCATACCTTGATCTCATGGGCAGAAAGCAAGAAATTTAACTCGATGACACTCACAAAGTCGCTGATAAAGACCAGGAATAGGCGCGGCCCTAACACCGGTCCCTGTGAGACACCGCAGTCCATATCGATAGGATCAGAAAATGAATTCTTACTCGAACATGATGCTGCCGCTGAAAGAGGAAATTTACGATCCATCCAAGGACCTGGTCCACAATTCCGCATGTATGTAGCTTTTGGAGGAGGATTCGGTGATTTAAGCGGTCGACGGCTTCAGCAAAGTCGAGGTCCCCCTATCGGCTATTTCGGCCCAACTGCTGTGCGCAATCAGAAGATTGGTAGTACATGACCGATGCTGACGGAATCCGTGTCGTTGCTGTGCTATGATGTTAGACCTTTTGAAGTAGCCCATTACAACTCAATCTATGATCGATTCCATCAACTTGGACAGCACCGGGAGGAGAAGCAATGTGCGATAGTTGAGGGGTTCCGAACAGCGACCACCCTTGAAAGTTGGCGTGATGATGCCCTGCTTCCATATTTTGGGGACCTGATGTTCATCCAAGCAACTTTGGAAGATAAGAAAAAAGAGACCACTTGGTGAGCAATTGCTTTCGATGATTCATCTTCAGACCGATACAATCATATATAGGGTTAAAAAAGGGGTAAGATCGACATAGTTGATACAATTAACGTAGGGTAAAAAGATCGAAAACGGGTTAATTAAAAGTTACGGGTTTCTTGACCTTGCGCCATTGATCTCATTATCATCCGCTTTTGCGGGCCAGGGAAGCTGAACAGCCTTAATTAACTTCTGCTGCGAGCATAACGATGGTCGGAATGATCGAATACAAATCGATTCGGCCGTGGCGAGTGTACGGAGACGTTGACCCTTTGACCGGTGCGGCGGAACTCTGTATACTACTCTAAAGTTACGCTCTGGATCCACTTGATGTCCGCTGTCCACAATATGAGCCAAAATAGAGCTACTAATGGCTCCAGTGCCACCTCGACGTAGCCAACGCGGACAGTGTTCGTTTATGCGTTTGGACAGGTGCCGCGCCGTTCGACCGATATACGATGCGCCACAAGCGCATTCAAACTGATAGATAACCATTGAGGCGGTCAGCATCGGCAACTTATCCTTGGTTCGCGAACGAACGAGTGGTTCCGTTGTAAATATGCATTTAAGCTTAGCTGCGGCAAAAGTTGATTTAATCGCACCAGAAAGACTTCGAGTTAAACGTTCTGTAGCCGCGTCCCCTTTGAAAGGCAGGCGTATGAAGAGTTCCTTCTTTGCCACTGTTAACAATGGTACCGGCTTTGGCTTTTCTTCAAGGTTTCTTAAAATAAATCTGTCAGGGTAACCATTTTCGCGTAACACATTCTGTATAAACGTCAACTCCGCGTCTAAGGTGTCTTCAGATCATATTCGACGTGCTCTCGATGTAAGACAACGAATCAAGTTGCGCTTGTATCTCAGGGGGACAAAGCTGTGAAAATTCGAATATGAGATACAATTTGAAAGTTTATACTACCAGACTAACGGGTTAATCGCTAAGTCAAACACTGATTTAGAACGTCTTAAGTGTTTTTTGGTAAATTGCTGCTACCAATATCGCAAACATCGCGTCTATAACCACGGCCCACTAACACGAAAGCACCTAGATGCGTTGAAGGAACTAAAACGTAATAAGGACGTCATCGTGTGTAGACCAGACAAGGGTGCGGGGGTTGTGCTATTAGACAGAAAAGACTACATAAATAAACTGGCAGCTATACTGAACGATGAGACCAAGTTTTCTTGCAGCACAGAAATGGACTGCACGGAACAAATTGAAACTCAGATCACTAAGAGTCTGCAAGAACTTCGGACTAAAGGGTACATTTCGGATGCCCTGTATGACAGCCTCAGACCTAGTGGCACAAACGTTCCAAGGCTCTACGGGTTGCCTAAAATTCACAAAGCAAACATTCCACTCCGTCCCATTTTATCAATGGTTAACTCACCTTACCATACGGTCGCTCAGTGGCTTGTGGAAATACTCGAACCGGTGCGAAAACAGCTTGCAACTTACAGTCTACGCGACAGCTTCCAATTCGTAGAATGTATACGTAATGCTAAACTCGACGGCAAAGTGATGCTCTCCTTCGACGTTGTATCGCTCTTTACCAACGTCCCGCTAATTGAGACAATAGATTATATTTGCGACTATTTAACCCAGTCAGCAATGAAATTATGTGTACCTACGCGTGAGCTAAAAAGTCTACTGTTGCGCTGTACCTGGAATGTGCAATTCCTGTTTGACGGCAAGTACTACCGGCAGAATGATGGCGTAGCCATGGGCTCTCCCTTGGGTCCACTATTGGCGGACATCTTCATGGCAAAGTTGGAAAGAACCGCACTGCAGGCGGATATAGCCACTTTTAGCCACTACTATCGTTACATGGACGATATATTCGTTGTGATGGATGAGGATTTTAACTTAGATGAAATCCTTAACCGTTTTAACCGAGCCCATGCATCAGTACGTTTTACGTACGAAAGGGAAACCGAAAATCAGCTGCCTTATCTCGATGTTCTGTTAACTAGACGGCTAGATGGCTCCATCCAGCGGCAGATCTACAGAAAGGCAACATGGGTTGGTCAATATACGAATTTTCACAGCTTTGTCCCCCTGAGATACAAGCGCAATTTGATTCGTTGTCTTACATCGAGAGCACGTCGAATATGCTCTGAAGACACCTTAGACGCGGAGTTGACGTTTATACAGAATGTGTTACGCGAAAATGGTTACCCTGACAGATTTATTTTAAGAAACCTTGAAGAAAAGCCAAAGCCGGTACCATTGTTAACAGTGGAAAAAAAAGGAACTCTTCATACGCCTGCCTTTCAAAGGGGACGCGGCTACAGAACGTTTAACCCGAAGTCTTTCTGGTGCGATTAAATCAACATTTGCCGCAGCTAAGCTTAAATGCATATTTACAACGGAACCACTCGTTCGTTCACGAACCAAGGATAAGTTGCCGATGCTGACCGCCTCAATGATTATCTATCAGTTTGAATGCGCTTGTGGCGCATCGTATATCGGTCGAACGGCGCGGCACCTATCCAAACGCATAAACGAACACTGTCCGCGTTGGCTACGTCGAGGTGGCACTGGAGCCATTAGTAGCTCTATTTTGGCTCATATTGTGGACAGCGGACATCAAGTGGATCCAGAGCGTAACTTTAGAGTAGTATACAGAGTTCCGCCGCACCGGTCAAAGGGTCAACGTCTCCTTACACTCGCAACGGCCGAATCGATTTGTATTCGATCAATCCGACCATCGTTATGCTCGCAGCAGAAGTTAATTAAGGCTGTTCAGCTTCCCTGGCCCGCAAAAGCGGATGATAATGAGATCAATGGCGCAAGGTCAAGAAACCCGTAACTTTTAATTAACCCGTTTTCGATTTTTACCCTATGTTAATTGTATCAACTATGTCGATCTTACCCTTTTTTAACCCTATATATGATTGTATCGGTCTGAAGATGAATCATCGAAAGCAATTGCTCACCAAGTGGTCTCTTTTTCTTATTTGCACAAATGGGGATTTTCAACTTTGGAAAAATCGAGCTAATAGCTCAGCTATCCTCGTAGCTATCACCTGAAGTAATTTTGGGGGAACGTTGTCAACATCGGGAGAATCATTGGTGTGCAACTATATCCACTTCCTCAAAACGGTCGCTGGACTGAAAGTGACGTGTGTGAATATTGGCGTCTGGGGGAATGGGGCAGGTAAGTGACATATGCTCGTGCTCATTTTGGAGCCGTAAAGCGTTAGCTGCATCCTCGACAGTTTCATCACATTCATTTGCTGAGGTAAGTAAGGGAACACTATGCTTCACATTCTGAAGGCTATTCACATGTCTGTACAGAAGATTGTTATTAGCACAAAACCTTTCTGCTAGGCTTTGCTGATGTACTAGTTTGTCCTCACATCCAAGTATGATATAGTGATTGCGTTGCACTATACAGTATCTCCAGTTGTCAGGGTGAGGGTTCGCCCTGTACACATGCCACTCTGCGTCTCTTACCGTCATAAGTTTTCGAGTTCAGCTCCTAAGGATCGATGGTGCCCTTGCAGAACGAATGGGCCTGTTTACAGATGCTAATGTAATCAGATCGCCGAAGTTGCCAACAAACTCCGTCCATGCAGTATAAATAGAACAATTGTCCGAACAATCCCAAATGACATCTCCAACAAGTTCCGTTAGTATGTCAGTGTGCAGTTGTTCGAAACGAGTCACCATGTTCTTGTGGATAATCCGCGTAACACACATTGTGGTAAAGTATTGTTATGCGATCACTCCGCCCCAGAGGACTCTCCATCCTTGGTTTCTTGATCATGAGCTCTTCGTTCACGATCACTAAATCAAGCACAGCTGGCTTATTTCCCGTGTTGAATCTGGTGGGCAAACTGGCATGGCTAAAGAGCGGAATGCTTGCACTGAGCTCTTGCAGAGCGGCCTTAAACTGCTTGTTGGGGGATGCCGGGACTTCCGACTCGTGAACATTGAAGTCACCGGAGATGAGAACATAGCTGTATCGTCGTCGAAATACTTCCCCTAATACTAAAGTCAGACGGGAGTCCATCACTGGGGTGGACACTGAAAGACGATAAACAACTGTCAAAAGGCAAGGGTCGTTAGCCTTAGTCGCAAACTGCACCAGAGCGAGTAACTGGGCAGCGTTTCCGGATCCTCCACCGGTTCGCAGTGCAGGTCATTACGGTAGTATAAAATTACCCCCGCCCTTGTTAGGGCGATCGTTTCGAATAAGGGACATGTCATGTTTCACGACTTCGGCGTCGGTAATTTCTGAACGCAGCCAAGTTGCAGTTAGGAATATGAGTTCGCAGGCGTTCGATGATTGATGTAGCCGCAGTTCGGCAAGCTTGCTCAGAAAACCTTGTGCATAGGTTTGCATCTAGGAAAGTTCCTCAGTTTTTAGCAATGAATCGTGGGATGGATGTTTTTGATAAAATGTTGTGCCGACCGGTAAAAAGACGGCCACTAATCCACATTTTGGTGGGGCGATGAGGAACTTATCTGTGTCAGATTCAGGGATCCTGCCATTAGCTGTACGGCCCTCACATTTTATGTAGACAAGATAAAGCACAGGTGCTGACCGAGTGAAACGGAGTCAGGAGTGGTGGTTGATGAACTAAAACAGTAGGGCGAAAAAGTTGGTGGAATTGCTTGTGCCAACGCTTTATGGTCGAAGTAGCGCACAGCCTGCTTTACCGTGGTCCCCATGTCCAATTATGCTCCCAAGTAGGCGAGTTAATTCACCTACTTAAGCCGACTTCCATCTGTTTTAGGTTTACCGAATTAGTCGATAAAATAGTACTCAAAGAGTACTAATATGGCAGTGGCTTTGTTGTCTCTTATAGGCACAGCTCCATCGCTTAGTCCATGTTTGAAAGTTTATAAATGGAAGGGAACTTTTGCTGAAACAAATGATGAGACAGTTTCCGGTGTTATACTTACTACAGTTTGGTAACCAGCCTGAAACCGCACGTCTGCAAAAACACAACCACAAAAGAGTCTCATTCTCGAACATCGTGCCACACTTGCTAGTAGCGGCATAGTAATGGTATTGAGTCAACTTAACCAACACCTCCGAATGGCTGCAATTACTATGTGAGGTGGAAACACATTGAAGCCAGAGTGACTTTGAGCTTAGAATCACGCACTCTCCAATACATGTTCTACTCGCAACAGAGGTCCCCTGAACTGGACTCATACTCAGAACTACTTGCGTCCCAGTAGTAGCCAACTTATTATGGATGATGGACTCGACCTCACGATAGGTACGGTAGCCTCCGTTTAGCTCATGCGGAGCGTCATTTCGATTTCACCTAAAATAATCCATCACATCGAATCACCAGGAATGCGCGCCGTCGGACTATAGCGCTAATGCAGGCGACCAGCGTGAATGATTAAGACGGCAGTATCCCGGTTGCTTGGCAACCCCTGACATTCATCTTCAGATTCCGTGAGTCAGAGGACGTCGTTGCGCTTCTGTCATACTGATAGGGATAACACGTCAGACCTGCTCGAGCGATACCGTTGTCGCTTGCTCTCCACGCAACGAGCGCAGTTACGTGTAGCATCCGACCGTGTACTTCCTGTAGCTTACCGGCCATGGCGCCACATCGGTGTACGTTTCAGAATCGATAGTAACGCTAAAACAGGCATATTAAACTGGCTACCCGCCGATCGCATGCATTTATTTACAAATACGCCTGAGAACTAAACACAGTAATGGCTATGTTCATAAGGAAGGAATCTCTGGACGAATTATTCCAAGCGAGACCCAAACATGGTTACACAACCACGTTTCCAAATATTGGTATTCGCCTTAAGCATTCACTAACATGCTACTACGTGAAGCTTATGTTACACCGTATCAACTTTGCATTGCACTCATGCAAGAAGATGGTTAAATTTGTGCGCATTGATCCGGGCTTTTATAGACACTATTTCTCGGGTTACGGGAAATTTAGGATATATATATATATATATATATATATATATATATATATATATACGTGTGGCCACATGTAGAATACGCAACCCAGACGTGGCAGCCCTGGCACAAGCAAGACCTTGTGGCGCTCGAGACTCCAAGGCGACGAGTCAGGAAGCACGTCAAAGGGTTGTTCAATCTTCCTTATCAACTTTGACTGAAGATGCTGAAATTATATAGCAGCCCGTACCGGCGCCTACGTGGCGACCTTATTATGGCGTACCAGATCCTAAGGAACCCCAACCAAGTCTAACGCCACCTATGACAACTGAGATGAAACACGAATTTGAGCGGCCACCAGTTCAAGTTAGCCACACGATACAATGGAACAATGGTTTATTACGGGTAAAAAAGCGTTGCTTAACAAGTCCCGTAGGATGGCAATTATTGTGAAAATCAGTTGCATAATAAAGTGAAAAGCGTTGTGGTGGACTCACCATAGACTTATGCAGAATAGCGGAGATGTTCGCGTATTAAACATAAAAATCCATAAATCCATTGGTTAGGCGTTTGGCAAGACACCGTTTGATTGCGTTTTGTAGACTCTGGCTAACAAGTCATAAAATGAAATGTAAGTGAGACAATGCAGCGTCAACACTTTTTTTAAATATCGCCAGATTGGGAGCAGAGACGACATAGTTAAGGAGGGCGTTCCAAGGCTGGCACACGCGGAGAGAAAAGAAATTTCTACAGCATTCAGTCGGTTAGAATGTCGACTGAACTTTTCTTCGTGTGTGACAGACATGGAAGGACCACCTAAGTTACGTCATTTCCACTCCCACTTTACTTGTGTTTAAAAAACGCCTTGACGATGGCCTAACACACATACATTACGAGATGTAGCCAGTGTGTCTCGACAGATGATAAAATGCAACGAAAGTTGTAGAACCGGAATTAATCTACACGGATGAGGTTGGACTTATCTGCATGCCCCTGTGTTAACACTGTGGTGAGTTCACAAAAATGATCTTCATTTTATCACTGTTTTCTATTCACCCTGTTGTGGTTCTCTTTCTGACCATCTTACGGGAATTTGCTAAGCATCCGCTTTTTGTCTGTAATATACCATTGTTCCATTAGGATGGATTGGTAACTATCTCAGTGAATGGCATTTGGAGGTTATAATCCGAATATCTCTCCGACCCGAGTGTAGTATGGCGTACCGGAGGGTTCGGTACTGGGGTCTCGCCTGTCCTTAGTTTCATTGACGTGCTAGCGAGAGCTATCGCCTCAAAATCTTTTTTACTCTTCATGCACGACGTTAAGGTTTGGCGAGTGGTTAAGGGAACGAAGGACCACGAGGTCTTCCAGTGCGATCTCTATGAGGTATGCTACTCGTTGGTGAGGAACGTACTGTCACTCAAGGTGGACAAGTGCTGCGTTGTCCACACTCACCATCGACACGCGTACATCTACAAACTTAGGGCGCATGATCTGCAGACATGCTCTCAGGAACGCGATCTATGGGTGCTGGTACAGTGCGACCTCGGTTGTTCCAGACAATCAGAGTTTGCTTCAGTAACTGGTAGCCAACATCTTGGTCTTTTGCGGAGAACATTCAGGAGTTTGGACTCATCCATCTTCTCTCTGATGCTCAACGCCTAAATGCCTCCACACATCGAACATGCAATCCAACTTGGCATCCTTAGCTAAAGCGTGACCTTGTTGCACTCGAAACCCCAACGTCGAGCAACGCAATTTGTCGAGGGTTTACGCAACGATCCATACCTGCAACGTCTGAAGGCACTCGGAGTGTTCAGTAGACACTACCGGCGGCAACGTGGAGACCTAACAATAGTTTGCCAAATACTGAGCGACCGCAGTCATGTATGCCATCACCTTTAGAAACAACCCGAACATCAAACTCAGAGGTAACAGCCTAAAACTGAGTCAATCACACAGTCGTCCAGATTGTCGACGAAGCTACTTCTCACGCAGAGTCTGCAAACCCAAGAACGCACTATCAAATCAGTTGTCTGTGCCCCCACCTTAGGTGTTTTTAAACAGCAGTTTGATACCGTATTGAACACTCTACACTTGTTTGCATAAACAGATATTCTGGGTATATTCAGCTTAGCTAGCCGCTTTTTTAATTCTGACCCACAGTGACGCACGTAAATCTTTGCAGAGAGGTGAGCAATCTGCCTGTTGTCTGAAATGAGCATTGACCATAACAACTTGTTATTCCGTCTGTTTGGTAGTATTGTAGCAACGGAACAACACGGCAATGAAGCACGATCTTTATTGGCGCGAACACGCACCACACCACCACTCACACAGGCGCACATTTATGAGTCAGGTTTCTTTCCCACGTTGCACCATCCCTCCTGGCCTCCGCTCGTAGCACTTCTATGCTCCTTCTGAGGGTATGGGAACGCATCTTCCATGTCCGTTTCGCCCGTGTATCTTCGCTTCCACGTCTCCGATTCCGACAAGCCCGGAGTCATTCGATAGCGTGCGCTTTGCTTGATCGTGGGTGTATCACTCTCCCCGGGGTTGTTTCTTGAAGATGCGATACCGGCGGTTTTGTCCGATTTATTGCGTCTTCAACAAATTCACCTGCTTTGCCTGCCTCTGGCTCACCCACGGATGCCGCTCCTGTCCCGTTTTCGTCCCGTTCTATTGGGCCTGGGTTTCTCCAGCGAATCGCCCCCATTGCATCGGTCTCCCTATTCGACCGCCTCCGTTTTAATGATCTAACCATCTTTTGGGCAAGCGCTGCTTTCCGCCTCCCAACACTATGTAACTCCCAACATCCTCCTACCATAGGCTATTTCTCTATCGCTTCACCGATGCTTATTTTATGTGGTTCAGTTGTGTAATATTTGAAGTTTGCTTTATGCTAGTAACAACCCGTTATAAACCATCGTTCCATTGTTGCAATACGCCATTTTGACTCATCTTGGCCCTAGACGACCCATCTTAGTTGTACTTGTTTTGAACGCTTACCAGTCCCTATCGGAACTTGTGGCGTAATCACAGACTGGAAGTCCTGATCATGCTTTGTAGCTCTTCAAGTCTTTGTTGACTTCCTTTGGCCCGAACACTTTCGTATACAAGTTTAAACATAATTGGTCAGGCGAATTATTTAACTGTCACTAGTTCACGCTTATTTCTCACGACAAAGCCTTACCATTTCTCAAGCTATTTACCTAAGTTGCCTTCGAAAGACACCATAAGATGTTTGCGTGATAATTTTCTGTAGTACCTTATCTCCCGACACTGTTTACTAAAGATTTCCCAATTTCGGACGAAATAGAATGAAGGATTTGTATCGCTGAGAACCAGAAGCCAATTAAGCAACAATCGTAATTTTCTTCTAAGTTATTGTGCACTGCTCCCATGGTTATCCCCAGTGCGTTGCTGGATCTACGTTTCACAAAATGTTTGCTTTCTTCCTTCTGACAGTTGATGCAATTTGGGGAAATAACTGGTGGGTATAGTCCCACAAATAAATTAGTCGTCTGTTGCAAAATTAATCATTCATGCTAACGATTCTGAATATGCCCAATTTAAGATGTTTGGATTACAAACACGATGCCGTCTCACAATGGTTAGCAAAGTAACACTGATATCCAAGTCAAGTCATATCGATGAAGCTTTCTTGTTTACCCATAACGGCAAATGTTCAGCTGTAATGCACATGCTGTCAGTATGATTAAAAGACAGTATTTAATGGTGGGAAAACGGCAGTAAAACTTTCAAGTAATTACGTAACCGTGACTGTTTAGTCATTTGACAATAGCGCTTTGGTCAAGCAGAAATCTGGTTAGATAATGGAAGGCCGACGAACCGTAGGCACTTGTGCGGGCATATATTGCTTTGGATTTTCGTCTGGTCGATGAAATAGATGTACAGTTAGACAATGAACTGTGGCTGATATCGCTGAGCTTTTCTTTGAAGAGTTTCGCGCAGGAAGCTACTTGCTTAGATACAATTGTTTGAAACAGAGTTGGCGCTGCGGCGAGATAAGTGCTTCAGTGACCTGTTGAGCAGCTTGAAATGCTTGCACAATCGGCTTGGAGAAGTCACAGGAGACAAGCATTCCCTGTGTGGCAGAATGTACGCAGTGATGGACTTCGGAACCAAATCGTGGGATACAGGGGATGACTTCAGTCGCCAGACGTGGCAAGAAAGTCGCCTGATTTGTGAATATTTCATTCACATGCACTGACTACGAGAAATCATGCCTCAGTGTGACTCCAAGATACCTTACTGACGTGGAGCAGTCCAAGCTCTCACTATCGATTTAAAGCTTGGAACAGTCTGTGACCAACTTATGATAACTAGCTGCTTTATGAAGTAAAAACGTACTTGTTTACCATGCAAAACAAGACGACTAAAGTCAGTGGTCTGCATCGCATTAGGTCGGTGCACGAGATCGGATCACGAGTTGAACTGAGCGACATTGACTGTTATTTTCTTACGCACGTTGCCACTTGAGCACAGTGGTGAAGTTAAAAATCTGTGTTGACAGTCAAAAGGCTTGCCACCAACAAGCGCGCTACGACCCTAACTTCCCGTGCATACGTAGTAGACGGAGGTATGCGACAGCGTGTACGATCGATTTCGTCACTTGGTCGCGCAAGTGTCCACGCACACAGTCGAAGTTGTGCCAACCTACACCGTCAACGAAGAAGGCCGCGCCGGCGAAAATTGGGGTTGCGACAGGTTGATGTGTGTACGGGCGGATCAGTACACAGTAGTTCGCCGCGTGTTCTTACACGCACACCGTATTTCCCGTCACGACAGTAATGTGCTATGTAGTGGTGCGCGAACCGTCTGCTTTAAGCGCTACTGGTGAGCTGGGGCTACTGATTCTTCCAGGCCTTCACTTGCAGACCAAGAGTTGGAACGTAGGCACACTTTTACTTTTACACTTAGCTCTTCCGTTTCGCTACAAGACACTGAAGCCAAAATTCACCACAAGAGAAAGCTGAGGCATTTTGCACCCCCAACCGCAATATTTCATGGCTAAAAACCGATGAGTAACCTGACAAATTCCTTCCGATGCTCTATCAGAGCGGAATATCCAACCTATATGAGTACATAAAACATACTCTTGACTTGACTTGATTAGACATATCGGATGATGCAACGGATAAGTAAAAGAGTTCATGCGGTGTGTTCGTCAAGTGACACGGAGTGTGGACGCCACTTCATCAACACCGGAGTTATCCTACCACGTTTCGTTCGCTTTTGAGTCACCCATCTATCCCGTTGCTTTTTATCTCCCATCTCAACGTATTTCTGCCCTGCATAATTAACGTTTCATCATGTCTTATTATGAGAAACGCTCATTTACTTCCAACTGACACAAAATCTTGGAACCTCAACCTACTGAGGTCGGAGGTATGTCGAACAAATAGTTTGTGTTACCGTGAAATGTCCTCCACTGTCAACTTCTTTCCTGGTCATATTACCCTGGGAGCGGAAACAAGAGTTTGGAACCAGATCCTGGATGGTGTGCTTATCCTGCCGAAGCTTCCCGTTCAGATCACCAAGCTGGGTAAACAGCCTTGTCCAAGTGCTTAGGAATTATCACATGGTTTCGGAGTACTGGATGCACGTTTGGAATGCGCAGGGGTGGTAATATCTGGTCGATTATGAGAATCTGATCAACGGGTTGGATGTACGCAGAAGACCCGTCAGTCGCTGCCGGCGCAAACTGACCACGCGCGGAAAGTGAGAGAGGAAGGAGCGTCGGCTCAGCCTAAAAGGAACGAAGCACATCATATCACGAACAATGGTGAAGCGTATTGGTTGAAACAGCCACGAGTAACAATTCGTGTGCGCTGGCCTGACAAACAAGCGAAACTCGACGAACCTAAGCATGACACTTGGTGGCCAATGCAGATGAAGCAGGTCGCTTGAAGCAAGCATATCTTCGAGACAACAGATCACAGGCAAACCGTGCAAGATGCAAAATTGGAAAGTAAGCAGTGCGAAGACGTCTCAACGAAATAACGCCCTCCATTTATTTACGGCATAAACCTTGAGTTGCTTTACAAACGAAAGATGTTGCTCGTTCGCCAGACTTTTTTATTTTTGGAAGGCTACACGATAAGAGGGAATAGCTCTGTTCATTTGAGATGTCTAAACAAGGAAGAAACCGGTACTGGGAGGCGATGTTATCAGCCAAAACACGTAAAATACCTCCTTGATGGTCGGGATGTTCTATAGATCCACCTCAGTGACCTATGACGGAAATTGAGCCTACGTGTAGTAGTAGAGCAAACGCATAGCTGGTACTCTAAAGTGCAAAGCAGACTTTACGTGCTCTTCTTGCTCGGAGACCGGAAGTAGCACTATTGTCATCCCACACGAAGAGTATGCAACTCACTGCAGATTAGTGAGCGAGTGGGGCCTAGTCCGACACTGGCAACTCGTTCTGTGAAACCGCAGACCCGCTCCTCATCACGGTTCGATTAGCCAAACTTCCGACCAAGATTTACCTAGAGCTTGCTCAGGTGGAATACTGTTCAGATTGAGGAGTCGTCCTCAAACCCATCTAGCTGAATTGCACTCAGTCGACGTATATACACCTACTATTTGCAAGACTCGTTTAAGCCGATTCAAAGGTAAGGGCGCACTAAAAAGCGGGGAAAAAAGATCCGTTTCTGGACTTGCGTAAAGCTCGGTACCTGCTAACAAGCTGCTTGCTAGTACACATTAAAGTTGCCACCTCGGTTTTTGGTGAAAGGTCTGCAACAAAATCACTCAGTTCGGAGAAATAATCAGGCCTTGAAACGCGAACCCGAGCTACTGGTAAGCAGATTTATTGTTAGCACAAATAACCTGTTTGCTCGTGAGCTTACACTCCTGAGAACGATAAATAAGACAAAAGTGGCGTCCATTCTTTCTTCGTAGCAGACCGTGGATGACACAGGCGGGTTAGTCGGCTGATTGAACGCCTCTGCGATGAATTGTGGATGCTAACAACACCAGCAGCATCCTCACATGTGACCCACCAACGCCAGGACAATCACAGATGTATCTCGAGCACGGCACCGTTAGTTAACAATGAGCTGCGAATGTACTACCCTATTTTACGTTACACGGATTACTCTTGCTGGGAGAATCGGTCGATAAATCGGCCATAAGGTTAGCAGGATAGCGGAGCGAAATGGGTTTGCTTCGTCGCCCAACACATTGATAGACAACTCCGGAATCGGATGTCGCCAACCTCATCCTGTAAGTGTTATTTTTGGGTTTTGCCCTCGGCACCACTGTCACCGCCCTTGCTTCCGTTCCATGTACAAGCCGAGTAGGATGAACCCGAAGCGTACAAGTAACATTGAAGAACTTGCAAACATTTGACGCTTACGGACTTCCCCCTCCATTTTGTGTATTTGGCACCGTTAAGGAGGACACGGTTGAGAGCCCGCTAGGGTCCAACTGCCTGATTCTGCCCCAGCATCTGTAACAGCCTCCACCACGTAGTCTCGCCGAAGGCTGGCCCACGACTAATAGTCCTCAAGTAGATCAAATTGTCACCCACGGTTTCTTTTTCTAGGAGGGGGTTGTAGTGACCTGCAGATTCCCCCGTATGATCGTGTAACTTATATTAAAATATATTAAAATTATAGTTTTCTTATGTATTAGTGAACCAAGCGGTTTGCTTGTCCGCATTTCGGTCCCAGTTGTTTCAGTCATACACGCAACGCGGGTCTCCGCTTTTGCGGCCAATCGGATGCAACCTGCTGCCTGGCGCTCGTCTTCGCACTCGACACACGTCCATATCCTCCCTAGCTAGCTCTCCTCCGGTGCCCTATTTTTAGCTGCAGCCACTTTAGCGACGGTCCAATAAATCTTTTCTAGCTTTTTTCGTTTGTTCTCCCGTGCACACTCGCTTGATCGTTTAGCCACGAATCTGATATATAACGCTCGTTACATGCGCTATAGGTTTATATCGATTGTCGAAACTCGGAATGCTCAGGGCTACGTTGTCAAGATGCGTTGAGACATCAACGGAATTCGATGACTTAGGAGAAAACAATGCCGGTTGAAAGCAAATTCCGTGCACCACTGAGAAGGCATTCCTGGAGGTTTGCGAGTCTCTGAGATCCCGACTAGCCCAACAGAATGGTGGGAGACCATTTCGTTGGGCAGGAAGTCCAGTTTGGTTTGCAATTGCTGTGTGAGTTTAGGGGTTAACAGGAAGCAGAGGAGAACAGCGGAGATCCACGCAAGGCGGAGGGCCAATACTATTGGGCACGACCGAGAGTTTCGGTTGGTTACCAAGAGTCCCTGTCTAGCAAGCGATGCACATGACTCGTGTGTGAAGAAAAGTATGTGTAACCAAACGGATCATGAGTTTTAGTTTTGTACACACAACAGACGTATGCTTGCTTATAATAAAATGCGCCGTCCTTATCTAC
>OX104063.1:257479744-257502399 GCA_944474145.2 Dicrocoelium dendriticum
TGGGCGACGAAGCAAACCCATTTAGCTCCGCCATCCTGCTAACCTTATCGCCTATTTATCGACCGATTCTCGGAGCAAGAGCACTAAGTGTATCGTAAACTACGTGGATACATTTGCGGCTCATTGTTACCTAACGGTGCCATGCTTTGGATGCATCTGTGATTGTCCAGTCGTTGGTGGGTCTCATGTGAGGATGCTGCTGGTATCGCTAGCATCCACAACTCATCGCAGAGGCGTTCAACCAGCCGACTAACCCGCATGTATCATTCATTGTCCGATACTAAGAAAGGATGGACGCCACTTTTTGTCTTATTTGTCGTTCTCAGGAGTGTAAGCTCACGAGCAAACAGGTTATTTGTGCTAACAATAAATCTGCTTACCAGTAGCTCGGGTTCGCGGTTCAAGGCCTGATTATTTCTCCGAACTGAGTAATTTGGTTGCAGACGTTTCACCACCAACCGAGGTGGCAACTTTGATGTGTACTAGCAAGCAGCTTGTTAGCAGGTATCGAGCTTTGCGCAAGTCCAGAAACGGATATATTTTGCCCGCTTTTTAGTGCGCTCTTACCTTTGAATCGGCTTGCATGAGTCTTGCAGTTAGAAGGTGTATATACGACGACTGAGTGCAGTTCAGCTGGATGAGTTTGAGGACGACTCCTCAATCTGAACGGTATTCCATCTGAGCAAGCTCTAGGTGAACGTTGGCCGGAAGTTTGGCTAATCGAACCGTGATGAGGAGCAGGTCTGCGGTTTCACAGAACGAGTTGCCAGTGTCGGAATAGGCCCCACTCGTTCACCACTCTGCAGTTAGTTGCATGCTCTTCGTGTGGAATGACAATAGTGCTGCATCCGGTCTCCGAAGAAGAAGAGCATGTTAAGTCTGATTTGACCTTTAGCGTGCCTGCTATACGTTTGCTCTATTACTACACGTAGGCTCAGTTTCCGTCACAGGTCACTGAGGTAGATCTATAGAACATCCCGACCATCATGGAGATATTTTACGTGTTTTGGCTGACAACATCGCTTCCCAGTACCGGTTTCTTCCTTGTTTAGACATCTCAAGTGCACATAGATATTCCCTCTTATCGTGTAGCCCTCTAAAAATCAAAACAAAGTCTGGCGAATGAGCAACATCTTTTATTTGTAAAGCAACTCAACGTTTATATCGTAAACAAATGGTGGGCGTTATTTCGTTGCGGCGTCTTCACACTGCTTACTTTCCAATTTCGCGTCTTGCACGGTCTGCATGCGACCTGTTGTCCAGAAGATATGCTTGCTTCAAGCGACCTGCTCCATCTGCTTTGGCCACCAAGTGCCATGCTTAGGTTCGTCAGCTTTCCCTTGTTTGTCTGGCCAGCGCACACGAATTGTTACTCGTGGCTGTTTCAACCAATCCACTTCACTATTGTTTTTGATAGGATGCACTTCGTTCCTTCTAGGCTGAGCTGACGCTGCTTCCTCTCTCTCTGTCTCACTCCACGCGTTATCAGTTTGCGCCGGCAGCGACTGACGAGTCTCCCGCGTACATCCAACCCGTTGATCAGATTATCATAATCGACCAGATATTACCACCCCTGTCGCATTCCAAAAGCGCATCCAGCACTCTGAAATCCATGTGATAATTCCTACTCACATTGACAAGGCTGGTGATCTGGTTGGGAAGCGTCTACAGGATAAGCACATCATCCAGAATCCGGTTCCAAACTCTTGTTTCCGCTACCAGAGTAATTTGACCAGGAAAGAAGTTGACAGTGGAGTACATTCCACGGTAACACAAACTGTTTGTTCGATATATCTCCGATTTCAGTAGGTTGAGGCGCCAAGATTTTGTGTCAGTTGGAAGTAAATGAACGTTTCTCATAATAAGACATGATGAAACGCTAATTTTGCAGAGCAGAAATACGTTGTGATGGGACATAAGAAGCAATGGATGGATGGGTGACTCAAAAGCGAACGAAACGTGGTAGGATAACTCCGGAGTTGATGTAGTGGCGTTCACATTCCGTGTCACTTGACGAACACACCGCATGAACTCCTTTACTTATCCGTTGCATCATCCAATATGTCTAATCAGGTCAAGTCAAGAGTATGTTTTATGCACTCATATAGGTTGGATATTCCGCTCTGATAGAGCATCGGAAGGAAAGTGTCAGGTTACTCATCGGCTTTTAGCGGTGAAAGATTGCGGTTGGGGGTGCAAAATGCCTCAGCGTTCTCTTGTGGTGAATTTTAGGTTCAGTGTTTTGTAGCAAAACCGAAGAGATAAGCTCAGAAGTAAAATGGTGCCTACGCTCCAACTCTTGGTCTGCAACTCAAGGCCTGGAAGCATCAGTAGCCCCAGCTCACCAGAAGTGCTTAAACCGGACCGTTCGCGCACCACTACATAGCACATTCCTGTCGTGAAGGGAAATAGGGTGTGCGTGTAAGAACAAGCGCCGAACTACTGTTTACTGATCCGCCTGTACACACATCGACCTGTCGCAATCCAAATTTTTGCCGGCGCGGCCTCCTCTGTTGACGGTGAAGGTTGGCGCAACTTCGACTGTACGCGTCGACACTTGCGCGACCAAGTGACGAAATCGATTGTACACGCTGGCGCGTACCTCCGTCTACTACGTATGTACGGGATGTTAGAGGCGTAGCGCGCTTGTTGGTGGCAAGCCTTCTGATTGTCAACACGTCAGATTTTTAACTTCACCACTGTGCCCAAGGGGTAACATGCGTAAAGAAATACCAATCAATGTCGCTCATTTCAACTCGTGCTGGGATCACGTGCAACGACCTACGACTACTCAGATCACTGACTTTAGTCGTCTTGGTTTGCGTAGTAAACAAGTCCGTTTTTACATCATAAAGCAGCTAGTTATCATAAGTTAGTCACAGGCTGTTCCAAGCATTAACTCGATAGTGAGTGCTTGGACTTCTCCACGTCAGTAAGGTGTCTTGGAGTCACACTGAGGCATGGTTTCTCGTAGTCAGTCCACGTGAATGAAATATTCACAAATCAGGCGACTTTCTTGCTACGTCTGGCGACTGAAGCCATCCCTTGTATCACACGATTTGATTCCGAAGTCCATCACTGTGTGCATTCCGCCACACAGCGAATGCTTGTCTCCTGTGATTTCTCCAGGCCGATTGTGCAAGCGTTTCAAGCTGCTCGACAGATCACTGAAGCACTTATCTCGCCGCAGCGCCAACTCTGTTTCAAACAATTGTATCTAAGCAAGTAGCTTCCTGCGCGAAACTCTTCGGAGAAAAGCTCAGCGATATCAGACACAGTTCATTGTCTAACTGTACATCTATTTCACCAACCAGACGAAAATCCAAAACAATCTACGCGCCCACGAGGGCGTACGCTTCGCCGGCCTTTCCTTATCAAACAGATTTGTGCTTGACCAAAGCGCTATTATCAAATAACTAAAAGGTTATGATTACGCAATTTGTTGAAATTTTTACTACCTTTTTGCCACCATTGCGTATTGCCTTTCAATCATACTGACAGCACGTGTATTACAGCTGAACATTTACCGTTATGGGTAAACGAGAGCGCTTCATCGATATGACTTGACTTGGATATCAGTGTTACTTTGCTAACCATTGTGAGATGGCATCGTGTTTGTAATCCAAACATCTTATATAGGGCTTATTCACAAGTGTCTGTGTGAATGGTTAGTTTTGCAACAGACGGCTAATTTATTTGTTGGACGATACCCACCAGTAATTTCCCCAAATTGTATCAGCTGTCAGAAGGAAGAAAGTCAACATTTTGTGGAAGGTAGATCAAGCAACGCACTTGGGATAACCATGGGATCAGTGCACAATAGATTAGAAGAGAATCACGATTGTTGCTTAATTAGCTTCTGGTTCTCAGCGATACACATTCTTCATACTATTTCGTCTGAAATTGGAAAATCTTTAGTAAACTGTGTAGATAATGTACTACAGAAAATTATCATGCGAACATCTTTTGGTGTTCTTCTAAGGCAACTTAGGTAAATAGCTTGAGAAATGGTAAGGCTGAGTCGACAGGAATAAGCTTGAATCAGTGATAGATAAATAATTCGCCTGACCAATTTTGTTTAAACTTGTATACGAAGTGTTCGGGCCAAAGGAAGTCAACAAAGACTTGAAGAGCTACAAAGCATGATCAGGACTTCCAGTCTATGATTACGCCACAACTTCCTATGGCGACTGGTAAGCGTTCAAAACAAGTACAACTAAGATGGGTCCTCTAGGGTCAAGATGAGTTAAAAAGGCGTATTGCAACAATGGAACGATGGTTTATAACGGGTCGTTAATAGAATAAAGTGAACTTCAAATATTACACAACTGAACCACATAACATGCGCACCGGTGAAGCGATAGATAAATAGCGTATAGTAGGAGGATGTTGGGAGTTACATAGTAACGAACAGACGGAATAACAAGTTCTTATGGTCAATGCTCATTTCAGATAATAGACAGATGGCTCACCTATCTGCACAGACTTACGTGCGTCACTGTGGATCAGAACTAAAAAAAGGCTAGTTAAGCTGAATATATCCAGAATATCTGTTCATGCAAAAAAGTGTAGAGCGTTCAATT
The DNA here is from genome assembly GCA_944474145.2 of Dicrocoelium dendriticum. Classification (NCBI taxonomy): domain Eukaryota; kingdom Metazoa; phylum Platyhelminthes; class Trematoda; order Plagiorchiida; family Dicrocoeliidae; genus Dicrocoelium; species Dicrocoelium dendriticum. The sequence continues at coordinate 257,484,328 of OX104063.1, forward strand.
CGATATCCAACCGTTGTTTGAAAACAGCTAATGTGGGGGCACAGACAACTGATTTGGTAGTGCCTTCTTGTGTTTTCAGACTCGGCGTGAGAAGCACCTTCGTCAACAATCTGGACGACTGTATTATTGAATCGGTTTCAGGCTGTTTCCACTGAGGTTGGTGTTCGGGTTGTTTCTAAAGGTGACGGCATACCTGACTGCGGTCTCTCAGCATTTGCCAAACTATTATTAAGTCTTCACCTTCCCGCCGATAGTGTCTACTGAACACTCCGAGTGCCTTCAGTCGTTGCAGGTATGAAAAGTTGCGTAAACCCTCGACAAATTTCGTTGCTCGACGTTGGGGGTTTCGAGTGCAGCAAGGTCACGCTTTAGCCAAGGATGTCAAGCTTGGATTACATGTTCGATGTGGGGACGCACTTAGGCGTTGAGCATCAGAGAGAAGATGGATGAATCCAAACTCCTGAATGTTCTCCGCAAAAGACCAAGATGTTGGCTACCTGTTACTGAAGCAAACTCTGATTGTCTGGAACAACCGAGGTCGTACTGTACCAGCACCCATAGATCGCCTTCCTGAGAGCATCTCTGCAGATCATGCGCCCTAAGTTTGTAGATGTAGGCGTGTCGATGATGGGTGTGGACAACGCAGCACTTGTTCACCTTGTGTGACAGTAAGTTCCTCACCAACGAGTAGCATACCTCATCGAGGTCGCACTGGAGGATCTCATGGTCGTTCGTTCCCTTAACCACTCGCCAAACCTTAACGTCGTGCATGAAGAGTAAAGATTTTGAGGCGATAACTCTCGCTAGCACGTCAATGAAACTAAGGACAGGCGAGACCCCAGTACCGAATGCTCCAGTACGCCATACTACACTCTAGTCGTGTCGGAGAGATATTCGTATTATAACCTCCAAATGCCATTCACGGAGAAAGTTGCCAATCCATCCTAATGGAACAATGGTATATTACAGACAAAAAGCGGATGCTTAGCAAATTCCCGTAAGATGGTCAGAAAGAGAATTACAACAGGGTGAATAGAAAACAGTGATAAAATGAGGGTAGTTTTTGTGGACTCACCACAGTGTTAACACAGAGGCATGCAGAAAGGTCCAACCTCAGTCGCGTAGCTTAATTCCAGTGGTACAACTTCCGTCGCATTATATTGCCTGTCGAGACCCACAGGCTACATCTCGTAATGTATGTGTGTTAGGCCAACGTCAATGCGTTTTTTAAACACAAGTAAAGGGGGAGTGGAAATGACGTAACTTAGGAGGTCCTTCCATGTCTGGCACACACGAAAAGAGTATAAGTTCCGTCGACATTCTAACCGACTGTATTGTGTGGCTAACTTGGACTGGTGGCCGCTCAGATTCGTGTTTTGTCGCAGTTGTCATAGGTGGCGGTAGACTTGGTTGGGGTTCCTTAGAATCTGGTACGCCATAATAAGGTCGCCACGTAGGCGCCAGTACCGGCTGCTACATAATTTCAGGGTATTCAGTCAAAGTGGTTAAGGAAGATGGAACAACCCTTTGAGGTGCTTCGTGGCTTGTCGCCGTGGAGTCTCGAGCTCCACAAGGTTTTGCTTGTGCCAGGGCTGCCAGGCCTGGTTTCCGTATCCCACATGTGGCCGCATATAGGTGTTCAGCAACTGCGAACAGGCAAGGGGATCAAACCGCCCGAATGCCCTCCACAGCATGCCAGCGTATTGGTTCCTAGCTTTTGGTGCCTTAGTTGTTCTGAGCAGCCCTGATCGGCCTGGACTAATACCCCAAGGTCGCGCTCCTTGATGAGTGGCTCCAAGACATGATCTCCATGCTTGTAGGTAATTTTGGGCTGGTGGCGAATGTGAACTACCAAACACTTCCGTGAAATGAACTGGAGAAGATTGTGGAGTGACCGCCCATACGCTCTGTCCCCCTCTCGCTGAAATGCATCGTGATGTGCTGGGTCCGTGATCGTCCGCCACTTCCTAACTTCAGCAGCGAACAACAAGAAACCCGAGGCAACCAAACGCATAAGCTCGTTAATGAACATGAGAAACAGACGTGGCCCCAGAACTGATCCTTGTGGAACTCCACATTCGACATGAACCGGATTGGACAGCGCACTTCAAAAGCTGACCTGTAGTTGTCGATCCTGCAGGAAATTCCTGACCCACCTAAGGGCCGGATCACCAACTCCATAGCTTTCGAGCCTGCGAACCAGAATGCAGTGGTCCAGTCGGTCGAAAGCTTTGGAAAAGTCGAGGTAAATGACGTCGGTCTCACTGCCTTCATCGGCCGCTCCCGTCCAACTACTGCTTGCAATCAGTAGGTTGGTAATGCATGAACGGTGTTGGTGAAAACTGTGTTGATCGGATGCTTTGATGTTGTGACGTTTTAGATGGTCTACTAAAGCCTAAATGATGATTGCCTCCAGCAACTTTGAGAGCACAGGAAGAAGGATCAATGGGCGAAATTTGGCGGGTTCCGAGCGATTGACGATTTTGAAAATTGGAGTGATTAAACAATGTTTCTAATTGATTGGCACCATTTACTTATCCAAGCACGTTTGGAACAAAAGCGATAATAGCCCGGCCAGCGTTGTTGCTGCTGCGTTTAGCGCCCTAGGGTGAATCTAATCGATTCCGAGAGAGCTGTAGGTGCATAATTAGAGCAGTTTCTTCAACATAGCGGTGGCAGTAAAATCGATGTTACTGGGTGTTGAAGTTGGGGCTAGGGATGTGGGTATGTAACACTGGCGGACCTCTCTTCGGATGGTTGGGGCATGCTGCATCGGTATGACGTTAACTGTCTCTTCGGCACTCTGTGCCACTCTGAATGGCGTGTTAAGTGGGGGGATACCGAGCTTCACTTTCCGCATGGTGTTAACAGGCTTGTATAGGAGCTTTCGTTGTTAGCCAATTTACAGGCCAAATGCTGTTGGTGAGTCAGTTTGTCCCCACGGACAATCATGTTACAGTGGTTGCGCTGGGTCACATAATCCAGGTTTCGGGACTAGGACGAGCTCTGTAACTGTGCCAAGCTTCATTCCTTATTGATACGCGCTTGCGGGTTCTACTCCTGATGAAGGACGAAGGATTGGTGGAGCGAAGCATTTTCGGTTCTGAAGCAGTTACGATTAGATTGATGAGGCGTCCAACAAACCTAATCCAGACGTTGTCAGTTGAACCACCTTCCAAGAATTCCCACTAGGTCATCTCAACTAGGTTGTTCAGGACGCTGTAATGTGTGATTGTATGTGTTAGTTCTGTGTGTTCCTCCGGACATTCAGCGTAACACTCGGAGTTTTAAAGTACAGTGAGGTGATCTCTTAACCCTAGTGTGGTGCCTATAAATGGTCTGTCGACCATGAGCTCCTCATTTGTAAGTACAAGGTCAAGTACCGATGGTTTGTACTCAACTTTGTACCTTGTAGGAGAGGTGGCGTGATTGTAGAGCGGGATACTTGCGATAAGGTCTTGCAGTTCGGTCTTGTATGTTTCGCTAGGGGTTGCCGAGGTTTCTAAGTCGTGCATGTTGAAATTGCCAGTGATAAGAACGTGGCTGTAAGTTGGGAGTGAGTATTTCGTCAGTGATGAGAGTAGATGAGAATCCATCTCTGGATTGGACGATGGGGCGCGATATACGACTGCCACGAAGCAGTTGGCGTTGTGTCTGCGACACAAACGACACCATAGCGAATGGGTGAGCCGCGTCTCTGGATCATCCACTGGTTCGCATTGTGTCGTTACGATAGTATAGGATGGCGCCATCTCCTCTACTGGAATGATCGTGTCGGAACAAGGCTATTCCCTGAATCGCGATCTCGGCATCTGTAACTGAGTGCAACCAAGTCTCGGTTATGAAGATGAGATCCTTAGCGTTTCTTGCCTGGCGCAACCGAAGCTCGGCGATTTTGCTGAGGAGGCCTTGGGCATTCGTGTACATGAGAAAAGTGTTTCGGTTCTCAACAACGATCCGAGACACCTGGGACTAGGACCAGAGGTTGTGCTGACCGTTGTATAGTCGGCCGCTAGCTGATTTTTGTGGTATTAGCGGCGAGTCACTTGGAGTTGGGTTCAGGAACATCGTGATTAGTCCCTCTGACAATTCAATTTGTACGATGCATAGGCAGTGGCTGCAGAATTGCACAGGAAGATCCTCACTTCTTTCAGACCTGCTTCCGGTGTGAATTTCGGATAAGATCACTACTTCGTTTGCCTGCTGCGGCGGTGCTTTAAGTCGGACGACAGTTTTGCTCGCCGCTTTGAACCAGAGCTCGGTTGGCAGTCTGTTCCGAACTGAGTGCTAGCGTGCCAGCAGCGCAAGTGCCATCTGCCTAGTTTGTAGCACAACCTTAATTATCCTTGGATCGCACCCTTTGTAGCTATCTGATCTTCGCAGCTGCGAGTGAGAAGTAGCTACAAGGTCATTCAAGAGCAGGTCTCACGAATATAGCACCATTGCTCCCGGTCGGAAGCCTTGATACGCATTCTTCCTGCGCGTGAGACTGAGGAACGCAGTGGACAAAAGCGGTTCTGGCTGCTGTGTTATGTTAAAGCTCTCCTAAGCTTTGCCTCTCTCGCTTGCGCTCGCCCAGTGAAACATCTGGAAATGCTGCCGGAATTATTTTTCTCTTTGAATCAGTCACCTCTGGAACGCCCTTATGATTTTTGTCATTTCCGCGCTCATGCTATCAGTTTTTAAAAAAGCGACTCGACGATGCATTACAACACCTATATCCCCTGATTTGATTTCTGTTCACTTAGTGACAACAGGACACGGACAATATTTGGCTCTGTTGCCCTCACAAATTCGGCGTAAACGGATCCACATGTGTGTTATCGAACAGAACTTGACTTACAATGGATTTAGAGTTTATACTACCCATGCCTCAGTGAGTTCACAGGTGGAAACCAAATTTGCTAACAATTTTGTTGTATTTTGAATTTCCCCAATGATCATCCTGCGCAACCTGTTAAGCTTCAGCTCATTTTTACCCGTATAAAACCATTGTTCCATTGACGCATTTCCCATGGTGGTGCAGTCGGAAACAGTATGGAGATTCACACCTCCATTCACTCTGTGTACCTATGTTACACTGCATGGACCACCAACTGGGAACTACGCATTAAATTTGTCTTCACGGTAGCGGTCACACAGTTTCCATGTGACTCTGTGTGTGACCGAATGCCTTTCGTGGATAACCGACACACGCCTGTGCTCCAATTCATCTGGCACTTCTTTTTCGGGCATTGAGCGCCATTCTCCCTGGGCCGTCGCCTTGGATCCGCCTTCACGCGCAGAATTCGAACGTGAGATCAGGCCGTCGCAATTGCATAAAGCCCCAGAGTCAGATGGAATTCGTCCAGCCCTCTTCAAATTCGGGGGACCTGCTCTAGGAGATGATTTACACGAGTTGCTAATGTAACTTTGGGAGCAGGAGACTGTCCCGACAGACTGGAGCCGCTCCGTCATTGTCCCAATTTTCAAACGAGGCTCCCGTTTGAAATGCGGCAATCATATGGGGATCAGTCTGATCTCAATTGCCTCTAAATTGCTTGCGTCTGTCATTCTCCACAGACTGACTGGCACTCATGAAAGCCAGATTCGTGAAGAGCAAGCCGGGTTTCTTCGAGGTCAGGGCTGCATCGACCACATCTTCATCTTGCGTCAATCGTTGCAGCACCGCCATGTTTATTGGCGACCCACCGTTGTATTGTTTATTGACCTAAAAGGCGCCGTCGACTCAGTCGATCGATGTGCCTTATGGGACTGACTGCTGAGGAAAGGTGTGCCTGATAAATATGTAAAAATTATCAAAGCGCTGTATGCGGATAGTTCGGGTAGAGTTATGGTTTATGGCAAATTGTCGCCACCCTTCAGTATCACCAGTGGTGTGAGACATGGTTTCTCGCTGTCACCTGTCCTCTTTAACTTCGCTATTGATGAAGTCATAGAAACAGCGTTTGCTGGACAGAACCCAGAAGGTGTGGAGCTACTTGCTAGTGAGCGACTTCTTGACTTAGAGTATGCGGACGATATTGTCCTAATCTGTGACAGCTCCAAAACATGTCAAGCAGCACTGGACCGATTAGCACTGGCTATCAAAGGTTTTGAGCTATGCTTTGCTCCATCGAAATGTGAAGTACTTCTCCAATATTGGCAGGGACCCACCCCTGCGTTCACCCTTGGTGATGATCAGCTAGAAGTCGTTCAGGAATTCAAACACCTGGGCAGGAATATTAGCATCCGTGGGATCGAAGCTGAGATTACGAACCGTATAGCCAAAGCTCGAGGTGATTTTGCCAATCTCAGCCACCTGTGGCGTAGACGCGACATTACTCTCGCCTTGAAGGGCAGAATTTATAACCTAGCCGTCTGATCAACCCTCCTGTACGGTTGTGAAACCTGGCCCATCAGGTCGACAGACATAAAAAGGCTCGTCACATTCGATCATCGCTGCTTTCCCAGCTTAGCTCATGTCTGATGGGAGCACCGCATGAGCAGTGAGCGTGTTCGGCGTAGCGTATTTGATGCACGAAGAGCGAGTGAACCGCTCAGCACCATTATATCACGCACCAGGCTTCGATGGCTGGGCCACGCCTTGCGCATGTCAGCACAACGACTCCAGCGACGTGCATTGTTCGTGCGCTGAGGGTACGGTTAGCAGAGGAGGAGGGGAGGCCAAGCGATGAATTGGTCAAGAGAAATGAAGGCCCTTACTTCGAAGTTGGCATCGGTTGGTGCATCCCGAATGCCTGGCTGGGGTCCTAAGGACGATGAACACGTTTGGTTGGACACACTTACTGATATGGCTAGGAGTCGGTCCCAATGGCGTTTGTCTTCTGACTTCTATTGTCCATCCCCTCACGCCTAGCCTACCCCTCCAATCACCACCTCATTCGCTAGGCATAATGTAACACTTTTTACCGCACGATAGCCGGCTGTTAGCTCTCCGGAACCATGTCCATCCGTTACTAGGGACTCCGCCAGCTTGCCACTGTTGTATATTTTTCCTCTTGTCTTTGATACTGCGATGCAATAACTGAGGTATGTTCCACCTGCAGCGAACGTGTATTATGAATGGATGAATGAATGCGGAAACGCGTAGAGTAGCTGGGCATCCACGGTTCCTTACCGCGTTTCTGTCGCCGCACTTTTGTGACTATCCTACTTGAAGTATTATCAGGAGAAAATCGGCACACTGGGTTTATCAGGGATAAAAAGCAAGCGCTTGCTAATTCTCCTAGTTGAAAAGTGAAACCAAAAATGAATGTATCAAGAAAAAGAAATGGAACGCGTAACGGTATACTTACGACAAATCCTAAGTGAACACTTAGTTAGTTACCTTGCCCCGTATCGCAGATACTTTGGTTAAATCACCTAATACAGGTCGTGTAATACATCATAATGTCAGGTTTCTAATTTAGATAACGTAGGAGCGGAGAGTACAGACGATGAAAATAAGTTCAATGGTTTCGTTACAAGAATGGCGATGAAGTTTCGGTGGCATTCCAATCGGACATACTGAGTGGTCAACTTTAGGTGGTGCCCACTCAGTGAAGTGCTATGGCTGAGTTTCAAGCAATGTAGGTGTTGTGTTCTCAGGGGATCGGCTTGGCAACTTTTTAAATTGCGCCACGCGAGTCAAAAGACAACGCACTGGACGACAAGTATATTTACGAGACACAGAACGGGCCGACGTGGGAATGCAAACACACCGATACAGTTGAAATCATGACGGCGTGCTAGTTTAAATTTACCGATCTCAAAGAATCACGGGACGTGTGAGTGGTTTGAAACAAGCGGTAGTAACAACTAACAATCCATGATAGTCAGGTACCGTCCTCCATGGCGCAATTGCATAAGCTGCGGGCTAGTTGACAAGAGCCACTAGCAGCCATGGGTTCGATCCTCCGCAGACGACCGAAGGATGAGCACCACTGATGAGCCCCAATAGGGCGAAACGGCCGTCTGGTGCTTTTCCGGACAGCTGGTCGACATATCTGAATTGTCGGCTGATTGCGACGAACAAGAATACTCACCAAAATCCTTCCATTCATAAGTAATAGGTAGTAACAACTGTTCTGCAACACATAAAAACTCTAGTCCGCTTGTAACTGAGACTGTTCTGATGCAAGGCACACGGTTACTTGGGGAAATTAAGCACCTACCTTCCCGAACAAGTCAATTTGTTTCGTTCCTGTGTGCACTTGACTTGGGTCTGTGTGAAAGTCTGTTTTTCCATGAAAGTTACCAGATTTGGTCTGAAGCAGTGGCGCCAACTCGAATTGCTTCTCAGACAGCGCAATTTTCCTCGGAGCAGGCCGTTCGAGACTTAACAGTCGGCAAGTGTGGGCGGGATCCTTGCGCATCTGATACACTAATCTGTGGCAATCTTGCGAAAGACGATATTGTTCGCTGGAAATTCCTACTCTTTAGTCTAAAGTGGTAAGGGGGTGAAGAAATAGCTTGATGTATTTGATTGCCCTCCGTTTTAGCTTCTCTAGAGCAGCAAAATCATGTTTTATCTAATCGGATCACAACAAGATAGCCTATCCACATGCGGCCCTTCGTATGCGCTTAGCAGTTGCGAAAAGAATGTTGGATCAGACGGGACAAAGGCCATGTGCAGTAGGCCCAAGGTTCGGCTGGCTTTTCCACTACTTTCTCAGCCTGTCTTGAGCAGCCGAAATCCTCCAGCACAAGTACCCCAAAACTAAAATAATAACTACATGAGTGCGTATCGACGTTGCTGCTGACGAAGTTTAAATAAAAGTTTTATTATTTCAGCTTTCTTTGTTCACAAATCCCTGCTTTGCTTGAGGTGAATTGCACATTGAGAGAGGTTCTTCGTGGATGAATCAGCAAGATGCAACCACACGTAGCCTATAAAGCACGCAGACAATAGATTTGGAAAATAAAATAGTTTGTTCATTTTTCTATCCCGTAATGTAAAGTAAGCGCGAAACGATTATACATATGGCTATGGGGCTAGTTTAGTTTACTCGAGAATCGCACCTATGTGCTCGCTTCACGACTCCGGCTGCTGTATAGTAGGCTCTTCACAAACATGTAGACAGTGATTCTAAATTGGGCTCAGAGGACACCCGTGATGACAACCATTGTGCCACGTCGTTTGTTGGTACCAACCGGAAGTCCCAGGGTAGCTGTTAATAGTGATTCACAAATGTGTGGATTAACTGAGCACACAAAGCTGTGTAGTAAATCAATCCACTTGTGAAGTGGAGTTATATCAGAAGCACTGCCTTAATCATTTCAAGCAATACCAAAATCATACTTAGGATGGGTATGATCAGTCATGAGCAAGGAACAATTGTTTACCGCGAGCAAAGAACTTTTTGCTCCACGATGCCGATTATGTAGTCTGGTGGTAGCTTTCATGAACATAACATACGCATGCAGATGGTACAGTTTGTGGCAGGAAGCGTGAGACAGTGATTTTGCTCTCTGTCTTGCGTCACAGCACTAGTAAGCGCCGGTTACTAAAATCAAAACGTTTTAATTTGAATTCGAAATGATAAGTTATTACCTGTGGTAAGATACAGTTAGCTGCGTGTATCCTCCAGTTATCTTTTAAATGCGGCTTGTGTGATTGATGAAATGATTTGAGTGTATGTTCCAGAGATAGCATATACTAACAGGAAATTTCCTAGGGTAATCTAAATGGTTATTCTACTCCAGCGGTTTCAGAAAATACGATCTCAGATTGACATTGTCGATTAGCTCCAGCGTAGACCGTAGGTAGGATTCGAAGTATGCAAAACCAGGTAAGCCATTCTCAGATTGCTTTGTTCCCGGCACCGCCATCAGTTGAATAGCCTCACAGAGGATGCCAACTGCTGCTCGCGCCAGCGTTGTCGCAATCATATGACACTTTCTGACCTTACATTGAGCACCTGTATTTGACACCAGGGCGAATACAGGTCTTACGCATTGGGGAAAAGGGAAATGAACGGAAGGATTTGCATTAGTTTTGAAAGAAGATACTTTAGACGGCTATCAGTCAGTGGTCCACTGATATCCAGAGAAACACGACACTGTCACCTTGTCCTTACGGCCTTAACATAAGTATCGTGTAACCCTTCCGTTTAATTTAGTTCGCTTAAACAACTGTGATCAGGACACCGAAATGTGGTGGATCTAGATGTCTCGGCACGTGCCGCATTAATAACATTAGATAACAACGATAAGAAAATTAGGTTGAGCTTAAACAGGATACAAAGAAAAGCACTTAAGGAGGTACGTCGAACTAATCGGGATGGAAAATTAATGATTAGGTGCAAAAGATCGAATACAGGAAGGCTACTGATTGCAGAACTGTGTCCTATCCGACAGAGTCTCCAAACACCGGTTGTTGACCACCCTGAGGCTTCCATCGAGGAAAACGGCATGCATCAGTCTCCATTCCACGGCATCGACTGGCCACCTCGCGGTTTTGCTCAGCTTGGTACAACGACGGCGTATAGTGCACGCAGCGGAAGTCTGTCATCCGTCTTACAGAGTACATGACCTAGCCAACTTAAGCGGTTAGGCTTTAGCAAACATTCGGATTTCTTGATTTTTTGTCAACAACCAAATGGCGGACCTCAGCATTGCTCAACCGGTGTTTCCACCAGATGTGAGGAATACTCCGTTGGTAGATTTACGTAAGAGTAGCTTGCGGCTTTCCAGACGAGTATTACTACCGGTCACCTAATAGGCTGTAAGCTCCGTTGTAACATAGGTTTATGAAAGTCCGTTGTTTTCCATAGGTTAGCTTTCCAGCGAACAGGCGAGAGGACTGGTCACCGCGAAGCGCCGCTCAGACAGTTGATCGGTGATACCATCGAATGAACTTAACTTCATTTGCATTCGATACATTTTGTTACAACACCGTTAGACAGCTGAGATACACATATAGCCAATCGATCAGTCTGGGAGTGAATTGGGATCACGTGGCGCATTTGCATACAATGGGTGTACGTGTTGTCCTCCATGGAATCAAGCTCCATCTGGAGAATTTCGGCTAGAGTGAACGTAGCTCTGAGCACTTCCATGCAAATGGATTGATCTAAAAAATGCTATAATCAACTCAGGACAGAATCCGTTCAGCGCGGAGCAACGCACTTCTACGACCTGGACCCCTTTAATGAGACACGTGTTGTGTTAAAATAAGGTGTAGTGCTCGCAGCTCAGTGGTAAATCGAATCTCTAGTTCATTTTCAAACCACGAACATTACGCCACCTCGTAAGCTCATATTTGATACCAGTAAACTATTAAGTGTTTTGTAGTCTTCAGGATTACCAAAGTTGCTCAACTGCAGATGAAAGCAAAACCAACGCGAAAGATACGGTTCCTTACAAGAATGAAAACAGGGTGGTATCAGCCCACTGCTCTAGTGTAGCCATCCAGTGCAGTTAGGACCGCTGGAGTATAACTGTGTGGGGCTACTGAGAATAGCTATTCAGTTGCAACTAACAAATTACATGTTGACAGCGTACTGAAACTAAGACCAAACTCAAACCAAAACCATTATGTGCACCGTACACTCCACTTGAGTAGTGTCACTATACATCCGGTAATAAGTTGATCATCTGTCTTTCGCTGATGCTTGGGGTACAAGCTCAATATGTCATATTTGGGTGGGCGAAAACATTTCGAGTGTGTTACAATCTAACCTCTAGATTTGGCTTTTGCATATTCAACGTAAAGCAAGTAGATAACTGAATGTGCGCGAGCCGTTCGGTTAGGCTATTCGCACTTATTACAAGCAGCATATATTCGGTGTGAACACATGATGGAGTTAATATTTTCAATCACTACTCTACGAAGTCATTAGTGTTTGATTCAGCAAGGTAGATACATTATTTGATGCAGCCTGAAGCAACTATTGCAATGCAAACAATGAATTGTTCCAGCTCTCAGATGGAAATCGAGATGTTATCCAGGCTACCAGATTCATTCCGAGCAGTGCATACGCGAAATTCTTCACCAGTAACATCGAATCACTATTAGGCGTGCAGAGTTGTAAGCATTTCCTTCAGACTATTTGCCACCTCTTCGCGCTCATATCCGGATTCCTAAGTGCTTATTGTTTTATGCAACTTCATCTTCAAATGGGATTTTTACAATATTGTAAACTTTTATTTTCTAGCCAATCGCTAGTCCTCCTTCTTTCCGAACGGTATCAAAATGGTAAAAGTTGGGGCATGGGGCTTCAGTTTCGCCTACTAGTCAAAATTTGTCTATCGTTACTCGCTTTATCAACAGGTAATCGATATGTTGCGCAAAATGGTGCCACCATCTTTAAAGCGATATACTAGTTGAGAAGGCTATCGCACGCACATGGCCAAGCGTTGGCGTCGTCCCTGGGTCTCCTGAGTTCGATTTGCTAACAGTGATGCAACAACTGTGAACAGACTATGAAGGAAAGCATTTCTGTGTAAGCCCAACACTACTATTAGGTTGAAAGGCGTAATATTTCTAAGCGTATTTGGTGCAGGTTCAATTGGCCGTATCGCAGGTGGACCACTGCCGAAAGTCCTGGTGAACAATTTCTCAACAGCCTGCGTTGTGTCGATAGAAGACTACAAAATTAGGCTCTCATTCGATGTCGCTGCACTCTTCACCACTATCAGTCACGAATTTACCAGAAACCATGGAGCTACTTCAGAATCAACCAAACACAATGACAACCATGAAACCCGGAACTTTGTGGGAACTTTCGGACCTCTGCATGACAATTTATTTCCGCCTTGATGGACAGTTATATCAGCAACTGAAAGGGACGTCTATGGGATCCCAAATATCGGGACTCATTGGCGAAGCCGTGATGCAGAAATTGGGGTGTATTGCCCTGCCATGCATCAGTCCAGACCTTTGGATCCGATATGTGGATAACACATTTGTCATCATAGAACGAAACAGAGCATAGACGACACATAAGTTGCTCAACAGCACATTTTATGATATCAAATGTACAATCGAATCAGAGAACAAAAGTTTCCAATTTTGGATGTGCTGGTCAACAAGAATACTGACGGAACATTGCAAACATGCGTATATCAGAAGAAATCGCACATAGATCAGACAATAAACTACTACTGCAACCACCCGATGAACCACAAAAAGAGTTGCGTTCGTAGCCTATTCAAGAGAGTAGAAACACACTAGAGTATAACAGAATTGCGAAGGCTGGAAGCAAACCACCTATACCGAGGAGTTGGAAACAACGGTTATCCAAGAAACTTCATCAGAAGAAGCCAGCAGAAACAGGTGCCTCATCAAGTATAGCAGCCAGGAAAGCAGACAAACAAAAGACTAGTTATCCTGTACATCAAGAAGGTTTCTGAACTAACAGCAAGTTTGCTACAGCCACGTGGAATCACGGTGGCTCACAAAACAAGTGGCATATTGAAGAAATTGATTCCCAAACCTAAGGACAAAGTCGATCACGGCAACCAAAACGAAAGTATCTATCAGGTAAAATGTGGTGAATGTGACAAGAACTACGTTAGACAAAGTGGAAGGAAGCTACGTACCCGAATCACCGAGCACAAAGCCACCGTAGGAAGACATGATCCTAATTCCCTGATTTACACACATGAAGAGCAAGAAGGCCATCACTTCAATCTGGAAAATGTGATGATTATGGCGCATGGGAACACAAAGTATGCGAGGGAATTGTTGGAAGCACGGCACTCTACATTTAATCCAATTGACCGCGTCGGAGCTGTACGTTATCGGGCGAATCCCCAGGTTGCGGATCGGGGAAAGCCTTCCTTCTGGAGGTAACTGCGAATAAGTCTCGTCTGCATTGCAGGCGACATGAATAAGCAGTGGCGAACTATCAGTGGCAGCGTCGCTGAGCGTGGGGAGTTCTGCGCTGGTCACCTGGTTCTCCATCAAATAACACAAGAGCTCGTACGGCGCTGTGTCAAATCCAATATGAGCAGCTATAGGGTCACTGACCACTCACTTCTAAAACTGGATGTGAGTATCTAACGGAGGGCGGATGAACAACCTTGCTGGCCACCGGCTTCTCTGTGGACTGGTTCCGTACACAAAGAAGGCGAATGTGCCACCTGGCTGTCAACGGTCTTCGTGAATCATCGCGCTGCCTTGCGGATCAGGTCTTTAAGACCAAAGGCTCGGGGTAGAGCCCCTTAAGTCAACCTACTTCCAGGGCTTGAGCAACGGAAAGTCCCTGCTCACACAGCACATGGGACTTTGCATCCCTTCTTCTGACTCTTCTTCCTCCTTTTCGTTATTGTTACTCATGTGTTGTGGCACTGCCAAATGTTTATTGGGCAAGTGTTAAATACACCTACAATCGACCGACACATTGTACTGGACGCGGCATACGCTAGAATACTGTCGACGTGTCACCAGCCCAGTCGAGGAAATCCAGTGGACCAAAACACCAGGCAAGCAGAAAGAACGACAGACTTGAGCACAGTAATAACCAGACAAAGCTCAGGGTGAACAGGTCAGAGGCCAAGTTCAACGATCATCTACCCGTGCAACAACAAATGTCCCACCCAACGGTAACATATAAACGAAAGCACACTATCACCGACGTGCTCTCATCAAGGCTTTCCTACGCTACGCTATTTACTACACTCTACTCAAAAACGCCCTGTTGATATCACCTCGGATGGTGATGAAAAGTTTACAACAAAACTGCTAAGCGCAGCAAATAGTTCAACTGCTACAGGCGACATAACTTGTTCGTTTAAATGGCGTTTGCATTAAACTCAAGAGGTAAATCCGTATGCTTCTCTTGTTTAATCTTTTGATTGCCTTTAGAAGCCTGGATAAGTCAATGTTGGTCAACCAGCTATCCGGTAATGGAGTTCACCCAGGTGTGCGTGATCTTTTGTGTGCACATTTGACGGATAGCCATCACTTCAATTTACGGTAAGAAATCCTCGGTCCTCCTTGCCAAATGTGGTATTTTACTGGAAACTTCCTATTACCTTTTCTATTTTCCTAATATGTTGAACGTTTCCTTATCCAAGCCAAATTTATAGGATGCAAATACGCTGACTATTTTGTGCCGGGATGTATTGTCCGTTGGGTGGGTCGTTAACAATGACACGTAAGAGACGTGTCAAATACAGGACAGTAGAGTAGTTGGAGGCAACTGAACCCAACGTGTATTGCACTGGCTTCAAAATTAGGCAGGGAACTAACAAGGGCAAAGAACGGTATAGCACGAGACTCACGGAAGCAGTTTGTGAAAATGGAAGTGACGTCAGTAAAACAAATGGACTTTGTGAAGGTTCGAACAACAGTAAAATCCACTGTTTTAAAGTATTGAAAAAGTGTGTTTTCAGGTGCACTACAGGCCCCCACTATTCAGGATTCCTCACCAATTCAATGTGGTTTGGAGATCTGACGGACTGGCCTTCACCCAGGTCCCTGACATTTAATGCTTTTAAATGCCGCCTTGTAATATTTTCTTTTCTTCTTAGCGATAAGTTGTAATATTTCATAGATATCTCCTCCCTTATTTTGAATGAAAAGCACATACCCAAATCATCCAGTCAAGTAGCTCGGCGACTTTTTGTCACAGCATCCTTCCTGGTTCACCTTGACTGAAATTGTCCAAAAAGCCGGAAAACTTGCTTTTTAAGTACTCAGACTTAGGTGCTTTTAATACCTAGTACTTTAATATTCAGCTTTGTGACCTCTTGCATTGTTCCCCATTGGTGGCACTACTCTCCCACCATTTTCTCTGGACTGCTTCTTAAAAACTGCATCTTATTGGTGCGATCTATAAAGCACATTTCTAGATGCAGCGGTTTGTCTAGAGATCCTTTCGTTGATTTGATCATTTCTAGATATTTTGATGCTTGCCATAATGTTTCTTCTAAGGTATTAACTGGCTGAGTTCATCCATTCACAGTGATCTTTCAACAACACTCTTCTATCAGTAAAAAATTCAACACTTTATTCCTCCGTTTGTCAAGGTTTCGGAATACCGTCTTGCCTCATGTATCACTTTTGCTGGTCGACCTACTGACCTAGTTTATAAACGTACTGCAACGGGGTTGTTGGAGTGACATGTGTGCGTATTTTTCATTTTTCTTCCCAAGTAGGTTTAGAGATTTCATCAGCCATGATGTCCACAGTGGTGGTGTAAATACTAACAATGAACTCATTTGGTTTCACAATGCTTGTTTTGACTTGAGTTGACTAGAATAGAAGCTCAATCCTGTTGCAGATCAAAGTGACTTCTCAAATGGTAAATGAAGAATGCAATGGTCTCAAGTGATTTAAAGTAAGAGATCTTCGAGCGTAGACCAAACCGCAACAGAGCTGTACACGAGGATGTAGCGCAGAAGATGTGTATCTCACTGCTGCTGAGAAACCAGCTTTGATACAGGGCACTAACAGGCACTATGGCAGTAGCAGTGCACATGCTAGGTGCTGGGCATGAAATTGACCAGGATAGTATGGAGATAATTAGTACAGGTGACAATCTACTACCACCTACCACCTACTACTACCGTTGGGGCGATGGAAATCGCCAAAGCCAACAGCTGATTGAACAGAGTGAAATAGGTGGAACTGTTGAATATGTGACGGGTCGTCTTAAAGCGATCATCCTCTGAAGTTTGGGCGGAGGGATGCGGGGTAGAGAGTGAACATCAAACCACACCCACCCCATCACTCACAATGACTTGCGTATGAGTACTTTATACTGCGGACCGTTTGAGGCCTTTAGATTCTTCAATCATCACTTAAAATTTCGCTTTGACCTGCAACGCGATTACGCTCTAACTCAAATCGCGGTCGTTGCGATCAACTTCCCAATTCGCTATATAGCCACATGGAGCATCCCCTCGTCCAATTGGCCCGACGAAGCCTTAGTGTCAAGAGCGCAATATTGTCTGCCAAGTATGCTACTAACCGACTGCTTTCAAGCCCTTCCGAAATCACAACCATGATGTTTTCAACGTTCCAACCTATGTGGCCCTGCCAATCCTTTTGCCGATTATGATATCTTGTCTTCAGAATATGGAGGTCTAAGACATTTGCAATAGCAGATCACTTATTCGTCACCGGTGACAAGCAGCATTTCTTCTACCCACAAACTCGTAAGGCAGCGAGGGAAGCACTTTCTAATTCGAGGTTGTGTCGCGAGACTAGGACAACAGGGAGCTGTGGCTACAGAACACTTCCGACCTCAAAATTTGTCGAAGGGCTATCTACAAAGCAAATGATAGAAGTAGCGTTTCAGTTATAAAAAGCCAAAGTAGGAAACAACTTAGTTTCCGTTTACTCATTAGCAGGTCAAACATCACGCATTTGCAAAGATAACATGGTGAATTAAGTAGCTGGGCGCTTAACCTTCCAGAATGATCATAATGGTATGAGCCACTCAAGCGGAAGCTGCATGGGCAGATGTCCGCAGTAGAGTAAAATCCCTAACAAATTGCTCACACACACACTCTGTTACAGTAGCAGAGACGAATCGCGATCACCTCAGCCCCTTCAATTATGCGGAATCTGATAAGTTTGGAGGCGACATCTCTCGCACATTAGCTCGGGAGATAAGCTTTATAAATAACGACCGGGTGAAGCGATATATATATATATATATATATATATATATATATATATATATATACATTGTATTGGGTCTTTTGACGAGTTAACAAAGCTAAGCCTGTTTCCCACATCAAAACGGTGGTACCGAATGTTGAAGGTTAATCCCCGTTACCAGAATGCCATAGCTTAACTGTGCGAAGTCCGTTGGAAGGGCCATGGTGGGGGACCAATTACAGCAAACTACTTTTCATATTCCGTTATGCTACGTTAATATGGGTTGCATTACTTGCAAGCTACTGATGGGCGGTAAGTTAGTATTATAATATCAATGTCTCATCCGCCGTCTCACTCGGTCGTGCACAAATCCCAAACCATCAGAGCAAGTGCTGCTCAATGCTCACTCATCACGGATGACTAGCAATTGCCACCCCACTTGTCGAACGTTACCCTAGTCTGGTCTGCCAACAGACGTCATAACTCGGTTAGTCAACATCAATAAGTAGTAAAATTCGGGATCCCCACTGCTG
>OX104063.1:257502632-257543224 GCA_944474145.2 Dicrocoelium dendriticum
CCGACATCGTTATGCTCGCAGCAGAAGTTAATTAAGGCTGTTCAGCTTCCCTGGCCCGCAAAAGCGGATGATAATGAGATCAATGGCGCAAGGTCAAGAAACCCGTAACTTTTAATTAACCCGTTTTCGATCTTTTTACCCGACGTTAATTGTATCAACTATGTCGATCTTACCCCTTTTTTAACCCTATATATGATTGTATCGGTCTGAAGATGAATCATCGAAAGCAATTGCTCACCAAGTGGTCTCTTTTTTCTTATCTTCCAAAGTTGCTTGGATGAACATCAGGTCCCCAAAATATGGAAGCAGGGCATCATCACGCCAACTTTCAAGGGTGGTCGCTGTTCGGAACCCCTCAACTATCGCACATTGCTTCTCCTCCCGGTGCTGTCCAAGTTGATGGAATCGATCATAGATTGAGTTGTAATGGGCTACTTCAAAATGGTCTAACATCATAGCACAGCAACGACACGGATTCCGTCAGCATCGGTCATGTACTACCAATCTTCTGATTGCGCACAGCAGTTGGGCCGAAATAGCCGATAGGGGGACCTCGACTTTGCTGAAGCCGTCGACCGCTTAAATCACCGAATCCTCCTCCAAAAGCTACATACATGCGGAATTGTGGACCAGGTCCTTGGATGGATCGTAAATTTCCTCTTTCAGCGGCAGCTTCATGTTCGAGTAAGAATTCATTTTCTGATCCTATCGAAATGGTCTGCGGTGTCTCACAGGGACCGGTGTTAGGGCCGCGCCTATTCCTGGGCTTTATCAGAGACTTTGTGAGTGTCATCGAGTTAAATTTCTTGCTTTCTGCCCATGAGATCAAGGTATGGCGGGCAGGCGGTTGTCAGAACGACGGCGATGTGCTGCAGAGACTTAGACGGTGCCTTTGAATGGGGGAAGACAAATCTACTTCCGTTTAACGCGGACAAGTACAAGACTGTACAAACCCACTTACAAATATAAGCTTGGAGACCGTATGCTGAATGTCGCCTCACCATAGCACGATCTTGTGGTGGTGATGCAAGACGACCTCGACTTTTCGGCGCAGTTTTTGAAGGCGTCCGAAACTGCTAACCTACATGTTGGTCTTTTACGGAGGGCTTTCAGGTGGATCGATCCCTCCATCTTCCCACAAATTCTCAGTGCATATATGAGGCCCCATCTGGAGTTTGTGATTCAGGCCTGGCAACCATAGTTAAAACGCGATCTGATTGCAGTGGATACGGCACAGCGAAGGGCAACGAAAAATGTGAAGATGTTGTCCCGCCTGCCATACCATCTGTGAGTGAAAACTTTGGGAGTGTACAGCAGAAATTATCGCTACCTACGGGGCGACCTCATTCTGGTGTACCATATCTTGAAAAACCCCGACCACTCTTGCCACCACCTCCTCAAACTTAACCGCCACACGAATTTGTGTGGTCACCAGCTGAAACTGGCTACTCAATACTGTGAGCTGGAAAGCCGCCGGAACTATTTTTCTCATCGAATTTGTCACCCCTGGAACGCCTTTTAGACCTTTGTCATTTCCGCGCCCACGCTATCCGTTTTTTAAAAAAGCGACTCGACGATACATTACAACACCTGCATTACCTGATTTGATTTCTGTTCACTTAGTGACAACGGGACACGGACAATATTGGGCTCTGTTGCCCTCACAAAATCGGTGTAAACGGATCCACGTGTGTGTTAACAAACAGAACTTGACTTACACTGTATTTAGAGTTTATACTACCCATGCCTTAGTGAGTTCACAGATGGAAACCAAATTCAGCTAACAATTTTGTTACATTTTGAATTTCCACGATGATCATCCTGCGGAACCTGTTAAGCTTCAGTTCATTTTTACCCGCATAAAACCATTGTTCCATTGACGCATTTCCCATGGTGGTGCAGTCGGAAACAGTATGGAGATTTACACTTCCATTCACTCTGTGTACCTATATTACACTGCATGGAACACCAACTGGGAACTACGCATTAAATTTGCCTTCACGGTAGCGATCACACCGTTTCCTATGTGACTCTGTGTGTGACCGAATGCCTTTCGTGGATAACCGACACACGCCTGTGCTCCAATTCATCTGGCACTTCTTTTTCGGCACTGAGCGCCATTCTTCCTGGGCCGTCGCCTTGGATCCGCCTTCACACGCAGAATTCGAACGTGAGATCAGGCCGTCGCAATTGCATAAAGCCCCAGCGTCAGATGGAATTCGTCCAGCCCACTTCGAATTCGAGGGACAAGCTCTAATACATGACTTACACGAGTTGCTAATGTAACCTTGGGAGCAGGAGACTATCGCGACAGACTGGAACCGCTCCGTCATTGTCCCAATTTTCAAACGAGGCTCCCATTTGAAATGTGGCAATCATAGAGGGATCAGTCTGATTTCGATTGCCTCTAAATTGCTTGCCTCTGTCATTCTCCACAGACTGACTGGCACTCGTGAAAGCCAGCTTCGTGAAGAGCAAGCCGGATTTCGTCGAGGTCGGGGCTGCATCGACCACATCTTCACCTTGCGTCAAGTGTTGGAGCACCGCCATGTTTATTGGCGACCCACCGTTGTCGTGTTTCTTGACATAAAAGGTGCCTTCGACTCAGTCGATCGATGTGCCCTTTGGGACTGTCTGCTGAGGAAAGGTGTGCCTGGTAAATATGTAAACATTATCAAAGCGCTGTACGCGCATAGTTCGGGCAGGGTGAGGGTTTATGGCAAACTGTCGCCACCCTTCAGTATCACCAGCGGTGTGAGACAAGGTTGCCCGTTGTCACCTTTCCTCTCCAACTTCGCTATTGATGAAGTCATGGAAACAGCGTTCGCTGGACACGACCTAGGTGTGGAGCTACTTCCTGCTGAGCGACTTCTTGTCTTAGAGTACGCGGACGATATTGCACTAATCTGTTGCAGCTCCCAAGGATGTCAAGGAACACTGGACAGACTAGCGCTGGCTGTCTCTCGCTTTCCGGCTATGGTTTGCTCTGTCAAAACGCAAAGTACTTCTCCAAGATTGGCAGGGACCCATCCCTGCGCTGACCCTTGGTGGTGATCTGCTAGAAGTCGTTCAGGAATTCAAGTACCTGGGCAGCTATATTAGCACCCGTGGGATTGAAGATGAGGTTACCAACCGAATAGCAAAAGCTCGAGGTGCTTTTGCCAATCTCCGCCACTTGTAACGGAGACGTGACATTACTCTTGCCCTGAAGGGCAGAGTTTATAACGCAGCCGTCCGTTCAACTTTCCTATACGGCTGTGAAACCTGGCCCATCAGGTCGACAGACATGAAGAGGGTCGTCACATTCGATCATCGCTGCCTTCGCAGCTTAGCTCATGTCTGGTGGGAACACCGCGTGAGCAATGAGCGTGTTCGACGTCACGAATTTGGTGTAAGAAGAGCCAGTGAAGCGCTCAGCATCATTATACCACGCTCCGATGGCTGGGCCACGTGTTGCGCATGCCAGCACACCGACTCCCGCGACGTGCATTATTTGCGCGTTGTGGGTGCGGTTGGAAGAGGAGGAGAGGAGGCCAAGCGATGACTTGGTCGAGAGAAATGAAAACCCTCACTTCGAATTTGGCGTCGGTTGGTGCATCCCGACTGCTTGGCTGGGGTCCTAAGGACGGTGAACACGTTTGGTTGTACACACTTGCTGATATGGCTCGGAGCCGGCACTAATGGCGTTTGTGTTGTGATTTCCTTTTCCATCCCCCTCCTGTTTAGCATCCCCCTCCAATCACGATCTCACTTGATAGACATAATACGAGTTTCTTTTACGGCAGCCAGCTGTTAGCTCTCCGGTACGATGTCCATCCGTTACCGGGGACTCAGCGGGCGTGCTTCTGTTTGCCACTGATTTCCTTTTCTCGTCTTTGTATTGCGGCACAATAGCTGAGGTGTTTTCCACCTCCAGCTAACGTGTAATGTAATGTAGATAGCATATCCACATGCGGCCCTTCGTATGCGCTTAGCAGCTGCGAAAAGAAGGTTGGATCAGACCGGACAGAGACCATCTGCAGTAGGCTCAAGGGTCGGCTGACTTTTCCACTGTTTTCTCAGCCTGTCTTGAACATCCGAAATTCCCCAGCACAAGCGCCCCAAAACTAAAATACTAAATACACGGGTGCGCATCGAGGTTTCTGTTGATGAAATTTAAATACAGGTTTTATTAGTTCAGCTTTCCTTGTTCACAAAACCCGTGCTTTGCTTGAGGTGAATTTCACATTGAGAGAGGTTCTTGGTGGATGAAGCAACAAGATACAACCACACGTAGCCTACAAAGCATGCAGACAAGAGATTTTGGGGCGAGTCAGTTATTGTCCCGATTTTCAAGGAAGGCGCTCGCACTTCATGTGCAAAGCATCGCAGGATTAGTCTTATTTCGGTTTCCTCTAAACTATTGGCATCCATTCTGCTTCGCAGACTATCCCAGTATGTGAATCATACTACCGTGAAGAACAAGCTGGTTTCCTTCCTGGCCGCGGATGCGTGGATCAAATCTTCACGCTCCGCCAGCTCCCCGAACATCGCTACATTTAGCACAGGCCCACTATCGTTGTATTCCTAGACATAAGTGCCGCTTTTGACTCCGTTGATCGACCTGCTTTATGGCGTTGCTTTCTAAAGAACGGGGTGCCAGAGAAATATACCGCCATCTTACGAGCACTTTACCTTCATACATCCTGAAGAGTGAGGGTCTATGGCAAGCTTTCCTCGCAATTCGCTGTCAATAGCGGTGTGCGACAGGGCTGCCCTATGTCCCCATTCCTCTTCAAATTCGCAATCAAAGACGTTCTGTCTAATGCACTAGAAGGTTTCCAACATTTTGGCCTAGAGCTTCTACCGGGTGAGCGCGCGACCGACTTAGATTATGCTGATGATATCGCCTTACTTGGTGACGATCCTCAGAGTATGCAACTCATACTGGATCGTTTGGCGGTTGAAGCATCTAAGTATGGCATGAACTTCGCCCCATCGAAGTGTAAAGTACTGCTCAAGGATTGGCTTTCACCTGCTCCCGTGCTCACTCTCGAAGGTGCACAACTTGAACAGGTAGATAGCTTCGTCTACCTTGGGAGCTTTGTTTCTGCTGACGGCACTATCAACAAAGAAGTTTCGCTTCGTATCGCTAAAGCTAGATCAGCATTTGTCAATCTGAGGCACTTGTTGCGTCGTCGTGACGTCTCATTCTCACTAAAGGGCCGCATTTACAGCGCATCAGTTCGCTCAGTGTTGTTGTATGGGAGCGAATCCTTGCCGATTCGCGTGGAAGACAAACGTCCTCTTTCTGCCTTCGCTAACGGTTGCTTAAGGACGATCGCTCGTGTTTGGTAGCAACATCGAGTTAATAGTAATGACGTTCGACGTCGCATCTTGGGGAATGCGAGTATTCCCTTCAACAAACTGGTTTTGTTGCGCGAGTTAAAATGGCTCGGTCACGTGCTACGCATGTCAGCTGAGCTTCTACCGCGTCGCGCTGTATTCGCGCGTCAAGGACCTGGCTGGAGGCGACCGCGTGGTGGTCAGCCTTCCACTTGGCGGCAGCACATGAAATCGCTGACGTCTTGTCTAGCCGCTGTTGGATTTGTACGTCTTCCAGGACGGAGAGCCAAAGATGGGAGTGCCAATGGCTTAGCGCTCTTGAAGACATAGCTCACAACGGGAAGCGGTGGAAGAATTGTGCACAGTATTGGAATGATCCACATGTTTAATACTACAAACATTGAAAATGACAAAAAATAGTAACATCTGCGTGTGAAAAACAAACTAAAAATGTTTTACAGAAGAGTAGTAGGGGGAGTTGAATGGTATAGGTGGAATTTCGTCACATCTAGGCTCACTCAGACAGCCGCCACAAGCCCGGAAAAGCACTGTACGCGCGTTTCATCCTTTCGGGAATCATCAGCAGTGCGCATTCCATCGGACCCTTGGTAGGGCTCGAAACCGCAACTCGACTGTTGCCAGTCCGTGGTTGAGACCACTGAGCTACGGGGGACGGCAACGACCATCGTGAATAAGTTACTAGATGTGATATAGCGCCGCTCACTATCCACTGACTTACACGTTACTGCCGTGCAGAGGACAGGGTAGCCCCCTCACCAAGCGACGAGCTTAACAAACTTAAGCCGCCAATTATCTTATGGCATTATAAGCAGTTTGTTCTGTGTACTGATTACAGAAGAGTTTTGTTCTACTTTTTGTAAAAATGTTCCATTCTTCTTGCGGCATATTAGCTGAAGTGTGTTGCTCATCTACAATTAGCATGCCACGATGATTATGACGTGATGACTCTTCCTTATCCGCTGATCTCCATGGCTTTCTGTTGGCTCTTTGTCTAGTTGATAAACTGCTGAGATTATATATATCATTTTTCTGTTCCGTAATGCAAAGTAAACGCGAAACGATTATACATATGGCTATGGGGCTAGTTTAGTTTACTCGAGAATTGCACCTATGTGCTCGCTTCATGACTCCGGTTGCAGGATAGTAGCATCTTCATAAACACATACACCATGATTCTAAATTGTGCCCAGAGGACACCCGTGATGACAACCATTGTACCACGTCGTTTCTTGGTAACAACCCCAAAACGGTTACCGGAAGTCCCCAAGTAGCTGTTAGTAGTGATTCACAAATGTGTGGATTAACTGAGCCCCCAAAGCTGTGCAGTAAATCAATACACCTGTGAAGTGGAGGTATACCAGAAGCGATGCTTTAATCATTTCAAGCAATACCAAAATCATACTTAGGATGGGTATGATCAGTCATGAGCAAGGAACAAGTGTTTACCGCGAGCAAAGAACATTTTGCTCCACGATGCCGATTATGTAGTCTGGTGGTAGCTTTCATGAACATAACATACACATGCAGATGGTACAGTTTGTGGCAGGAAGCGTGAGAGAGTGATTTTGCTCTCTGTCTTGCGTCACAGCACTAGTAAGCGCCGGTTACTAAATCAAAACGTTTTAATTTGAATTCGAAATGATAGGTTATTACCTGTGGTAAGATACAGTTAGCTACGTATATCCTCCAGTTATCTTTTAAATATGGCTTGTGTGACTGATGAAATGATTTGAGAGTATGTTCCAGAGATAGCATACACTAACAGGAAATTTTCTAAGGTATTCTAAATGACTATGCTACTCCAACTGCTTCAAAAAATGCGATCGCAGATTGATCTTGTCCATTAGCTCCAGCGTAGAGCGTAGGTAGGATTCGAAGTGTGCAAAACCAGGTAAGCTATTCTCAGATTGCTTCGTTCCCGGCACCGCGATCAGTTGAATAGCCTCACAGAGGATGCCAACTTCTGCTCGCGCTAGAGTTGTTGCATTCATATGATATTTTCTGACCTCACAGTGAGCAAGCTAGGAGACAATCGGGTCACACTGTTGCTATGGCTACCAGGCTTGAGTTGCGTATTCGACACGAGGGCGAATACATGTCTTACACATTGGGGGAAAGGGAAATGAACGGAAGGATTTGCATTAGTTTTGAAAGAAGATTTTTTAAACCGCTAGCACTCAGTGGTCCACTGAGTATCTAGAGAAACACGAGACCGTCAGCTTGTCCTTATGGCCTTAACATTCGTGTGATGTAACCTTCCGTTTAATTTAGTTCGGTTGAACAACTATGATCCGGGCACTGAAATGTGGTGGATCTAGATATCTCGGCACGCGCCGCAATAATAACGATAGATAACAACCATAAGAAAATGAGGTTGAGCATAAACAGGATACACAGAAAAATACTTAGGAAGGAGGTACGTCGAACTAATTACTATGGAAAATTAATGGTTAGGTGCAAAAAGTCAAATGCAGGAAGGCCACTGACTGCACGACTGTGCCCTATACGATAGAGTCTCCAAACACTGGTGTTGACCACCCTGAGGCTTCCATCGAAGAAAATGGCATGCATCAGCTTCCATTCCATGGCATCGACTGGCCACCTCGCGGTTTTGCTCAACTTGGTACAACGACGGCGTATAGTGCACGCAGCGGAAGTCTGTCTGCGGTCATACAGAGTATATGACCTTACCAACTTAAGCTGTTAGGCTTTAGGAAACACTCGGATTTATTGATTTATTGTCAACAACCAACTGGAGGACCTCAACATTGCTCAACCGGCGTTTGCATCAGATGTGAGGAATACTCCGTTGGTAGATTTACGTAAGAGTAGCTTACGGCATTCCAAACGAGTATTACTACCGGTCACCTAATCGGCTGTAAGCTCCGTTGTAACATAGGTTCATGAAGTCCGTTGTTTTCCATTGATTAAATTTCCAGCGAAAAGGCGAGAGGACTGGTCACCGCGAAGCGCCGCCCAGACAGTTGTCGGTGATACCATCGAATGAACTTAACTTCATTTGCATTCGATACATTTTGTTACAACACCGTTAGACAGCTGAGATATACATATAGTCAATCGATCGGTCTGGGAGTGTATTAGGATCACGTGGCGCATTTGCATACAATGGGTGTACGTGTTGTCCTCCATAGAATCAAGCTCCATCTGGAGAATTTCGGCTAGAGTGAACGTAGCTCTGAGCACTTCCATGCAAATGGATTGATCTAAAAAATGTTATAATCAACTCAGAACAGAATCCGTTCAGCGCGGAGTGACGCACTTCTACGATCTGGACCCCTTTAATGAGATACGTGTTGTGTTAAAATAAGGTGTAGTGCTCGCAGCTCAGTGGTAAATCGAATCTCTAGTTCATTTTCAAACCATGAACATTACGCCACCTCGTAAGCTCATATTTGATACCAGTAAACTATTGAGTGTTTTGTAATCATCAGAATTACCAAAGTTGCTCAACCGCAGATGAAAGCAAAACCAGCGCGAAAGGTACTGTTCCTTACAAGAATGAAAACAGGAAGTAACAAGGTTATCTTCTACACGTTGAAATAACTGCAAACTGTTTACCCTCGAATTATTCGCCGCTAGTCCGGCTTTGGTTGCGAAACCTATGCGTTCTCTTGTCTAGGCCTGGGCAACCTGACAGTATCCTGTCCAGGCAGTCCTATGAATATTTCCTCAAACGATTTTCTGATAGTCTGGTCACCGAAGAGGATAATCAACGGTGCCATATCTGCCGCACCGAAAAGAGTGGATAGGGGTTTGATGCCACTGCATAAGCCTTCCCGTCTTCTTATTCTCTCTTCTTATGCTTTTTCAACTTTATCGTCCAATTCCAGCTTTACTTTTATCCCCTTGTTTTCAACCCCCTAATTCTTGGCCCTCCCCCAAAATGCTTTTCTAAGCGTTTACCTTCTAGTTTCAACTCGCATGTAAACGCGAAGCATCATGCCTGCCCCGTCGACAAGCCCATGTCCAAGCAGAAGGTTAAGCCCAGTTCATCGGCTACGATTTAGAGCCATCGAGTTGATAATGCCCTCACTTCATTGCACTATCTCCCATAGTACAGTCTAATTTTGAGAGATCCAAAATCCATACTTTAAAAATAATTTTCCCCCACGCGAATTTCAACAGTGGATTTATATTTTGACGCTTCAAACTCAAACACTTTGCCCCATGCGAATTTCAAGGGGCAGTGACTCTTTTAACCAAATACTCCATTGCCTCATGATTCCCTCCGAGTTATAGTGGATTATTATTTTGACACTTCAAACTCGGTGAGTCCACAAGCTTGTAGTGACTCGTTGTTAAACGATTTTACTGAATTGGTTTCCATTGAATTTTCCACACTTCTATGATTTTCGCACTGAGCACCCTACGGGATTTGTCAAGCTTTAGTTTTTATACCCGCATAAATCCATTGTTCCATTGTTCCATCCTCCTTCAGACTGGCATGCCTCAATGTATGCACTTTGCTACAGATCGGGCAACAGGCAGCAACTTTCCAAATATTAGAGACCCTCTCGATCGAAGTCTGTTGCTTGTCGGAGACCAGCCTACAAGGCTCGAGCTCTGTGCTCACTTTGCGATCCCCTTCAGATGACACTAGCAGCGCTTTCTCATTGCACCTATCGGGTGACAGTTCAGCTTCGAGCACCGGCCAAGCCGGTGCTCGCTGGTCTCATGTTCACCAAACCTTTCTAACAGCAGGAAAATCCTCATGTGGTGAGTCTAATCGTCAATATGGACATTGGGTCTCTTCGCAGTCTCTGGAACTTATAGATGCTCGCCGACACATTCCGACAGGAAGCAAACCCAATGAGACTCGCAGGAACCTCCTGGTAAAACCCCGTGCTAGCGTGGAAAGAGACCGCCAAACTTGGTGGTCTCATTGTGCATCAGAGATGGAAATGGCCGCTGCACTTGGTAACCATCGGAAATTATTCCGTCTGATACAGGAAACGTGCAGCAGGAGACCTGGTGTCAGTGAAACTATACATGACCAGCGTGGACAGCCTATTCACAACTTGGGACACTGCTTAGAGCGTTGGGTTGAACACTTTGAAAGGTAATGTAATCGGTGGAATTTGTCAGATTCCTCACCGGCCAGTGATCGCCCTGCCCCTTGGTTGTCCCTTTGGATCCGTACTGTCGCTCAGAAGTTGGACATGAGAGCGGATTGCTGAAGTTAAATAAAAGCGCGGGAGCAGATGATCTTCCTTCAGCCCACGTCAAATTCGGAGGACCTGCTATTGGGAATGAGTTATACGAGTTACTAGTGCAAATGTGGGAGCAGGAAACTGTCCCAGTCGACTGGAGCCGCAGTGTCATTGTCACAATTTTAAAGGGAGGCTCACGACAGGAATGCGGCAACCATAGAGGAAGTAGTCTGATCTCCATCGCCTCCAAATTACTCGCCTCTATAATTCTCCACAAACTGACTGGCGCTCGTGAAAGCCAGATTAGTGAGGAGCAAGCTGGGTTTCGTCGAGGTTGTAGTTACATCGACCACATCTTCTCTTTGCGTCAGTTGTTGGAGTACCGTTACATATATTGGCAACCCACCGTTGTCATGTTCCTCGATATGAAAGGCGCATTCGATTCGGTGGATACATATGCCTTTGGGACTGTCTACTCAGGAAAGCTGTGCCCGAGAAATATGTAAATATTAGCTGAGCATTATACGCGCGTAGCAGGGGCAGAGTGCGGGTTTACGGTAAGCTGTCGCCACCCATGAGTATCTCCAGCGGTGTTAGACAAGGATGCCCGGTGTCACATTTCCTCTTCAACTTCACTAATGACGAAGTCACGGAGGTTGCATTTACAAGACACGACTTGGTAGGCGTGAAGCTGCACAAAGGAGAAGGAATTTGTGACTTGAAGTATGCTGAGGACATTGCGCTCATCTGTGACAGCTCACAAACATGCCAAGCATAACTGGACAGATTAGCATTGGCCCTCAGTCACCTCAGGCTTTGCTTTTCACCATCAAAGTGCAAAGCTTCCCTCCAAAATTGGCAGCGACCGCCTCGTGCAATGACCCTTGGTGGGGATCAGCTAGAAGTCGTTCAAAAATTCAACTACCTGGGAAGTTGCATCAGTGCCCGTTGGATTGAAGATGAGGTCACGAACCGTATAACAAAAGCCCGAGGCGCTTTTTCTTATCTGCGCCATTGTGGCAACAGGGCGACATCACTCTCGCCCCGGAGGGTAGTGTGTACAATGCAGTCGTACGTTCAATCCTACTGTAGGGTTGCGAAACCTGGCCCCTTAGCGGACCAAAAGAGGATAGTTACGTTCAATCATCGGTGCCTTCGCAGTTTAGCTCACATCTAGTGGGAACACCGAGTGAGCAACGAGCGTGTTCGACGCACAGGAAAAAGAATTGATCCACTCAGCACCGTTATTTTACGCACCAGGCTCCGATGGCTCGGCCATGTGTTACGCATGCCAGCCAAACGACTCCCGCGACGTGCGTTGTTTGCGCGCCGGGGGTGTGGAAGGAAGAAGAGGAGGAGTGGCCAAGAGATGACTTGGTCCAGAGGAACGAAGACCGTCACTTCTGAGCTGGCCTTGGTTGGAGCGTCTCGGCTCTCTGGTTGGGGTCCGAAATATGATGAGCACGTTTGGCTAGATACACTTGCTAACATGGCTAACAGCCGACCACAATGGCGTTC
Source organism: Dicrocoelium dendriticum (assembly GCA_944474145.2). Lineage (NCBI taxonomy): Eukaryota > Metazoa > Platyhelminthes > Trematoda > Plagiorchiida > Dicrocoeliidae > Dicrocoelium > Dicrocoelium dendriticum. The sequence continues at coordinate 257,514,668 of OX104063.1, forward strand.
GTACTGTGAGTCTCTTTATCCCACCCCATCTCTCTTAGCCTCCCCTACAATCACCATCTCAGTTCGTTGCGTAATATCATTTTGCGTAATAAATCTTTTTGCTGCATAGTAGCTGGCTGGTAGCTTACCTGAACGACGCCGATACGTTGCTGATAACTCAGTTGGCATACAACTGTTGCATTTTTTTATTCTGTTATATATTGCAGCAAAGTAGCTGAGGTGTTTCTTACTTCTGGCTAATGTGTATAAAGATGCTGCTGCTGCTGCTGCTGCTACTACTACTACTACTGATTATGCTGACGGTGATGATAATGATGATGATGATGATGAGTCCAGTACTATCATTTACTATGTCACAGTGCCGATTCCATACAGTGTCCTACTTACAACCACCAGATGTATGCACTCCGAGCTCAGTGATTGAGACGGAGATCGATGTGGACGATTTTGTCTTCCTCACCAGTAACCGTCAATAAGTCCTATATATGAAAACCGGTATGAATAATTTAGTTTAAGCAACCGACAGAATGTCTTCAAGCTACTTCACTTTACCGAGTCTTCGGCAGTTTGAGGACTAAAGCCTTATTCTCTGTAAAAAGACCGACATCGTAGCCTGTCTCACCTTGCCTTCGTGAGGCTTGTGGCCACGTTCCCATAAGAGTCAGATGAACGTTGAGCGCCATTGATTTACCAATGACGTTACACTTTTCTTGTCTCCGCACACAAACGAGCCAATCCACGAAGTTTATATAAACGGCTAACGGGGATACACGATTATTATGTCAAAATGTTGTACTTTTTGCCATTCTGAAATTTGTGAATAGAAAGTCATGTATAAATGCAATGAGGCTACCTATAGTGAAAACATACCCAGTGTCTCTATCTTTGCGCCTGTGTCGCTCACTGCATTTGAACCAAGATGAATCTGAGTTCATGCCAGGCGCGGGCTAATGCTCAGGACGGAAGAGTTCACTTTGTCTTGAGTATATCTAGTGCGAATTCCTTCCTCACAACTGCTGAAAGTTGAAACCCACTGTCTGTAAGAGCCCACGTAGTCCACTCAGCTGAACTCTCCGAATTCCGGCTAGCACAGTTCGATGGTCTCCAACGGCGCAATGACCTCTGGCCGAAGCTATTCCTCAGAATCGTTCATGCAAGCAAAGGCCTGTAAAACACGGTTTAACCATATTTACACTGATCCGAACAGGGTATACTTACTCGCGACTCGAACAAGTAAAACTTCCCTGAACCGATTACGTCAGCCTCAGTCTGCTCGCGGAAACAAACCGATAGGATCTGACTCCAGCTGTCACTGTTTTCGCCCGTTTTTGGGTCTCCGTAAGTTCTAATGAAACAGGGAGTGCTGCGAATAGCGTGCTGTATCCATGCACGTCAAATCTATGGTCTCATGAGGTCTGGTGGATCAAACATCCACTTATTCCCTTTACCTTCATTTTACCACACGCTTGACTGCAAGTTTCTCCCTATCCTGTGCGGCATCTGTTTCTCTATCACATTCAAACACTTCTGGCCTCTAGCTTGCAAATCCGGAATTCATGGACCAATAGCTTTTCCATCCCCAAGCTCGGTCACTCCTAGAGGATACATAACGACCTACCGAAAGGACAAAGCGACCATCCAGATCTTCCAGATGTGTCCTGGCTGCAACTTGGTTGTGGCCGAGAAGTTCCAGTTCATTTCCCTTTAAGTCCGACAGTGGATTCCAGCTGCTTTGACAGCAATGGATTGTGCAAGTCCGGATGACTGCGTACCACACCTGCAACGGCGAAGGGCAGAAATCGCCGTGTCATAGAACTCGATGTCTACGAGGCTGAAGATCAAGGTAGAAAAAGCGTTTCGCAAAGTTAGCTACTCACTGATTAGCAGTAGTATAGACCACTTATGAGCACTTGGGTTTCAGCGTTAGTATAGCTGAAGCGACTTGCCAACCTGATATGCTTCCTTTTCGGAGCCGGTGACCAGTTGTGCACAACGCGCAACTGTTACGATCGCGCCTCAGCTTTATGCGCAACCGTATTGGCTGGAGCATTTAGTCAAATGATATTAGGAAGAAATTGACAGTTCCCATGCCCAATTTCTTATACACGAACCAATAGACTATGACAACTCCAATATTCAGCCCTAGCAATGCTGCACTGCACTGTGAGAAATAAAACAGCTGTAATCCACCACTGTAACACATGACGCAACTACGTATGCGATCCGGGTGGACTTACCGATTCAGATGCTTGATTAAGGGATCCAAAGGTAAGATAGTTAGTTATAACATTCCACATATAAATATAGCAAGAATAGAATGGTCTCAAAGCGTATAATTAAACAAGCTTGAAAACATTGAGCAGAGAATTGTTATGCACCCATTGGAGGTTCATCGTTAAACACTCGTAGTACATCGCCGTGCGAAACCTTGGCTGCAGGTCGGTTGGCCGTAGGTCCCAGTTTCGAGTAGCAGTATTGCTTTCGCTACTCGACAAGTGCGATACCGGCAGCGGAGTGCAGTTTTGTGGATAGGTTGCACTTAAAACTGGTTTACGATGCATCTGGTTGCACGTGTAACTCCAAATTCACCGGTAAAGTCACAAAGGGTCTTCGATGAATACTGCAATACCGTGAAAGCATACGATTGTTGCTGTATGTAGCGAGCACCTTCCAGTTGCGTTCCGGGAGTAGTACAAAACGGAAGCCAGATTGTTCCAACAATATCATCCCACACTCACCAGCTGACTAAGTAACATAGCCAAAGCAAATAGAAAGCCAGAATTCCCATGCATTATGATTGTCGTACGCTGGTACACTGGACCTGCAGTATAACAGGTCCTTGGTGTAGGACTACCAGAAGATATTTCTACAAGCAGGTTTACTCTTTACGTTGACCATACACGCCAACCACTCATAGGGGTAAACTCGTCTGCTTTTACGCCAGTCTCTGTGATCCTTACAATATGGTACGCTGGATACATTTGTTTTGATTCGCGAAGCTGAATAAATATAAATGGTGATTTAAGAGGGGACCAAATGAAGGAACGAATGCAAAATGTCACAGATAAGGTTGGATTCCTTCGCGACGAAACTGGATCTTAACCTGGTGCGGTGGTTTGCGCGCCTCAGCTACGCTACGTGGTGTATGTGCGACGTCGGATCTGCTCATACCACATTGATCAGTGGTTAGAGGCCTGACAAACCCAGCCTCCTAGCTCTCCCGGTTGGTAGCTGTAGTGAGGATGGTTAATTACTCCATCTAGCGGACTCTCTGTAGCCCAGTGCCAAAATCCCGCGGTCTGCTTTTCGAATCAAGGGTTGTAGTTGAGATCCATAAATGTTCTCCTGTCTAGGAATGGACAACCTGACAGTAACCCGCCCACGCACTACATACAGTGACTCTCCCGTTAAACAATCCTTTGATGTTCTGGCCTTTGTAGAGGATAATAAACGGCGTCCTAGCTGCTACATCGAGCATGGTAGATTGGGGTGAGTTTGCTACTGCTCAATCCTTGGTGTCTACTTAGCTTCCCCCTAGTGCTACGTCGTCCGTATCGTTACCTCCCAACTTACCTTTTGTCCCCCTGGCTTCAACCCCCGAATTTTTGGCCTTCCCCTGCTTGATTGGATAAGCACTTTTTCTAGTTTTAACTCACACGCAATTGCAGGACGTCGATGCGGTTCATTTGACAAGTTCATGTCCAGCCAAACAGTCAACGTCGGTTTATCAGTTTCTAGTTGGAGCCCTAGATCCTCACTGGTACTGGCATGCTTCAATATGCGCGCTTTGTTGCAGATCGACCAACGAGCGGCACTTGCCTGAACACTAGCGAACCTATCCATCGATATCAGTTGCTTGGCGGGAACCCGCCGCGACCCCCACATGCGACACGGACTGTATGTTCATATTTTGCATGTCCGAAGATGACGCATCTTCAAATGCCGGTCAAGTTGGTGTGGGCGCCGCTCTGAGAAGGTTTGTCGTGGCTAGAACCAGTCAGACAGCTACCACATCCAGAGAAGAGCTAGACGGTCGTATTAACCTATTGGGATTCCCCAATAACGCACATCCCATTGCTACTCACACCAGTAAGTGGTAATAGCTCGCATGCCAGCTAGATTGGTGATTTGTAAAGGGGATAATAGTTCAGGGGCCATCGCTGTCCTCTGAACGCTCATAACATGCATGACAGTGGAGGATGAGCCGTGCTATGTCGCAGTTAGATATCAGTCATGACGGTTCGTTGCCGTCACCCATAGCTTTGTGACCTAAGGTGCCGACTCTTCAGAATAAAGCCGTGGGCTTGGATCCGGCAGGATCCGACGGATGCACGCTATTGACGTGTCCCGATAGGACGAACTGACCGTCTAGTCTTCTTCTGGATGTGTAGTGACTGTTTAGCGGAGTCAAGCGGCTACGAATGTTATCAAAAAGCACCCAATTCTTGAAGTGACGACCAAGACTCTAACCAGGAACGCGACAAACCCCATCTCGACTTCTCTTTCGGTACGTTTCCTCGCACACATTAGACACCCTGTTGACCGGCCACTTCAGAATTTCGCCCAACTGAGCAGAACTGCTGTAAACAATGTACACCGATGCGGTCAGCAGGTGTGCGAAGGACATAATCTAGTCAGGATAGGCCGCTTGAATTCAGCAGACATCTTAATCGATGGCTGTTATGCACAACCTACTGAAATTTATCAGTACGCAACCGATGCGGCTGTTAGACATCGATGGAACAATGGATTTGTCCCAGATACCAAACAGACGCTTAACACTTTCTGTAAGTAAAGAGCAAAACCAAAAAGTGAATGCATCAAGAAAAAGTAACGTGTAATAGTGGACTTACCGTAATGACCACATGTGGCTTCAGTTACGTTTTTACCAGTAACTTGGGTTTAATCGTGTACTGTGGGTGGTGTAATGCATCAACAAGTGGAACGGAGTTGACAGAATGCGGAAGATCATCCCACGGATGGGATACGCCAATGGAGTAGAGTTTCGGAGCATTCCAATCGGCTATACTGTGTGGTCAACTTCAAATGGTGGTCTCTCAGTGAAGTGTTGTAGCTGTGTTCCGATAAGGGTTGGCATGGGTGGTTAGGATCCTTGAGAATCCGACACATCACTATGAGGTCAGCTAGCAGAAGACTATGTTGTTTACTAAAACTCATAGGGTATTTAATCAAACTTGGTATAGGAGGTGGAGCAAGCGCTTAGCACCTTTTGTCGCTCTCCGTTGCAAATTCTCAGGAGCGGTGAGGTTGTTTTTGATAAGGGATCCAAACCTGGCTGGCGTATTCTACATGTGGAACCACGTAAGCCTTCAGCATTCGCGAAAAGATTATGGGATCAAATTGACCATACACCCTCCGAAACCAACTTTAATGTTGGTTGGCGTTATTCGCTGCTTTCTCGAGCACCCCAAGACCACCTACTTGGGAAGTGCGCCGTGAAACGTGTTCTCCCGGCCGATATTCATCGATGCCGTTGTGGAGTATGCACACTACGTATGAGCAATTCCTAGACTTCGGCTGTCAACCCAGGTTAGGTTCTCGGTGCAGCCTGTCCGCGTTTTTAATTCACACAACACTACTGACTGAACTGCACACTTCTCTATCCAAATGGCTTATGCACCGCTGCTCCATGAGTAAGCAAAGTTTGGAAAACCACATACCGGTGGGTGCTGTGACCTCTACGGTGATGCGGTCGCCAGTTGCGATACATCAACAGACAAAAAATCAAGTTGACGGACCAATTCAAGTTCGTTTCACGTACAGTAACGCTACTCAGGGGTATGAAAGCAGACACAACGAGGACGGAGAGCGTGTCTCATGAAGTGTCAACCTCTTCCTACATACACTAGCTAAATATTGACTCCCAAGGGTGCATAAATCGTTTTCTGGACTTGACTTGTAGTACTGCAGTGCTTTCTTCTGACCTGCTGCTACATGATTTTGTGGTGCACTGCTAATAAGTAGTGTGGGGGTGGGCAACGAACAGGCGTGCTGAAATCCGTGAAGGGCTCGTAACGTACAATTAAGCACCACTAACACGTTGTGGATGAAGGCGCGCAGCGGATCGCAGAGTCGAATCGGCATCACGAATGAACTGTGCAAATGGACACGGATGTTTTACGCTCGAGCTATTATGCTATCTAGACGCGCGTTCACTGGTACACCCTAGTCCGTACTGCTTTTCGTTTTTAACACCTTCCAACAGCCATCGACCAAGTCTCACGGAACATTACGATGGGTGGCTAAGCAGGAAGAGGTGTAGTTAATAAATTTTGTACTGGAGGGAAAACCATCACACCTGAGAGCCATTCTCGACATATCCAGCATAACTGCTCTAGAGCAGCACGGTTTTGAAGAAGGACAGTTGTGCAGCACAAATCTGTTAATATCACGGGGCAGTTGGTCTGATGCAGCCCACCCTGGAGACAGCGTTTGGGTGAACTGCTTCGGTTTCTCGAAAGTGTTAAACCATCCGATCACTTCGTCCTTCTGTAGAAGACTTCAGTATTAAGCAATTAGATGTCTCGAGTTATACCATCAGCTTCCTCCTTCACCGGGGATCCTTAGTTGGCTTCCGGAGCTCTCTTCCTGACCCCATACAAATCGATATGGCATACTACAGAGCTCAATGCTGGAGGCATGTCTATGTTAGTACCCATAAATGAAGTCGTTCTAGTTACCTCCACGATTAGTCGACTTTTACCGACTACAGCAGGCTATAGTAAACGACTGATCGAATGCTGCTCAGCGACTGCTCCATGACCGTTTTGGTGGGGCGCACCAGTAAGTAGGCCGGGACCCACTGCTGTCCATTGTGGACACATGTAAACTGTCCCCGTGTAGCACCAGATCACGTACTCCTATGGGCTCCGTGAAAAGCTAATGCATAAATCTCCCGTCGAGGCTGATTCACCTATAAGGTTCAGGATGACTTTGTTCTTTCCAGACAGACTGGAAAGTCATTCAAAGCTAGCAACTAACAAGTCAGCCCTTTTGAAAGGCCGGTCGGATAATTAAGCATCTATACGTTCCCGCAGATGCTTAGTGTTTGAATGTATCCCTATGTTGGAATCACAGATCAAGCGGGAGAATCAGGTTTACACCACGATCTTATTGCTCTGAAACATCCTTGACGCAGGAGCACCGAATACGTCATCAGAATGCATCAACTGTCATATCAAGGGAGGTTGCAATACTTGGGAGTGTTCAGGGGACTGTATGACGTGGTACGAACCAAGGTGATAATGGCATACAAGGTTTTCCACAATTCGACACATGTATGACGCATATTCCTGAAGCTTAGAAGCAATGGCATCATAAGAACTAACTTTATGAAATTGACAAAACTGTACATCAGCTTAGAAAACCTCAAAAACTGTTTCTTTTCGCGTTTAGTGGCATTGGAACACGGTTCGGTGCTCTCATAGCCGCAGTCATAAGACAAGCGGAGGTTGCACGCAGCCATCTAGAATTCGTCGCTTAGCATCTTCTTCGGATCTGTCTCCAGTACAGAAGCTTTGGTTTTACTAACTGAACCTACTAGTGTTGAAAATTAGACGGAGAGCGAACACGTTGTATCACATACATGTGGAATGATGCGTCTGACCCATTACCTCGAAATGTACTGTACGATGTCGTTTGTTATCGGCATGAAAAATTTTGCCATCCCACGTGAGAGGACTCGCGCAACTCAAGGTTCCTAATTAGCATTAAGCTATTGCTCATTGTTCGTTGACGTCTCCTCATGTTGTAATCTAATAAATATAGTGTCACAAATGCACCTGAGTCTCAATCGTGAACACAGCTACGCACATGATTGGTGAACAGTGAGCTTATCTTCCTTATTCCATTGCTTCCTCGTTTCCCATTTTAGCCACTGTAAAGTAAGAAGCCTTCATCAGACGGTTAAGCGCCGTGGATACGCGTTCCGTTTCGTCTATCGAGCTGCGAGCCATACTTAACAAAATCAACATGCGTGCGTACTCGTACGACCGGCCTCTGGTTGGAGTTAGTTCGTGCTTCTGTTTGGCACTATTCGTGCCCAAATAATAAGTCAACTACAATTGGCAGAGAATATAAACAAGTCAGCGTGTTGGATGAAATGGAGTCAGTCACCACTCACTCGCGTCATACCATCCGAAGAAAAATGCTGAGTGTTCTTCAGGTACACGATCTTACGGCGTGATTGGTTTGGCTGCAGAAAGCGCTTCCACGAGTACAAAATGTGTGTATGGTGGGATACCCAATGTGAAGTGGGTCAAACCATCAAGGCCTGCTAACTGCATTTCTACTATGGACACTGGTCTCTAATCACAAGTGGGTAATCAACTCCGACGTAAGTGATGAAAACAACTATCTTCTCGCTCGTAAAGTTCTCTACTATGCTTCCAAGATGTTTCTTGTGCATATGAAGGGAAATCGCCGAGTACCTACTATCCAATACCCGAATCAGACCAAGAATTGCATCCGGGGGTCTGTGCAACAGTGATGATGACCACCCCAATCGGATCACTGAACATATGCTGATGCAGCTTAAATGTGATCAAGATTCATTTGAATCGACAACTGGGTTGGTGATGTGCACGAACATTGGCCGTAGGACAGGAACCGGGGAACTGCTGATTTCAGGTGTCTTGTTGTAGCGACCGTCACCAGATCCAACACTTTGCTGTCTCCCACCATCGACGCCGATTTCACCTGATCACGGAGTGGATCGGGCAGACTTCGGATAAACTGCTGTCTCAGTAGGCGCTCTCTTGCCTTGCCTTCTAACTCAAGGAGCCCAATCGTTAGATGTCTGTCCAGCTGCTGGAAAAACATCATCAAATCCTCCTGTCCGTCCCATCTGGCTGCGTGAAATTGTTGCAGTGCTCGTTCTCTCTCCAGATCCTTCCCAAATTCTGCACACAAGGCAACCCTCATCTCAGCGAACGAACAGCCGGGTTTGGCCTTCCGAGTGAGCAGATACACCGCCTTGGCTCGTCCACTCGACCGTGTGCCCAAAGCAATTAGCAAATTTGCATCCCCCCTCACACCCGTGCAAGCCGCAATTCCGTCGAACTCATCGAGCCACGCCTCCACGTCACCGGCCGAAAATTGCTCCAACCGGGTCAACTCCATCGCGAATGGTCACGGCACCAGTGTAGCGAAAAACGACACGATAGGGGGGTAGACGTTCATTGCACACCGAAAATGAGCACATGAGGGTCTCACGCGCGCCATCGAATATCAACTAGATTTCCGTCCCACAACGCAACACAGGTACGGATGTTAGAGACAAGCCAGTCCTTTCGCCTCGGGAGCTCTGACTTGGAAGACCCGGCTTCCTGTTTTCGCCTCGATCCCCACTTCTCTGTACCCGATTTGGATCGGCCAGGAGTCGTTCGAGAGCTCTCGACTTGCTTGTTCTGGGCTGCGTCAATCGGCTCGGCCTCGGTCCTGTGGGCTGCGCTAGCGGCGTATCTGTCTGATTTATTGCGCTGTCCACATATTCCCGCTCCGTAGTTCCGGGCCCAGGCTCGTCGCTAGCCGTCCTTCTCGATCCGCTCTCAGCTAGCTCCGAAGAGCTCCCCCGAGGCATTCTTGGAAGCGGCCCCTCTACATTGTGTTCCATTCTTGTCCAGATGAGAGCAGGTGCGTTGTGCGTCAGGGCATCAAGTTAACCCTTTCACTCCCGTTCCACAATCTTCTCTGCACATGCCTCAGCGATTCAGGCCGTTGCGTAAAAGCACATGACATCTGTGATCAACAGAAGTGTTTCATCAGTTGAGAAGACAGGGGGAAATGTGATGGAGGCGAGCGTTGAAAATTTCTTCAAGGTTTGTAAACAAATGCATGCACGGTCATAAGTGCAGTCGCTACGTTGCATTTTAATGAATTATTTATCTCCATAGCATAAAGTGTTTTACAAGCATAGGATCATGTCGTCTATTCGCAGGGCTTCACGGCAATGTGGCTTGTTTGTTGGAATGCACCGTGCATTCATTGTGGTGTCCCTGTCTGCACTCTTCCTGTAGGTGGTAACAGTAAAGTGGTTAATGCGATGCTTCAACATAGGTTCGTGTCAAATGAGATAACCTAGACCCCCTCAATAATTTGTGCTGGTCTCTAAACGTGTTCATCTTATTTTCGAGCTGAGCAACTCAACTGCAGATGTTTCACCAACAATCGAAGTGGCAAATCCGACCCCGAATTCGCCGGAATGACAATATTCCCCGGCTAAGATGCGCACTGGTACGGACCGGCTGTCTGTTTACGAAACTATGGTGCCAGAATTGCGCTGCGCAGCGAACAAGCTAGTACCTAAATCTTTGTCAATCTAGCCCTCTTCTCCCTCAGGACAAACCAGACGTTTAGCCAAAGACGCAGGAATTTACGCGCACTCCTGCCGGTGATGTCCAAATTCGTGGAGTTTATAATTGCTGTAGCGCTCACGAACTACTTGGAAAGATGCAAAATCATAGCACCAGAACAGCTTGGAGTCCGCCAGAACATGCTACTTGCTCGCTCCAATTGGAATGAAACCATCGACAACGGCGTGGGAGTCGATGCAGTTCATCTTTCTTCAAGTCAAATCAAGTGAAAAGGTAAGCTTTATGTACCCGGATGGGCGCATTTTCAGCACTTTACAGTATCAACTGAGGATTAAGTAAAGTGACGTTTCGACAAAAGTAAAATGTTGTGAATGGATAAAGAAAAGGGTGCAATGGTGTCACTCGAATAAAATGGCCAGTGTTCTTGAGCACTGAGTGGATAATGATAAACACCATCCTCGGGTTCTTTTCAAGCCGACAGAGCATAGTTTTGTAAGGTTAGTTATTCTCAATTGTTTTCAAATCGGCAAAAGTTGGTGGCCAAAACCAATAGAACAGTGCGCGGTATCTGAGCTTTGCATTCAAAATACCAGGCTTGTTGCACATGGAAATACTCTGGACAAAAAAGCTTTCAAAATCTTCCTTTAAAATTTATTATATCCGCAATAGATAAGCAAAAATGATGTTCAATATAAAGGCAACGGCCAATTTAAGGACCGCGCTCTGAGGCGTTCGACTGTCTGAATCACCGCATCTTCATTCATAGGCCTCAGAGCTGTGAACTTGGTAACCCAATTGTCGGCTGGATAGATCACTTTTTGATTCAACGATATCTGAATGTGTGAGATCGCAGCGCCATCTCTGACCCTATCGACGTTCAATGTGGAGTGGCACGGGGCTCCTACTTGGCCCCACGCCTGTTCCTGATTTACATAAACGATCTCGCGAGAGTGATCACTTCCGTTTGCTTACTCTTCGTTTATGATCTCAAGATATGGCGAGCCATAAAAACAGCGGATGACCTCGTAGCGCTTCAGGATGACTTTGGTAGGAAATACGAATGGGCGACTCAGACTCTACGTCATTTCAGCGCTACAAAGTGTAAGTGGTTGAGCACACGCTGTCAGTCCACTTGCCAGTACAGGCTGGGGTTCAAGCTTTGCAGCGTGCACCTTTGAAGACGATCTAAGTGTGATAGTACAAGAGGATCTTGACTGTTCACCTCAGACCGAGAAGGCGTCTTAAAAAGCTAACTAACACCTTGGCCTTTTGCGGAGAGCGTTTGGGCGTTTTGATCCTTCAATCTTCTCTCGGATGCTAACTGTCTACATCAGGCCCCATTCGGAATACGCCATTCACGACTGGCAACCCTGGCACGAGCACAACCTCACCGCACTTGAACTGCCACAAAGAAGGTCGACCAAGAAGGTAAAGGGTCTGCTTGCTATCCCTTAACAACTGAGGTTGAAAACCCTTAGGGTTTACAACGAACAATATCGACGCCCGCGTGACGGTTTGATGATGATATATTTGACCCTGAGGAGTCGAAACTATGCTTGTAGTCATATTCTGAAGCTGACTCACAACGCCACTTTGAGAGGTCAACAGCTAATGCTGACCACACAGTATAGCCAATCGGAAAACGGCCGAAATTTCGTTTCAATTCGGGTGTGCCAACCATGGTTCGCCCTCCCCACTTACGTTGTTTCTTCCCACAGACAAACAATATTCAAAAAACGTCTCGATGATGCACACATACATTTGCATTACACCATATAACCCTCCATGTCCGGGTGTTAACCTAACACTATCAATCAATGTGCTCATTTTCTGCACATCATTCATTAAACGCTGCTATTGTGGAAACTGGCTTTACGTATCCTGTCGGCCCAAGAAAACTACACACGGATAGACACTGTCACTTCCCTTATATATCTTTTTCTCACGTATTACGTAAACTATCACGGCTCCCATTTTGCTTTGCGTGCGCACATCTAATTCCCATTTCAAACTATCGGTATACAGCAGTGCAGTTAAATTGATAGACGCTTAAACTGACGAACAACTTTCCCTTTGAGCTTATTACTTTTCACTACAACCATCCTACGGGACTTGTCAAGTACCTGCTTTTCTACCTGTGTGAAAACATTGTTCATTGTTCAACGCTCTCTTTGTCACTTTTTGGGATGTGCTAACTTGGGATCTTGGTCCCATTGTGGTGTTGGCAAACAACACAGACGAACCACACCACGCTTCCCACCTACAAGTGGGCAGATGTATATGCCAAATAGATAAACGGAGTGGACTAAAATTGCTAAATATACCTCTGTGATGAATTGACACTTTCTGCAAATTGGAAGCAACTAAACAAACAAATAAATAAACAGTATATTTCTCGAAGGTGCGAGGCACACTCAAGCTGACTGGTTTTATCAATCTTTACAGCAACATTGCAAAAAGCAAGTTCGGATTTTTGGAGCGACAAGTTGAAAATTTTAGAAAGGGTGAGAAAATCACGAAGAATAACAAATGCAGACGTAGTCAGGTGCCCAAGTGAAGTAATGCGGACATCCGTGAAACCGTCTGCAGGGAACCTACTTCAATGCAGAGCATTTGCTTGAGAGGTTTTACCCGCACTTTCATGCCCCCCCCTGGCTGTGTGCTGGTGTGGCAAAGTAGCAATTAAACCATCACCTGTTTAACAACGTGTGTTCCAGATTAAGAGCCCAGGGTTCTCTCTTGGTCTCAACGGGCAGCTATACCAAGTCAATTGTCTTTATTAGACATAACAATGATTGATATTGTTGTGCGTTATTCACTCCCAGCCCGTTACTCCATTAACACCTTTATCTCTTCAAAATCTTTTTAGTGCTTTTCGAGTCTACGAGCGCGACCGGCCAAGTAGTGCTTGTCGGCACATGCCTCACCCCATGAAGCAGGCAGCAGATCATCTACTTGCGTCTCTCGATCGAGCAGGGAAGCAACGCACGCATAAGCTAAAGTTGAGGTTTTCCCGGGCAACTGTGCTGTCATAGGGATGGATCAGCGACGATATCACTCGCATGCCCATTTTGTTTTTCTCTAATGATAATGATAAAACTGAGCAGCACATTAGTAGAAGTCCGGTTGGGGTGGAACAGATTGTACTGGTGATGTCTTGGGCCTTGAGATATGATTGGCGACATCCAGTTCCGGATTTGCCTGTCACTGCGGCCTCTAAAAGACAGCCACAGGACGCCTGCGCCTACAGAGGGACCATGGATGGCTTGCGCTGCACCTCCCACAGCCCCAACCACACACCTCATATCCAGTGTAAACCCGAAGGAATAAGACCGGAAGGCATGCGGATGAGAGCCACATTTCTTCAACGGAGCCGGCCCACACTCATTCACAGGCAAACACAAGCACGCTGTATTTGGGAATCAAGTGCACACAAGGCGGTGGCTGGACCGCAGTGAGCTCCATACTGAGTGCATGGAACCACTCTTTGATCCTAACACTGCCACAAGAACCGTGCACCCCGTCCTCTCCAGCAACGACCAACTGCCTCCTAGAGCCAGTATGGAGGAGGTAGTGGGTAATAGACAGGTAGGCACCTTGTCAACATGCACATCAAGCGCAGCCACACCGGGGATGTCAAACAACAGCCAATCACTTCAAATGACATTATCAAATAAAATATATATGTTAAAGAATACGGCTATGCAGACATAACTCTTCCCTAAATTAGTATATGAAGTAAGTTGGTTAGCAACAAATCCGCGATAAGTACAAAGTGTCCATAAGTTAGTCAAAAATGCTACAAGCGCAATAAAGCTAAAAAAGATAACCAAAATTAGTGTAAGCAGCTTGACCAGTTAATAGAAGATTACTCAGGTAGGCAGAACAAACCAAATAAAGTGGAATGAAATTTATCTAGCTTAAAAAGACTTAGTTTAAGTGTAAGTTGGTTTAGCCCAACTGCGGTGAAGAAGCATCATGCATGCAACATCAGCCTCAGCATGGGGCACGCCAACCAGATAAATAATATATATATATATATATATATATATATATATATATATATATATACCGACATACATACATATACACACCACACTAATCCAATATGCCAGTAGTAACCGTACAACATTATTGTACATTTACTGATCATTTATTGCATTACTATGATTATGCTTATTCAGGCGTGCCTCGCGTTGTCGAGAATACACTATGCATATATTTATATCGTTGATGTCTTACGGGAAATCTGGTCGCGTCCTTACATAGGGGGCTGCTTTTCTGGAGTGGGTGCATGCAGTGTGTACGCGTGGGGCGCAGCCTTTCGCTTACACAAGCTGTTCTTAATGGCATTCCGCAGATCTCTGTAACAATACCAGTAATAATAACAATACGTATATTTCTCAAGATCCGCAATTTACGAGCATGAATTGCCTGAGGAGCTAGGGGTGTCGTCGATAATGTCTACTGATGACTTAAAGATTTGGCATATCGCTGATATCCATAGGGAGTTTGAGGCTACTCAGAGTGCCTTGGGTATGCTCTGAGAAGAGTCGAGCTTGTAGTTAGTGCCAACAACTCGAACCAACTTTTCCGTTCTCCGAATAGGAGCTGCTAGTCCTCCCACACCATATGTTGTCAGCGGCCGTGAAATCCCTGTTGTTACTCAGTAAGTTGATTTAGGTGTCGTTCACGCATCAGTCGTTCAGTCTGAGTTCCCTATGATGGGGTTTATTCGCCGCTACTTCATTGTTCTAACGGCCGAGATGTTCCTAAAGCTCTGCTCGTGTTTCCTGCGGCCCCACTTGGAATACTGTATTCAGGCATGTCCACCATGTCTTCTTTGAAACCTAACCAACTACGATAGGGTTTTACGAATGGGTCCTACTTTGTGCCTGGTTTGCGGGGACAGAGGTATTCCGAATGATTGCGAGGATGTACCCAATGCACTACCGGAGGAGGAGAGGGGAAAGATCGGCCCAGACGTGTCTTAGCTATTTAGTCCCACTAAGTTACCTAGTCTCCACTGCCACGCGTTGAAACTGTACACACCAAGCTCTGATCGGGTTAGGGCGGAAACTCGTTTGTCACGCCGCTATCGAGTGCTGGAATTCGCTTGCGGACCACGTGGTTGGGGAACCTACGGCTAAGGGTCTTGCGCATCAGCTCGACGCTCTTGGGTGGCAATACCGAACCTCTCCTTTCTACTAAATGACCTATAATCAGTTTTCGTTTTTGTACTTTTTCCTATATCTTCTTATCATAATTATTTAGTTATCTACTGCCGTTTGATTTTACTGTTTCTTCTTCCTTATTTCTGGTAACTGGCCCGCAAAAACTACTAGTGCAGGATACGTGAGCAATGATTGGTTGGCCAGGGTGTGATGGAGTCTTATTTTTAAGTCCATCCACAGTTCGAAGCACTTCGTCAACTCTTGCTTAAAGGACCCACTGAAGTAGGAACATTTTGGGATAGTCCTATCGCTCCGGTCCTACCTGAAGTTGAAATTGCAAGATGGTTTAATTAACGCAGGTTGTAAACTTGATGTTTTGAAGATCAGTTTGTTTCGCTCGGAGGACGAAACTGTTGGGGCCGTGCCAGTTGTGATTGGCACTTCCTCGCCTCAATTTGCACTTGCGTTTGTGTGTAAAAGTCCTGATAGTACGCCCAAGGTGGTGCCTGATTTTATTCGCTCTCAGACTGCAAATAGGTAGATGGTGCTGGGTGACTTCCACCTCCAGGTGGTTTACAGGACTGATCTTTCTACAAGTTGGCGTTAGGTTTTCTTGATGCAGCACATTTTGCGCCTTTGTTACAAATACTGTTACATCAGTTCGTAGACCAGCTTGCTGTCAGTGTCTGCCCAAACCTTTTCGCGTGCAACGTGGAGCCCCGGGCTGTGGGCTGTCGAGGTCTCCTGTTTCACTCGAAAATGTTTGTGCAGACACGAAACTCAGATTACATCCACCACGCTAGAAACGGCTCCGAGTTGAGTTGTAGAGAGCAGAATGGAATTCACATATCGGCTCCATCTCTTCCCAATCACCGCGTGGATGAAGCTGATAGTTGCGAAACGACGCTCTAGAGAAGGCCGTGTCAATCGCAGCGAAAACAGCGAGAGCCAGGCGAAATTTAGATGCGGGAGTCCAACAACGGTTTGAAACATCGTCCGTGATTGACCACGAACTTCGGTAAATTGTTTCAGGCGTTCACCACCCTGGCAGATAAAATGTTTACATGACAGTCCTAGAGCCTCTTCGATTTATGTATTTATCTACTATGCCCTCATGTTGACCCATCAACATGCAGCCGCAAAATCCGTTGTAGCTCCCGCTCCAGTTCTCTTCTGAGAATGTCTGGTATTAAAAATATTCACGAGCATGACAGTAGTCCAGGGAAGATAGCTGCATCTACTGTAGTTGAAAAGACAAAGATAAAGTACGCAGCGACGTTACAGATTTTGTTGCGCGTCTCTGAACCATTTCTAAGAGAGCAAACTTAAACTTCGTAAGAAGCTAGATAGCCGATAGGCCATATTCCAAAATCGGGTGCACATGTTTGGTGAACAGGAGTCTAAAAGTTTTGAGAGTCATTCAGGCTAATGACCAGATGATACTGAACATCATGTTGGTAACTACTGTTTTCAACCTATCCTGTGTAGTCTTTAGATTGGAAGACACAATAACGCTCAGATCCTTCTTGTAGGGTAAAAACATTGAACAGGTAACCCCCAATGTGACAGTCGCTGAATGGTTCGGGAGCCCCAACTGACAGAACACAACATTTCTAGCGATTTATGGGCAATGGCCAGTGTACAGACCACTGATGCAATTTATCCAACTTTACTTACAACATCTTCGCGTGTTCGAGGTTGGATGCTTCCGACCTTAGCTTGAGAACGTCAGCATAGATCAAGCATTCAATCTGAAGTGCTTATGAAAGATTACTGATGAAAATCTTAGTTCAGTGCAAGCAATAGAGCCTTGTGGAACGCAGCTGGTCATAAACACAGGAACGGAGACAGTGTTGTTGACTTGCACGCGCATGGAACGGCCTTCCCGGAAATCAGCAATCTAGGACAAAACATTATCGTCGGCAGCAATTTTCCGGAGCTTATAGTGGAGTGGGTTATGCCATGCCTAGTCGATAGTCTTGCTGAGATCCACAAACGCAATATCTAAGCGTTCTCCAGCATCTAATGAGTTTATCCATTTTCCCTACCAACAAGCAATTTGGCGACACAGGAACGCGCTCTCCGGAAATCGCGTTGAGCAGGAGTAATGATATCCAAAGCTTCAATATATAGCTGAGGGGTCCGTTTATGAATCATTTCCATGGTCTTGCGAATGATCAATGTCAGATCACCCGGCCTATAGTTCCCAGGATCCTATCGGTTTCCTCCTTTGTGGATAGGTTTCACCATACCTTTCCAATTCAGTGGGAGGCAATCAGCGTCGAGAGTGCACTCTGCCATTCTAATCCTTCAATCTTTCGATGCTTTACTGTAGGAGTCTTAGTACACACCTTGTATGGTAAAATATAAAGAGGAACTTTTCCTTTCAACTCTAACATATGTAAAGGTAGGGTGGGCACGGCGGATGTTAGAAACCAACAAGGTAGGCGTAGTGTTCCCGGAATAATCGTACGGCACCTAGACTCGCTTCGATAAATTACACGACGGTTGTATAGCGAAATTGTTCGGTCGCTATAAAGACAGGTCCGTTCCGTTTTAGGGAAAAATCAGGAAAAAGATGAATAAATGTGCGAGATGTGCGTTTATTGTCGAAACGTACAATCCAGCGAGCTAAAAGGCACTATAAAATGGTTCTAGCTAACGGGAGAGGCATGGTCGTCAACGCAGCCGTCGCCAGCACTGTTCGAGGCTGAGAGCCGGAAGCCCACGTAGTGCGATCCGTTGAGTTGACTCAAACACGCGTGGTCACTGCTAAGTCAAGCAGGTTTTCTACGTGACCTAGATACAAGACGAACTACATTTCTGTACTGCTTTATACATCGTACCCAGACAGCCAGGGGAATCTCCAGGTCGGTGCAGGTGCGTCCACACTAGGAAACCTAACTAAATATTACTCTTTCCTTCCGGATATCATTGCCAGTATGTGTTGTCTGGCTTTGATACTAATAATGCACCTCACTTGCACAACAGGCTGCCGTGGTTGGCGACATGACTGACACGGCAATGTATGTTAGCTTAAGAAAAGGACTACTTATAAAAACATAGTACTGGAGTTAGATAAAGTAAAGTGCGTTTGTCAATTTTACGGTGGCTCACTCAAAGCCGGTTTTAAATAAGCAAGCGTTAGTGATCAAGCAGAATTGCCGAGGCGCAAGCAACCTGAATGAAGATGTCCTCATAAATCTCGTATATTCTTTATGACAAGTATAATGCTTAGAATAACGCGGTAAGAAGCGGTCCAACAAAAGTTGTCTGATCATAGTATGCAAGACAGATTTAAGCTGATATCACAGTTCTTTTCGTGTAGCTTTAGGTAATTCCAGTCTTAGTTCCCTTTTCGTGTTTTATTTCGCTTAACAATGCAACAGACGTTGAGATACTTCACTCTAAATGGACTTCTAATTAGGTTGCAGATCAGAACTGCTGACTGTCGTTTAGGCGTCATTCAAAAGGGTGAGCATGCCGAGATTTTAGCGGCTTGAGAAAACAAATAATCCACGAAGAATGGCATTGATATCGTGTGTGAAATGGCGAACAGATGAATAATGAGAAAGAACCGAAGAGAAGACATTCGCACGTCGGTCAGCTAACCTAACACATTATCGGTGACAGCAACTGCGGGAATGCGCAAGTGGCGCCTAAGTATACAACGCCCACGACTTATTCATGGAATGTTGACAACCAGCCTCACAAACAGCGGCGGGATGGGCCAAAGGAGGAAAAAGGTGTAGGGTGAATACGTGGAATGAGACAGTTAAGAGTTAGCGGTTCTCCAGCCTATGTGCGACGATCGACCAAAAGTTCCCAGCCAGATCTACAAACCAGCCAGCTATTCAAATCGTTTTTTGTCATTTGAAACATAATCTCCCATAAATCAAAGGTACTTAGTCAAACGGTGTTCAAGTATTGCCATCCCTGCGTAGAAGAATGCCGAAGAATGTTCCCGCATAACTGACTCCACAGCTCTAATCAACTCATTATGGTTGGTAAATCGGTGACCTCAGAAGTAAGATTTCAGTTTAGGGACATAAAAATGGTTGATGGGGCCAAATCTGGGGGATACGCACTGTGTGTAACAGAAAACCAAAACCACCGTTGGCTGCTCCTGACACGGTCACCTGGGAACTGTGAACAGGTGCTTATCATGCAAGAGAAGCATTCCTGCTGTGAGATTTCCTCTCCATTATTCTTTGTTGTTTGATTCAGTTATCGTAATTCCAAAGTGTAATACTCGTCTGTGGTGGCCTGTCTCTTCAGCAAGTAAGCTACCATGATCTCACCTCCATTATGCCGAAAAACAGGGGCCATCGTCATTCTTGTGCACTCCACTTGATGTAAAATCCTTGGGGGAGGCAAACCACAGTTTTCATTGTTTACTTTGCATCTTTGACTCAGGTTCCAACTTATGAACCCAAGTTTCATACTGGGTAACAAACTATTTGAAGCAAAGTTGCTGGATCTGTATCGAATCGGATGAAAAACTGCCCTCAGTTTTCCAGCTTGTTCGATTGCTGATCAGATCTCAAGATTTTTGGTACGCATTTTGCATTCCGTTTTCTCTTCCCCAAAGGGTTCGTTAAAACAGCCTGCACTGAGCTACAACTGACACTCAATGTCTTAACCATCTGATAAATAGCTAACCTACTGTCATTCAATATCATTCGGTGAGTGGCTTTCGCATGATGAATACATGTTGAAGAGTTTTTGCAGCCAAGCCTTTGGTTCATCTGCAATGTTCTTCCTGACCATACCGATATTCACTGCCCATTTAGAAACAGTGGGGGGTCCCACCAAGTATTCCAACCAAATCAGCATGGATTCCCTTCGACGTCATGCCTTTTTATACAGGTACTTGATTACAGCTCGGTTTTCAAATTTGTCCATTTTTAGAAAGTGCGCAACCCAGATCAGTTCAATGGATTAGCACTTGCAAACAAATTTAGGTAGCAACTTAGGATTTTACACGAACACTTCCAGGATATACTTATTTTATAAAATAAGCTCACTTATTATTAAGTTTAGGTATTTGCTGGTTCGGCCCTTGTATCTGCTCATGTTTTCGTAGACAATTACTAAGTCTTAACCTGAGGGAGTGCGTGGGAAGCAGGATTAGAGAAAGAAAGAATAAGATATCGGCCTAATGTATCCATGAAGCGGTAGGGGGTACCATTCACCAAGTGTGGTGTGGCACAAGAAGTTTTTGATTCACATGTAAATATGTCAGTAGAATCGTGTCTCCGTTCCGGGCAAAGGAAGATCAGTGAATTGCTACCAATGAAAGGCGCTGCTACACACACAGCAAAAGTTCATCTGAGCACAACCGATGTCGAAAACCTGATAGAGGCACTGAGATAGGAGGTCTAAATGCAGCTTCCGAATCATCACAGACACAGATGGGAAAGGAACCAGTTATTACCGCAAACGCATACAGCATGTTGAAGTATTAGAAAATGGCTTGATGATAATTGGAGTGCTGTGAAACACGGTTTTATCGGGGAGGGGTGGGGGGAACAGATGATGAAACTTAATGATTGACGCTGATGGTCATCGAAAGATACACCCAAATGTGGTCTGACAGTACTCACCGAAACTCAAGTAGAATTAAAGGAAGCAAAAAGGGATTTGGGAAGATGGTGATTATCTTAATTCCAGGGGTCATTAATTAAGTTGTCTTGGTATTCAATAATAACAACTTGGTATATGAAAGTAGGGCTGAACAAGGTGGCCCGGAGAACCTTTCAAATTCCAACCAACTTGAGAAAGTCGCTTTTGCCTGGCTATCCATGTCGTGCAGAAAAATGGTCAGGGCGCTTTTCTAATCAGAGAAGGGAATTCGACGACTAAACAAGTGTAGGAAAACTTGAGGATAAATGAAGAAAAACAAGTAAGCTTAGTTGATTTGCATACCTTGACCTCACGATAGCTACATCGCACGGATTATAAAACGAAAAATTTCGTTGACATTCATTACCATTCACTTTGGCACTGACATTTAGTTAGATCTCAGAAGGACGCAATTCCGCGCTGCGGTTGGAAATCTACGCATGCGTTATGACTTAGCTACTCATACCACATAATACTTATTCCTTGAGCGTCCAGGATTTAGCAAAAGCTAAGAAGTGAAATCTGTAACACTTTGGACGGTTGCGACAGATTCCTTCAGGATTTAAATTTATAGTAAGATGATACAAATTAAAGTTTAGAAGACATTGCGATAATTACTAAGGTTCTCTTCCCGTCGGTCGTCTAGCTGTGAAGATGAGTCGGGTTCGCCACGGTTTGCGGACTTCGTTGCGAACTGTCACTGCAGACCGGTTAATAGTATTGGGCTGCGCTATACCAGGGCATTTTCTTGTTCTAGCCATCTGTGGCGCAGGGACGCAGCAGTGGGGATCCCGAATTTTACTACTTATTGATGTTGACTAACCGAGTTATGACGTCTGTTGGCAGACCGGACTAGGGTAACGCAGGACAAATGGGGTGCAATTGCTAGTCATCCGTGATGAGCGAGCATAGAGCAGCACTTGCTCTGATGGTTTGGGATTTGTGCGCGACTGAGTGCGACGGTGGATGAGACTTTGATACTATAATACTAACTTACCGCTCATCAGTAGCTTGCAAGTAATGCAACCCATATTAACGTAGCGTAACGGAATATGAAAAGTAGTTTGCTGTAATTGGTTCCCCACCATGGCCCTTTCAACGGGCTTCGCACAGTTAAGGTATAGCATTCTGGTAACGGGGATTAACGTTCAACATTCTGTACCGCCGGTTTGAGGTGGGAAACAGGCTTATCTTTGTTAACTAGTCAAAAGGCCCAACGCAATATATATATATATATATATATATATATATATATCGATTCACCCGGTTGTTATTTATAAAGCTTATCTCCCGAGCTACTGTACGAGAGATGTCGACTCCAAACTTATCAGATTCCGCATAATTGAAGGGGCTGAGTCGATCGCGATTCGTCTCTGCAACTGTAACAGTGTGTGCGTGAGCAATTCGTTAGGGATTTCATTCTGTTGCGGACATCTGTCCATGCACCTTTCGCTTGAGTAGCTCACATCACTGTGGTCATTCTGGCACGTTAAGGGCCAAGCTACTTAATTCACCTTGTTATCTTTGCAAATGTGTGATGTTTGATCTGCTAATGAGTAAACGGAAACTAACTTGTTTCCCACATTAGCTTTTTATAACTGGTACGCTACTTCTATCATTTGTTTTGTAGATAACCCTTCGACAAATTTTGAGGTCACGTCCGTTTTGCAGCCGCAGCCCCCTGTTGTCCTACTCACGCGACGCAAACCCGAATTAGAAAGTGCTTCCGTCGCTGCTTTACGAGTTTGTGGGTGGAAGAAATGCTGCTTGTCACCGATGACGAATAAGTGATCTGCTATCGTAAATGTCTTAGACCTCCATATTCTGAAGATAAGATATCATTAATCGGCAAAAGGATTGGCAAGGCCACATAGATTGGGACGTTGAAAACATCATGGTTGGGATTTCGGAATGGTTTGAAAGCAGTCGGTTAGTAGCATACTTGGCAGACAATATTGCGCTCTTGACACTAAAGCTTCGTCGGGCCAATTGGACGAGTGGATGATCCATGTGGCTATATAGCGAATTGGGAAGCTGATCGCAACGATCGCGATTTGAACTAGAGCGTAACCCCGTTGCAAGTCAAAGTGAAATTTTAATTGATGATTAAAGCATGTAAAGGTCTCAAGCGGTCCTCAGTATAAATACTCACACGCAAGTCATTGTGAGTGATGGGGTGGGTGTGGTTTTATGTTCCCTCTCTACCCCGCATTTTTCCGCCCAAACTTCAGAGGCTGCTCGCTTTAAGACAACCCGTCATATATTCAACAGTTCCACTCAGTCCACTCTGTTCAATCGGCTGTTGGCTTTGGAGATTCCCATCGCCCCAACGGTCAACCTTCTGGTAGTGGATTGTCACCTCTACTAATTATCTCGATACTATCCTAGTCAATTTCCTGCCCAGCACCTAGCGCTTGCATTACTACTGCCATAGTGCCTGGTAGTGTCCTGTAGTAAAGCTCGTTTCTCAGCAGCCGTGAGATACACATCTATGCTACATCCTCGAGTACAGCTCTGTCGCGGTTTGGTCTACGCTCGAAGATCTCCTACTTTAAATCACTTGAGACCATTGCATTCTTCATATACCACTTGAGAAGTCACTTTGATCTGTAACGCGATTGAGCTTCTATTCTAGCCAAGTCAAATCAAAACAAGCATTGTGAAACCAAATGGGTTCATTTTTAACATTTACACCACCACTGTGGACAAGATGGATGATAAAATCTCTAAACCTACTTGGGAAGAAAAATGAAAACTATGCACATATGTCACTTCAACAACCCCTGGGGCAGTACGTTTACAAACTAGGTCACTAGGTCAACCAGCAAAAGTGATACGAGGCTAGACGATATTAGGATACCTTGATTTGCGGGAGAATAAAGTGTTGAATTTTCAACTGCTAGAAGAGTGTTGTTGAAAGATCACTGTGAATGGATGAACTCAGCCAGTTAATACCTTAGAAGAAACCTTATGGCAAGCATCAAAATGTCTAGAAATGATCAAATCAACGAAAGGATCTCTAGACAAACCGCTGCATCTAGAAATGTGCTTTATAGATCGCACCAATAAGATGCAGTTTTTAAGAATCAGTCCAGAGAAAATGGTGGGAGAGCAGTGTCACCAATGGGGAATAATGCAAGAGGTCACAAAGCTGAATATTAAAGTACTAGGTATTAAAAGCACCTTAAGTCTGAGTGCATAAAAAGAAAGTTTTCCAGCTTTTTGGACAATTTCAGTCAAGGTGAACCAGGAAGGATGCTGTGACAAAAAGTCGCCGAGCTACTTGACTGGATGATTTGGGTATGTGATTTTCATTCAAAATAAGGGAGGAGGTATCTATGAAAGATTACAACTTATCGCTAAGAAGAAAAGAAAACATTACAAGGCGGCATTTAAAAGCATTGAATGTCAGGGACCTGAATGAAGGCCAATCCGTCAGATCTCCAAACCACATTGATTTGGTGAGGAATCATGAATAGTGGGGGCCTGTAGTGCACCTGAAAACACACTTTTTCAATACTTTAAAACAGTGGATTTTACTGTTGTTCGAACCTTCACAAAGTCCATTTGTTTTACTGACGTCACTTCCGTTTTCACAAACTGCTTCCGTGAGTCTCGTGCTATACCGTTCTTTGCCCTTGTTAGTTCCCTGCCTAATTTTGAAGCCAGTGCAACACACGTTGGGTTCAGTTGTCTCCAACTACTCTACTGTCCTGTATTTGACACGCCTCTTACGTGTCATTGTTAACGACCCACGCAACGGACAATACATTCCGGCACAAAATAGTCAGCGTATTTACATCCTATAAATTTGGCTTGGATGGGGAGACGTTCAACATATTAGGAAAATAGAAAAGGTAATAGGAAGTTTCCAGTAAAATACCACATTTGGCAAGGAGGACCGAGGATTTCTTACCGTAAATTGAAGTGATTACTATCCGTCAAATATGCACACAAAAGATCACGCAAACCCGGGTGAACTCCATTACCGGATAGCTGGTTGACCAACATTGGCTTATCCAGGCTTCTAAAAGCAATCAAAAGATTAAACAAGAGAAGCATACGGATTTACCTCTTGAGTTTAATGCAAACGCCATTTAAACGAACAAGTTATGTCGCCTGTAGCAGTTAAACTATTCGCTGCGCTTAGCAGTTTTGTTGTAAACTTTTCATCACCATCCGAGGTGATATCAACAGGGCGTTATTGAGTAGCGTGTAGTAAGTAGCGTAGCGTAGGAAAGCCTTGATGAGAGCATGTCGGTGATAATGTGCTTGCGTTTATATGTTACCGTGTTTGGTCGCATCTGACCTATTCACCCTGAGCTTTGTCTGGTTATTACTGTGCTCAAGTCTGTCGTTCTTTCTGCTTGCCTGGTGTTTTGGTCCACTGGATTTCCTCGACTGGGCTGGTGACACGTCGACAGTATTCTGGCGTATGCCGCGTCCAGTACAATGTGTCGGTCGATTGTAGGTGTATTTAACACTTGCCCAATAAACATTAGGCAGTGCCACAACACATGAGGAACAATAACGAAAAGGAAGAAGAAGAGTCAGAAGAAGGGATGCAAAGTTCCATGTGCTGTGTGAGCAGGGACTTTCCGTTGCTCAAGCCCTGGAAGTAGGTTGACTTAAGGGGCTCTACCCCGAGCCTTTGGTCTTAAAGACCTGACCCGCAAGGCAGCGGGACGATTCACGAAGACCGTTGACAGCCAGGTGGCTCATTCGCCTTCTTTGTGTTCGGGAGCAGTCCACAGAGAAGCCGGTGGCCAGCAAGGTTGTTCATCCGCCCTCCGTTAGATACTCACATCCAGTTTTAGAAGTGAGTGGTCAGTGACCCTATAGCCGCTCATATTGGATTTGACACAGCGCTGTACGAGCTCTTGTGCTATTTGATGGAGAACCAGGTGACCAGAGCAGAACTCCCCACGCTCAGCGACGCTGCCACTGATAGTTCGCCAATGCTTATTCATGTCGCCTGTAATGCAGACGAGACTTATTCGCAGTTACCTCCAAAAGGAAGGCTTTCCCCGATCCGCAACCTGGGGATGCGCCCGATAACGTACAGCTCCGACGCGGTCAATTGGATTAACTGTAGAGTGCCGTGCTTCCAACAATTCCCTCGCATACTTTGTGTGCCCATGCGCCATAATCATCACATTTTCCAGATTGAAGTGATGGCTTTCTTGCTCTTCATGTGTGTAAATCAGGGAATTAGGATCATGTCTTCCTACGGTGGCTTTGCGCTCGGTGATTCGGGTACGTAGCTTCCTTCCAGTTTGTCTAACTTAGTTCTTGTCACATTCACCGCATTTTACCTGATAGATACTATCGTTTTGGTTGCCGTGATCGACTTTGTCCTTAGGTTTGGAAATCAATTTCTTCAATGTGCCACTTGTTTTGTGAGCCACCGTGATTCCACGTAGCTGTAGCAAACTTGCTGTTAGTTCAGAAACTTTCTTGACGTACAGGATAACTAGTCTTTTGTTTGTCTGATTTCCTGGCTGCTATAGTTGATGAGGCACCTGTTTCGGCTGGCTTCTTCTGATGAAGTTTCTTGGATAAGCGTTGTTTCCAACTACTCGGTATAGGTGGTTTGCTTCCAGCCTTCGCAATTCTGTTATACTCTAGTGTGTTTCTACTCTCTTGAATAGGCTACGAACGCAACTCTTTTTGTGGTTCATCGGGTGGTTGCAGTAATAGTTTATTGTCTGATCTATATGCGATTTCTTCTGATATACGCATGTTTGCAATGTTCCGTCAGTATTCTTGTTGACCAGCACACCCAAAATTGGAAACTGCTGTTCTCTGATTCGATTGTACATTTGCTATCATCAAACGTGCTGTTGAGCAACTTATGTGTCGTCTATGCTCTGTTTCGTTCCATGATGACAAATGTGTTATCCACATATCGGATCCAAAGGTCTGGACTGATGCATGGCAGGGCAATGCACCCCAATTTCTGCAGCACGGCTTCGCCAATGAGTCCTGATATTTGGGATCCCATAGGCGTCCCTTTCAGTTGCTGATATACCTGTCCATCAAGGCGGAAATAAGTTGTCAAGCAGAGGTCCGAAAGTTCCCACAAAGTTCCGGGTTTCATGGTTGTCATTGTGTTTGGTTGATTCTGAAGTAGCTCCATGGTTTCTGGTAAATTCGTGACTGATAGTGGTGAAGAGTGCAGCGACATCGAATGAGAGCCTAATTTTGTAGTCTTCTATCGACACCAAGCAGGCTGTTGAGAAAGTGTTCACCAGGACTTTCGGCAGTGGTCCACCTGCGATACGGCCAATTGAACCTGCACCAAATGCGCTTAGAAATATTACGCCTTTCAACCTAATAGTAGGGTTGGGTTTACACAGAAATACTTTCCTTCATAGTCTGTTCACAGTTGTTGCATCACTGTTAGCAAATCGAACTCAGGAGACCCAGGGACGACGCCAACGCTTGGCTATGTGCGTGCGACAGCCTTCTCAACTAGTATATCGCTTTAAGGAGGGTGGCACCGTTTTGCGCACCATATCGATTACCTGTGGATAAAGCGAGTAACGATAGACAAATTTTGACTAGTAGATGAAGCTGAAGCCTCATGCCCCAACTTTTACCCGTGGCAGTGCCATTTTGATACCGTTCGGAAAGAAGGAGGACTGGCGATTGGCTAGAAAATAAAAGTTTACAATATTGTAAAAATCCCATTTGAAAACGAAGTTGCATAAAACAATAAGCACTTAGGAATCCGGATATGAGCGCGAAGAGGTGGCAAATAGTCTGAAGGAAATGCTTACAACTCTGCACGCCTAATAGTGATTCGATGTTACTGGTGAAGCATTTCGCGCATGCACTGCTCGGAATGAATCTGGTAGCCTGGATAACATCTCGATTTCCATCTGAGAGTTGGAACAATTCATTGTTTGCATTGCAATAGTTGCTTCAGGCTGCATCAAATAATGTATCTACCTTGCTGAATCAAACACTAATGAGTTCGTAGAGTAGTGATTGAAAATATTAACTCCAGCATGTGTTCACACCGAATATATGCTGCGTGTACTAAGTGCGAATAGCCTAACCGAACGGCTCGCGCACATTCAGTTATCTACGTGCTTTACGTTGACTATGCAAAAGCCAAATCTAGAGTTTAGATTGGAACACACGAAATGTTTTCGCCCACCCAAATATGACATATTGAGCTTGTACCCCAAGCATCAGCGAAAGAGAGATGATCAACTTATTACCGGATGTATAGTGACACTACTCAGGTGGAGTGTGCGGTGCACATAATGGTTTTGGTTTGAGTTTGGTCTTAGTTTCAGTACGCTGTCAACATGTAGTTTGTTAGTTGCAACAGAATAGCTATTCTCATTAGCCCCACACAGTTATACTCCGGCGGTCCTAACTGCACTGGATGGCTACACTAGAGCAGTGGGCTG
>OX104063.1:257543721-257599503 GCA_944474145.2 Dicrocoelium dendriticum
TCACCAGCTGGTGAGCGCCTACAAGATTGGAGACCACACCTTGGCAAAGGTTTCTCATGAGCGGGACCTGGGTGTATTGGTACAGGAAGACCTCGGATGTTCCAAACAAGCAGAGAAGGCGACGAGAACCGGAAATCAACACTTCGGCCTTCTTCGCAGAGCCTTCGGTCGGTTTGAACCATCAATCTGCCCCCAAATGCTTAACGCCTACGTGCGCCCGCATATGGAATATGCTATTCAGGCGTGGCAGCCGTGGCAGAAACAGGATCTCATTGCTCTCGAGACTCCTCAACGACGGGCAACCAAGAACGTCAGGGGCCTCTTTCATCTGCCCTATCAGCTTAGACTGAAATCGCTAAGAATGTACAGCAGTCGATATCGGCTTTTGCGCGGGGATCTCATTATGGTTTACCAGATTCTGAAGAACCCAAACCACATTTGCCGTCCGCTGCTGGAATTGAACCCCAACATTAAACTAAGAGGTCACCCTCTGAAACTGACAATTCATTATAGCCGGCTTGAATGCCGTAGAAATTTCTTTTCTCTCCGCGTGTGTGAGCCTTGGAATGCCCTCCATAATTATGTCGTCTCTGCTCCCAATCTGGCGATATTTAAAAAAACGTGTTGACGATGCATTGTCTCACTTACATTTCCTTTTATGACTTGTTAGCCAGGGGCTACAAAACGCAATCAAACGGTTTCTTGCCAAACGCTCAACCATTGGATTTATGGATTTTTATGTTTAATACGCGAACATCTCCGCTATTTCACATAAGTCTATGGTGAGTCCACCACAACGCTTTTCACTTTATTATGCAATTGATTTTCGCAATAATTTCCATCCCACGGGACTTGTTAAGCGATGCTTTTTTACCCGTAATAAACCATTGTCCATTGTCCAAAGGAATCTTGTGGAAGAGCGATAGTCCGTGAATTTGCGCGTTGTACGGAACAGTTTATGGCACAATTACAAGGACCTAGTCGATTACCGTCTGGGATTTCGACATCACAACACTCTTTACTGATGAGACGCAATACGCGATGGTGGTGCCGCTGAGATCATCCACAACTCTACGTTAGTGCCAAAACGTATTTTTCTTTCAGGTGTGGTGGTTGTAGAATATTGTGACGACCCGTACTATTGCTCCTATGTAACGGTAGCATAAAAGCGATTGACGATGCGCTGCGGTAAATACGTTGCATGATGCAGAGTGGTGTCTTATGAAATCAGAGGTCTCCATCTCGGTGGATTCCGAGTTAAATATTACGGAACCAAAAGGAATAGATTCCTGTTACGGAGCTCGCACAATTCAGTCAAAGTTGCGTAGAGATTGCTGAGCTCGTCTCAGTAATACTGTCACCATGCGGTTAGTCAGACTCTGCAGGTAACAGCGGCGCACGCTCTTGTGACCCTGGTGTATCTACCGCCTCAAGCTGCGCTAACAACTGAGCTCTCCTCAGAACATTGTTACTGAGTATCAACTCACGCACCATATTAAAATTTACCATGCTCTATAGCGCATGTCTTACGCTACTATGCAATTGGTTTATAAACACGAAGGTGTAGATGGTATGCTCACCCATCGTTGAGTCCCTAAATTACCTCTTACTATCGATAAGTTCTACTTCCCTGGGCTTAGGTGCAGTTATGCGGGATGACAAGTTTCGTCTGCAGTCTCCGCTCGCACTTGCATACATCTGGCAAGTAGATCTCTGAGGCCGTACCGATCCGAGTTCGACTGGACACTGTGCGTAAGGCACTACAGATGGAGCATTTCATCTGCTCCGACTAGCAGAGTCGAAATAACTACGAAGCCTAGAACAATAATTTAGCATGTTGCTGGATTTCTACCCTACTCATTGCAATAAGATCGACAGTCGTTGGACAGCGTATAGGAGGCATAGGAAGCAGATACCCACCTCACTGAAGATCGATCCATTCTGTCAGTACGTTGGATCCAACAACGTCTAAAACATACAATGCAAGGCTGACTGCGGACCACATCGACGAAGATGTACTTCACAAATAGCAACTCCTTTGTTTAACTGATCTAGAGTGGTTGCATCCCTGCGCTTGTCGTGTTGTCGGAAGTACGTGCAACATTTTGGTGTGGGCTTGGGCCGGTCAGAGCTGGTTGTCCGTTTGCGTGTACCTTCACCGTGGATCCACAAACTACGGCACCACCACGGATTTCTTCCGCGCCACACGTGTGTAAAATGTGTCCCACTAGGCAGGCACACCCACGATGCGAATTATGTACTTATCTTTCTGTGGCTAATGCCGAACAATACAAATGTTGGTAAAAAAAACAATTCGCAGTTGTCTTGTTACATTACTTTGTTTCGTTCCTGTTATCGGTTCGTCCATAGCACCCACGCCGTCTGCTTAACACCCATTGGACCAGCTTGTGCTCTCGCACATGATTGGTTACATTTTACGTTTTTGTAACGCAGCTGTGCAGTCAGAGTCATACATACTTTCCGCTGCTACTCTGGTATTCTGCGTTTTCGAGATACAACAAAAATGTACATCTGAGTTTCAGAGGGACTACAGATTGGATTTCATCGTTTCCCACTTCTTCCCCGACATATGTAACCAATACCCTAGCGCCAAATACCTTGGCGAGTTTTCTAATTGCTCACAGAAGATGAGGTCATAACGATGCGGCATGTTCATTGTGTGCAGAAGCAGTTTATCAGGACAGACATTCAGTTGGAAAGTGTAGTACCGGAATTCGCCTGTCAGGTATCCGCAAAGCCCTTATGCGCTCCATCCGATTTGCGAAGATGTAGCAGTTGGGTGGGCACACGCATTCTGAATCAATGAAGCGTTGGGCACAACAGCAGTTCTGTGGTCAACTAATCCGAATAGCAAGTTCTTTATTCAAATACATACTCTTGTTTCCAAGTAATGTGAAAAAGAAAAGTGTAAAACAACCTTACAAAAGTTACCAAAATACCTGGTCTACTATTATCTTAAATCTGAACTAGACGAAGTTGGCACCTCCAACTGCATCACCCTGTTAGAGGAGAGATAACGTGGTATGCTTGTGTAACTGCTCAAGTGTGCAGTTTTTCGTTCTGCTGTGGTAGCTTACTGATGTTCGTTTTAAGACATTCTGCTATCCATATTGGTTATTTGAAGCCGTTGTTTTTGCTTTCAGGTCGTAACCAAACTCTGATGCTATCACTCTCACTTTCAGTTCTTTGTGTGCGCTTGATTGGTTCCGCATTTGTTCAGTTCTTAGTGGCTTTAATTGTCCGCGCGCTTTCCGTACTCTGTTTGGCTTTCACGCTTGTGCGATCATGCTACATAAGGAAGTGGTTTCCTTATGTAAAAGAACCCTTGAATATTTGTCTCTGGTCGTCCGTTTTCCCTCTACCGTTAGTGGGTGGAAGCAGTCGCGGAGCTCCGATACAATACACGCACCTCAGGATCAACAGCTGAACTGCAATAACCCTTGGTCTAGTTGTTCGGACCTCTGGGTTCGATTGATCAGGCCACTCAGTTGAACTGTGCCCCGCAACATCGGGGAATAAACCGTTTATTTGTTTATTTATACGCATAATGAAGCTTATGGTCTTTCGTTAAGCCATTAGTGCCGAAAGGTTCCAAAACCGTGCTAGGATTCTCCAAGGCAGTCCGACAATGCACTTCTCCATATTAATTTTGAGTTGTGTTCGTTTTGAAGCACTACATCTCCGCTAGCCATTTTAAATGCTCTCGCGTGTTATTTGACAAAACTAGCAATATCGAAGGATGCAGTCAACACTGTTTAACAACGTCGATCCGACATTCATTCACTAAAGATGGAACGGCAAAATCTTTAGAGTGAAACATTTGGCAGGTATGCTTTTCAAAGGAACCACATGAGCAATTGCACAACAGAAGTATCTATTTTGATTGAAACGAATTGAATATCTTCTATTATATCTAGCGAGTTTAACGTCTTTCGACTGCGCTGCTTGATCTTTGGTCGGACGAACGCAGTTAGCCTTTACGATCGTTAAGCACCGCATCGATCTTCTTAACCACGGCCCCCTTGATTCACCACTGTGTCTCGTGAACTCGATGGACACCGCGATGGATCACTGTTCGATTGAAGTATAGAATAAAATTACAGGCTTGCGGGTTGATGGTTCAATAGTTCATTGGTATAGGATGGGATAAAAGCATAACTTTACAAGACCCACAGGATGAATATGCAAAAGAAAATTATAATCAAAATGTTCCAACGTGGAACGTGAAGTGTCAGTGGTTAAATCATTGCACTTTAGCAAAGTGTTGTGTATCGTTTATCACTAAGATGAAAATCTAAGTGGCTTTCGAATGTCGTCATGTCTGGTATGTTCACCACATATTTTGGCAATGCATTCCAGTAAGAACTGATTCTAAGTGAGAAAAAATACTTTCTACAATTCAAACGAGAGTGTTGCGTCATTAGTTTAAGGTGGTTGCCTCGGCTTTGTTTGTAAGGGGCTAGAGTCAACAGTGATGTACAAGGATGCTCGTTTACACTTAGTATCCGGTATGTGAGAGTAAGATCTCCACGAAGCCGTCGGTATTCTAATGAGAACACACCGAGTACACGAAGACGCATTTCGTAACTTAGACCGCATAGTCCACGCGTTGCCTTTGTGGCTCTTCTTTGGGGCTGTTCCAAAAGGAGGATGTGTCGTTCCAACCATGGACACCAGGCTTGAATTGCATATTCAACATGAGGATGAATGTAGGAGTTAATCAACAATGGTACTAGCCGTCGCTCAAAGGTGCCGAGAGCTCGCCTCAAAAGTCTCAAGTTCAAGTTCGCCACATTTGCTGTTTTCGAACATTGGAGCGAATTGCCAAGACTCTCTTGCACGATTATACCTAAGTCGCGTTCACTAATCACGTGTTGCATGACGTGTTGCCCCAAAAGGTATGTGTTGACGAAAGTGCTGCGCACCGTCAGCAGGTGGCACTTTGCAGCGTTCAGTGGGAGCTGGTTCTTTTCTGCCTATCCGTTAATCCGGGTCAGATCTTCCTGGAGGTAGACACGGTCGGGTGCTGAGCGAATTACTCTCCATATTTTAACATCGTCTGCAAATATTTGCATCGGAGATAGAATGTCTGCTGGAAGCTCATTAATGTAGGTTAAAAACAGTAGTGGTACACCACTGGAGACGCACAGGCTTGCAGCGGGAGTGTAGGCTACTCTTACCCTGCTTGCTCTGTTCTGCAAGTTTTCTTCTAACCAAGTGTGCAGGGAACCGTCGATATCGTAGGCAGCAAGGTTTTGGAGGAGAGAGAAGTGATTGACCATGTCGAATGCTTTAGAAAAACCCAAGTAAATCACATCCGCTCATCAGCCGCCCTGGTCCATAAGTCCCGAGTAATCAGCAAATTGGTGAGACAAGATCGTCTGCGTCGGAAACCATGTTGGGCATTAGAAATTATCTGTTGACTTTCAAAGTATCGTGTCTGTTCATCTGCGATTACCGATTCCATCACTTTTGTGCTCCAAAACTCCAAAGCACCCTTACTTACTTGGTCAGGGTCAGTGGAATTTGTTTGATACGGACCATTTGGAGATACCGGAATTCCATACGGTCTGTCTGATGGAGTAGGTGACTACACTGCTTCCGGTAAGTTGACGCGCTGCTATATCGATCATAACTCCTTTCCATTAAAAATACAGCTTCTCAGTATAGGCCATCTCTCTTCCTAATTCGGCCCATTTATTTTTCACTATGGAGTACACTGTTTTGCAATAAGTTGAAATAGTATTGACTCTGTTTGGTTTCTTTGCCAAGCTGAGTAATTTGATAGTGGATGACTCGTCAGCAATTAAGTTGACATCTTCAGTGTGTAGTAGTTGTAGTGGTAGCGACACTAGTAGCAAAAGCCCAAGTCGTAGAAACTTTGATTCTCACCAATTCGGGATAAATCCATCCCCGTGAACGTACCACTGCGCGCGCTGATTTTGATTTATAACACATAGCCGGTAGGATTCCGGACTCAAGTGCTTACAAAACATAAACAAGCCAAACGAAGACAAAGTCATTGAAACAAGAGAACAGTGGTTGATGACGGGTAAAAAGTCATAGATTGCTAATGGAAAAACTTGTGAATACGAACAATACACAAATGGATCAAACAAAATTCACAATCGTGAAAAGATAGATAAATGGCGTATAGACGTAGAGTTGTTGGAGTGAGGCGGCAATATGCAAAAGTGAATAACCAGTTGTTATCGCAAATGCTTATGCAACTGCTTATCCACTGGCTGTTTTCTATCAGCGATGTCTAGAAGAGAACCGTATTCCAACAGTATGGAAGCGAGGGGTCATCACTCCCTAGAACAACAGATAGCACTGAATAAGTTGCGTTGGCTCGGGCACGTGCTACGTATGCCTGGTCACCGCTTACCTAGCAGGGTCTTGTTTAGTCTGATAGCTGTAGGGTGGCGCAATGCTCGAGATGGACAGAAGTTGATTTGTCAGTGGCAAATGAAGTCACTGACAACCAAACTGGGTGCCGTTGGTCCGTCTCGCCTTCCGGACTGGAATCCACGTGACTCGCCTTGTGCTTGGTTCGAGGCTTTACAGGACATGGCTCGCACTAGACACCAGTGGCGCGTCTGCTGCCGTCTCCTAATTGGATTGTCTGCTTAAAGTGTGTTTGGTGCTGAGCTATCTGCGGGGTAATGGCTGATTATGACACGTGGCAGTGAAAGCCACAAAGAAGCTGTCGCCGATGCCGCCTTATCTTTGCACGATAGCCAGCTGTTTGTGACGGTATGTTGTTAACACAAGGTGTAGGCGCCTTGACCCTGAATGTTTGCTTAGGGCATTAAAGTTCTCAGGTAAGTCCCCCTTCTGTCCCTCTTCTTATTCTTTATTTCATCGGTCCTCATGATTGTATGGCAGCGAAGCATCAGTTCAAATGGCTGATGTACTGCTGTTGATGATGACTCTTATCCATAAAGGAAGTAGCTGCACCGATCCTGCCAACTGCCATCCAATAATACTAATTCTCGTACTATCCAAAGTGATAGAATCAATCATCGTAGATGTGCTGATGCAGTATCTGGAAAGCCACACCTTAATAGCTCCAGAGCAACATGGCTTTCGTTAAAAGCATTCATGCAATACTAACCTAATATAAGTCCGTGTAAGCGAATATATGTTTCCCGTAATTCTTCATCAGGCTTTTACAATTACATGAAATGCAAAATTTTTTGTATACAAACTCAACGGGTCGTCAGTCAGCCAAATTGATCCTAGTGCGCTGTGACAAACCATCGGTTAGGTTCCAGTTGTAGTCGTACGCGTGTACAGGTCAACTGCAGTCCATCCTGGCCAAGGTAGGCTCAATGTGTGTGTGAACTTTTTCTGGGTGCACAGTGCTGGTTCGTACAGCCGAATGGCGATGGCTTCTGCGGCGTCTAATATCCGCTTACAGAAATACTTTGATCGATTTTCTGGGGCCTGATAGATTACTTTGAACCAATCAGCTGACTTGCATTTCAGGTACTTGTAAAAGCCTGATGAAGAATTGCCGAAAACATATGTTCGCTTACACAGACTTCAGGTCAATCAATGGGTTTTTTCAATTCAATTAAACGTCGCGTAGACCCACCTGTTCTGAAATTGCTCAACAGATATGTGAGCTTCAAACTCAGGATCGCGAAAGCGGATGTGTGTCTCGAGTTTCTTAAAACGTGTGTCGAAAGCGACAGCTACCCAACGAGATACTGGAGATCCCTTCGTGGTTCACACATCAGGCCGGACGATAAATACCTGAAACGACTTGCACTGTGTCAGATAGACACCGCTGGCATCAAGAGGGGTAGCTCAAGCATGCACTGAGCCAAGTGAGTACTATCCTAACCAGCCTATCCGTAAGCGATCAGGAAGAGCTATAGGAAACGGTTAAAGCAATTGCCTTAAAGCAAGAAGCAAAGTTACGCTCTTCACACACAGACACTAAAGCAAGAAAGAGCCACAGTGACTTTTCCGGCCGAACCTGAGAAATACATCCAAAATCTCTTTGGTTTCCCGCTTGCTTGTACCACTATTGAAGTTATATCATTAGGTCCAAAGTTCTGTCTCCCTACTAGAAAGGATAACAGACTGGCAATAGAGGCACAGTTCGAGAACTTCTACACACAGACTTCGCAACTGATCCCATCTTCTGAAGTGCATGCAGAAGAGTTGAAGTTCCTGTGGTGCATGCCTGTTATCAATATCGGCGTGCACGGGTACCGCACAACACACCGGCGAAACATGAGCATATGCAAGCACTGCAACGACTACTTAGGAACGATCAAATTCTGCTTACCAGTCCAGACAAAGGCGCCGGCATTGTTTCCTAAACAGAGCAGACTATCTCAACAAGATGGGTGAAATATTGGCAGATAATATGAAATTCTTGAAAATGATTGGTGCGCGAGACAAAACAAAGCAGATGGAAAATCAGCTGTGCCCCCGATATCAAAAAGCTTAAGAATGGTGGTTATATCAGTGAATCGGTCTATGAAAATCTACGCCCCGTGGGCACGGTTATTCCAAGGCTTTACGGCCTTCCCAAAACCCACAAGCCTAACTGTCCTCTTCGCCCGGTTTTGGACATGAGAAACTCCCCATACCACTCGAACGCTCGTTGGTTGGTAGAACTTCTTGAGCCTGTGCTGTGTGCTGTATATACCCTAAAGGACACTTTTGAGTTTGTTGATGCCGTGCGTGATGTTAACTTCACGAAACAAACTATGTGCTCTCTAGACGTCACCTCACTGTTCATGAATGTGCCTTTATTTGAAACGATTGAGTTCATTTACAACTTCGTTGACGAGACCCATCTTACTATTGGCATACCAACTCTGGCCCTGAAAGAATTACTGCTAAGGTTTACATTTAATATTCAGTTCCTATTCAACGGGGAGATATACCGGCAGCGCGATGGAGTTGTAATGGGTTCCTCGCTAGGACCATTCCTCGCTGATGTTTCACGGGTATGTTGGAACAGGGTAAATTGAAAGCGGTCATCAGTAACCTTACGTTATACCACCGTTATGTAGATGACACCTTTGTCCTATTTGACGACTTCGATGACATCGAGAAGCTCACTGGCGTATTTAACCAGGCTCACAAGGCTATACAATTCACCTACGAGGTAGAAGAAAACGGCGCTTTTCATTTTCTCGATATAGCTCTACAAAGACTTGATGGTGGTGCAGTAACACGTAGCGTTTACCGAAAGTGCAGTTGGAATGGACAGTACACAAACTTTCATAGCTTTGTGTCGCTTAAGATAAGGAGAAACTTGGTCCTCAGTCTCGTGAACTGGGTCGAAAGAATCTGCTCGTAAGATACTCTTTTCGAAGAGTTGCAGCTAATACGATTGACGCTTAAAGAGAATGGCTACCCAGAGAATTTTATTAATGTCAATATGGGGCGAAACAGGGAGGCACCTAAGGTCCTGACGGCGGAACGAAAACCTATTTTCCTGAGACCGCCTTTCAAAGGGGAAATAGCATCGGCGAATCTATCCCGCCGTCTCTCGTCCACACTCAGGAATACCTTCCCAGCGGCGAGGCTGCAAATCCGGTTCACCAGCAGCCCAATGGTGAGACTAAACCACAAGGTGTGTTTACTCCTTTACCTGTTCCTGTGGAGCAGGCTACGTTCGTCGTACGACAAGACGCTTATCCGAAAGGGTGAGGGAACACCATCCGGCCTGGCTCGGAAATGGAGGTCAAAAGGTCACCAACTCTGCCATCGCCACACATCTTGCGGATACGGGTCACGCCACCAAGTCGGCTGATTCGTCCAAAGTAATTTACCAGGCCCCAGAAACTCGATCAAAGTATTTCTGTAAGCGGATATTAGACGCCGCAGAAGCCATCGCCATTCGGCTGTACGAACCAGCACTGTGCACCCAGAAAAAGTTCACGCACACATTGAGCCTACCTTGGCCAGGATGGACTGCAGTTGACCTGTACACGCGTACGACTACAACTGGAACCTAACCGACGGTTTGTCACACCGCACTAGGATCAATTTGGCTGACTGACGACCCGTTGAGTTTGTATACAAAAGATTTTGCATTTCGTGTAATTGTAAAAGCCTGATGAAGAATTACGGGAAACATATGTTCGCTTACACATGTTTCTGATCAATTAATAAGTGTTTTCAATTCAACTAACCTTTTAATTGCACGTAATATCTGAAATGAAGCTGTTGATGATGGAGTAAGAGTCGATGTCATGTACCTGGACTTTCCAAAAGCGTTTGATCGCTTAGACCATCACATTCTCCTTCAGAAGCTTTGGAATTACAGCATTGACCACCGAATCCTGAGTTGGATTGGCAATTTTCTACAAAAACAACGGTTAGTGGTGAGAGCCCGAGAATTATTTTTTGATGCAATTGATGTGGCGTGTGGAGTACCACAAGGCTCGGTTCTTAAACCTCGCCTATTCTTGGTGTTCATTAACGATTTGGCGAGATCAATTACTTCTGATTTCCTATATTTCGCTGATGAAATCAAGATATGGCGAAGGATCAGAGCACCGGAAAACCACGAACGACTCCAGTGTGATCTTAACACAGTTTCGAACTGGTCAGTTCAAAACGCCCTACCATTCAACGTAGACAAATGTCGCGTTGTACAATTACGCCATAGACATAACTACACATATTTGCTTGACAAACGGATTGCAGACCAGCTCCCATGAACGTGACCTTGGTGTGCTCGTACAGAGCGATCTCAACTGTTCAAAACAGGCTGAGGTAGCTGCGATAAGAGACAATCAGCAGGTCGGCATGATACGAAGGGCATTCGGGAGATTTGACCCATCAACCTTCCCAATGATGCACAATTCCTACGTGCGTCCGCATGTTGAATACACTATGCAAGCTTGGCAACCTTGGTTGAAGCGAGACCTAGAGGCGTTAGAGGCACCTCAACGAAGAGCAACAAAGAACGTAAAGGGCCTGCGCTATCACTCTTACCACCGAAGGTTGAAGTTGCTGGGAATTTTTAGCCGACACTACCGAAGGCTGCGCGGTGATCTCATATTAGCGTATCAGATACTGCGTGACCCCAACCATGTATGCCGCCATTTGCTGAAACTTAGCCACAACACGCAGCTCAGGGGTAACTGCTTAAAGTTGAAGGAACAATAAAGTCGTCTAGAGTGTCGACAGAATTACTTTTCCCTTCAGGTTTGGCAACCCTGGAACGCACTCCCAGACTCAGTTGTATCCTCTCCTACCTTAGATGTTTTCAAAAAATGATTAGATGTTGCTCTTAGCTCCCAACATTCTGTTACCTAAACTCCTCCATTATGGATTATGCCAAGCATGCTTTACAACAGGAGGTATGTATCAAATGGACCAAAGTGAGCAACCATATTTTACTTCTCTCACTCCTTACCTCAACGATTACTGCACCTTAGTGTCTTTCTGAACGTTTACGCTCGTTAATTTATTCTAATTTTACACTGCTGTTAATTATCTAATTACGCATCCGTGCAGACGTTCGATAGATGACCCATATATATTTTGATTTCATCATCTTCACCCCAACCATCCTACGGGACATGTCAAGCACTTGCTTTTATGCCGTGCTAAATCATTGTTCATTGTTCAAATAACAATCGAATTACTCACTTCACTGCACAGATTTATCTGGGTCACTGTAGGTTATAATTTCAAAGAAGCTCATTAACATAGACATATCCCGGAATATCCGTTCATGCAACAAAGTGTAGAGAGCTCAGTGTGATATCCAAGTGTTTTTTTTTGAAAAGGGCTAAATTGAAGGCACAGACAACTGAGTTTGGGATGGCGTTCCAGGATTGGCATCCTCGGAGTGAGAAGGAAGTTCGTAGACATTTCAGACGACAGGATTGTTGGCTCCGTTTCGAGCTATTGGCTCACAGGTTAGTGTACTGGTTGAATTCCAAAAGATGGCAACATATGTGTGTAGGGTTGTCCAGTATTGGTAAAATAATATGAGGTATCCACGCAGTGCCCAGTAGCGTACACTGGACACTGAGTTTCTCTTATCGTTCCCTTGATATTTTTCGATAAACGACGTCGTGGAGCCTCAAACGCTGCGAGATGACGACTTAGCTGCGGTTGGGGAGCCTGAATAGCGTATTCGACGTAAACGACGCACGTGGACATTGAGCATCAAACGGATGACGGATGATTCCAAAGCCCAGAGTGCCTTGCGCAAGCGAGAGAGAGAGAGATATGCAGGTTACTTTTATGAAGCGGATTCGGGCTGTTAAGAATAGTCGAAGTTGTGCTAAAGCAGCACACCGAGGTGGTCTCCAGGTTGTGCGCACCGACGCACGCGTGTCGAGGGCGGATTGGAACAACGCGATACTTCTCCAGTGCACTGCTGATAGTAGGTAATGCAAGATGAGGTCACTGCCTAAACATATACCTACAAACATCCATGCAATGATATCCTCAGCTGAGCTGTAAATAAGCTGTATGCTTGATACCTATGTTGAAATCGTATGTGGGATTATCGCGTACGGACTTGGGAGTCACGCTAGGAAAACGACTCCATTTTCCTTTAACTTTTACTTAATTGAAGCCAGAAATGCTCCAGGTCTTAATCTCCTTCCATGGGACAAGAAGGCAAAACGCAAGCCTACTCGGCTGTTAGCACTAAGGATTGCGTGGGGTTGTACACCAACAGATTGGATTCCGCCCCTCCCAAATACACATGCCACAGCTGGCTGAAAACCCCACTATGCATGAAGTAAGCAGAATCAACTGAGTGAGTAGGCGGAGCGATGTAATCCCACTGCTTAAGACCGCAGTATTTTCTCTGGCCTTCCGAGCCCAGCAACCGTGGCCGAAACACGATCCCGTCGCACTTGAAATTTCACAATGGAGGACGGTTGCGTCTTGTGAGCTCACTTCGCTGAGAAACGAAGTCAAACTCATGGTGAAAGGTAGTTAGACAGAGCCCAGTATCATCTGCCACTGCAGAAAATCAGTTCGAGTTGTTATTTTGTGTTCTGTATCCAGCACATCTTAGCACGGCAAAAGTGGTTCTTTAAATGCGAGGGAAATAAAGAACAATAAAACAAGATCTTTTTGGCTCTGCTCATATTGTGCATGGCTGTCCCACAGATTAGATGCATGGTTATTGTGGCGCAGTAATTCGAAAACCTAGTGGGGAAAGTCGGGAAATATAAACTCAATAGATGCTGGCTTCTGGATTCAGACACAGCCGGGCTGGGCGCCCAAGGCTCCACATCTGAACACAGTGCTCTCGCCGCACTGATGTAGTCCATAGATTGGTCTTGGCACGACGGATACATACACTAAGTTGATGCAAGTTAATAAGCTAGCCACAGCGATCCTTGTCTGTTCGCTGTCTTAGCAATGGAGAACTGGCATACTCCGCTATCATCGAGTTGGCTACAACCGCCGTCTCGTAACATGTGTGTGGATCGGAGCGTGATGTTCTGCGATTCTTTATTGAGTACCAATCGAACGCGATAGAAACTGCGCACCGCTACAAGGCTAGCAACTGCACAACTAGGTCCGTTAACGACCGGTACGTGCGTCGATTGGTGAAGAAATTTGATAAAACGGAGCGGTTGCAACGCCAAACGAGCCAGGATGTTTCGTGCCGCCGCAGAAGAGGTTTTAGCTTGCGCTGTTGTAACTGAGACAGCTCAGCATTCGGAGAATGACCCAACATTGTGCCACCACACAATCTTTTGTGCACCGGATATTAAAGGAAAGAAAATTCCGAAGCATCGTGCACAGCAG
Source organism: Dicrocoelium dendriticum (assembly GCA_944474145.2). NCBI lineage: Eukaryota > Metazoa > Platyhelminthes > Trematoda > Plagiorchiida > Dicrocoeliidae > Dicrocoelium > Dicrocoelium dendriticum. The sequence goes on from OX104063.1 coordinate 257,557,510, forward strand.
TTACCAGGTTTGAAACCATGCGATTCGAAGCGTCGTCTGAAATTTTCGCGCTGGTTGTTGAATAACATGGACGTACATGCGAACATGTTTACTAACGAGTCAATTTTACGTCTGCATTGGGCAGATACGTGGAATGTTTGTGCAACAAATAACCCAAGACAATGCAGCGTTTCTGGTGTGCAACGTGGTGCACAGCACATGACATGGCCATGACAGGCCAAAAAACGTTAGGCTATTTTTCTTCTATAAGAATGTGAGGGGTAAGTGGATTTTTAACAGAATTAACACAATACATTTCTAAGCAGTTTCCTACAAAGGGACGTCGCAGGCCTGCGTCATTCCATAGCCGAGCCGGAAGGATTACTGACTACCGTTTGATGGCAACAGAATGTTGATGCTACACATTCTGCACAAACGGTACCTAAGTACCTTAACCAAACGTTCGGTCATCGTTGGATCGGTCGGGGAGGATCAATGGAGTGGCCTGCACGATCACCGAATTTGAACCCCCTGGCTTTCTTCCTGTGGGGGTACTTGAAACGCATAGTTTACAAAATCAAACGCGTCTGTCTAAAAGAACTGAAACGGAACAGCGCCAACGAATGTCACGCGATCTCGGTGGACACATCGCAGTAGGGGCAAACCAATAGCATCCTGTGATTGGTGCTCTGCAAGCAAAATAACGCTGGAGATTTTGAGCATCTAGCTTGGTGATTTTTATGCTGGCTTAACATACTTTATATATATATATATATATATATATATATATATAATACACAACGATTAGTTTCACGACTTAATTGATACGATTGGTAATGGTAACAATAGTTCTTCGGGCAGAATGAATGCTAAGAGAAGTGCCTAAAAAGGACAAGACCGTTACGTGAAAAACGTAAACGGTACGAGTTAGATGTACTTTAGATGGGTCTCAGCCCGATATACTCGCTTGTACTGAAACGTGGTTGTCTCAGGCCATCAAGGATGCTGGAGTACATCGATCTAACTAGGCACTGTTTAGGCCGGCCTAAGCCGGAACAATGCATTTCCTCCGTAGCTAACAGCGACCGCGGCTGACTGTCAGCTTTGTCACTCTACCGACCCATTCATTCTTACTTCGCATGTGATTGCGTGTGTAGACGCGTGCTGCATTAACTGGCCTGCCGACCGACTTTAGTGGATATTCTGTAAACTCTGCTTCAATCAATCACACTCCCAAACTTAAATAGCTGCTTGTGTTTTCACAACCATTCTTATAAATCTAAATGCCTGCCGAGAATTAGCGAACAACCAGATGTTCGCAAATCTTCTATTTACTGGTTGGTTGGGTGGGGCGTTCTCCGGGTGGGTTTCTGCCTCTGGGTCGCATCGCGCTCAGGTGGAACGATTAAAGCTACCATCAGCCAACTTATACGCTCCAACTGAATCGGAGGTCCAAAATGCGGTAACATAGCTAACGTGATCCAGCACCCTTAGACATTTGAGGATGGTGATGGTGAGGTCTTCGGCACAAAATAGAGCTCTCTATTCGAAAAGGTACGGAAGGAGGCTACGATCCAAAGCAAGTTTGAGGGGGTAAAATATAGCGGCCGCTAAACGGTAGACTTCGATCAGGCAGTCTTGGGAATCTGGTACGTCAGAGGTTCCATGATGCTATATCACCACCAACAGCATGATGAGCAGCAGCAACCAACAGGAGGAAATTGCTGGATACACGGCCCTGATGCAGATTAATAAGCCAGGTACATCGATTCCAGTTTATTGACTGTCTTAGCAATGGAGAAAGGCTACATGCCGGAATGTCCTTCCATTTACTATCCGGTGCATAAAAGATGATGTGGTGGCACAGTGTTGGGTCATTCTGCGAATGCTGAGATGCCCCAACTACAACAGCGCAAGCTAAAACCTCTTCCGCGGTGGTACGAAGCCTTCCGTCTCGTTTGGCGTTGCAACCGCTCGCAGTTTCATCAAATTTCTTCACCAGTCGACGCACGTACTAGTCTTTAACGGACCTCATTGAGCAGTCGGTAGCCTTGTAGCGGCGCGCAGTTTCTATCGCATTCGATGAGCATGCACCGAAGAATGGCAGGACCACGCGCTGGAACACAGACACGTTACGAGACGGCGGTTGCAGCTAACTCGATGATAGCGGAGTATGCCCGTTCTCCATTGCTAAGACAGCGAACAGACAGGGATCGCTGTAGCTAGCTTATGAACTTGCCTCAGAGTGGTGTATCCATCTATCTTGCAAGACCAATCCATGGACTGCATCAGTGGGGCGAAGGCAATTCTCCTTCACTCTGTGTGGGTTGCTCTGTCTGGCTATCCATCGATGCGACGCCCGTCGGACGATACTGGCCTGCTGGCTTGTCGTTCCGAAATCGGTGCGGAAATGCACGTCTAGCTTGGAATGTTTGTCTATTCAACGTCAGAACCCCGGTACCGAGGATTCAGGCCTGCTGGCCGTTTATTTTGCCGTCACTGCAAGCTGTAATATCCCAGTGCCAGTGTGAGCGAACGTTTGGCAGTGCAACACCTACCTTTGGATAGTTGTCAATTTAGTGCACTCACCATGTCAAGGTAAGGCTGCAGGTGGTTCAACAAGTAACTGAAGAACATCGGACCATTCGTTTGAAACATGTGGTGTGTATACCAATATTCAGGATGCCGTCAACAACTTAGCTGAGCTTCCTTCTCGCCAAACCTCGAGGTCAGTAAACCTGATAATTATAACTGTGACTTGACTGAACAATGAACGTAGGGAGGCGGAAATCGCTCTACCTGTTATGGCTGTCCTACATAAATATTGACCTAGTATGGGTGGCGTAATTTGGTACTGCTGCATCGATCTACGTTTCCAAGTTAGTGATGATACAGAGCTACAAGTTGTGTACTCACTTTGGTACCGCCTGCAACTAAGATGTGGTGATACATGTTTAGCTGCCCTCGTTTACCGTCCTCCCATGTCCACACTAGAAATGGACAATCAAGCAATCTTCTGCACTAAAAACTGTTCTGGCTCAGTCTAACTCTCACGTTCTCCTCATAGAGGACTAGCACTTGCACGCACTAGATCTTCGGCCTCACCTGGTGAGCCGTTTATGGCCGAACTACAAGAATAAGTCTCCGGCCTACCACTCTATAACCATGTTACTTCCCCTACGAGATGCAGAACGAGTGACAAACCAGCCATTTTGGATCTCGGTTTAACCAATGGGGAAATTATGGGTGACAATGAAGATGAGGATTCCCCTGGGGCACAGTGATCATGCAAAGCTGCATTTCCGCTACGTCTGCTACGCTGGACAGTCAAACAGGGAAATCGAAGCGGTCTGCATAATAATAAATCGTAACGTTTCATCCGACCTCATTAAAACCACTAACTGGTCGTTAGTAGCAAAGCAATCTCCCGATATCGCTTGGAGAAAGTTCGTCAAACACCGTTGGCTCAAAAATGAAAAGGCCTTTCTGAAGAGCAAGATGCGAAATCGGATGGCCCTTAGAGATTCATATTGGAAAGCATACAAATCCCATCCAAACGCCGGAAACTGGATTCCCTACATAACTGAGCGAAACTACTGCATTGAAATGGCCCGCGAAGATAAATTGAAACACGAACAGGATTTGATGAAAAAGATCGCTGCAATCCTAAGCTACTTTACAGGCATGTTAACAAACCTCGCAAAGTACAGTGTAGCATCCATCCTATAAATGCCGTCAGTGGTCAAGCGCGAACTGCTCAAAAAGCAGCTAATGCTCTTAGACATCAGTTCGCTTGTACTTTCCAGAAAGCAGCACCATCTCACATCATTCTCGCACATTTCACCTCATCACCAGGTCTTAGTTACATTTCCTTCACAGCCGCGAATGTGCTGAAATGACTATTGCCCCTACACTAGTATGGTTCACCTAGTCCAGATAGCATAGCTCCCAAGTTATTGCTGGTAGCTTCCACGAGCTTGGCTGAACAATTATCGTAATCTTTCCAATCCTGTCTAGACGATATGTAGGTCCCAAAATTGTGGAAGCGTAGAATAGTCCCTCCCATTTACAGGCAGGAAGTCATGTAGTTCCAGCAAAGTACCGCCCGATCACTCTTCTTCCCGTAGTTGCTAAACTCAAGGGGTCTGTCGTTGCAGATGCATTTATGGGTTATTTAGTAAGGTGCCAAATCACCGTGCAAGCGCAGCGTGGATTCCGCCGAAACCGCTCATGTACTACGGATCTTTTGTTAGCAAGTGCTAGCTGGACAGAATCCGTCGAAGCTGGAGAAGGAATCGACGCCGCTTACCTTGATTTCTCTAAGGCATTTGATCGCCTTGATCACCGGATTCTGCTTCACAAGCTTCGGAGCTTTGGGATCGGTGACCTTATCCTGGGATGGATTCATTTATTCTTATTCCAGCGCCGCTTAGATGTGCTAGTTCGCAACACCCTGTCCGACCCGATAAAGGTTCACTGTGGCGTCCCCCAAGGATCGATCCTAGGACCACGGTTACTCCTTGTGTTCATGAACAACCTCGTGGGAGTGTGGACGTCGAACTTTCTACTTTTTACGGATGACCTCAAAATTTGGAGGGCAGTCAAACTAGCAGACAACCAATTAGCACTTCAGCGTGATCTCGATAGGGCTTACGAATGGTCGACTCAGAACACGCTTTAGTTTAAGTGCCAAGTGCAAAGTAATGGACATTCGCCACTAAAGCACCTACCAGTATCGACTGGGAGGACATGTTCTACAGTGCGCTTCTCATGAATGTGATCTTGGATTGCTTGTTCACGAAGACCTCAGATGTTCAAAGCGGGCTGAGATGGTAGTGAAAAAACCAGCCAACAAGTAAGCCTACTGCGGAAAGTGTTTGGCCGAATTTATCCTACCTTCTTTTCGCAACTCTTCAATACTTACGTCAGATCACACGTTGAATACGCTAGCAAAACTTTGCATCCCTGGCAAACACGTGCCCTCACTTTTCTTGAGAAGAAACAATGTAGAGCAACAAAAAATGTGAAGGGATTGCTCCACATCCCTTACTGGTTGAGACTAATGACCCTAGTTTTCAGTGGACAATATCGTCTTCTGCTAGGTGATCTCATATCTGTGTATCAGATCTTCGACCATCTAAACCATCCATGCCAATCGTTATTGCAAGTCACAACACTACAGTAACAGACCAATATTTAAATCTGGTGACACAGTATAGCCGATTGGAATGTCGCTGGAACATTTTCTCTTTTCGCGGATCCCAGCCGTGGGATTTACTTCCGCATTTTGTCACATCTGCTGCAACCTTGTCCAAAGTCAAAGCTCGACTTGATGGTGCATTACACCACCTGCATTACATGATTAAACCCAAGTTGCTGGGACGCTCGACAACGTAAGGAAAAAAATGTGCATACTTGATAATTGCGATAAGTTCACGGCTACGCGTATTTATTTTTGATGCGTCCATTTTTGTTCTCACTGGTAATCTACGGACAACTTAAGCGTTTGCATTTATATCTGTGAGAAATCAATTGGTACATTGTGTCAATTTGGATTGAAAGTTCTGAACTGAAAAGCATACTAAGTGTTGCATCCGTCAATGAGATTGGTTAGTTAGTCCAGCTACACCGCGTTCTTATTGGTTTTCCTCGCATTGACCAATCAGTAGTTCCTCACTCATGCTTTAACTCCTACATTGGATGATACATGTCACACTGCTTCGCCCGATACACTGTTTCGTAGGGTGTCCTGCTCTTGTCTGACTGCGGTCTGGAGCGTGCTTTGTTTGAATTCGTTACTACATATTACTTAGTCCCCGAGAATTCCAACCACATTTGCCGCCACCTGAAACGGAACGGCAACAATAACTTGAAGTGGCACGAGTTAAAATTGGCTGCATACAGTACCCGGTTGGAATGTCACCGAACTTTCTCCAACTGAGCTTGTCAGCCGTGGAATGCCCTACCAAATTATGTAGTTCCTGTCTCAATACCATCGGTAGTAGAAAAGCGAGTTGAAGATACACCCGTCGGTTTGAATTGGATGGTTTGGCCCATTTTTATTGGGGCATGACGAGAATCAAACCAACAGTGTGTTCAGCGGTCTTCTGACAAACTGGTTAGATCTATTTGCTTATCTTCTCATGTGGATATTGTGGCGGTACGCACACCGGTTCGATGGCACGTCTATTTCTAATTCTGCCATTCTTAATCTAACCATCCTACAGAAGTTGGCAAGTGTTCGTACTCCTAAGCGTTAACTACCACCTTTCCATGTAACTCGTGTCTGTTGCAATACTCAGATTATTCAAGGGGCGACTCGACAATACACCATTTTAATTGCGTTGTCTTTTTTAAATTGTATCATGAACCGTTCAGGGTGAACGAGCTGGTTCCCCTATTTTGTCATTGTCATTTTACAGAGTGATAAACAGGAGGACCTTAGTTGTCCGACACCTATGCCTCGGCGATAACCTTTTGCTGATGTTATTTACTTCAGCGCAAACAACGGGTGGAATGTGAAAGGTCTTCGTTTCTCTTCTCTTATAAAACTGTTATTTCGCTGTACTATCAATCCACACTTGTTCCTCTTGTCTTCAGTCAATCAACTACCGGTACGCCATTTGTTTCAATTTCGCCACCCTCAGGTTGTTGTCACAGACACAAGCTCAGTGAGGATTTGAATTTGGCAACAAATCGTTCTCCTGACTTGAACAAAATAGAGGATTTCCACCACATGTGCGTAAATATCGACCCACGGTGAGCGAGGTTCGGCATGGTGCACAGTTAGCCACAATCAAAGGAATACTTTTTGCTGGACAAGACACTTGTCAAAACAGCCAAACAAGTGCAACTATTGACCTAAACAAGCCCCGTTCCGATTTGGAAGGGGTAAACACAAAATCCCTGAACTTCTGACCTAGATTGGCATGATTTATGTCTGCGGAACACGCGAAATCCGGCGGCCTAAGGACAGAGGAACAACCATCAGTGAGAAATATGAACCTTGTGCTTGTAATGCAATGATCGAGTGTGCAAAAGTAACACAGCTTTTGACAGCGTCAACTTACTGATGAATCATGCTGTGCTGCTCAGTAGATTTTTGAAAAAATACCGGCTAAAATGGCCGCGGGTCAGTGTACCAAGACGCTTTGATTTCATATAGAAAATTGTAACTCCGGCTTTTGCCATTCGTTGGCACATTGATCGTGCGTTAAGGTAGAGCATGTTTACGTGATATGCGCGAAAAGTTCACTCGAAATGAGTGAAGGGAAGTTTTCTAACGCCAACCCTCACATGCAATAAGGTGTGCGTCATAAACGCTTCCATGCCTATAAGATTTGGTTTGTTGTGGATCAATTCAACTCGTGTATAAGTTAGAAAACCTCGCGGATCCCAGTTTCCGTGTTCCTTAGGGCATGCTATGGACATCATCATCATCGTCATACACGTTAGCTAGAGGTGGGGAACACCTCAGCTACTGTGACGCAATGCATGCTATGGACAGCGAACGAATGAGCCGGATCTGCGACATTCTCCCAGAGCCCAGAGGCATCCGTTCATGGTAACAGTTGCGGAGCAGTTTGCACGTTGAATTTGCACCATAAAATAACCTACTCTGTACAGTGCTTGAAGTTGCTTTTACCTTGGCTCTTCGTACTTGCCTTGAGTTTTTGTTCCTCCTTTCGTTCCTCATGTTCTTTACTGAGCAGCATTGCACGCTTTCCTCATAGGATTCTCGATCCCACTTAAAAACATGTAGGAAATGTGGTAGTGGACAATTCTTCCACTGCCAGTAGCGACCAAGTTAAGCAGAAGCAGGGGAAATAAATACTGAAATCGTGTTAAACAGATTTGGTAATCTATAAAAAAGTTCAAAAGTTTGAGGAACTCTTTGCTTTTTGCAATCGTTGCTACGACGGACAGTTTTTAGCCAACATATAAGGGGCATGACCAGCCCGCGTACAGCCTACTGGTCGAAACCTTGTCGGTTTGTCAGCATTTTGGCCTGGTTTCGAATCCTGGTTGCGTCACCCTCTGGACTCGCCACAGTGGAGATTGCGATGGCCCTACGCAAGGATGACCTTAAAGATTTAAAGTTGTTGTACACTTGATTCTCTACAGATACGCTTCTACGCATTCCAAAGGCATTCTTGCACCATATTCCAGGTTAGGATGGAACACCAAGGCAGACGTATGTGTAACATTGCTTACCAGATATATTTGCGAGCCAGTTTTCCTTCATTTCGTGCTCGTGTAACATCAGGAAGCACCAACATTGCCCAGGTGGTCTTCATTAATTATGGAGGCTCACAAGGCGTGATCACTTAATGTCCCGCATCTTCGGGTTTATGTGGTGTCACGAAGTGTTTACGACATAAAATCGCTCACATCCTTTGCTGTTAAGCGAAATTCCGGGGTAGAACAACTTTACCGCTTGAATATCCGCCGTCCTCTGATCTGCCGCGCCCATTCCAGAGTTCGCGGGTTAGAAGCATTCCCCGCCACCCCCAGGCATCACCAGTATTTTGAATTCGCGCGTATCGTTAACCGGTCGGTCTAGGTATACTCCACCAGCAACTGCATCAGGTCGCACCGCCTGGTCAGCAGAAGGCTGGCTGGCGACGGACAGTCTTCACTAGAGATTCCCTCGTTTAACTGTAAATTCTTCCATAATATGCTGAAATTATAGTTCCCTTATGTATTCAGTAATTAGATGGTTATCTTGTTTGAATGTTACTCACGATTATTTAGGTCACACACACGCGCATCCGCTGCTCAAGCTCGGACGCCGCCGGCCATCTTCGCACTCTGCATCCGTCCAGATCTTCCCTCGCTAGTTTATAGCGCGATGGTCGTACGCTATATATCAGAAACACCGATTTGAACCGCCAACCAAATGCGCATGGCAGAACACACAGAATTAAGCTAGAAAATGTTTATTGGAATGTTGCTAAATCCTAAGGCTACAAATAAGGCACCGCGAGATATCTACCTAGGAAACATATGGTAGGGTGCCTAGTGCGATTGGGCAGCCAACGTTTGCTTTCGAAGTTCGCGGCCAAAGTCCGGAAATCTTCGGTGTGTCTCAAACTAATGGTGCACCATTCGAACATGCAAACTACCTACTTTCCTAATACATATGAAAACTGTGGTTTCCTAATATTTTAGATTGATTTACACAACAAGCGGAGGAGTCTCTAGGTCACTGCACAGCCCCCTCCTCGAAGGGTGACCGGGGGTGACCCCTCGATCTACGTGAGGACGGTCGGTCGTCAGCCAGCCTTCTGCGGACTAGGTGGTGAGACCTGATGCAGTTGCTGTAGGAGCGTTAGCGTGATTGGACCTTAGCGGGCTCCCACCCATTTCCTCCATAACGGTGCCAAAAACACAAATTGGGGTGGTGCGTGAGTGTCAAATATTCGTAAGTTCGTGAACTTCGAACGTTCGCTCTCAATATATCCTCCCCGGTTAGTACATGAAACGAAAACAAAAACGTGCACCGTGACAATGGTGGCGAGGGCAAAAAAACGGCACTTACTGGATAGCGGAGATCCGGAAAAGGTATTTAGGTTTTCAAAATATGTTCTTCGCCTTTCTTGGTTCTTCAAAACGTTTTTCGCTTTTTTTCAAAAGCTTTTGCGGCTTTTTGGTTTTCGTACGGAGTTGGCCAGAAAGATAAGGAAAAAGTGAAAGGAGAAGCAGTAGGAAAACTAATCTTTCAAACTCCTTGGCAAGTGAACTCGTCTACCTGATCTAATCGACCTCTGCGGTTCGGGTAACAATGTCGTCGACTTAGGCGCTATGTCGGATCGCGTAGACGATGGAGTGACGGATGATTTGCCGTTCGGTTCGATGGAAATCGATGGAGCTGAGGTACAAAACTCAGATGGAAAGTTCTCCTTGGAGTCAATGGGATTAGGAGTAGACGTATCTTCCGTCATAGGCTGCGTTGATTTGTCGGAAGATGAGCAGAAATCGTCGTCGAGTTCAGGTTCCATGTGGATAAGCTTGAGACGGTCAATCGTAACGGCTTCATGCTTGCCGTGTCGGTCGATGATAAAGACTGGGTCTTGACGTTGAAGAGCCTTGAAAGGATCTTCGTAAGGTCACTCAAGTGGTCTGTAGAGACCACAACATGGAGGAAAAGGAATGGACAGTGCCGAAGGTCATGGGGTACGAATGCCTTACGCTGTTGTTCTGGTGTCGATAAACTTGATGTGACGCATGCTCGTGGCTAGCTGCCCAGCGTAGTCTGCTTTATAAGGGCGAATTCTGGGACTCTTGAAAACGAAATCACTAGGTAAACGTAAAGGCTGTCCATATACCAATTCGGCGCTGGATTTATGCAGCTCATTCTTAAGGGATGATCGGATTTCAAGAAGTATCATGGACAGAGCTTCAGTCCAACTCAATGCATTGGTGGTGCTGAGTGAAGCTTTCAGTTGTCGGTGAAAACGTTACACCATGCCGTTCGCCTGTGGAGGATATGCAATAGTACGAATGTATCGGCATCCAATGAGTTTTAGAAGATCGTTAAAAGTCAAAGATTCGAATTGCGGACCGCCGTTGTTAGTCACTGTAACTGCACAGCCATGCGAAGCGACTCAGCGCTCAATGAAAGCGGGTTACGGTTTGCGCAGATATGTCAGGAATGGGAACTGCTTCAGACCAAAGTGTACAACAGTCAATCATGGTTAAAATATACACCATTCCTTTGGACGGTGCCAAGGGTCCAACTAGATCGAGTTGGACATGGGGGAATCGCGTTGAAATGGACGGAAAACAACCAATCGGAGCGGACACGTGCCGCTGTACATTGGCTCACTGGTACGTGAGCCAAGTACGTGTCCAGAGGGCATGATCATGTTGCGTCCCGGACCAAACATAAGGATTGGAGATGAGTTTGACTATGGCTTTAATGCCTGTTATGGAGCGCGTCAAAAATAAGACGGTGAAAGGTTTCAGAAACGACGGGTCGAGGTCATTCTGTAGAACTGTCACATAAGATTGTGCCACCGGATGATGGCAGAGGGTGTAAAGATATCTTCAGGGAAGAATGGCAGCGTTTTGCAGAAATCTACTCGGCTAATTGCGCAGCCGCCATGGCAGACAGATCGATTGCATGCTCAGCAGGGCTGATTGCAGACACTCTTGTAAGAGTATCAGTGACAACATTTTGTTGACCATAAATGTGTCGAATATCGGTCGAAAATTGGACGATGAAATCCAGCTGACGAACCTCATGCAGTGTGTCGAGTTGATTGATTTCAGTAGGCCAAAGTTATTGGCTTATGGTCGGTGAAGATGACAACCTGATTACCTTCGAGAACGTGTCGGAAATGCCGTCGCGTCGAGCAAACAGCCAGTAGTTTTCGGCTGAATATGCTGTACTTAAGTTCTGCTGGTTGCAGGCGTCTCGAACAGAAGGCAAGTGGCTTCCAATATCCATTAGTCATGTGCTGCAAGATGGCGCGAATAACGGAGTTCGATGCATCGACGGCAATGCTAAGAGGCGCTTTGGCGTCAAAATGATGAAGCATAACTAAGGCGGCTGAAGCCTCCTTACTGGCAATAAAGGATTCAATAGCGGCGGGGATAAGTTTTATGTCACTGTTCTTGTGACATTGGAGTTGGTCGATCAGCGGGTTGAGTAAATCAGCGCAAGGCGGGAGAAATCATCGATACTAATTGACCATACCGTTTAAACGGCGAATGGCAGCTACCGTGTTCGGAAGCGGAAAGTCACGGATAGCTTGGACCCAGTCGTCTAAAGGCCGTATGCCATATTGAACAACGAGATTAACAAGGAAATTTATAGACGGTTTCTGAAAGGTACGCTTGTCTGGATTGACAATTATACTATTGGCAACGAGTCTTTCAAAGAGGATTTTAAGGTGCTATCGATGAGCTTCCTCGGATGCGCTGGCTACTAATGTCTTTGATATAAGGATAGGCGAAGTCTAATCCACGAGTAACGGAATCTATAAAGCGCCGAAATGTTTGCGCTGCGTTGCTTTAACCCAACGGCATGCGAAGGTATTCGAACAAACCAAAAGGAGTAATGACGGCGGTTTCAACTATGTCATCGTCAACGACCGAGATCTGGTGATAAGCGCGTACCAGATCAATTTTCGAGAACACACGGGTGTCTCCTAGGTTATCCGTTTTGTCCTGAATGTGCGGTGTGGGTGCCGGTCGGGAACGGTTAAGTTGTTCAGAGCGCGGTAGTCGCCACATGGACGCCAGTCTCCTGGCATTTTAGGCACCATGTGAAGCGGCGACGCTCACGGGCGCTTCGAAGGTCTAACTATACCTAGTTCGAGCATGTGCTCGAATTCCGTTCTAGCGATGCAAAGTTTGTCAGGTGTAAGTCGTCTGGCCTTCGCGAAAACTGGCGGTACTTTCGTAATGCTGTGTTGTTTTATGGCATCGGTTGCAGAATACATCGGATTAGGCACACGGAATACCTGTGAGAAGCTATCGAGGAGCATTTGTCCGATAGGCGTGCTCATCTGATTTGCGTACACGGGACTGATTGACTCAGTATCGGACAAAGTCCGGATGACAGCAAAGCTCATTAAACAGTCGACAATGCGGTGTTACTTTGTATCCACAAGTAAGCCCTAATGCTGCAGAAAATCGAGTCCGATGATGGGTGTCCGAACGTCAGCGATAAGGGATACCCATTTAGAAGGGCATCGTAGGTCAAGATTGAGGGCGCGCGAGCGTTGACAATGCACGCGAATGATGGCTCCTTTGGCTGCTCATAATGAGCTATTCACCTTCTCAGCGACCTCAGTGGGATCAGGTGGGATAACGCTAACTTCTGCGCCTGTGTCAACGAGGTAGCGTAGTCCCGTTTTCCGATCGGTAACGAAGAAAATGTGACTGCGATGACCAGCAACGCCCGTCGCTCCTACTTGATGGTCGGTCCATTTCCTGTGTCCGGCGTTTAAAGGAACAAAGGGAATGGGACGATCTGCCTCGCGGACCAAATCGCTTGTGGTACCAGCAATAAGATGATCTGGGCGGGGACTACGAAGGGGCTCGTGAACCAGTTCGGCGTCCAGGACGAGATCGACGATTACCTACGGAAACTTAAATGTCTTCGAGTCGTTTGTTAAACTCAGTCATCTGCACCCTGAGTTCCTCTAACTCAGCATTAGACGTCGATTGGACCTGCGTAACTTGAGTGTAAGACACCCAGATACGGTCGGCGGTGTCAGCCAACAGGGACAGTTGATCATCCCCAATAGCACAAAGCACGAGACACATTCCCCGCGGTATTCGTTGCAACCCCATCTCGCGAAACAAATCATCGTCTACAGCGGTAGATTTTGCTAGGTTTTGAATTTTTCTTAACAACTGTGATGGCCTAGGATCACCGAGTTCGGTTTCGCTTAAGAGTCTGGTGACTCTGTCGGTTGGACAAGCCTGTTCTTTTCAGAACTGCGGCTTGAATCGTTTCATAAGTTTGCTAGTCGTTTAGTAAATCTAGAATGTCATCTAGGTCGTCGATAACAGGCGGAGGGAGCGCACTTACAACACGGTGAAATTTAATGTACTCGGACTTAATACGATGTAAGAGAAAATGCGATTCTAGCTGCGCAAAGCAAACCTTAGGATTAGTCTCGCGAAATGGAGGTGTAGGGAGACTAATGGTACTAACCTGCGCGTCATAATCTGCAGTTATAACCTTCATTGCAAAAACGACTGATCCAGCAGAATCGAAACCCGAAGTTAAAAGTATAGAAAATTAGCGAAGTAGACGGAAAATACGGCCGAATCTGTAAAAATTTAGTAAAAGACTCCTCAATTATAAGTGGATCATCAATTATAGCGCGATGGTTGTGCGCTATAGGCCAGGAACTGCGATTTGAACCGTCAACCAAATGCGCACGGCAGAACACACAGAAATAAGCTAGAAAATGTTTATTAGAAAGTTGGTAAGTTCTAAAGCTAAAAATAAGGCACAGAGAGTTATGTAACTAGGGAGTCTATGGTAGGGTGTTGAGTGCGATGGACAGCCAGCGTTCGCTTTCGAAGTTAGCGGCCGAAGTCCGTAAGTTTTTGGTGTGGCTCAAACAAAATGTGCACCATTCGTACCGCATTGCCGTCTTTTGTTTAAACTAGAATCCTACGGCGTTTCAGGCCAAGTATTGAAGTGGATTTCGGCTTTCCTGGAAGGAAGGCAGATGAGCGTCCGAGTGGGTTCCGGGCTGTCTTTCAGACAAGCCGTTCTGAGTGGTGTTCCTCAGGGGTCGGTTCTCGGACCTCTACTGTTTACATTGTATGTCAATGACCTCCCTGAGAAGCTTAAGGTACCATCCCTTATGTTTGCGGATGACTTAAAATTTTGGAATACAGTGTGTGATTCTGTTGGGCCCACGGCTTTACAGACAGCTCTGGACAAGCTTTGGGAGTGGTCAGAATTGTGGCAGCTGCCAGTCAATCTTGCAAAGTGTTCGGTCCTGCGCATAGGATCAAGCACTCCCACAACTTCTTACGTACTTGGCGGACATGTATTGCGTCAAGTGACTGAACAAACTGACTTGGGTATCTCTTTATCCTCTGACTTCAAATCCAGCGAGAACTGGACAAATGCTACCCGTAAGGGTTTCCGAATGCTGTGGATGATCCGCAGGTCATTCGGCATTATAACAAATGAAATGTTCGTTATATTGTTCTCAGCCTTCGTCAGGCCATACTTGGAGTACTGCGTGCAGGCCTGTCCTCCATGCTTGGTACGCGATAAGATGACACTTGAACGAGTTCTGAGGGTTGGTATGAAAATGGTACAAGGATTGAGGCATCTCTCATATCCCGATAGGCTGTTCAGGTTGCAGATGTTTTCGCTGCACTATAGGCGCCTTCGGGGAGACCTGATTCTTACCTACCGTATATTGACCAACAAGATTGGGCCTGATCTAACTGGACTGTTCCAGCCGGCTCAGATGTCATCTCTTCGTGGTCACCCTCTGAAGTTGCATAAGCCTAGATCTGATCACGTTAGAGCTGACGTTCGGTTGTCACGCAGGGTCATCGACTCATGGAACGCACTACCCAGCGAAGTAGTGTTAGCACCAACGGTGAAGGAGTTTGAACATCGACTCGACGCCCTTGGGTTACAGTTTCAGACCTTTCCGTTTAGTTCTTAACTTCTACATCTATTTCCTTGGCTTCTCACATCTATTACTATTATTGTCTTAACCACACATTCTCTCCTGTACTACAATTACCATTATTTTGTTTTTGTTGGTTCCCTTCTCTTAACCTTTATTCTATTCACGTGGCCGGTACAGTGGGGACTGCTAGTGCAGGCCGCGTGGGCATTGATTGGTTGACCGTTATGTGATTCGTGTGTATTGATTTGGCTCCTCTCGGCTCCAAACCGCTCCCGCGAACTCCATCCTGGTTCAACGACGCATTGAAGAAGGAACACACATGGGAATTCTCCTACCGTTCCTGTCCAAATTGAACTTGAACTTGAACTTGAACATGCAAACCAACTATTACATAAGAAAACCATGATTTCAGAATATTTTAGATTTATTTACACAACAATCGGGGGAATCTCCAAGTCGCTACAAGTTCTCTTCGGGTGCCTCATTTTTAGCCTTCGCTGGTTTAACGACTTTACAATAAACCTTTTCTAGCTTTTTTATGTGTTCGCCTGCTCGTCTCCGGTTGGCCGTTTATCTGAGTATCTGATATCTATAGCGCCCTGTGGCGTTCGTACGTTTCTTCTTTACGATTGTACTTTATTAGCTTTATTATCGTACAGCTTGTTTTAATGGACTCGATCAATACATTCCTTTCGAATCTCTTCTAGCTTGTCGTTTCGGTCTGCTGCTTGCGTCGTCGTTGTGTTAGCTCTGCGCGGTGAACTCTGCTCAACGGCTAAGAACTATCGCACTGCTAGCGCTACGCTATACAACTAGACTTGGAGATGATTCGAAGTCCGAAGCTTACCGTGGGTCAGTGACTGTTACTGCTTAAAGCTACTGAGTTCTGACTAGGACTATTCTTGTAGTGATAACTCGTTCGCTACCTATTTAGTGACTCAGTTTGCATTTATTTTTGGTCTTTTTTAACACTTTTCCTTAAGGCTCAGAACTCTCGTATTTTTGATCGCGTTTCTTCTGAGGCCACGTCGAAAAATTTTGTTGGTGTCTCCGTGCCTACTTTCGATACATCTAATCCTCGTGTTTTGTTTTACAACTTGAGACCGTTTTTCGTTGTCGCCGTGTTACCTCGCAGTCTAACATACTTTATTATGTTGCTGCACACATCCTCACTTGTGTCGCCGCTGACGTCGCAGAGTGGCTTGACCCCATTCCGACGGATTCACCTACGATAAGCTTAAAGCTGCTATTCTAAATCGCACTTCCGCCTCTGTTGAAGCCCGACTTCAGCAAGTGCTTTCCGGTGTTGAGCTCGGTGACCGCCCACCTTCACAGCTCCTTCGCTACATGCACTCCTTAGTCGGTCTTACCAAGATCCATGAAAGCGTTTTACGTCAGGTTTGAACAAAATGCCTCCCTACAAACACTACAGGGATCCTCGCCGTGTTCGCCAATTATGTATCCTTAGATAAGCTGGCACAAACAGCAGACAAAGTCCATGAATGTCTTTTTCAAACAGCCCGTTTGTCACGCTGTCGATTAGCCAATGACTTATCCCCAGGGAAATGATAATCTCGAGTCATTATTGCACAGGTTATCCAAACTCGAGCTCCAACTTTCGAACACGCGTCGCCCACCCAGTCGAATTCGCCGACCAACTTCAGGAGACAGAGGCACTTTCTCGCGAAACGCGATACGTCACTATGGTTATTACCATAGCCGTTTTGGTGACGCAGCTAGGAATTGTCACCCTGGTTTCACTTGCCCTAAAGCATCCATCCCGTTGCAGCAGGGAAACGATCAACCCAGTCAGTAATGGCGACGGCTGAAGCTGGCCAACCGTCTACACGCATGCTTTACGTCCACGACTGCACAAGCAACCTTTTCTTCTTGGTTGATGCCGGTGCCGGGGTAAGCGTTCTACCTCGAAACACGGAAAACCGCTACCTACTTCCTACTGGAATCACCCTTCAGGCGGCTAAGTGCACAAACATCAACACGTACGACCAAAAGCTGGCAACGCTTGATCCTGGACTCAGACGATCTCTCCCTTTCCTCTTCCCCATCACAAACGTCCAACTTCCTATCGTAGGCGTCGACTTTCTTACGAAGTACGGCCTGAGTGTATACCTACGCTGCAGTAAACTCCGTGATAGTTTCACATCTCTCACCGTCCCTGGCAAAGTTGCCTCGATAAGCTCAATCGGTCTCCGAATATGGTTTTCCACCGATAGCGTACACAGTGAATTACTCCACTAATTTCCCGCTTTATGTCAGTCATCCGACGAATTTTCAGATCCAAAGCATCGTTGTGCACCATATCCATACGACCGGACCTCCTGTTGCTGCTCGACGGCGAGGTTTGCCGCCCGACCAACTCAAGACAGCTAAGGCTGAATTTCAGCATATGCTGGGTCTCGGCATCATCCGACCGTCCAATAGCTCATGGTCTTCTCCGTTGCACATGGTCCCTAAAATGTCAAACGGGGACTGGTGACCATGTGGAGAGTACCGGGCTCTGAACAATGCTACTGTCTCAGACAAATATCGCTTCCCCATATTAATGAGTTCACCGTTGGGTTGTGCAGCAAGTCTATTTTCTCTAATATCGGTCTTATCCGTGCGAACTATCAAATTCTTCTTGCCCCGAAGATATCCCTAAAACTGCCATAACAACTCCTTTTGGCTTTTACGAGTTCTCCGCATGCCTTTTGGGTTGCGAAACGCTGCGCAAACTTTCCACCGGTCCATCGACCAAGTCCTTAGAGTGCTTGATTTCGTTCACATCGATGACATCCTTGTGGCTACTTCGAAGCGAAATCAACTACCTTATCTTCGCTTGATTTTCGAGCGCTTTGCCGAACACGATGTCAAGATCAACTTTGACAAAAGCCACTTTAACCAGTCGCTTATGGATTTCCTTGGCCATCGAATAGACCGGGATGGCATTAGTCCGCTTCCTGGACAAACGAAAGCCATTGCTGACTATCCTGTGCCAAAATCCATTAAAAGTTAGCTCTGGAAAAATGTCAGATTTCACTGTACTCAATCTCGGTTTGATTCTACTCAACCGGTATTCACCGAGAACACCAGTCTGAGACAAACATTTGTTATTCACCGGTTTAATTCCACCAGCGGACCAGCGGCCTTCGCGCATGCTTCGTTGCGTGTTCCTTCTTCTCAACCAGGTTGGTACATTATTCTCAATTAAGGAGCATGATTCATTCATTTCGTACATGTGAAACGGTAAATGAAGAAGTCCTTAACGTTGCGCGGACGATTCGTTCAGTACTAGCGATAAATGAACCAATCGGCACGTTAGCCTGCCGCTACAACGCCCGTCCGGTCGGCGAAGTGTACCCATTCAGATAGCGCATCGGGGCGACGTTTTGTGAATACATTTGGGTTATCCTACCGACTAACCACCTTGGACAGAAGGTCTGTTACCCGCTGGCTCGGATGGGGATCGGACCCACGACTTTGACGTCACTAGTACGACGCCCTAGCCAGCTGAACTACCGGGATGGGTATTGCGGTCCGCATAGATTTCTGGGATTAACATTTCTATTACCTTTGGAATGTACACATTTATGCTAATAATGCACCTACTTAGGTGTGTAAAGCCTATTTTGACTTCACTATCTTTCCTTCGCACACAGCCAAGAGCGCATGTCGTTATATTGGAAATTCCCCCAATCCGATGCAACCGTCGAAAAGGGTTCAGGTTAGGGTGCTTATCTGGCTGTATGAGTCCGCACTTTCAAGTGGTGAACCTATTCAGTGAGTCTTGCCAGTAATTAAAAACGAAACGTCACGAATACGAAACTACCGAGAAGGAATGGATAGTTTTCCACTGTGATATGTTCGTCCAATGTTAACTACGTCTGTCGTCCGCCAGAGAACTGCCACCCTTATCAACTGCGAAATGTCTCCTGTAATGGAGAGTAAAACGAAATCCCTAGCAACTGAATCATCCTGAAAATGATCACCCAAAAATTTGCCCATTATGCATAAGATTTCGGAGCTGAGAATCAGTCGACCTCACAAAGTCGTTAAATCTCACTACATCGTGCTCGAGTGTGACACTTCGATCTACAAACCCGGCGCGGGGTTACCAGGGACTGCCTAACATATAATCAGCAAAACCAGTTACTTGTGAGTTGTTTATCACCTAATGGGTTGTTCTGCGTCCATCCAGTTGGCAGTTAGGTGGTTATCGCGTTCACTGATGCATGGCCTCTCACTGAACACTGCTGTGCGCGGATGAGTCACGCTTAAATGCCACACCTACAGTGATGGTTTTACCGTGGCCGTCACGCTACACAGCTTTGTGCGATTCCGTTCTCCTCATGTCTGAGCGCAAGCTGACCAATTGATACCCAGGTGAAACGTGCGAAACATCACAATATCCGGCCACGTCTGGGTTACCCGTCTTTCATTGTCCTACCTGGCTTAACAGCTTGGAAATAGTGCCCACGCCTGAACGTGACTGAAGGCTGATAGGTTCCATCACGACCAACTCAACCTCATCAGTTGGAAGACCAGTGGAACGACACCAAAAAGTGATTGGTATCATGTTCTTTCACCAGGCCGCAGTTATGGTGCATATATGCTGTGTTACTCGGGAACCTGGGACTGATGAACGTGCTGCGTACTACGGGGACACATTCTTGTTGACAAATAACACCTAGGCAACGATCGTCACGGTCTAAGTTGTCACCTCTCACGCACAAGTTTATGACCAACGGTAAAAATCAATCACAGGAGAAATTGATGTGAAAATAACTAATTATGGCTCCTAACTGAAGTTCTTGTAGCTAGAGTTAACTATGAGCACAAAAGCACCGTAATGTTCCTATGTCTCCATAGCGGTTAAACTAACCGTAACCACTCACCAGAATAAGCCATTTGGTCTCCACCTGTAAACGACAAGAACCGGGGAGGTAAACTTCAGATTTGTTTGTTCATGACGGGTCCCTTGAAGCAGTGTTTTCGGTAAGAGCTTGGCTTGCAGTCATAAAAGCTACTCGGTCTGGCGGGCATGGAAAGATCAGGTCTAGCAGAGTTAACTGAGTCTCTAACATTTCTAATGACAACTGGTGAGCTTCAGCGGTACTCAGTGGGCGTGTCATCTGGGAGATGTGCATTGCGGATGCCGTTACCAAGAAACAAGCAGTCGGATGGGAAACTCTCCAACCCCTAGGCACTTTTGACTGTAAACCTATTTTCCCATCATCTTCGCACGTAATTAGAAAATATGGATCCCTCGTGCGTTTCCGAGCCCGGACATGGATCAATGCATGTCAGTCGACTGGGTGACTACAATATGTTCCATGGGGTTAACTGTTAGCCAGTGAGCCGGGCTGCTCAGACTGCGTGACCGTTGGTAGTGTTCCCAATGCAGTACATCAACCGTGGGGCGTGTGAGGTCACTTGGGACTAAGCCGACACAGAAGCGCACTGTGACCTCAATTCCCGTGACAGGCAAAGACAGATGCACAAGCTAGTCGCCATGGCAACAAGCAGGTTGGTCGGCCGTCACGCTTAATCCGCACCACAGCGTTTCCTCTGCTCCCGTTCGCGAAGTATCAGATTAATAGGGTCCATCTGTATGTTCGAGTAAGCCTCGTAGAATCATGGGCAGAAAACAAGAAGGCGCAAATGAATTGGCCTTGTCTACGTACTTATTCAATTCAAAGTGATTAATTACGGCAACGGTGTCAGTAAGAAGCACCTAATGAACGTTGCTGAAGCAACCATCGCTAGCATTTGATCGCACTCTGCAAAGTTCTCAGCTTACGGCACAAGAGGATACACAACTATCGTCTAGGACCACAAATTCTACAGCGGGCTTCTCACGAGTGCGATCTCGGCGTGATAGTTCAAGATGACCTCGGTTGTTTGAGGCAGACTGAAAAGACAGCTAAGAAACAAAACAAGTACCTCGGTCTTCGTCGCAGAGCCTTCGGGAAGTTTGACCCTTCAGCCTTTCCAGAAATGCTTAGTGCGTACGTGAGGCCGCACGCGGAATACGCTATTCAAGCTTGGCAACCCTGGCTCAAGCACCATCTCACCGCGCTCGATACTGCACAGCGTAGGGCAACGAAGAGTGTCAGAGATTTGACCAGCCTCCCCTACCCACTCAGGCTGAAGACCCTTAAAATCTACAGCGGACGTTATCGGCGTCTAAGGGGCGATCTCATAATGGTGTACCAGATCATGAGAAACCCCAACCACCCATGCCATTCCCTTCTAATACTCAGTCAAAACACCTCGCTAAGAGGTCACCAGTTTAAGTTAGTCACGCAGTACAGCCGCCTGGAATGTCGGCGAAACTATTTTTCACTTTGAGTGGCACAGCCTTGGAACGCCCTCCCCGAACATGTAATTAATGCACCCACCCTATACCTTTTCAAAAAACGCCTTGACGATACCCTATCACATTTTCACTATGTGCTATAGCTCATGACCACCAGATGCTGGCACTAATGGTTATCAGTGGCTGTACCCACGGACGCCGCGGATTTTTGGATCAACGTGTGCTGGATACTACTTTTACCTCAGATTACTGTGTTTGCAGCGTTTTATCTGTGTGAATTGTGCACCATTATTCTTCTTTTGGCGTATTTTCCAAGCGGTGCAAATTTGGGAGCTATTCTTTGGCTAATTCCGGAGATCTCACTGATTTGCCATACTACCATCTCTGTCCGCCATCTTAGATTTGCTCTAGCTTGTGATGCCGTCTCAAGCTACTTGTGGTTCGTGTTCGAAAGTTGTGGGAAATAAGGCTCATGCACTTCGATGCTACAGCTGTGATGTTTTGTTCCATATTTCGTGCATTGGCTTATCCGTTGACGTGTTTCGAAAATCGCTCGACATCCGACATCGATTTTTTCAAGTTATATGTGATAAATGTCGCGGTACAAGACATCACAATACGCAGCGACTGCAAACAACTACGGAAAAATCTCTCTTTCAGATAGGAACAAACCGTTCACCACGTGGGATCAAACGCCCTCGTGAAAGTACCTCTGTCACCTCGCCTTCTATTGTCACTCTGCGATCTGCACCACCACCAGCGTCTTCGACCCCGGCCGAACCCCAGGTTCAATGTTTCCCACCGATGGAAGACTCAGACTCAGAAGCTACGAAATGCCGCTTCACTGATCGGTCCGTGAATTTCTCAGAGCCTGTCTGTGAACTGCTGAACACCGAGGATCCATGGACCACTCAGAAGCGCAAGGGCCCACGTAATCGAGTTCAGACGTCACCTGCTGATAAACAACTACCCAATCAGTTAAGCGCCTCTAGTTCTGCTCCCACAGGTTCATCACTGATTTCGCTGAGGCGTCATAATCTCATGGTCTTCCACGTACCGGAGTCAAAAGATGAAAACCCTCAGATACGTTATGATCACGATGTTGAGTTCCTCCAGGGGCTCATCGATAGACTCTTGGATGTGGGCGAGGACAGTGTGACGATTAAACAAGTAATCCGACTTGGCCAGAAAACTAACCAGTCATGTCGACCTCTGAGGATCACCTTTGCAAATCCTAATATGCCGCAGCTCATACTGTCTCGTCTGTCAAGGCTGAAAGGCATAAAAGTTCACATCCGCCGAGATTTGGAACCCGAGGACAGGGATCGTTTGAAGACTGCGGTCATTGAGCTCAAACGCCGTACAGAGGAAGGTGAGACTGACTTACAAGTTGTAAATTTTCGGGTGATCAAGAAGGGTGTACGAACCCGTATCAATCGGTTGCTCAACCTCCAGGCACGTCCCGCAGTACCTCCCAGGACCTCCGTGTCGCATTCGCCAACGTGTGCAGCCTAATGAACAAACGTGACGAACTGTGCCGCTTCGCTGTCTCGGAGCGGCCGGACATTTTAGGACTTGCAGAGACATGGTTGAACTCCGACATCATACCCCAAGAAGTCGTGTTGTCAGGATACTCTTGTTTCCGATGTGACCGAAAATCAAAGACTCACGGTGGTGTTCTGTTGTACATAAAATCGTCACTATCTGGCAAACGTATCAGTACCTATCGGAGCGAGGATAGTTTATGCGAGCAATTGTGGTGCACAATCCGTCTCAGGCGCGCAGAACTAATTGTGGGGGTTATCTATCGGAGCCCATTAAACCGTTGCTGCGATTGGATACCACATGTACAGAAGCACATGAGCCGCCCTCAGTTCTTACTGATGGGGGATCTAAATTTACCTAAGATATTCTGGCCAGACGTTCGGCTTCTTCCCGGTCATGGCAACGTTGAGGCTCAATTCGCTAAAATGACTATTGAAATTGGGGCAACGCAACATGTCATCCAACCGACGCGCGTAACTCCGTACTCGGCATCTTGTCTGGACCTAATGTTTACGAGCTGCGAGCAGAAGCTAAAAGAGATCAGAGTCATCGAACCTCTGGTGAACAGTGACCACTGCTCTATTGTAGCAAGCTTAGAACTGTCGTTACCATATTACAATCAACAGAAGCCGACATTCAACTATTGGAAGACGGACTTCAACGGACTCGTCCAAGCCGCAAGTCAGACTGATTGGACACTACCACATGATGCGTCACTTGAGGCGTGGTGGTCATTAATAAAGGGGAAGCTTAAATCGCTCTGTACTCGGTTCGTTCCCCTTAAGTATCCAAAAATCGGACCTGTCAAACCGCATTGGTTTGATAGGGAATACAGACAGTTAGCGCGACGACGTCGTAAACTTTGGGATAAATACATCAGCTCGGGTTGTGATGAAGATTACGCGGTGTACAAGAAACAGCGTAACTTATGTAACGCCGCAAAGATCAAGAAACGCCGGCAGTTCGAAGAGGAACTAGCATCCTCGGCCGCAACTGCACCCAAGCGAATATTTGCCTACTTGAAACGTCAACTGAAACCTGGAGACGACCTGCCGGTCTTAGAGAGCTTAGACGGGAAGACACTCATTTCAAGCGCGGAGCGCGCGGACGCCCTGGCTACGCACTTCCTCACTGTATTTTCCAGTAAACCGGCGGCCGTTCCAGTACCAGCACAGGTTGCGCCAGTCTTGCTCGACAGCCTACAATGTGATGCAGTCGAAGTACATCAGCTACTCGTCAATCTCAATGGTGCAAAGCCCCCCGGGCCAGACGGACTTCACCCACTAATACTCAAGTCCCTATCGATTATCATCTCACCAGTTGTGACAAACCTTTTCAATAGATCGCTCTCTGAAGGATCCGTCCCGAACGACTGGAAATGCTCGATAGTTAAACCGCTTCCCAAGGGTGGTGATCAGAGTAAAACAGAGAACTATAGACCGATCTGTTTGACTTCGGTATTATCCAAAGTTCTCGAGAAGATTGTGAAAAAATGTCTGCTGTCGTTCTTCGAATCGATGGACATATTGACGCCAGCGCAACACGGCTTTACGAAAGGGCGATCCTGCATCACCAACTTGATGTACGCAAACCACCAGTGGGTTCGAGCTCTCAATGAACATAAGGATGTTGACGTGGTGTACATCGACTTTAGTAAGGCGTTTGATAGAGTGAACCACGAGGTACTCCTTCGTAAACTGAGGACATACGGAATCGGTGGCACGTTACTTCTGTGGATACAAGAGTTTATTGTGGGACGAAGGTTTAGAGTACAGGTCAATGACTATCTGACAGAATGGTTCCCATCGACCAGTGGCGTGCCTCAAGGAACTGTACTTGGGCCAGCATTATTTCTTATTCATATCAACGATCTTCCGCATCAGCTCCAGTCACCATGTGTCCTGTTTGCAGATGATTTGAAAATCTGGAGGATCATTGAAAACCAGGACGACTGCGCTCGCCTCCAGCATGACTTAGAGTGACTGTCAACGTGGTCCACTGAAATGCAACTCCCTCTTAACGCAGGCAAGTCGGAGTTTATCAGTATCACCAGACGTCCAGCCACTCGATCATACACCTTGGACGGCCAGTTGCTCCATCCCAACACATCTGTCAGAGACTTAGGAGTTCTCTCACGACATGATTTAAGATCACTAGAAAATACAAAGAAATTGTACCGTGCGGGACTTCGTATGCTCTGGGCATTAAGACGCAGTTTCTCCACATGGTCCGAAGAAACCGTCCCTCGTCTATTCACCTCGCTCATTAGACCAATCCTTGAATACGGTGCCCCAGCTTACCATCCGATAACCCAGTGGGAAACTGAAAAATTGGAGAAAATACAGCATATCGCAACTAGAATGATACCAAGTCTACGAAAGCTTCCATATGAAAAACGTTGTGAAAAGCTCGGACTCTACACACTATCCTATCGCCGAGTAAGAATTGATCTTATTATGACCCATCGAGTACTACACTTGAATCACTTCCCCATACTACGGCCAATATTTCACCTGCGAGAACCCTGTAACACCCGAGGACATCGTTACAAACTCAGGGTCCCCAGCATGAACAAAGTATCACATCAGCTTTGTATCGAACGAAGAATCGTAAACTTATGGAATACACTACCAGAAGGATTAATAGAGGCCGATTCTGTGAAGTGTTTTAAAACCCGTATCGACGATTATTTTGGAAACCTGTGCTTTTGTGAAACGATGCACATACAGTGCCAAAAGAATACATTGTATGTCCGGAAATAATGACGCTAGTACAAATTTCTAACCGAACACGGATAAACGATCAACAGACCAGACACAACTGCTGATAATTCACAAGTAAATTTTGCTTTTTCGTAATTCGATAGAGTTGTACAGAAACCTTTCTACTTGCTCTTAAATACAGTCTCAGTCTCAGTCTAATGCACAACAGACAGGTGATAGTGTCATAACCTTACCAGAGAATGAGTCACTGCAAACGTATTGCACATAATTTGATAAACGCTACTACTAGAGAAACTGGAGTTCTGCATCTTGTCCACCCAAGACAGCTGAACACGAGTAAGCGTTGTCCTTTCTATCTTTTTTACTTTTTCTCGCCTATTATGTGATCAATAACCACTCCCCTTATTGCTTTGTGTGCGTACATTCTCATTTGAAACTCCCTTTATACGACAGTGCAGTAACATCTGTAACCGCCCAAAATGACGACTCCATTATCCCTTTGCTATCATTTTTTGTCATGCTAAACACCCTACGGGACATGTCAAGCACCTGCTCTTTTACCCGTTATAAATCATTGTTCAATATTCATTGATGCACCCTTCCGAGTATATTATCGTTGATTAGAGTGTCATTTTAAAGTACTCGTTTTGTGAATAGTGGATTGAGACGCGTGATTCCCACACTGTCCCTGTCTCATACTATCGAGACATAAACTATTCTCTTATTTTTGTTTATATAGAACTATCATTTTTACACTCCTACTGTAATGTTACATATTACTTCTACTGTCCCGGAGGCGACAGCCGATGAACAGAGAGCAAGTCTCATGGCTTAACATTATCAATTCCTGTACTTTTAAAAAGTAAGCAAGTGGTAATGAATGGTAAAATTCTTTTCTTAACTGTCTAGCATATCAATGCTTTGAGCAATCATCCATTTGCGACACTTCCCCTGTACAATTTCATCGATCAGTCTTTCTTGCGCACATTTTTATATTCCTCTTTACTTCATTGTTGGCCACGACTGGGTCGATCTCCTGAGGTGATTGATTGAAGCTTTCAACGCTAATAATTATACCCATGCAAGGCGCATTTCCATTGGTTCCCTGGCGAAAAAAGTGCTTAACTCAAAAAACCAGTTGATGGTACGGGCTAGGTGGCTTGACCGTCCACACTATATACACAGGAAAACAGCCCTAAAGATGAGTCACATAGGTGATGGCTTACCTGCTTTAAAAGCCACACCGGCACACGGAGAGATGGGGCATGGAAGATCGGTTGCAATCCATTGAGAGAATAACCCGCATGGAAACCGTTCCCCAGGAGACGGTTCCATGGATGGCCGTATTACTTCAATTATACCTTTGGATTCATCTATACTTATTAGTTTTTAATACCTCATAATCTCCCAGAATGATTTAACTGATCAATTGGCCATCTCCGCCAAATAAATCTCGAGAACTACTTTGGAAAATTTGAAAATAAACCATCCTCCTTGCGATTCTGTCGCACATCAAGAATCATAACATCCAGTTGGACTGTACTTCGCACCGACGAGGAGTATACCGTCGCTTTTTCCTTTGTTACAATTTCATATTGCCTATGCAAGCGTATGGTACTTCCTGTACAAAGTTGATCTGTGCCAAAGATGGATACAACTTCTCACTTAAAGCGAAGTATGTATATTATTATTATTATTATTATTATTATTATTATTATTATTGAGGGTAACAGTGTTCGATCACTAGGGCCGTAACCGATGTAGCAGATAGATATTGGGTGTCGCCTGCCCGAAAGGCCTGCACTCCAAGACACGTTTCGATCTTATTTGATCATATCAGATAAAAATAGTGGGAGTCGAACCCGGGGCCATCGGGATATTAGCGAGATCGATTGCTTCTCTTGCCTTTTTTTTCGCGAATGATATCAATATATGGTGAGTGATAAGAGGATCGGACTATCACGAATGGCTCCAGTACGATCTTAGCACGATTTCAAACTGGTCAGTCCAAAATGC
This sequence comes from Dicrocoelium dendriticum, assembly GCA_944474145.2. Classification (NCBI taxonomy): domain Eukaryota; kingdom Metazoa; phylum Platyhelminthes; class Trematoda; order Plagiorchiida; family Dicrocoeliidae; genus Dicrocoelium; species Dicrocoelium dendriticum. The sequence goes on from OX104063.1 coordinate 257,585,220, forward strand.
CCTAGCATTCAAAGTAGACAAATGTCGCGTTGTGCAATTACACCATGAACATGACTACACGTCTTTGCTTAGGGCACACGGATTTTAGACCAACTCCCAGGAACCTGACCTTGGTGTGCTCGTACATAGTGACCACAACTGTTCAAAACAGGCCGAGGTAGCTGCGAAAATAGGCATCTAGCACGTCGGCATGCTGCGAAGGGCATTCGGGAGTTTTGATCCATCAATCTTCCCAATAATGCACAATTCCTACGTGCGCCCGCATGTTGAATACGCTATCCAAGCTTGGCAACCTTGGTTGAAACATGACCTAGAGGCATTAGAGGCACGAAGAGCAACAAAGAATGTAAAGGGCCTGCGCTACCACTCTTATCACCGAAGGCTAAAGTTACCGGGAGTTTGCAGTGGACACTACCGAAGGCTGCGCGGAGATCTCATATTAACGCACCAAATATTGAGTGACCCAAACCATGTATGCCGCCATTTGCTGAAACATAGCCGCAACACTCAGCTTAGGGGTAACTCCCTGAAATTGAGGGAACAATATAGTCGTCTAGAGTGTCGACGGAATTGATTTTCCTTTCCGGTTTGCCAACCATGGAACGCACGCCCAGACTCATTTGCATCCTCCCCTAATTTGGACGTTTGGAGATTACTGTTAGCTCCCAACACTTCGTTACCAGAATTCCACCATTTTGGATTAGTTTAATCATGCCCTGCTACCGGACGTATTTGTCATCTGGACCCATGGAGGCGGCGCATAATTGAGCGACCAAATTTTACTTTTCTCTCATTTTACGTCAACGATCACTGTACCCCGTGTATTTCTGTATACTTACACTCAATTATTATTTTACACTTATGTTATTTATCAACGTACTTATCTCGGTAGACGCTCGGTAGATGACCCACATATACCGTATATTAACATATATATATATATATATATATATATATATATATATATATATATATATTACCGAAGATAAGCGCAGTTAGCGTAAGCGACGTGGCCAGCTAATAGAAGACTATTCAGATAGGCAAAAGTAAACAAATAAACTGGAATGAAATTTATGCAGCTTAAAGAGACCTAGTTTGTAGCATTTTTGAGTAACTTATGGACATTTTGTCCTTATCGCGGATTCATTGCTAACCAACTTACTTCATATGCTAATTTAGCGAAGAGTTATGCCACCGTATCTGTATGCATTATTGGATTTATGTTATTTCATTTTGTCGTTTCAAGTGATTGGCTGTTGTTTGATATCCCCGGTGTGGCTGCGCTTGATGTGCATGTTGACAAGGTGCCTACCTGTCTATTACCCACTACGTCCTCCACACTGGCTCCATGAGACAGTTGGTCGTTGCTGGAGGGGACAGGGTGCACGGTCCTTGTGGCCGTGCTAGGCTCGAAAACTGGTTTCATGCACTCAGTGTGGAGCCGACTACGGTCCAGCCACCGCCTTGTATGCGCTTGATTCCCAAATACAGTGTGCTTGTGTATGCCTGTGAAGGAGTGTGGGCCGGCTCCTTTGATGAAATGTGGCTCCCATCCACATACCTCCCGGTCTTATTTCTTCGGGTTTACACTGGATATGGGGTGTGTGGATGGAGCTGTGGGTGGTGCAGCGCAAGCCACTCATGGTCCCTCAATAGGCGCAGGCGTCCTGTGGCTCGCCACAGTGACAGGCAAATCCGAAACCGGATGCCGCCAACCATATATATATATATATATATATATATATATATATAATATATATATATATATATATATATTATATATATATATATATATATATATATTATATATATATATATATATGAGCCACATATATTTTGATTTCATTGTGTTCACCCCAGCCATCCTACGGGACGTGTCAAGCACTTGCTTTTATCGCGTGATAAAGCATTGTTCATTGAATCCGTTACCCGCAAGCCACCGAGTCACAAGGGGTAACCTTTGGCATAACAGTTACTTGCTGACTGGAGGATCATTTTGTAGTCCTTGCTGTGTGAAGGATGGGCTGAGACGCGCAAGCGCTATACCCCATTGAAGTAAGCCATGGTAAATTCGAAATGGGATCAAGTAAGATCGAAACGCGTCGTGTTTTTGGGCGAGCAACACCTAATGAGCATCTATCTTATGGTTAATTTCTTTGATTCACTATCTGTGTGGGTGAATCGGAACACGCAATTCTAATCTGGACAACGGTCGACTTTGAAGGGAGCCAATGTGGCAAGTCTACTCGCATCTGGGAGGCGTAGGAGTAACGGCGTCAACTCTCTCGGAGGGTCGCGTTGCCGTTCTGTCATCTCAACCTGAGGCAAGTATTAAACCAGCCGTAGAGCGCGATGTTTCCAGCAGGTATCATTGAATATCGCCTTAAGAACACACAATGAGATTTGGCGCCTGACGACGAATCCTTCAGAACATTGTGTTCACCTTAGGTGTATCAGTGTTTGGTTATTTATGCCGGCAATAAAAATCAATGCAACTAGAACAATCTAAGACGTAACAAATGCACCTCAACTTTTAGTACGTTTTTAGAGAGTGGTTGAGAGACGGCTATGGATTAAATTTTCGAAGGGTTTTTTTACTGACACACTCAATTAGACAGCCATTGCGCTTCCGGAAAAGCATTGTACGGTCGTTTGTTCCTTTCGGAAATCGGCAACATTGGGCATTTCATCTGTCATATTTGGGGCTAGCACACGCCATTTCACATCACTTACATTTGTGTATAATTACTGCGGCTTTTTACACAGATTTTACTCAAAAACGTAATAACAACATGTAGCAAAATCAAGTTATGTGGTTATTCCGGAGCAGATGGCTCATTGTACCTGGTCTGTTCGTCATGATTGAACCTTGAATGCCGGCATGTTGGACCAGATAGACCAAGTTCTTAAAATTTAATTGCCGCTTTCCGTGTTCGTCCGAAGTCCGCCATTGTCGGGGTTCATCGTCGCCAGTCCCGCAATAACAAAGCCCGTTGGAGATGATTACCCAGTGAACGATTCCTCCTCACTCGGTCAAAACACACCTATCCTCCTTACAGTGACCGATTTAGGAATTGCTTTAGACCAAACACCTAACAAAGCATAAACTTATTTTCTTCTGTTTATGTAGGAAATCCACGATTTACCCTCTGTGATGACATTCTTCAGGAACAGAGATTACACTTTTCGCTGCATCAAATCGGTAAAGAATTCTGGCAAATTCGGTCTTAATGTTGTCGGATTTCGTTGGGGACCCATACAACCAATTTCCATACTTTTCAGGGTTTCCTAAGATGATATAGGATGATCAATTGGTCCACACTGAATTCTGTAACTAATATTCTGGCTGTTGAGGTTTCATCCTCTTCCACGGCTAGCAAAAGTGGTTTGTTGCTGAAAGTTGGTGCTCTCTCTCTGCATTAATTAGCTTTGAGGTTTATTTCGCCCAATTTAAACTCCTTGAACCGTGTTTCAACTTGTCTTTGGCGGATTGTTGCTTGGCCAAAATGTTTGTTGAGATCGCGAAAATACTGTGCTGTATTCCAACCTTTCTGTAACTGGTAACGTATAATATGTTGAATAGGAATGTTGTTTTCTATATGCGTTTTCGCTCTCGGAAAACAGGAGTAATTTTAATTTAAAATCTATAAGACCGCCGACTTTTAAAAAACATTGCGAAAATACGCCACGAAAATTGTGCACCGGTCTAACAGGTACTTGGGCACGGCAGATGCTACTCATTCCTTAAGAGATAGGCGAAAAGTACACTGTTCACAATTAAGGGAACGATGGAACGACGGAACCTATTAATGAAGAGATCAACTTCTGAGGTCAAATCAATGGATATAGAAGAGCCTGCGGGTTCGCAGTTGATCCGTGTCCGTTTGAGAACTCCCGTCATAAATGCGGATGAAATCTTTTGTAAAGTGGCTTCGGTTGTGTTTTCCGTCTTTTTGTACTATGGGCTATCCTGCGAATTTAATTCGCTTATCACTTTCACCAAAAGCCGTACGCCAAGAGAGACTGCCGGTTAAAATACGCGAGTAAGGTGAGCAGGCCAATTTGGACGGTTCGAATTCTCCATGCGACCCACAGCAGCTTCAGTAAGTTCACCCGCAACACCCAATCACATGCACTCGGTTATTTGAATTTTTGCAGATATAAGGGATTTACAACAGTTTCAGGGTTCGTCTGGATTTCCCTAACAGGGTACGAACTTTCTAAATCCTCCAAGAACAGTCCAGTAGTGATTATAAAAGTATAAAAGCACTGCCCTGAAAGCAGCATTTCAGCTCATGTTGTTGCCAAGTAAGAGTGTAGTGAATAGTTTTGGTTAGTGTCATCTTGTCCCAGGGAGAGAACAACTCGACACCGGTATTACTGCGCGGACATAAAATATCCGGTCTCGTACTCTAATCGGACTTACTGACACACCTCTCATCGCATGGCTGGCGACATCCGGTTTCCGATTTGCTTGTCACTGTGGCCAGCCACAGGATGCCTGCGCCTACAGAGAGACGATGGGTGGCTTGCGCTGCACCATTCACAGCTCCATCCACACACCACATATCCAGTGTAAACCCGAAGGAATAAGACCGGGAGGCATGTGGATGGGAGCCACGTTGCATCAACCGAGCCGGCCCACACTCCTTCACAGACAAACACAAGTACGCTGTATTTGGGTAATCAAGTACACACAAGGCGGTGGCTGGACCGTAGTCCGCTCCACACTGAGTACATGGAACCAGTCTTCGAGCCTAGCACGACCACAAGGACCGTGCACCCCGTCCCCTCCAGCAACGACCAACTGTCTCCTGGAGCCAGTATGGACGAGGTAGTGAATAATATACAGGTAGGCACCTTGTCAACATGCACATCAAGCGCAGCCACACCGGAGATATCAAGCAACAGCCAATACACGTGTGCTTGCACTCATTCGAGCCAGCTTCCTCAGCGCTAGTTAGTGCATTCTGTAATTTCAACATCGCGATTTCGTACTGATCCCCCGGGAACACAATCGAGAAAGTTTCGGAACCCCGAGCCACACAGCAATATTTGTGGTCACAAACGAAAGCCAACTCAGAGATCCGTACGCCGAGCCTTCTGCCACAGCTGTCGAGCGATAAGCAAATTAGCTAGCTGACGTTTTGTGTCCCCATCGCTTACTAGCTTTATTTGTATCTCTGAGCAAACCACCCACCTGCTCAATCTAGTCTGCCAGCCGTAGACGCATCGAATGCGTTGACGTTGAAACTACAATGACAGGTGGGCAACCACACCATTGACCGAAAAGGCATCGATCCTACCAATGGTTTTTGACGCCCAATCAACAGTTCCCCTTAATTCCAAACCAAGGCTGACAGTAGTAGTTGGCTTTCCTTCATGCCATAAAAGTACGAACTGGAATTCATGGTACAACTTGCCGCAGCAAGTTTCATACTTAAGGTTTAATGCTCACAGTGAACAAGTTGAAGATACATACTAGTAAACTAGATTCGCTTTGGTTTTGTGAAGCATGTCTGGTTATCCCACTGTTAAAGACTGCATGAACTGGCGCAGAAACACGAAAGACTGGTGGCAATTATCGAACAAATGCGGAACACCTAAGTTGACTCATTAGCGGAAAGTTTGACAGTGAGCAAACTCCAGAACTTTCCATTGGGCTGTGGTGCAAAACAGCGGAAGACTGCTCGGTAGAGGAACAAGATGCGTCCCTGTGGCTTTAGAATTCAACTCCACCAGTCGCCCAAATGTGCCTAAAACAACCACCGCCAGTCTGATTAGAATAAGTACGGTTAGGCCACATACACCCTCCAAACTTTTCCAAAATTTCAGAAGGATGTCGACAGTGTTAGTGGTGGGAACATGATTACTGCCAAAATCAACCGGAAAGTTAGATCTGCAGTTACCACCACTGCGTCTAAAGTAAATGAAGTATGCGAAGCTGAACTTCCACAGCCTCCACCAGGTGTATGCAGCCCAGCTGGGCGGCTAACAATTATCCGAGCTACACATAGTGTATCATCGGTAATCTGCCTAACATTCCAGAGTCAAGGTGAAATTCTTTAAAAGGAAAATAACTCGATGATGTGAACCAGTGGGACTCCATATGTGACATATATGTTGTGGTTAAGCTCGCCATTTTGACACGGATCACGCGTCAACCAAACTGACCGCACTACGGTGAACCGAGAATTCTCCGTGTTTTATTGACTTCCGCTGGTGAAGCACTAGCTATCCTGTTATCGACAGCGCGCCTTCGGAATGTGTCATGTTCCATCCGCATCTCCCCCGATATTCCGGGGAGCAAGCGCAAACATACGAAGCACGACTTGGAAGAACACCGAAAGCAATCCGTGGCTAGGACCATCCTTATACACAGTATCCCAGACGCTGGAAGTCATGATGAGCTCGAAGCGAATGCCCACGACCAGGAGCAGTGGTGCTACATTCGAGATGCGCTGTCCTGGAAAATGTCATAACGCAATCGATCTCGAGGCTATAGCCTGTATACGCAGGTCGCCGAATTACAGCGCAACTGGCTCAAGGAATGTGAAAGTGGTGCTTCAATCCAGACAAATGTCAACTATGGTGTTAGAGAGCTGGTATGCCGGCCGTAGCAGCCTTCCTTCCGAGCTTCGGATCAAAGCAGCTTCCCCTAAGCAAACACACGAAAGCAACCACTTAGTCGGACCACCTCCAGACAGCAGTTTCGATAAGTTCACTCAGCTAGCCAACGAAATTGGCAAACGCACCCCATACACTACATACAAAGAGAGGAGCATAAAGGTAATCACGTGATCCTTGGATCTGACACAGATTAGTTCGTCAACGCCGTACCCAAAAACGATTAGTTGCCGACCTTTCGTCGGTCGTTACAACATCGTACCTAAGCCCACAGCTGTGGTATTCTATGAAGTAACCGTACGCAAAATGTATCAGGCTCAAACTCAGATAGCAACGAGGCGGAAGTAATAACACACAGCGAGCACACGTGGAAATCGTATTTCGTGAATTCGGAATAAGGCCAAGTTTGAAAACACAGTGAAACAATAAGGGTACAATACTGTTCAAATGAAGTTCAGGGTTTTTGTAATGACGGGGCTATTTGTTCGTGAGCCTCTCAGAGTTCCGCGCTCGCTGTTATGGAATTTCGGAAGCCTCTTCGTCCATTGAAGTTCTTTTTGGTATAGACTCAACCGAAGGTTCGTTAGACTCATCAAGCTCAGTGTTAGCAGGAGAATTACATCATGCACAGAACCATTCGATAAGTTAAGTATTCGACACATCCGGGAACCAAGGTGGTTGATGATTATTCCACGTGATGGTAGACAACTTCGGAGGATTCCAGGCATAACATATTTGTCCTAAGCACGCGTCTCTTGAGAAAGTTTGCCGGGCTATCTCTGGTGCTCGATTACGCAGCATTTCTATACTGCATTAGAAAGTTGTCAAAGCCTCTATCAAGCTCAATGAAGGTAGCTAGTTTAAGGAAAGCGACTGCAATTAAAAGAAAGCGCGTAAAATTTTCTGCAATACCATTGGATTGCGGGTGCCTAGCAGCAGTGCAGACGTGGCGGAAACCAACCATTTATGTCACTCATATATGTTTTGTACTGAAATGACTACCGTTGTCCGTAACTAAAACAGTCGGGACTTCTGCGCGACTTGCGGATAGCGATGTCGGGAAAGTCCGAGTTAGCTAATGTGGTAAAATATACTGTAAGCGATAATTCGCCTGAAGTCTTGAGTTAACACGTCGCCACCGGTTACAACAAAACAAGACCCGAACTGGAATACGTATATTACAAACAATTAAAAACAATAATGTACAATATCTCAATAATCTGTGCTTCCGAACACTGACGTATCAAACAGCGACAACAATCCAAGGTAGTCAGCAAGCTGAGCTTCAAGTTCACGCACAATAAACGCGTATCAATGTACTGTGGCTTTAACAGGCTCACACATGACCAATCGGAAAGGGAGGTTGCCGTGAAACCTGGGCATTCGGCTAGTGCCTTACACACACACACACACACACACACACACACACCGTGATGGTATTACAAGTGTTTCAATTGCACATGGAGCAACATTTACAAGTGTCCCCACATACGAGGTGGTTTCATGTACGTGCTCTACTCACATGATCTCGTGACATCGTCAGGTCACATGCGATGTGAGGAATGTCTTGCTCGCCACTATCCGAAAGCCACGGCGAGTGAGTTAAAAACGGAACCTTAAAAACTGATAACATGAGGCGAAGCTATATGAAGCGACAATTAGGTCCGTTCAGAACTTGGAAATATAGGTCAGTGTATGCCCGCTCGCATGCAGGTCATCTATGTGTTTAAAGTGCAAACAAAATTAAGTTGGCAGGGAACACAAACTCCATTGAGAGCCAGATGATAAAGATCGGTTAGGACAGGAAAAGGAGTTGGGAAAACGGTAAAGGGAACCAGAACCATGAGGCAGGCAGCGGTAGGAAGGCAGCAGAGCATAGGACCTTTGGGAATCTTCTACATATCCTTCTGGTCAAAGAGGAAATGAATCCGTTGTTATTAATGCGTAGTATTTGTATTGACCAACAAGTAAGCGTTACCACGCCTCACGTGACATTGGTCAAGGCGTCCAGTTCGAGGGCCTGGAATGGATTTTGTGAGAGCAGCGGGCACAGTTGTTTGCCGTGCGGCGGATGTCAGCATTCAGCTCTGGCCACCAGCAGGTCAACCTTGACAAGGATTTAATTTTTTTATACCCAGTTGGTTAAAGTCCTCCAAGACAACAAGATCGAAGTGTAGGAGGAATAGTAATTCGATCTTTGAAACACAAAATTCCATCAGGGGTAAGTGAGAGTTCGTCGCATAGCTTGTAAAACTGCGGAAATCGTCCTTTCAAATTAGAATTCCATCTTTTCGGATTGACAACAGAACAGTATGATAATGCTTACTTGTATCCCAGATCAGCTGGGAGCGACTTACCGGAAATGGTCTGATTAAAAGGCACTCTGAACCTCCAATTGTATCAGCATTACCATGTCGTGATAAATAATCATTGTGAGGGATACGCTTAGCACTACAATAACTGAGGTCCAAAAATATTGAAAGTCCTGCTACACTCCGATGGAATGACAGAACTCATATTGGATAGCTGGTTGAAGTATCGCTCCAAGTTAGCTACCGGGATTAGGCTAAAGATAGCAGGCGCTCGGCCGCTAGTTTTCAGCACTTCATTGGAACATGCAACCTCTGTAAAATATTTGCCTCCGCTATGCTGCAAAGTTGTAGACACTATGGCATTAGCAACACCTGACAGGATAGGAAGAAACACAAGAGAACATCTCGATCTGGAATGCTCCGTGCTACCACGCAACCTGCCTGAAATTCAAGAACCAATGGCACACGCAAAAAACGATCAGCGGCCGACCGATGTAGGTGGACTTAAACCTAAACACCAGTTCGTTGTCCACTCATACATTTCTAACATCAGAAACACTATCACGTTTGCATACTAACGCTCAAGGTCTTCTTAGTAAGTCGGCCAAACTTAGAGAACGCCAGACGTCACTACCGTGGGATCACAGTATGATTACGGAGACATGGTTAAGCCTTGAGATAGCAGATTCAGAAGTCGATTTAGCTGGTATGTCATTACTTCGGAATGATAGAGCTGCAAGTGGTGGTAGCGTAATACTGTAATACAAAGCTAACCTCCGATGTGAACTTATTAACCATCTAGAAATCCGTTCCTCAGCTTCGTTTTGGTGCCGGATATGGTTGCGGAACACAAACACGTGTCTTCTAGCTGTGATTTACCGTTCATCATACTATAAGCATTAAATGGACCAAACTGAACTACTTTCTTCAGGTTGTTTTGAGTAAGTCACGTCTCATTGCAGAGGACTTTAATGTGCACTAACTGGAAACAGCGGCGACCGATAGCACGCAGTTTAAAGCCTGTTTACAACAGGTGATTGCCAGCTACCCTCTGTCCAATCACTTGACCACTCCCACCAAATTTCGAACTGCTAACACGCCGTCGATAATCGAGATTGTGCTCACTAACGAAGAACACATGATCGTGGGAATAATTCCAAGCACACCACTGAGTCGCAGTGACCATGTCACTCTATTTAACTATGTATGTTATGCGGAATATGCTGAGGAAGAGAATGATAAAGTGTATACGGTCCCGCACCACAACACTACGAGCATGACGTAGATTTTCTGGAGCCTACTTGACAGGTTTCTCGACGTGGGTGAGGATGGGCTGAATTTGAGGCACATTCCCCGTTTTGAAAAGTAAAGTGATCAAAATAAATCAGCCAATGAGTATTAGCATTTTGGATTAAACCGGTCCAAAGGTAATCTTGTCTCACCTACATAGATTGACAGGTTCTAAGATTCTTGTTCGCCCAGATCTGGATCCGTGGATGAAGAACAGCTCAGGTCTGCCAGCCTTTCGCCGAAGAGACGAAATGACGGTTGTAATTGTCACCGTTTGAACGTTGAATGACGCATAGCCAATGCTCCCAAAAGCAGAATAGGTTGCATCGCAACAGCTAACGTACTATTAACATATATAGTTATACAAACTACGCAAACCTCAAGTGTTCAGGATCCCGGTGTATCATCGCTAACAGCCAATTTCATAAAACGACAGGGAGGAATGCGCTGTTTAAATCAGACGGCTAGAGGATCAGTGAACACACAATAGACGTGTGCAACTATTAACAAAGTCATTGGCCGTATAAGAGTCAGCGAAATATTTGCAACAGTGTTAAAACGAGCAAGCGCCGGAATTTCTAGGAACGGCTTGCAACTTTCTTCTAGACGTGTACCGCGCTCACGGAACTCGACAGTCTGGTTTGCGGTGTTGAAGAGGTACGTCAACTACTCGCTAACTCTGAAGGCACCAAAGGCCCGACGGACTCCACCCACTGATTCTCAGCTCCCTATCCTACACCCTTTCCCCGGTTGTGACTGACTTGTTCTACAGGTTACTATCCGATGTTTCGTTGCCGAGCGCCTGGAAATGCTGTTTTAAAGCCGATTCCGAAAGGCAGTCACCTCAGTAAAGTAAAAAACTACAGGCCGGTTTGTTTGACACTTAATCTTTCAAGGTTTCAGAGCAGTTCGTAAAGGACGGTCTACTACAACTGCTTCATTCAAAGGATCTCCCGACGTCCGCACAGCACGGTTTTATGACAGACCTACTCACGTCTTACAAACCTGGTGGTGACGCGGCATGAATGGTTGCAACTAGTGAACCAGGGGAAATCCGTAAACATAATCTACATCGATTTCAGTATTGCGTTCCACAGGGTAACTCATGAGTCCTCCACAAGCTGAGACTGTGCTGTGTTTGTGACTCCATGCACCAGTGGATCTAGAACATCCTCATTGGGCGAGTGGTCGACGGCCATCTAACTGACTAGTATCCTTCTATATTAATGGCATACCCCAGGGTACAATGCTGGGGTCTGGATTGTTCTTGATTTCTACTGTCCTATCGGCCATGGAGACCACCTGACTATGGCGACCACCACCACCACCATCATCATCATCATCATCAGCAGCAGCAGCAGCAGCAGCATCAACAGCAGTACATCAGCCATTTGAACTGATGCTTCGCTGCCATACAACCATGAGGACCTATGAAATAAAGAATAAGAAGAGGAAAAGAAAAGGGACTTACCTGAAAACCTTAATGCCTTAAGCAAACCTTCAGGGTCAAGGCGCGTACACCTTGTGTAGACAACATACAAACAGCTGGCTATCTTGCAAAGATAAGGCGGCATCGGCGATCAGCCAGAAACATACCTAAACTTGTCTCCAATGCGTACTGTCCCCATGCATGGATCAGTCCATGGCGACCATGTTTTGTCGGTCCCTGGTGTGGTCGTCTTAGACAGGTTTGGCTGTATTACTTATCTACCTCAGCTTCTTAGATTGCTGTATGCCTCGTTTATGGACAACCTGAAGTTCTGGAGAGTGATTAACCCGGCCGATGACTACTATCTACTTCAGCAAGATACCAGTCGCCCATCCGTGTGATCTGAAGAAGTCAGCCTCTCTGTCAACCCAGGTAAAGCGGTATTCGCGGGCCTGTGGAAGGGTGGTGATGACCAAACGTACACCATTGACGACCAACTGCTACATACCACGCCTTTCGCGAAGCACTTAAATGCACTATCACACCGTGATTTGACGTCCGTGGACAACATGAACAGGCGGTTTCCTAACGGACTGCGGCATGCAATGGGTGATCAGACGCAGCTTTGTTACTTGAGCTGAAGAGGTCGCCGCTGATCTCTTCTCTTTCATCATATGACCAATACAGGAGTACGGTTCACGGGCCTACTGTCCAGTCACCTGAGGCGAAGCACAGATGATCGAACGGGTCCAACCGATCACTGTCAGGATTATTCAGTTTACGAAGATTACAGTATGAAGACAAGTGCGAGAAACTAGGCCACTACACCTTGTCGCTGCGAGTAGATCTCAATGTGACTTAAAACACATTACATTTCGGTGACTTCCCCATGGTGTGGCCACTGCTCCAGTAGCGAACACCTTGCAGCACACGCGCACACAGTACAAACTTGTGATGCCGAATGTGAAGCGAGTTCTCCACGCACTGTGTTTCGAATGGAGAATGGTACAATGAACAATGGTTTATCATGAGTAAAAAAGCATTTGCTTGGCAAGTCCCGTAGAATGGTTGCAAATTAAAGTTAAACTGTACCGCGCATATGTAATTCATCACTTTAAGCGTCTACTGATTTAATCGCACTGCCGCATAATGATAGTTTAAAATGGGGATGGAATGCGCATGGAGAGCAGTTATAGTTCACGTACTCTGTGAGAGATAAAAAAGATGAAACGACAACGTTCACTCGTGTGTTGCTTCATTTGACAGATGTGGCATGTTAATCCAGTTTAGATACATCCAGGCTACTCACAATGACACTACTGCATGTATCCTCACCGACAAATAGCGGAGAGGCCTGCTAAGCAAATAGTTAGTTTCGCGTTATTTGATCTTCCGAGTGAAGTGAACTATACCAAGTAATGCAAGTGGGCAAATATTTCATCAAGGCGCTGTTGAAAAGCGTTAAGGTAGGGATAAGGATGACATGAACTGGAACAGTTTGCCGGAGCATACAGTGCAGGCAAACTCCATGCAGCAGTTCATGGCATCGTTGGACGTGCGTTTCCCCAATGTTAGATTCTACGAACGATTATCCACTGTCAATGATAGATCACACTTGCGAGTTAGAATTTTCGGTTATTTACACATTTTGTTGCGATATGATTTGGGAATTTGGAAAATGGTGAAGGTGTTGACATGTAATAGAGCTATTTTAATGTTTCTGAACATATTTCGATGGTGTCCTACAAATATAAATGTTTACTTGCTCCCATAATACAGTATTTAGTTTTCAGATTGGTCTCAGAATTGTTAACCACAGCTGGTATAGAAGTGTAATAAGTTTTTAGCATTCTTGTTTGCCCTACTTATTGTAGCCTGGAGTGCTGTGAGATCGTGCTTCTGCGAAGACTACCAAGTCTGGTTAGCTCCAATCACCTATGGAGAGATAAAACATAAGAACTACTCGAGCGCTTTATGAAACAGTGCGTTTTCAAACTGCCTCGAGCAGCCAAGATCATCTTGGACGGGTACACCGAGATGGCTGTTATGAGAAGCGCGATGCATAGCTACTACCATTAGCCATTACTCGCGCACAGTTCGATGTGGTATGAATGTATGTACGTTGGGATAAACCTAATTACACTTAAACTAGGTCTTTTCAATGTGGATACAATTCATTCCACTTTATTTGCTATGTCCTGCGTACCTGATAATCGGCTCCTAACTTGCACACGTCTCTCATGCTAATTGTGGCAGAGTTGCGTAACTTGATCACGTGGTATTTGTTCAATAACTTTCGGACATTCGGTACTTATCACGGATTCGCTTATAACCAATATCCTCCATTTGCTCATTTAGCGAGTATTTATGTCGTCATATCCCTTGACTTTATTCGAAATCTTTTATTTGGTATCGGCATTTTGAATGATTGGGTGTTACTTGACATCCCCAGTGTGGCTGCGCTTGATGTGCATGTTGACAAGGTGCCTACCTGTCTATTACCCACTACCTCGTCCATCCAGGCTCTAGGAGACAGTTGGTCGTTACTGGGGGGATGGGGTGTACGGTCCTTGTGGCCTTGCTAGACTCGAAAACTGGTTTCATGCACTCAGTGTGGAGCGGACTA
>OX104063.1:257599572-257649844 GCA_944474145.2 Dicrocoelium dendriticum
ACCTGACGGCTATAACAACTACTATTTCTACTCTCCGTTTCTCCATATTTCATTACTTTTAAATGATTGAGCACATCAAACACTTAAATGAGAACAAAACATATCTTAAAAATCTCTCCACTATCCAACTTTGTTGTACTAATTGGTCAACCTGGTATTTTGTCTGTCTCGCATGTCCAGAAATATACAGTTTAATTATTTATTTATTGATATATTCCTAGACAGAGACAGACAGATAGACATAGATAGATCGATTGATTGATTGATTGCTTGATGGATGGATAGATAGATAGATAGATAGATAGATAGATAGATAGATAGATAGATAGATAGATAGATAGATAGATAGATAGATAGATAGATAGATAGATAGATAGATAGATAGATGGATAGATAGATAGATATAAACGCCCTATCATGCCTTAAAATTGGATAGATTTGTACTTCTTAATTCTAGGGCATCGTTGATGTTGTATTGAATGGAACAGGTGGGAAATCCAGATGCTTCTGCCACGGACGACTCTAAGGGGCAACATCAAGTTGCTAAAGACGCTGTTAGCGGGACAGTAAAGGACCATCTGATGCTAAACTTCAGTTCTTTCCACTGTACAAGAGGCCCTTAACCCACCGTCGCATCTGCAAAATGGTGCTACTTGTGTAGGAGGGGTATTAAAACGGAAAACTTGAGTCCGTTTGAGTGAAATTAACTACTTTAGCGTTCAGGTTAAGTGGATTGATAACAAGTGGTAGATGTTGTGATTGAGCCGCTTGAGGTTTGAAATGTTGTCTCCAGTAATCTTACAGCTACTAAGTGGATGGAGAAAGTACCCAAGGTAATACCAGTCGAAACGTAAACAACACCAATCCATGTTGGGTATCGTGGTGGATGACCTATGAAGTGTGGTGTACCTAGGACAAACCCCCTCCTCCTTGGTTGAATGTAACACTACAGCAATCTCCACCGGTTCCTGGCTCGAATTCATTAGAATACACTACTAAGGAACATGGTAACTATAGCATGGCACCGGAGCGACCAGTCCCTGTTCAACAAGTAGAAGACTAAAACACCGTTCAGAAGAGTTGCAGAGTGTCTTTACCCGAGTTTAATAGTTGGAATCGAAGACGCACGCTTAAATACCGGAGTGGTGAGCGCTCCGAGCGGTCTACGAATGCATAAGGAGGAGGAATGCGCGTCTGCTTAAACCCTTATTGTTCACGGAAAGGTAGCGCAAAGTGGCTTTATCTGACCGGTTGCCTGGTAAAACAAGGTCGTCTGGTGTTGTTGGCACAGTGATGTGCGTGAATCAGACTGTTTTAGTAATATGCGGGTGTCCAGTGCCGATTCACACAACTACTGAACAAAACTATGGCCTATCGATTGGTGCACCTCGGGTGACCAAATCTGTGTGCTGCTCAAGGCAGCCGTCATGTAGTCCGACTAACTAGAGCTATTGTGATATGCTTTCGCAGACAAACGGACTAGCTTCTGGATGGTGGTCAACACGCGCTAACTTATTGATCTTGAAGACATTCTCTATCGATGCAAACGTTGAGTAGCCAAGTTTTACTTCAGAGTGACAAGTAAGCCGACAAGCTAACTGTGCATGGTCAGGGGGATTGGCAAGTTTCACGGCCACACGTCATCTACAAGGCCATGTCCTACGTAACACATATTCCAGAATTGTGGTCGGAAAGGGGTGACTGCGCATTGTGGTGGGGATTTGTGATTAAAAAAACTCGACGAGGCACTGAAGTAGAATGACATCCGAGTTCACACAACTGAAGATGGAGCCATGCTCTTCTCCCGCATGAGTGACTCCTGTCCCAAGTTCAGCACAGGGACGGTTTGGCTTTTTAAAATGACTAATTTTGATTTATGACAGTTATATTTTCTCCAACTTGATTAAATTCGTTGGCTTCAGCCGCACAAGTGGAGCACAATCTTTTCGAGACTAGTGAGAACGTTAGCATGAGGGTTGGATAAATTCCAGTGCACCACATAGCCACACACACACACACACACGCTCTATTATAATTCAAGTGAGCGGGTAGTCAACAAAGTGACAGCTGAAACTTCCCCTATGCAAAAATAAAATATGAAACTGCGTTTTTGCCCAATAGGTAGTATGTCGAACCCATTCAGCTAGCAGGTTTGAAGTTGCTTGCATCCTGTTATCAGCTCAAACGGACGACGAACAGAACCCAGTCTCATACAGTGTTGCATGTCGAATTCGTAGTAGTAATGGTTCACCATACCCATTTCCCGACTTCACTGTGGCTGCGATAACGTACAGTTTCTGGGTCACCGTGACTTAAGCTGGTGATGGGTAGTTTGCGCTGCATCAGCGACCACTGCGTACATATGTGCACCTCATATCCCGTTTAACTTAGACGCAATGAGAATGTGGTATAGGATGGATTAGTAAGATAAATCGAAAGGCGGTCCATTAGCTTCTAACGGCCACATTACTGTCAGCTTAGCAGGGCAACACATAGACCTCAGTCAGTTCGATATCGAAGGAACTATTGTGGGTCATGTACTGTCAGCAGCACTGGGAGCTCGGTCTTCCCAGGCAACAGCTACCTGCTTTCCGTGTCCAATTATCGAGGTAGCGAGCTCTAACAGGTCGACAGCTTGATCAGAGAACGATGGTTCATTACAGGCAACTATCTTTTGTTGGCATCGTTCTTTTGGATGGTCTAGTGCGTTATCCAAGAGGAACAGAAATGGAGAGATCCCGCAGTTACTGGCATGAAGATAGTCAGTCCTTTTCACGGTGTGTGTGTGTGTGTGTGACATGTGGGTTTTGCTCACCATGTTGTTTTGCAGCCCCAACACGAATGGGTTAGCAAAGCCTAAGGTTTCCCCAAAAATGAAAAACCGGACGAGTTCATCTGGCGAAATGTGAAATGAAGCCACGGTAACATCGATATGAGATCACCTGGAGGATAATCGATAAGCCGACGTTCATCAGACGGGGCTGGCGACAGCTATAGACTGAGATCCCGGCATGCGTCTTGCTGCTTACATAATAGTTATGTCAGTTGGCAGTGCCCCATTCTGAGGTTGATGTTGCACAAAGGATGCCTCTTCACCGCAGCTGAGCTGAACCAGGGGTGTTTAAAGTCTGACCCGCGGACGAAATGCGGTTCGCATGAACATTTCAAACGTCCCGCGGCTTCATCATGAAATAATAAACTCAGGCTCGGGCTTTTTTCATTCATGTGTAATTTTTGTTAAAATCTTACTGACAGATTAAATATGAACCGAGATAATTTTACCTCACAAAACGGTCCTCCTTGCAAAAGTGAACACCCCTGGATCAAACCAACTTACTCTTAATCTAGGTCATTTAATCAGAATAAAAGTCACCCCACTTTATTTGGTTTGTTCAATTCTGTTGCTCTGTTGCATACCGTGTCAATTTTGCATGTTTATTTTCCCTCAACTTATGTGTTGCTTGTTTGATATCCCCGGTGTGTCTGCGCTCGATGTAAATGTTGGCAAGGTGCCTACTTGTGTAACACCCTCCACCTCGATTACTGGCTCCAGGAGACTGAATCGTTTCGGAGGCCACGGGATGCACGGTCCTCGTGGATATGCTAGGTTCAAAGATTGGCTACATGCATCTAGTACTGAGCGGACTACGGTCCAGACACCGCCTTGTGTACGTCTGGTACGTATGATTCCCTATATGGATGGATATGAATGCTGCTGTTGTGCATGTAGAAGGAGTGTGCACCGACTCCGTTGATGAAACGTGGCTCCCATCCACATGCCTTCTGGTCTTATTCCTTCTGATTTACAATGGATATGAGGCATGTGGTTGGAGCTGTGAGTGTTGCAGCGCAAGCCCCCAATGGTACCTCTGTAGGCGCAGGCATCCTGCGGTTTTTGTAAGGAGGCCGCAGTGACAGGCAACTCCGGAACCCGATGCCACCAACCATGTCCTTGGCATGTAACGTAACCCTGGTGCACAGTGTTGAAGTGCGAATAGCTAAATCGTGTTATTCATCTTGTGAATTAACTAACACTTATGTCTGGAGGGTATGTAACCATGGGACTTAGAATGGGTAAACAAATAGTTGTTGGGAATCCAGCGTTAAATCGCTTCATCCATCTTGCCGAATTACCTTGTAAATGTTTCCGCCTAAGGGTTGGGTTCCTCATATTCACGCAAAGGTTTCAATAGGTCTGCTTTCCTCAGTCGCCAGTTACGCTTTGGTTTATGCCTCATCGAAAAGTGTCTCCTCATTGTAACCTGAAACAGAGAAGGAACAAACAACTATTCACCCGAAAATACACAGCTTCCATACACCTTCTCCAGCGCCATCTTGTTGTTGTTGCTGGTTAATTCCACCCTGTATACTTGGTTATTCTAGACCATTTACACTCGTTGATATCATGTGTACTCGGGGTTGTTTCATACAGCCATATGCGCAAAGCACTGCAGACCGGTGTTTCCCGAAATGTGCTAGCATATAGACTCCAACTGCTACAGAGGTCTTAGGTCAAATGCAACTGGTGACGGCTTCACTCCGAATAGCCCCAGCGTATCGATCGATGCAAACCTGATGGTTCAATGTGTCATCAACGTGGGGAGAATATGAGTAGTTTTCATATCATTCGGACTCTTGTATTGCTCAAACCGACAAGGTGTAAGCACAGCAAACTATCTGAGTAGCCTGAAACGCTGACCATCAGTTGACCATTTCGGTCCTGTTTATCGGGGATAGAATGATACCAAGAACGGGATGAGATGAAAACGTTGTACAACGTAGCAATTGTGGCAATAGTTCAATAGTGTATGATGGGATAAAAAGCATAACTTTACAAGACCCATACGGTGGATATACAAAAGAAAATTAAAATCAAAATGTTCCAGCGTGGAAAGGGAAGTATCAGTGGTTACACCATTGCACTTGATCAAACTGTTGTGTAGCGTTTATCACTAAGATGAAAGTCTAAGAGTCCTTCGAATGTCGTCATGTCTGGTATGTTCACCCCATATTTTGGTAATATATTCCAGTGAGAACAGATTCTAAGTGAGTAAAAATACTTTCTACAATTCAGACAGGAGCGTTGCGTCATTAGTTCAAGTTGGATGCCTTGGCTTTGTTTGTAAGCGGTTTGAGTCAGCAATGATGTACATGGATGCACGCTTCCAGTTAGTCTCCGGTATGTGAGAGTAAGATCTCCGCGAAGCCGTCGGTATTCTAATGAGAACATACCGAGTACGCGAAGACACAGTTCATAACTTAGACCGGCTAGTCCACGTGTTATCTTTGTGGCTCTTCTTTGGGGTCGTTCTAATAGGCGAATGTCTCCTATTAACCATGAAAACCAGACCTGAATTGCATATTCAGCGTGAGGAAAAATATAGGAGTTAATCAACATTGGTACTAGCCGTCGCTCAAAGGTGCCGAGAGCTCGCCTCAAAAGTCTCAAGTTCAAGTTCGCCACATTTGCTGCTTTCGAACCTTGGAGCGAATTGCCAAGACTCTCTTGCATGATTATACCTAAGTCGCGTATACTACACACGTGTTGCAGGACGTTTTGCCCCAAAAGCTATGTGTTGACGAAGCTGTTGCCCACCGTCAGCAGGTTGCACTTTGCAGGGTTCAGAGGGAGCTGGTTCTTTTCTGCCCATTCGTTAATCCGGGTCAGATCTTCCTGGAGGTAGACACGGTCGGATGCTGAGCGAATTGCTCTCCATGTTTTGACATCGTCTGCAAATATTTGCATCGGAGATAGACTGTCTGCTGGAAGCTCACTAATGTAGATTAAAAACAGTAGTGAGCCGGGGACGGATCCTTGTGGTACACCACTGGTGAAGCACAGGCTTGCAGAATGAGTTTCGCCTACTCATACCTTGATTGCTCTGTCGTGTAAGAAGTCTTCTAACCAAGTGCGCAGGGCACCGTTTATACCGTAGGCAGCAAGCTTTTGGAAGAGAAAGAACTGATTGACCATGTCGAATGCTTTAGAAAAATCCAAGTAAATCACATCCATGGGGACCCCTTCATCAGCCGCCCTGGTCCATAAATTCCGAGTAAGCAGCAAATTAGTTGGCAGAATCCGATCGCTTACCTCCTTTTTATACTGATTGATAATTCCATTTTTCTACGCAGATGGGAGTGTATAGGAGTTAAGCAGACCCTGGAAACAGATTGCAAGTGGTGCTGCTATGGTGGGAGAAAGAGTTTTCAGTGCTTCTGGGCAGAGCATGTCGATTCCAGGGGTACTGTACTCCCGGCGAGACTGTAACTTGCTTGTAACAGCTGCTGGGGTAAAGGTGACACTGGATAAGCCAACAACATTTGTTGAGAGTTGATAGGGCGTAGGTTCCATGCTATTTGTAGCTACAGGGCCAAACTGCAGGAGTAGAGCGTTCGCGGCATCCACAGCAGTAGTTGTTAGGCCACTGGCCGTCTTGAGTAACCTTTCTTTTGTCATTCATAAATCTGTATAGTACTTTAGTGTTACTTGTAAAGTTCAACGCCATGTTATCCTGTCATTCATACTTATCGACTCTAATGAGTGACGTGCAGTAGTTTCTGATGACTTTGTAATCCTGCCATGTGATATCACATTGGCTTAGCGAATGTTGCCTCCAGATTTCATCTCCTCTCTTAATCCATTTACGTGTTCTGCTTCGGATCCAGGTATTGGTCCAGCGCGATGCTCGTAATGGTACAACCTTCAATGCTGATTGTATGACTAAGTTAATTTTATCTTTTAGTTCATTCCACATGTCATTCGCCGAGCTGTGCGTCTGTAGATCCCAGTCAACGGTTGTTGCTAAGTTATGTAGGTTAAAATAGTCCGTAATAGTTCGTTAAGTACCTCTTTCTTTATCAACTATACTGGCATAACACACATAACCAAATGTTGGTACTGAATGTTCGCTACGGCCCAGTGGAGGATCGTATGCTACTGACTCAACCATCAACTCTCCATTAGTCAGAATTAAGTCCAGCAGTGATGGCTTGTTTGAACCGCGGTGTCTGGTTGGTCGATGCACATGGTTATACAAAACTGCCATATCCATGAAATCGAGGAGTTTCGATTTAAACGATGGCCCATTAGGGGATATTGATGCTATCGAAGGAACATTAAAGTCACCCATGATAAGATAGTGAGAGTACTTTGTGAAACGGCATAGCGGAGGGCGTTTAACAGAATGTTATCGCTGTCTACTGATGAGTTCGGAGGTCTATCAATAACTGCTAAGAGGCAAGCATCACTCTTCTTCTGTGAACCAACATCTCGACCTGCTAGGTGCAGTCGGCAAAATAGTGCGTCGGGAATAACAAGGGAATTTTCGGTAAGTGTCTCACATTTCAAATAATCTCGATAGTAGAGAGCAACACCACCACCGCGAGATGGACGATCATTTCGAATGACTGACATCTCACTGAGTTCAATCTCTGGATCAAGTATGTCGTTTGAGAGCCAAGTTTCAGTAACTGCTATGAGGTCCCAAGTTGTTGTTTCATGTCGAGGGCGCAGTTCCGAGAGCTTAGAATACAACCCCTGAGTGTTGGTGTAGCAGCATTGTATTTGTTGACTCATCAGGAGCTCGGGTTACTCTGAGTGATCGGCACAAATAGTGCCGGTCTGCCGAAGTTTTTTGAAATGTTTATTTGCACTGTTGGCTGGTTTGAGATGGGTACAACTGAGGCTGGCTCATCTGTATGTGAGGTCCGTACTAATTGAAGGAATGTTATTAATCGTATTTCTGGTGGCCAAAGTTTCTGTTGTCATGCCACTTTTGGATTGCCACTGATACCATTTCGGGCGCAGCCACGGTAACTTTCAAAATTCGTGGCCCGCTACCTTGGTAGTTTGTGGAGGCAATTAGACGGGTGACGTCAAAGTCCACGACAGTCTGCATGTCGTAGAACTCTGCGATGTACTTCCGTTCTTCGATGTCGTGCTTCTGTCGTTCACTGCTATCGTCATGCTTCAATTCTGGCACACCATGAACCAGGAACACTGTCCTCACCTCATTTTGACGTGACGAACTAGGGTTGGATATATGCTTCTGTCTTTCTGCCCAAGGCCTGTCAGGAAAAATGCGGACACTGACAAAAGAGTTCACTAGCATATGGCTTGCTAAGAGAACATCTTCCAGGTCGCGCATGTTGCTAAACGTTACTCGCAGTAACCGAGGTTCCCCTAAGTGTGAAGATGATGGAATTCGTGAAAGGCGTGTAAGACTAGTTGGGAGAACTTTCAGACCGAGTGCGCAGGTTCTTTCCGCCCAGCGGTTTTGCTCCTCAGCTTGTCTACCTTTTAGCGATTCGCTAGTGGGTTCTGGGACGTTTGCACATATCACTGTCATCGCTTTTGCTTGCGTAGTAATTGTTTGTTCTTCAGTTCCTTGTGAGCGTAGGTTTGTCGAGTGGAAGTGTCTGGCTTGTCTTCCATGGACGATAGGCCAAGGCTACAGCAAGATTTTTTTACGTGCAGCACCGTTAGTTGTACCATCTGTAGGAGTCAAGTGTTGTTGCCCACCTACTGGCGGAGGTGATCGTGCAATGTGTGCGTAACTCTACATGCTTTGGAGGATTACGTGAGACATGGGAGACCGTTCAACCAACCTGTTTTTACTGCTGTTTTTCACTAACTTTGTTTGCCTTTCGCTAGACTGGGTAGCATTGTTGCTAGAGAGCTTTCGTTTTTTAACCGGTCAGGGATTTGGGCTACGTAATGCACTAACCTGCAACTCGAGTTTTGAGATTTTTCTCCCAATATCACGACCAGTTCCTTTTGATCTGCCGAGGTAACAGCCAATGCTTCGCACCTTGTCGTAAGCGTTTGAACAATCTTAATTATCGGACTATCTGAACGTAAGTCACAGAACCACAACCTATCTGTCGATACGCTGTTAGCTCCGTTACGTGTAAGGTTCATATTTGTTGCGTCGTAGGAACTGGCACAGACCGAACACGCGGTTTTCGAGCGGATCTCAGTTCCCCGCTTGTCTGAGCTACGGTTGACCTTGCGTTTGTTGCTCACTGGATTCCGGGTTGACAAACTTCTCCGGTATGCACTTTTAGGTTGCGCTGGTCACGCCGTTTGGGCTGCATCAGTTGTCTGCTCCGGTCAGTGGGTTTGGTGGTGATGCGGTCCTAGTCGCACGAGTAGCCAAAATCACACAGGCTTTGTGCAGTGAAATGCCCGTAAAAGTTTGGTGGTAACGTGAGATGAGAAAAAATGCCAGTACCTACGGTATGCAGTGGTGCACAGTATAATATTTTATCACGCTTATCACCGTGGTTTACCGTGGAATGCATTCACAATTTGTGCCGCCATACACAACTTAGCTACGAATGTCCCGTCATGTCCATACTGAAGAAACTTGCTTTCATAGGCAGAAACCAAGATGCAATAAATAGTCGGTTCACTCCTGTGGGTTGTCGATGCCAGTTTCGAATACGGTTTCCCTAGACCGAAATAACCATAGCATGGACATGAGGTAACGCACGGTGAGATATTTCTTGACAGACATTTTAACTGCATGTGATCTGCCGCACTTCCTGATACTTTCTGATAGTTGGTCACAGATTTTAGAGCCATCAACAATGAAGGATTTTTTAATCTCATTAAAGTTCTTGAAAATATGCTCTTGAAACTCACATCACGTATATCTGCTATTCTGTGTCATACACAGATATACTCCTACTGCGTGAACGCAGTTATGTGACTGAGTAGAAAACACAGATTTAATATGATTCTTAGCAACCATATGGCTTGCTAGCCGATCAAACTCCCCGTGGTGCTAACTGGGTGTTCTGGGTTAATCCCGTTCCAGCGATTGATTCGGTGGCAGTGTTTCAGGACGTGGTGTGTTCTGTCTATAAAAAGCCACAAATGTCTGTTTAACGACCCTATGACGGCGGATGTGACTCGCCACCAAAAGTAGCCATTTTATCTTGCCTTTCCGAAGTGTTTTACCGACTTCACGAGCGTCATCCATTTCCAGGAGTTCCTTTGATCCCTTCACATGATGACGAACCCAGCGAACGAGCTCACAAATGCAGTCACATTAATAAATTCACTCAACATGGCTACTTATATACACATAGATCGGCGGCATCCGGTTCCCGATTTGCCTGTCAGTATGCGCGCAGTATGTAGGACATGCAATCACGATGCGGCGACCCAGACTGTGTTATTACTAACCGAATCGTCCCCAGGACATTGAGGCCGAACTACAGGGAAGTAACTGAGCTCTACTCAGGACACTGATTCATCTACTATGCAAGCTGTGGTGAACTCACTGAACTCTCCTCATGACACAAAGGTAGATATTGTGTCGAGCCGCAGTGAACCACCTGAGCTGTTCTCAGTTGCTGCGGCAGTTACCGCATAAAGTCACATTGACACCAACTTGGGTTCCTTCAGAACACTATAACAGAGGGGGGGACAACTCATGAGCCTTGCCCACACGCACCTTATTCTATAGTTTATGAGCTACACTGCTACTGCATTGAGCTATAAAATGAACTTGTAGTTATCATGCTTCGACTTGGCTTAGTCAGTAAAAGAACTCTTGCTAGCGGTCAATCTTTCCCCTTTGGGACTCAGTACAGTCGTGATACTTCCCGCGTTTCTCGTCTTCAGTCTCAGCTCGTCTGTACATCTGGTGGCTAGGTCACATTAGCCCGCAAGGTTCCGAATTCGATTGTCTACTCTGCGCTCATGGGGTACTATCTGTGAAGAAGGCTCGTTCGTTCCCACTAAGAGTCGAAACAAGTAGGACGCATTAAGAACAAGCAGCCGTTGTTGTAGGTTTACGAAGATCCAGGTGGCATGTCGCACACAACCGGACCTGTAGAAAACTGTGTCGCGACTTATTGGTGTTACGGGAACGTAAAGTCACTCCACAAAGATAGGCACTCACGACACGGACTCCAATATTCACGTGCTCAATCAAAGAGCTACGCCGCGTGTCATTCGTAGTAAGACTTCGCGTCTTATATACCACGACGCAGAGGGGTTTCATGAAGGAACTTGTTCCATCAAACTCACACCAGCGTAGTGAATAACTTGCGCTATGACCCAGAGAGCACCTCTACTTAAGTCGCATTCTACTAAGTCACTAATGCACTCTGGGAAAAGCTTATCTTTCCTTTCCACCTCTCTTTCTCTCTCTCTGGTTGTGGTTAGGTCGTAGAAGCCACGTTCGTCTCCTATTGCGTGCGTCACACAATGGGCATAGTTCCGTCATCGTCTAGTTGACGGCTAGGTTTTGCACAGGCATTAGCGCGTGTTTGGTTCGAATCGCATCATCGTCTACTCGAAGCGTGCGGACAACCCTAAGCGAACCTATCATTTGAGCCCGTCTAACAAACAGGGAGCCTCAACAATTGATGCATTGTCAGAGAGGAAAAACTAAACCTATGCGAACAGAATTTTCTATGGTATTCCACTGTGGCCCCTAACTTCAGGGAGTGCATCACTTCTGATCCCCAGAGCGGAGTGTGGAGAATCAGTAACTCGTGGTTAGATCGACTCGTAATTCACAGCAATGTCACTTGGATGAACTCAATGGGTTTATCCTCCTTTTGTATGGATAATGAAGCAGCCACAACTGCCATATCACAAAGCGATTCACATGACACCCGAGACACAACTGAGCATCACCTAAGCCACGTCAACTCCATTCGTGTTATGTGTGTCTGGATGACATTAAATTAAATGTTGGAACACTGCGCGCACTGCCGCCAGTGTTCATTGGCACTTAGGCGTCGGGCTTTGCTCGCATTTGGAGACCAAGAACAACTTGCGATTGGGGTTCACTCTGGCACTGTGATATCTGATCGATCGCGCATCGTTAAGTCAATACCAGTCAGTAAGCTAGCGTTCTACTCCAGATCGTCATCAGGTGCACCCAATGGGCAGCCAGCGAAGTATTCCGACCGCCACCCACTCGTCAGAAAACAACTTATGTTCTTTGTAAGTGGTAGGGGGATTTATTAGGTTTTGTGTAGATTCGTCGCAGTCAGACACAGGCAGACAGCCACCACACATCCAGGAAACCGCTAGACGGTCGTTTCATCCTATTGGGACTTGTCAGTAGCGCGCAGCCGCCAAATCCTGCTGCATTCGAACCAGCCCTGTCCACTGCACCTACATAACATGCTATATCGCAGTTAGATATCCGTCATGGCCATCATCTGCCGTCGCCCATGGCTCAGTGACATAAGTCGCTGACTCGCAAGAGTAAGGTGGTGGGTTCGAATCCGGCAGGATTCAGTGGGTGCGCGCTACTGACGAGTTCCAGTAGGATGAAACGGCCGTCTGGCGCTTTCCTGGGTGTGTGGTGGCTGTCTGCCTGTGTCTAATTGCGACGAATCTACACAACAACTTATGTTCTTTTGAAGGTCCTCCTAACGGCAAACGCAGTCGCGTCAGCTAGATTTTGGATTGAACTACGATGTTATTGCGGAAAGCAAGTTATCAAAAAGAAGAATTTGGTTGGTTATCACGATCCTATTTAGCTGCCCCCTGAAGAAACATTGCACAACCAGGCCCCCCTCTAACCACCCAGTTCCCAAATTCTTGGACAAACGCACCAGTTCGCAATGTTGATAAGTCACCAGCGAAGTGAATGACCTGTTCAGGACCATCTGTTCAGGTGTGACAGTGGACATATTTTTGGCACACTCTATTATCATATCACTCTATTTGCTTCCCAAACTATACATTGGAAATGACATTGCTTTGATAAATTTGTGCTCAACTATTCAATCGGCTAACGATGTTTACGTCCACTTAGCTATTCGATGGGAGATTCCATTTAGCATATCTGCCTCATCAAGCATATGCAGCTGTCCGAATTCACTGATTGACGTCAACACACGTGCAGCATTTCAATCGCCCGTCCCACATCTATTCGTGTTTTATGTGGAGTTGTTGTGCAATGAAGTGTGGAGTGACATCTACCTATTCGTGCTAATTGCACGAAGATCACTCTGTCAATCGTCTGCCCAAAAGCGAATCTGGGATACAATAGTGGATACCATAGTGTGCGGAGTCAGCAGCCCACTGCTCTGTTGCGTTGGGAAGTCTTCTATCAATGAAAGACAGAAGAACAGCCTGTACTGCCTACTTCATTCTTACGATGTGCCCGTTCTCGACGGTGATCCGGGGATGCTGTCTCCTCCTGGCTTATTAATAGTTAGTTGTCTAACAAGATTTTTGTTGTCACTTTGGTATCGTACGGTTGTACGTGAACTGAGACACTTCCAGAGCACTCGGGCACAGGTAGCTGAATGATCCAAAAGTTTGACCTAAAGGTGGCGGATGGTGTTACCTGAAAATTCACATGCCCACTTCCCGGGTGCGTAAAGTCTACTTCTTGACCAGTTTTGAGTTGACTGGACCGGACTCGAATGAGTTATATAACAAAACACAAAGGCACACATTTTCATCTATCACGTCCTTTTCCGTGTAGGACATGTTTCATATGTAGGAAGAACTACCCCATCCTTTTTGACGACATCAATCAACATACTCATTCCGAACACTAGAGACAATCAGTGTTCATAAATTCAGTGTCCTGAAGACTTTTCTTCTAGTTGCTGGTCTCCGGGATTTGTAGTCCAAATATGGTTCAATTACGGAACAATGGAACATTCGTTCATCTCTTACGCGTCTATGCTTCCCATGATGCTCTCACGTAAACATGTCGGGCAGCATGGTGAAGCTAACCGATTCTGCTTTCAACATCTTCATCATTATTTCAAAACATTCTCTCTCATTTCTCCTCTTACTCGCTTAAGACTAGCGTATAGTTATATCAAAATACCTGTCCCAGTTGACAAGTGTCAATCATGTTCACCTCACATACAACAGATAAATCTCCCATTCCATCTGTCTCGGTTCGACTGTACACATGCTTAAATAGAAGTAAAGTAATACCCCGAGTTTCAGAAATCTTTTTAGAATGCCACAATGTATAGTAAATGATTTACCTACATCAGATGCTTTGTTTAAATAGTATTATTTCAGCTATAATCTTTTTCTAGCATCAAAGTTGTGTCTCATCCTTTGCCAAAGGAAATGAAAACTCGGTTCCGTCCGTACAAGGAAATTTCTGTCTGGACGCCATAATATATGCCGCGCCCAAACAAGGCTTTGAACTGCGAAACCTTGGCGAATAAAAAAATGGAATTTCATTTGTGTCTGACATATGGAATATGCTGTTAAACTAAATGAAACAATTGTAAAAATATGACCTTGCCGAACAGGGCATGCGTCGTAAAACCGAGAATATACATTATTATTATTATTATACTGATAAAATAGCCAACGCTTTACGATTCCCGTAGAATGGTTTGTAAGAATAACGTTAATTCAAAGAAAAATTGCACAGAAGTGAGAAAACGTATCTGTGGACTCATGACATTATCCACGTTAACGCATAGGTATATCCGTCTATCCCGCTTTCGTGGGGTTGGTGAGTAGAATGTTTGTCGGCGTCCTGTCTTCACTCAAGGAATAGAAATCATATCAAGTAATGTAAATGAACAAGGATTTATAACGGGTACAAAAGCAGGTGCTTGACATGTCCCTTACGGTGGTTAGAGTGAGAAAAGATAGATCAAGGGATAATGGCATCGTCAGTTCGGGCAATTACAGATTTAACTGCACTGCCGTATAAAGAGAGTTTGAAATGAGAATGTACGCACACTTAGCAATAAGGGGAGTGGTTATTGTTCACATAATAGGTGAGAAAAAAATAAAAAAGATAGCAAGGACAACGCTTACTCGTGTGCAACTATCTCGGGTTGACAGGATACAGAAATTCAGTTTCTATAGTAGTAGCGTTTATCAAATTTCGTGCAAGGGGTTTGGAGTGACTCATTCTCGAGTAGAGTTATGGCATTGTCCACTGTATTTTGCGCGTTAGTGCCAGCATCTGGTGGTCATGGGTTACATTACGTAGTGTAAATGTGACGGAGTATCGTCAAGGCGCTTTTTGCAAAGGGATAGGGTGGGAGCATTAAGTACATGTTCCGGGAGGGCGTTCCAAGGCTGTGACACTCGAAGGGAGAAATAGTTTCGCCGACAATCCAGGCGGCTGAACTGCATGACAAACTTAAACTGATGACCTCTTAGCGGGATGTTTTGACTGAGAATGGTATGGGTGGTTGGGATTTCTCAGGATCAGATACACCATTATGAGATCGTCCCTTAGACACCGATAAGGTCCAATGTATATTTTGAGAATCTTCAGCCTGAGTGGGCAGGGGAGGCTGGTCAAATCTCTGACACTCTTCGTTGCCCTACATTATGCAGTATCGAGCGCGGTGAGATGGTGCTTGAGCCAAGATTGCCACGCTTGAAGAGTGTATTCCGCGTGCTGCCTCACGTAGGCACTAAGCATTTTTGGAAAGACTGAAGGGTCAAACCCCGAAAGCTCTGTGAAGAAGGCTTAGGTACTGGTTTTGTTTCTTAGATGCCTTTTCAGTCTGCCTCAAACAACCGAGGTCATCTTGAACTATCACGCCGAGATCGTACTGGTAAAAAGCCTGTTGTAGAATTTGTGGTCCGAGGTGTAAGGCATCACCGAGTCATTTTTTAATGGGTGGCGTAGGAGCAGAAACGACAAAAGTCAACTGAGCATCCCACGGTTGACAAACTCGAAGCGAAAAATAATTCCAGCAATATTCCAGCCACTGTATTGGGTGGCAACTTTCAGCTTATAACCCCACGATTCCGTGTTGCAGCTAGGCGCCAGGTACCTGTAAGCATGACCCGGGTTTTCCAGAGATGAAATACCAGGATGAGGTCATCCCGTAGACGGCCATTTCTTCCGCTGTACACACTCCCAGAGTTGTCTTTCGCCTATGGTATCGCAGGTGGGACTAACGCTTCACATATTTATCGCCCATCGCTGGACTGTCACCAGCGCAGCCAGGTCGCGTTTTAACCAGTGTTGCCAAGCCTGGATTGCGTGCTCTACATGGGGCCTCACATACGCATTGAGCATTTAAGGGGAGATGGACCGGTCGAACCGCCCGAACGACCTCCGTAGCAGACCAACATGTTGGTTCGCGGTTTTACATGCCTTCAAGGACTGCGCCGAACAGCCGAGGTCGTCTTGGACCACTAACCCAAGGTCTGGCTCTTATGAGGCGGTTTTCAGAATGTCGTCTCCAAACTTATATGCGTACTTGGGCTTGTGGTGGACATGCACGGTCTTACACTTGTCCGTGTTAAACGGAAGTAGCTATAACTTTAACCATCCACTAAGCGCTTGTTCAGTAAATCAACCAACTTGAGTTATCAGGATTGCTGCCAGCAGCTCAAGCTCGAACCCCTTTGGTTGCGACTACTGAAACATAGCCTGATGCTGATACACGATCTCATAAACCAAAACACATGCTCCAATCTGTCTACACTTAAAATTCAACATAACTTCACTCGGAATATACTCAACAAGTACTGTACATTATGTGTGCCGAGAACCAGGACAGCTATCTGATCAAACTTCTTCCTCGTCAGATACGCTGTCGTGTGGAACAGCCTACCAGCCATAATCAGGTCTTGCACAAATGCAAGAACATTTCGCATTCAGCCTAGAAAAATCCCTGACCAGAACTTGATAATGACCATGTTTCCATCGGGTAAATCACCACACGAGTTCTTTCAGGATGGACCAAGGGATATATAATCAATGAGTAACGAGGCTACAAAGAACTCAGCAACAACAAAAGTTACGTGATTCCAAATTATTTTGATATCATACACCCCATATTACATATCTCACTCATGCATGAGCATGATAATTGTTGTACCCATGATCTGTCCACAATCCAGGGACAGTTTCTCGTACAATCAGGAAATATACGCATTATTACCATTGGTTCTGCGAAACTACACGGCGTGCAGAGCTACTTTATTAAAAGGGATAGGTCCACTCTTTTGACAGTAAAACTACTAATGACATTTTTCCATTAGCAATCTTCCATAACTCACCAAACCATCCAACGCGGCTTGTAAAGCAATGCTTCTTAGCCCCTGTGAAGTCATTGTCCATTCAATCAAACTCAGTACTTGTAGTGTCTCGCACATTTAGTCAGCCGCATTTGCGACTAGGTCATACAGATTGTGTACGTGCATTAGAGGATGTGCTGCACTATACTGCAGTAAGATATCAGTAATGATTGTCTGCTGCCGTCACCCATGGCTCAGTGACATAAGTTGCTGGCTGGTAAGAGTAAGGTCATTAGTTCGAACCCGACAGGATTCGAAGGGTGGGTGCCACTGACAAGTCCCAATAAGAGGAAATGGCCTTCTTTCGCTTTCCTTGATGTGTGGTGGCTGTTTGGCTAAGTCAAACTATGATGAATCTTCTGGGAGACCCTTGATGACAAGTTGGACTCCTGCCTGACATTATCCTTGGAAAGCGTCCTACGAGGACGATACTGCCATGTTCACTTTGCCGACGAGTTCAATATCCACGACTTGGAACTTCCGGCATCCCCCAACGAGCAATGCAAGGCAGGAGTGTAAGTAAATATCGCAAGCCATGTCAGCCATGTCAGTTCACCCACACGATTAAGAACCGAAAATAAACAGCAGAAAGAAGCACGTCAAATGCAACGGCGAATAAGCACCCGTGTGCCCAAGCGCGAATCGCATGTGTCCTTAAAAATAGCATCATGGGACTCCAAGCGTAAAGCGAACATCCAATTACAGTGACGGGCACTGGCCAATCAGAATAACGAAATGTGACGTTTAAACAAATGTCACGAAACAAGTGCGAATAAGAAATGCAGACTCAAAAATTAACAACTAGTACAATAATCGTGTGACAACTAAATGTTCCCTTAACATAACCAAGTGAAACAGTGATGCGGAGAAAAACCAATGGAATGTGTTCTTGCAAATGGCACTGCTGAAACGGACACGGGGATGAGGATCCATTAACAATGATGTGTGTGTGTACCAATCGGGCGATCACAGTGGAACATTTAACAACGGTCAATAAGTAGAAAATAGAAAGAATAAAGCATGGTTATTTAACTCGTTCACAAAATTGAATGTCTACTAGCCATTCTCCTAATACGTTCCTCTCTTGAAAAATAAGTTACCTGGAGTTCACATAACTCTTCCGACGCAGATCCACCTGGAGCGGCTGCACAAATCTTCTTCTTCTCTTTGACCTGTATCGGGCTCCATTTTCCATACATTCCATGGGATCAACGTCGCCACCTGCAGTGATACTAGGCTTGCTATTATCCAGCAATTCATCGACGTCAAGTCCGTTGGGTTTCGGAACGACCGCACCATGTGTATACAGTGACCTTAACCGATTGACGTGGTGTCTCCATATTTGTGTACCAACTTGAACATCGTACATTACCTTGCCTCGGCGTTGCACAACTCGTCCTGGTATCCAAGCGATCTGCCGTCCATGGTTCGCATCCGCAAACACAAAATCGCCCACTTTGAAAATCCTTTTGCGCGCCCCATACCGCCTGTTGTATTGGCGCTTCATCACTGAATTTCTAAGTTGTAGAGGCGGACGCTTATGGGTCAGCAAATCTAGCGTGGTTCTCAGTGTTCGACCCATAAGGGCTTCAGCTGTTGATTTCCCATCTGGTGTATTAGGATCCGGAGTAACTCGATGATTCAACAGGAACCGTTCCAATCTTTCGTTCAGCGATCCCTTCTCTCTTGACTTCCACAATGCTCATTTCAAAGTATCAACAAACCTTTCCGCTCACATGCTCCATCCCATTATGTGCGTAAAATGCAGCAAATTGGCAGGACGTAAACTGTGACCCGTTATCCGACACGGTTGTTACTTGTAGTCCATGCTGACTGAAAATATGTCGCATCGCAAAAGTTGTACTGTGTTGCCGACGTGTTTTGCATTGCGATTACCTCCGGCCACTTACTGTAGGCGTCAACAATTACGAGGAAATGCACTCCTTCGACTGGTACTGCGAAATCCACGTGTATCCGCGAACACGACAATTCTTGGTTTGGCCAAGATTGTAATGTCGCACGTACCGGTAACTTGAAGTCACTGATGCATCTAGAGCACGATCGGCCAATGTCTTCAATTTGGCTATCCATCATGGGCCAAAAAATGTAGCTGCGCGCAAGCGCCTTCATGTGAGCGGTTCCTGGATGGTCCTTGTGCAGTTGCCGTAACACGCGTGACCTGAGTATTTCTGGAATGACGATGCGATCTGCAAGAAAACAGGCAGGAATCAACTTCAGACAAAGAGTTGCGTAGTGTGAAAAATGTGTCAAAGCTTCTTTCGGACACTTCTTTGGCCAGCCCCGTCTTGTGTAGGTCAATACCTCTTGCAGCAATGCATCCTGTTCAGTGACTTGTTTCACTATTGTGCCATTGACCGGTAAATTACTCACGGTATCATGTACCATGTAGCTGACATCGGTTTCGGCTGTGATGGAGGCAATGGCAACGTCTTCTGCCTCACGCCTACCGGTGTCGATTAATCTGGAAAGGGCGTCCGCTTGCCCTATAGA
The DNA here is from genome assembly GCA_944474145.2 of Dicrocoelium dendriticum. Taxonomy (NCBI): domain Eukaryota; kingdom Metazoa; phylum Platyhelminthes; class Trematoda; order Plagiorchiida; family Dicrocoeliidae; genus Dicrocoelium; species Dicrocoelium dendriticum. Next base: position 257,619,101 of record OX104063.1, read on the forward strand.
ATCAGTAGACAAGTACCCCATGCTGAAATCATATCCCAAGAGCAGAGTTGCCCATCGCTGAAGTCGACTGGTCGTATATGCCGGAATGCCCTTTCTGAATCCAAAAATTGTCAGAAGCGGTTTGTGATCAGTCACCAAGGTGAACCGTCGACCATTTACCATCTTATGGGACTTCTGCACTGCAAAGATGATAGCCAACGCCTTTTTCTCAATCTGACTATAATTCTTCTCGGATGCCGTCAGCGCTCGTGCAAAGTGATATAGCCTCTTCGAATCCATCTGGAAAACGATGTGAAATGACAGCACCAATCCCATAGCTTGAAGCATCCGTGGCCACGATAATTTCCAGCTTCGGATTATAATGCATAAGCAATAAGCCTGACTTCAGCAGAGATTTCAGCTGCTCGAACGACTGTTGACACTGTGTAGACCATTTCCATTCGACGTCTTTCATCAGCAGATAGTTAAGAGGATGACGCAAGTGATGCATACATGGTAGAAATTCACTATAGTGACTCACCATCCCAAGGAATGACCGTAAGGTTGTGACATCCGATGGCGCCGGTAACCGGTCTATCATCTCGATATTTTCGGAATCGGGTCGTCGGCCGTTCTCGTTAATCACGAAACTCAGGAACTTAATTGACTTCAGGAAAAATCTGCACTTGTCCGCTCGTAATCGGAAACCATAATCTTTGATTCTCTTCAGCACGTCATTCAATCGTTGAAATAATTCATCTTGCGTCGAGTCCATTATAATGATGTCATCCAGGTAGGCTGCCGCTCCCGTTATACCCGTCAGCATGGCATCCATGACTTGCTGAAAGATTGCCGGTGCCGTTTTGACACCAAACGGCAAACGGTTGTACTGATAGAGACCGCGATGCATGTTGATTGTTGGGAGCTTTATGCTTTCGGATTCAACTACTAACTGCAAATAGGCGTCTGCAAGATCAAGGGTTGCAAAATACTTACATCCTTTCAGTTTTGAGAACACGTCCTCAGGGGTTGGAAGCGGATACTGATGGGGTTCCAGTGCAGCATTCAGGCCCGTTGAAAAATCTTCCCACAAACGAATAGAACCGTTCGGTTTCTTGATCACAACAATAGGCGCAGCCCACGGTGAGAAATTGACTCGCTCGATCACTCCGACCTGCTGTAATCGATCAAGCTCCTGTTCAACAAGTGCTTGGAAAGCATAAGGGACAGGACGGCTGGGTCTAAACACTGGTCTGGCATCCGGAAGCAGAGTAAGTTTTGTCTACATTTGCTCACAGTATCCAAGTTCCCGGCTGGAAGATACACACATATTTCGTTTGAAGCTGTTCAGCGATGCTTTGACCCGGAGGAGTTAGTATGGCTGTATGGTGCACCGTGACATTCCTTTCAGCACAGGTACGATTCAGTGGTACATTGAGCAAGTTCAGCTTCTCAATCCAATCGATTCCAAGAAGATTAACGTCGGTGCATGAAACTAGGTAGATCGTGCCACTGAGTTGCAGTTCCTTGAAGTTGCCTTCGCATTTAATCTCTATCCAATCTCAGCGGTTCTCCGGATACATTCTGAGCCGTCAGAGTTGTGCGCTTGAATGACGGTCTTCCAAGTTTCCTCCATGTGGATCGCGAAATGATTGTGATGTCGGACGCCGTAGCTAGTTGTAAGGTGACTGGAATATCATTGACTTTTACAGTTAAATACTTTTTCTTGTCTGCAAATTCTGTGCGAAACGCAGCGAGGATTACCTTTGTGGCCAGTCCATGAAACTTAGCCCCTTTGAAGTTGATGTTTGTGCGCAATCTCGATGGAAATGAACGTCTGAAGTTGTGCGCAACTCGACAGTGGGTTGTCTTATGACCAAACCGCATGCACTTGCGACATTGATGCCCTTTGTAGATTCAGTCTCACAAAATACCAAGCGCCACATTTCCAGCATGCGGTCGAGGGCTTTTGAGTTGACCGATTCTGGTTCATCACTTTACCACGGATAGCTGTGCGACAAATCTGGGTTTCTGTCCTGTGATCAGTAGTTTCAAGCAATTTGTGTCGTGTTTCAAATTAATCAGTCGCTGACATTCGGCTGGAATCTCTTGCAGCGTCAACTGTGGTTCTCGTTGGAGCTTGTGGAGAATTCGTGTTCGAATATCGGTATCAGTGTGGGACTGGAGACTGCACACAAAAATAAGACTCTTGAATTGATCAGGTGTCATCATACCCTGTTTGAATCCTTCACAGTCGCGATTTACGATCCCGGCATGTGTGACAAACTCAACGGCATCGCGTTTGACTAACTTTAAACAATTGTAGCGAACACTGAACAGAGAGGCCTACTCACCGAATATCTGCGTCAGCGTTTTCACTGTCTCATCGAGGCTGAAGTCTCTTGCATTCTTCGGCAACCCGAAATTTGTGTAACATTCATGCTCGACTGCGCCAAGTTTCTACAACAACAAACGAACTTTCCAGGCGTCGTCTTAGTCTGTAAGTTCCAATCGAAAAATATCTTCATACTTCAGGAGCCAGGATCCAAATGTCAATCGGTTCAATCCATCGAAAAGAAATTCTGTGATTGAAGCCGCAAGGGCGTCCACAGTTGGCCGTGAGGTTGTCGTCGGGGATTTGCTCTGGATGTTCAGCTTCTGAGATAGCAACTCCATCAACTGTCGCTGAGACTTTTCAAACTGCAGTTGTTGCTGTTGAAGAAGCGTCTACATTTGCTCCAACGAAAACGACATGTTTACCGAAACTCCAGTCGGCAAAAAGTCTGTTGTGCCGCCCATTGACGCCTTCGCCCCACGACTGCAAGAAGAAGTCCAAAGACGAACCAGAAAGAGATTTTGTAGGCATGAAATCACATTTGGTTATATAGCTTTGAGGGCAAAATAAAGGGAAGCTACTAAATTACACTTGAGCCAACCAGTAGAAGGAAGCACGTCAAATGCAACGGCGAATAAGCACCCGTGTGCCCAAGTGCGAATCGCATGTGTCCTTAAAAATAGCATCATGGGACTCCAAGCGTAAAGCGAACATCTAATTACAGTGACGAGCACTGGCCAATCAGAATAACGAAGTGTGACGTTTAAACAAATGTCACGAAACAAGTGCGAGTAAGAAATGCAGACTCAAAAATTAACAACTAGTACAATAATCGTGTGACAACTAAATGTTCCCTTAACATAACCAAGTGAAACAGTGATGCGGAGAAAAACCAATGGAATGTGTTCTTGCAAATGGCACTGCTGAAACGGACACGGGGATGAGGATCCATTAACAATGACGTGTGTATACCAATCGGGCGATCACAGTGGAACATTTAACAACGGTCAATAAGTAGAAAATAGAAAGAATAAAGCATGGCTATTTAACTCGTTCACAAAATTGAATGTCTAGTAGCCATTTTCCTTATACAGCGGCCGCGCAGCTGTTGTACGTGGTCAGAAAGGCTACTTTAGTCCACATGTGACCGGTGTGGTTGCATGGCAGCATTGTGTCGGTAATGCGTACCGACGTACTGCTGATGCCTTTCTTTCTCTTTATTATTCCGTCTTGCGTTTATCATAGCAATTCAGACTACCGGCATCTTGTTTCAAAGCTTCCAGCCTACCAACAGGTGCCCTAAGGTCTCCGATGAGAACCACGATATACTTGCAATGATCCTTATGTCGTACGTCGAAGAGTTGACGGTAGAACCCATTTTTGGCTGAGTCGGGCATGCACTGTTACGCCAAACAAACAGTGTTTGGTTGCCTCGCGGATGCACAATCGTATGGAGACTTGTACTAGAATTGCGCAGCATTAGTTATTAATTAGAATCCAAACAAGTAGCGCTGCTTCTTCTCGCGCAGTGAACATAATTCGTACACCAGCCTGGTCCGCGGCTTCTTCATGTTAGTCTCCCGATAAGTTTGGTGTGCATGTTTACTGTAAACGATCCGTGGATTACGTAAATTCATGTCCAAAAATGTTGTGCATACATAGAGCTTTTCAGTTACCCAGGTAGGGGAAGGGAGTTAATCTATGTAACCCGAGCCAACGCTTTAGTTCTTAAAGCCCTTAGCCGCAAAGCAGTGAGACGATTAAGGTATATCGCGAACCGTCGAGAGCCGATAACACGACTTTCGAGTGACAACAAACTACCTATGGCGCCGGAACAGTACGAGTATACCAGTAAAGGGACAATGAAACGTTTCTTGATGCATCCGACTCGTTGCTGAATGCGAACACAGTCGAGAGCCAATTGGCTCGAAAGCCTTCTTAGTGGTCAATGGTAGTTCATACAGAAGCGTAGTAACCCAGGCTGTTCATCCACCCTCCGTTAGGTAGTTCATTTCGGTTAAAATGTGGCTGGCTACTTACCCTGTATCCAGAACATTGGCTTTGTGGTATTGGATACATAACCAGATAGCTAGCATCGAACTTCTCACGCTCTAAGATGCTGCGCTGATTGCTTGCGGTTGCCTAGTAAACACGCCTGCGGAACAAGTCAGACTCATTCACACATGCCCTCAGTAGGAAGGCATTCCTCGAATCGCAATCTGCGGGAGCACGCGACGACGTACAACGTAAGCCGCTCCCTGTGTAGACATCCCAGTCTCAGCCTCGTCTTGTATCACCACTTCTCTACCCATAGCACATCATGGTAGCACAGCAGCATTTGTATACGCCTAACTGGGGTTTCACTATAATCTTGGGATTTTGTGGTCTACACCCTACCAACCTACGCGACTCGTTGAGCACTCACTGCATTGCTCCTACTAAACAATACGCAATGTAACTTTTACACGTTGCTTTGAGGCGCACTGTGGGCTAGCCGTGGAACAAGCACTAAGACAACTCATATATCAGCTGCATTACAATCTTATTGTCCACGTTGATACGACGCCCATCGCAGTCGCAGGAGGCCAGGAAGATTTCTGCGCTGCTATCATCGCACCAGTGCAGGTGTCTATGTCCGCCGGTGCACATGCGATTTAGCGGTGTGACCAAAGTAACCTGTAGTCTCCGCACTCCATTTCGCCACTCGTATTGTGCCTAGTGCCCCGTGCACGCCATGTGTCCACAGCACGTGATAGATCGTACGGACAAGCGCTTGGGGTTTCGCTTAGGAACACGGATTGTTGGCCGTGTCAGAATGCGAGTAGCCAATGACCCTATTCGATAACAGGCTCTGTTGTAATGGTGCTGTGGATCGCGCTCAAATTCCTTATCATACACTGACCCCGTTACCACTTAGCCTGCCGTGGGTGACATCAGTTACTAACTAGTTACTACTCTCATCCCCGTCATGTAATCCGTCACCGCCTAGGTAACAAGTCGCATACGAGCAGACTCCGGACTGTAGTGATTCCCCTACACCACCGTACCCTACACATGCGTACACGTTGCTATGTCTACTATGCATTCGACATGCTATTGGCTGACAGCGCTTGGCTAAGGAACCAGCCGCACGACGGTGCGCGCATGTCACAGTCGCCTGACTCAAGTTAGTTCATCGGAAGGAGCAACCTGTTAGCATACCAGATGAAGTTGGTATCTGCTTAGCTCAAGTTGTTACCTGTATGGCTTAATATGACTCGGAAACAAAGTGATCTTTGAGGTGTTCATAGATGGCCGAAATTTTTTCGTCGAGCTCTGATTGCAAGGAGCAGACTTTAGCGCTACGTTCAGACGTGAGCTGAGAGGCCGGCATCACCTGTTAATCGTTTGGACCGTGGCACTGGGGCACATAATCCTTAGGTGGGCGAGTGTGTTTGAAATTAGGTGGGGCCATAGCATGTAAAAAGTCATATAATGGGGTAGAGGGAACGAAACAAAACAAACCTGTTCTGACTTGATTCAGTGCGCCTTTGTTTCAGATCACACGGTCGACGAAACGCCACACGGTCGGGTGACCGCCGGTGTGAGTTGCAATCTGGCCGGGAAAGTGATCGCGGCCGGGCGACCCAGTTGAGACAAAGGCAGGGTATATCGATTTTCACCGGCCGAGAGAATTGGTCAGCCAATGCAGTCAGCTGGCGGATGCGAGATTTGAGGAGGTAGACACCGAAGCTCAGATAGCAGTCATAAAAGGAACTGCAACTGCCGAACGGAATGTCAGAAATCGGCAAGACGATTTAGGTAATGAAGCGATGGAATAATTCCTACGCTTTGCGATCTACTGGGTAGTGCTATTAATTCCGATTAGAATGAGTGGAGCTTAGGTGGCGTGTGATAAGGTAGGCTGGCAAAATCCACTACAAGTCGGAACACAGAGTGATTGATAAATGGCAGATTTCAGATAAGCCGTTGGATGTACTTCCTAGCTGTTCCCATGATAGAAAGAACACACAGGGAATTTGAATGGTATATGATACTCCTCGATCCGTTGAAATTGCACCTATAATACTTACAAAGTGACAGCGTCGGTTTTGCGTCTGCCGGTGTTGACCTTCCAAGGTGACAACTAATAACTCTCCATACATCTTGGTGTGTGGAAGCAACTAAGTGCTCTCTGTCTCAGTGGAGTGAAAGTGATACAATTTGAGATTTCTGGTAATAGATCAACTGCCAACCTGAGCGATCATGTGACTATAGCTGCTTATAACGTTTAGTAAGTACCGCGGAAAATAGGACACTAACCCTTATTCCCGAACCCTGAGTTAATTTTCAGCGGAACAATCCTTTTGATATTTCATAATAGGATGGAAGGTCAGTGTTACCAATTGTTGACTAAATGCTTGAAAGCAGTTGCATGTTTTCGCACACCAGACATTGTATTAAAATAATCGCCCGACTAGCTACTTATACAGGCTAGCAACGCACGTACTCCAGCGATCTTCCGTCGAACGCTACCTGGGCGTGCTGGTTCAGCATAGTTTGGTTTATTCCCGGCAATCCGAAAATGCATGGAAAACTGGTAGCCAACACGTCGGTCTGTTGCAACGGGTGTTCGGGCAGCCAGACATTTCTATTTCCCGATAGATGCTCAGTGCGTATGTTCGCCCCCATGTCAAATGCGCAGTTCAAGCCTAGCAGCCATGGCCGAAGCACGACCTCACTGCACAGCACCAACCTCAACAGCGCGCTCCCAAATACGTCATAGGAATGCGCAATCTACCAAACGAATAAAGGCTGAAACGTTTGGGAAGATTAAGCAACCTGATTCTGGCGTACTTGGAGTGACACAATCCACATCGTTTTGCCGCTCTTTACTGCAATTCAGCATTGACATAACAATGAGAGTTCAATCTTTGAAAGTAACAGAAGAGTACAGCCGTCTGGAGTGCCGCGGGAATTTCTTTTCTATCCGCGTGTGTTACCCATGAAAAGCTCTCCTCGTATTCGTTGTTTCTGCACCTAAACTAGCCATGCTTACAAGTCGTTTGGACGACACACTCGGCAACTTACGTTTAGTTATTTAGCCACCAAGCTAGCTAAACTACTGTCACAGTTCTGCCAGAGGTGCTTTGATGAACAACAAGTCTTCGCTATGTGGAAGGATGGCATTCTAACCCCCATTTTTAAAGGCGTTAGGTGTTCCGATCCTGCAAACTATCATCCAGTGACTCTCCTCCCTGTGCTTGCGAAGGCAATGGAAGCGGTCGTCGCTGAGGCTCTAATGGACTACCTGGAAAAAGGCAATATCTTGCCATCAGAACAGCATGGCTTTCGTCAACTCCGGTCATGCATCACCAACCTGCAATTGACACGAGGTAGTTGGAACGAAGTTGCTGGTGGTGGGGTCCGAGTTAACGTTATATATATGGATCTCATCAGAGCTATTGAGCGGCGGGATCCTTGCATACTACTTCACAGGCTACAGAGCTATGGAATCGAAGATCCTGTTCTTGCTTGGATCGGCAAGTCGCTACAAAACGGAGGCTTGTAGTGTGTGTAAGCGGACAGCTCTCTAACCCTATTTAGGTGGAATGTGTTGTTCCACAATGCTCGTTGCTGGGACCGCGTCTGTTCCCTGTGTTTATCAACGATCTGGCAAGAGTTGTCTCCTCAAATTTTCTGATTTCGCCGATGAGATCAAGATATGGTGGGCAATTAACAACAATGAAGATCACGATCTACTCCAACATGACTTAGATTGCATTTTTGAAAGGTCGACGAGAAACCGACTTCAGCTGAACACAGGTAAGTTCAAGGTGATCCATCTGTGACCAGCCGGTGAGCGAGTACAAGCTTGGAGACTACACCTTGGAGAAGGACTCTTAGGAGCGTGATTTGGGTGTACTGGTACAGAAGGGGCTCGGATACTCAAAACAAACAGAGACGATGCTGAGAACCAGCAATCAACACCTTGACATTCTTCTCAGGGCGTTCGGTCGGTTTGGACCCTCAATCTTTCCCCAAATGCTTAACACCTACATGCGACCGCACATGAAATATGCTATTCAGGCGTGGCAGCCGTGGCAAAATAGGATTTCGTTGCTGTCGAGTCTCCTCAACGAAGAGCAACCAAGAACTGCGGATCTCGGCCTCCGCTCGGTTATTTTTGGCTGTTGTGATACCATCACCTTGTGTTGGAGTTCTTCGTTTATTAGAAGTATTTCGTGGAAGTTTGTATACCATTCAAGTTCATTACTGTTTCTGTATTTTTCAACCACAAATGCTTGTGTTATCCCCGCTTGGTTTTAGTGAGCTTGATATCGCCATTTTCTCCAGCAATTGGTCGCCATCTTGTTTTCGGATTATTCACAGTACCGAAGAAATCACCGTGTGGTGTTTGTTCCACGATACTCGGACATGGTGCAGATGCGCTGACGTGTGTTTTGTGTCAAGTTAGATACCACCTTTCATGTGTTCGATTATCCTTTGAGCATTTCCGTCGTCTTCGTGGAATCCAACACGATTTCGTCCAAACTTTAGGTGAAATTTGCCGAAACAAAATACAGCCAGCAAAAGTAAAGCCGACCTGTAGGCTGCATCATTCAGGTACGTACAACTCCGTGTGTTTGGGCCAGCAACCTAGCATGAAGAACGTTCAGGTTTCAGCTCAGTCTTCCTCCTCTACCCGTGCAAACTTACCGACACAAAGTCCAAACGTTGTGAGAAGCCAGTTTCACTTGGTATAAAATGTTTAACATTGTAGGGTCCTACAAACACTAATGTCGCAGTAGGTGAAATTTTGTGTACTGAAGACCAGTAGAAATAACAAAGAACGAAATTACAGCTAGTCAAACAAAGTGAGACTCATAATATACTTCGTCCTACGAGATCAACCTAGTCTGACGAGAGGCGTTATAAGCTCGTGATCTTTCACGCACCGGAGTCCAGTGATCCATCACCTCAAGTGCGCTACGAGCACGATGTCGAGTTTTTACAGGGTCTAATTGATAGACTCCTCGACGCTGCTGAGGACTCGGTAAAAGTGAGGCAGATTACCCGTCTTGGAAAGCAAGGTGATCAACAAAATCGGCCTATAAGAAGCAGTTATGTAGTGGTGTAGTAGAATCATTTTTTGTAGGCGAAGGCAGTCCAGGACTGATTTTGTCTCGCCTAAGTAGCCTGAAAGTGTTGGAGATCCATGTAGGTCCAAACCTTTATCCGGTAGACCAGGAGCGGGTTAAGTCTGCCATCATGGAGCTGAAAAGACGTACTGATGAGAGGGAAACAAATCTCTGCATCGTAAATTTTCGGGTGATTGCCAAAAATTGCGAATCAGGATAAATAGGTTGCTCACACTTCAAGCACGCCTGGCGGTTCCTGTTGCGGAAAGCGTGTAGCCTTTACCAACGTTTGCAGTATTATTAACAAGCGTGATGAGCTTTGTTGTTTCGTTAGGTTTGAGCGGCCAGACGTAGTGGGACTCGCAGCGACATGGCTGCATTCAGAGGTATGCACCCAAGAAATTTAACTCAGCAGTTACTCGTGCTTCCGCTGCGATAAACTAACGAATCTCCACAGTGGCGTCTTGCTCTACATCCGGTCTCCTCTGCGTGGGAGTTGTGAGCACCTACCGATTTGACGATGGTCTGCGTAAGTTACTGTGGTACTCCATCCACCTCAGTAGCGGAGAACTACTTGTGGGCGCTGAGATGACCTGAATTACTGCAAGTAGGTGGATAAAATACGGGCTCGGGGATAGGACCAGGTAGTAGTGATACAACGAGATCAAGAGTCGTGTCAAGCATGTGCATCATAATGACTGAGTTATACGGTTCACTAGTGTCTGACACATTGATGATTAACTGCGCGGTGGCACAGGCTGATTGGATAGTGGGATGACTGACATCCGGTTGTGTGCAGTATTTCGGTTAGGTTTCTGTATATGACACCTCCCATTTCTGTTGACATATCTGCCTGGAGCTTCCAGCCTTTGAGTCTATATGAATCGATCTGGTGGTCGTCGATTCCTTACTGGGCGTCCGAGTACTGTAGCCAATTTTACCACCGACACCTGGCTTGCGTATCCCACTCAATCCGAATTTGCGTCCGTTAGTTTCGGCAACGCGAACTACTCCAGTAACATCTGGACCTTAAGCTTGGGATTGCGGGGAGATAAACAAGGATTACGTGGTGATACCACGTTTCGTCATAGAACTTTATTAGGTAATTGACTCGACCAACTTCTCTGGTAACTGAACCCGGAGCCCATCTGTCTTTGGATTGACAGAAATCTCTTGTTCATACAGGTCACCGATCTTTAGATTCCGCACAGACCCACACTCCTGGTGTTATGACACTTCTATACTTTTCAGGTCGGCTAATTTGCTTTGCTTCGGAACAATGGTATTCCAGACAGACCTACTTTGTTTAACTAATAGTGTAGGGAGGCGGAAGGCAGCGCTTGCCCAAAGGACGATTAGAGCATTAAAACGAAGGCGGACGAATAGGGAGACCGATGCAATGGGGGCGATTCACTAGAGAAACCCAGGCCCAATAGAACGGGACGAAAACGGGACAGGAGCGGCATCCATGGGTTAGCCTGAGGCAAGCAAAGCAGGTGGAGAATTTGTTGAAGACGCAATAAATCGGACAAAACCGCCGGTATCGCATCTTCAAGAAACAACCCTGGGGAGAGTGATACACCCACGGTCAAGCAAAGCGCACGCTATCGAACGACTCCGGGCTTGTCAGAATCGGAGGCGTGGAAGCGAAGATACACGGGCGAAACGGACATAGAAGATGCGTTCCCGTACCCCCAGAAGGAGCATAGAAGTGCCACGAACGGAGGCCAGGAGGGATGGTGCAACGTGGGAAAGAAACCTGACTCATTAATGTGCGCCTGTGTGAGTGGTAGTGTGGTGTGTGTGTGTTCGCGCCAATAAAGATCGTGCTTCATTGCCGCGTTGTTCTGTCGCTACAATAGTACTTCTGACAGTGACCTTCCATTAAAGGCGAGATGTGGAGTGGTTCGATATGTCATGAGGAGGGTTTGTATACACTCGTCCGTAGGACCATCCCCCCGCGCTTTGATCAATGCCCGCTTGAACGTTGCAGTTTGCATGCTTTATCAAAACGGATACTCCAAAGATTGAACTTATATAACCAGTCATTACCAAGAATGCTCAGTCCTGGCTGACTAGTGTGGTAACACATAGACTCAAAGACTAGCTCATTGTAGGTTGCCAAACTAGGTAACGCATCGACCAACCCTAGAGTAGTTCCTGATGCCGTGAGGGCAATTTGTTGAGTGGGCAAAACTGGAAGTCGTCCGATGATCACCCAAATGGATTTTGAAATGAAGGTGATTACCGGTCCAGTGTCTATCTGAAGAGTTGCGGGATACCCATTAACACTCATTGTCAGGTAGCGCTTGCGCGATATCACGTTGATTTGATAGGTAGCATTAATGCTGCGGATAGCCTTCTTCTTTGGTTACTTTGAAGATGATTGATTGGAATTGTCAGTTTTGATCGGGTTGTGTGTCTTGCAGAAACCATCTTTGTTCCCCCTAACATTGAGATTGGCTACACCGATCGCGTTGAAAGTGTATTGTGCTGCGTAGTGCCATGCGCCACCGTTCCAACATGCCGTAGGCGATTTTCTAGATTCCTGCTGGTGTGATCTAACCGGTCTAACATCAATCAAGTTGATCTGCCGCTGTTCTACCATACTGGAATCAGGCTTCCGGTTAAGCAGACGTTTATATTTCTCGGTCATCCTTTGCAATCTGATGTCTGGGTCTTGCAACAGTTCGGTGAAACCTCGTGTGCAAATGTCCGCTTCTGATGGAGACTAGACCACCGATGAACATCAGACACTTAAACTATGTCTCTGTCATGAATGCCAGTTTAAAGCGTTCGCACTCTCGCTTGATTATACCTGCGTAGACAATGTAGTCATCCGTGAAGTAGATGACCAGTTGTAAACAGGGATAGCGTGGGCTGAAGAGTGAAGAACGTTTGCCAAAAACTGTGTCATCGAATAAGAAAACATGTGCGTCTTTGGACAAAATGTAATTTACAAAACGATCATGTTCTGTGGCCTCCAACTTACGAAACAGTGTTCGTGATCGCCAGGTATCCTCCTCGTCACTGAACTCAAGCCGAAATCTGACCTCATAGCGCTTGAATCAGGACTCAAATGTAACACCAGATGAAACGTCATATTGGAAAAACTGAATTATAGACACATTTGACTCCACATTGGTTGGTTCATCATGCAGTGCTTTGTCCTTGGAAAGGATCGAGAGGTTACGGCTCAGAGTATTGAGTAGACGGAGCTGAGCGGCATCCAACTGCATCTGCTGTTGTTGAAGAATTGCACGGAGATCGTTTGCTGATATTTCCATTTCGGTTGCAAATTCCGTCGTCAGTGGATATGACCTGAACTACTCCAAGTAGGTGGATGAAATACTAGATCATGGATATGACCAGGTAGTATTGATGCAACGAGATCATGAGTCAAGAGTCAAGCAGGTGTATCATAATGACTGAGTTATACGGTTCACTGATGTTGACACACTGGTGATTGGCTGGGCGGTGGCATAGTCTGAGTAGATCGGGGGATAGCTGACATCCGGTCATGGGCAGCATTTTAGTTAGGCTTCCGTATATGACTATCGCAGTCTATCACAGCCCCCTTAGTCGTTGTTTGGATTGTATGCCCCATCTTGGACCACACATGAGCCGTCCACATTTTCTACTTATGGGTGATTTTAACTGTGCACGTACTCAACGGTCTGATGTGCTTTTGATACCTGGACATGATGAGCTGAAAGCAATGTTCGTGGAGTTGGTACTTAAAACTGGTGCATTGGAAAACATATGCCAGTCAACACGCATAACACCACGCTCAACCCGTCCTATCTCGACCTTTTGTTAAGGAGCTGCGAACAGCGAGTGCGGGTCGTTCGGATCCTGAAGCCCCTGGCTACAAGCGACCACTCACTGCTCATAGCTGGTCTCCAGTCTAACGCTCTCCCTGACTGGTCGCATAGTAAACATGCTCTACTCTGTCACAGAGTTTCACGTCTTCCTCTTCACCTTACGCAGTCATCATACACTCAATCGAATCGGATTAACTCCCCCTGTTCAGTAGGCAGCTTTTTACGGAATTATTTCCTACGGAAAATGATTTGTGCTACCCAAGCTTTTTCAGCGCGATTCGTGTCTCTATCCAGACACGCCACTCTGTTGTTTTTTAACCGTTTTTCATTGTTGTGACACCGTGACCGATCAAGGATTCTCCGCGCTATCTGGTGATCTTAGAATCGCATGCATAGGATCATTTTTAACGAAGTTACGACTCAAGTTGTGATTTCCATTGCATTCGCCTGTCGTCGGTACTTTTCGCTGTTATCCACCCACTACAAGGCAATGCCAACGGTTTTGTCCTACACGAACCATTATGAATCGATAAGCTAGCCAAAATCCGTGTATTTGAGTCCCCCTCGTGACATATTCACCTACGGTAACCGACTACGAGGGTGCGACCGGAACAAAGAACGCGAGCGTCACTTGCCCGCTAACTTATGTGACCAGACAAGGGTAGCGTTCGTTTGCAAAAACGGCCCTCAATGGAACTGATTCCCTAAGCTCGACTGTGGCGAGCAAAGTTGTACACGCGCAGTTACACGGGACATTGTTTTTGACCTTTGCGGTCTTACGTTACACCCCCGCTGTGCTGCTTCAACTCAACTACAATATAAGAGACAAATTACCGTGACTGATGCGCCCTGGTTTTGCCAAACACACAGAGTAATCCCAATAGTCAAATGTATAATATCGCTCGTGAAAAAATGTGAAAAACTGACTGCAACTGTCCAGCCGATGGCGTGCTTCAGGGCTTTGTCAATAGAATCTAACAACACCGACCTTGCTGCACAACAAATCGCTCAGAGCTCTGTCCCTAAGCCGGAGGCTAAAGGCAGGCTTGCTAACCGCAAAATGGCATCTACGCCACCTACTCTGACAATTACTAACCCTTTAAGTAATCAAACCACATCCGGCATGACTGCGATTAACAAATCCCTAGATGCCATATCTCACGAGTTGGTCACAACCCCGACAGTCCAGAGCCGGGTAACATGCACATCGATCGCCTAGAGAAAATGCCTAAAGAGACACCCGTACGTCCATTTTCTGGAGCAAGCACGAGCGATGCGACGCTGTTTTCACAACGTTCGTTAGTATTCGCCAGACAATCCAAGTATTCAGCCAAAAGACTCAAACCGACATGCACTAAACAGAACCACAGTACGTTAACGGTGGTGTGCACTTACGTTCCTGAGTCCAGATCTGGCACAAAAAAGCGCAAGTTGTTAGATGATCGCAATCAGTGGAATTTCATCTGCGATGCGATTGGTATTTGGGTTGAGCCAACTCGGATTCGACGAATAGCGCGTCACTTAAATTCACTACGGCGCTAAGGCGAACCCACTTTCTTCGAATAACCTTGATCTCAACTGAGTGAACAAATACAGTCCTACTCTCAGCAGTTCAGCTTTGCAGCTCATCGAACGGGGCACGTATACTAGCAGATATTCTTGGAAAGGACGGTCAAAGTAACAAGGAAACCATGGCGGCCCTTCTACGAACGAAAGCAAGAGAACCGTATTTGTTCATGGTGTTCCTGAACTACTGGGCTCTCCTGATCAGGAAGCGCAAAAAGTTGACCGCGAGCAGTGTAGCTACATCCGCGAAGCACTCTCTTTGGACGAGATTATCGCTAGATCGCTAACGAGAATTCCATCAGCTCCAAACTACATAGGCTGCAGTCCAAAATATCGAAAGTCATGCTATACTTTGAAGCAATGACAGAAGTCCTATTGGATAGCTGGTTGAAGCATCGCTCCAGGTTAGCTACCGGGATTAGGCTAAAGATAGCAGGTGCATGGACACTATTTGTCTGCACCTCAGTAGAACATGCAAACTCAATAATATATTTGCCTCCAGTATCTTGCAGAGTTGTAGACAGTCTGGCATTCGCGACACCTGACGGGACAGGAAGAAACACGAGAGAACATTTCGAACTGAAATACTCCGTGCAGCCTGCCTGAAATTCAAGAACTAATGGCACACGCAAAAAACGATTAGTGGCCGACCGACGAAGGTCGACTTAAATCTAGGCACGAGTTTGTTGCCCACCCACACACTTCTAACATCAAAAACACCGTCATGTTTGCCTACTAACGCTCAAGATCTTCTTAGTAAGTTGGCCAAAGTTAGAGAACGCCAGGCATCACACCCCAGGGATCTTAGTATGATTACGAAGACCTGGTTAAGCCTTGAGATAGCAGATTCTGAAGTCGATTTACCTGGTATGTCGTTGCTTCGGAATGATGGAGCTGCAAGAGGTGGTAGCGTAATTCTCTATTACAAGGCTAACCTCCGATGTGAACTTATTAACCATCCAGAAATCCGTGCTCCAGCTTCGTTTTGGTGCCGGATATGGTTGCGAAACAAAGACACATGTCTTATAGCTGTGATTTACCGTTCACCAAACTCTACGTGTCAAATGGACTCCAAACTGAACTACGTTCCTCAGGTTCCTTTGAGCAAGTCACTTCTCATTGCAGAGGATTTTAATGTGCACTAACTGGAAATAGCGGCGACCAGTAGCATGCAGTTTAAAGCCTGTTTACAAGAGGTAATTGCCAGCTACACTCTGTACAACTACGCGACCTCTGCCATCAAATTTCGAACTGCTAACAGGCCGTCGATAATTGATCTTATGCTCACTAACGAAGAAAGGAAGTGTGTTGCATAGTAACTGCCAGCTATGGATTAAGTTCACTGCCATCTGTTTTGACTACACCGTTAGTTGCAGTATCCTCGGGTCACTGCCTCGGTAGTTTGGTGACGCAGGGAACAGTATAATCGACTGAAGTACGACGTCGTCCACACATAGCTTCACGGCCTTAATACCATTGTTTCAGGTCATGAGCGTGGGTTTCCTCGTTGGTGGTTGTCAGTAGCTCGGTCATGTCATGAACGAAAATAATTCTTTTGCTACTCTCCGTGTGGCGGTTATTTAAATTATTTTTACCCTGCTGGCGTTCACTCAATGGAACATCCGGAAATATGCGGATGCTACTGTTTCCAATCCGCAGGCGGTATGCGGACAAAAGCACCGCCTCAACCTCATCTGTTGATTCCAATGTTACTCGCATTAGCTGAGACTATCCGTAATGAATCGAGGCTGATGTCTTGTGATGCGCATTAAATTAGTTGAAGTCTCTATCTGTAAGCTACTATGTCTCCGGCAACGCTTGTCACAGCGGTTGATTGCTTCACTACGTCCGAGGATCGAGTCGCAGTCCTGCTCTCTATAAATAAATAAATAAATGGTATACTCCTCGACGATGCGAGGCACAGTCCTGCTATGTGGTCTTATCAATTAGTACAACGCGATCGCGCAAGATAGTTAATTGTTCACCTTTGATACAATGGATCCCAAATGGATTTTTGTAATGATTGAGAGAGTGTGTTTGTGTGTGTGAGAAAAAGATTAGAGAGAGGGAGAGGAAGAATGATAAGCTGGGAAAAATAACAAATGCAGATTTAGCCAAATTTTAAGCAAAGTAATACGGCCATCCATGGAATCATTCCCAGGGGAACTGCTTCCATACAGAGTATTCGCTCGATCGGTTGAATGAGCACTTCTGTCCTCCAACTGGCTGTACACCCGTGTAGCAAATTCGCAAGCAAGCTGTCACCCGTTTCACAAATGTTTTTTAGGCATAGTTGGCAAATGAAATGAATACCAGACTTGCCGCGGAACACAGCACTATGAGCTGGTAAAATCTAACATTGTGATATGCAGTCAAGATACCCCGTAAACTGGAGTTACTGATAATCAAGGCTCCGAATGTGTGATGACGTAGATGTTCGCTTTCTGTGTGCTGATGCCCAATCTGCGCATGTGTTTCTATCCGCGGGTCCGGATCGTCAAAGATCAATCTGCTAGATGCTGTTCGACGCTGAAACATACATGCTAGTGTTATCTGTTTTACAGAGCACAGTGAAGGGACGAAAATCGGTTGAAGTATGCCGTTTATGTTGTCGTCAGCATATATATATATATATATATATATATATACCGAACAAAATCTGGTCCTCTCGGCTCAATGTGTGGGACTCGGTTCGGCTACAAATTCCTGCTCTTACAGAGGTCCTTGCCTCCTTCATCTCAGTAGAGTCGTCGTTACCATCCATGCGAAACCAGCTCCGTGTGTCTAAACATTCACTTACCAGCCTTAAAGTGTTCTGGATTTGGTCCGAATTACGCTATCCGTTTTATATCACATGTTTGTATGGTCACAGCTACAGTTAAGTGGGTGCACACACACTGGCTATTGTGGATGGGATCGAGGATGCGGTACCTTATGCATTCATCTATCAGCGTGTATTACAAAACATTACTACTGAAACCCAAAAATTTTCGATCCAAGGAAGAAAAAGCATCAGGTTATGAGCTGGACACTTCCGCCTCGGCAAATCTGACGAAGAACCCGATAAATTGAATAAGATCATTGCACTTCTGGGCGCAGTTCGACTCATGTGGAATGCTATCAGGAATTTCAATGTAACGAGAACTTCAGCATACCGAAATTTTTAGAGTCTTTCCCTTTTTCACCGGTAAATAGGTATTCAGACATTTCAAAAGAAATAAATGAGAATATCCGTAGCTCGGAGTGTGGATGCGGATTTTGAACTGTTCTCCGAGCTGAGTGATTATTGTGTAGACGTTTCGTTGCCTGACTAGGCAACACCATCAATGCGACTTCAGGGGTTTATTTCGCAGTGCCTCGTAAGCGACTTCAATGTGCAAGTGCTTACGAGGCACTGCGAATTAGGCACCTGAAGCCGCACTGATGGTGTTGCCTAGTCAGGCAACGAAAGGTCTGCCCAATAATCACTCAGCTCGGAGAACAGCTCAAAAGCGGCATTTCAAAAGAAGATCAAAATTTTTTTCAAAATTTCTTCCAAAATCTAAAGATAAGAGCACTGTGTACTGGTATTAGATGGCAAGTGTAATACTGAAAAATTATGGAATAATCTTGCCATTACTGAATAACATTGTGCCCTGAGGTCCAAATTCTCCCCGGACACTGTGAAATAGAGGCACAATTTGCATAGATGATATTTGAGACTTGGGAAGCACAACACGTCTGCAAACCGGCGCGCGTTACACCGCATTCTTTTCCATCGTGCTTGGACCTACTATTAATGATTTGCGAGAAAAGTGTGTATGATATTCAGCTCCTGGAACCTGTGGCAGCTAGCGACCACTTCATGATCTTAGCCAGTCTATAGCTGCTATGCCTTACTCGCGTCTGCTGGAACCATCCTACAATTACTGGAAGACGGAATCCGATGGTCTTTATAAAACTATTAGTGAAGTGGACTGGTCGTTACCACAGGATTCATTTGTTAAGGCCTGTTGGTCTGCTACAAAAGAGGGTTGGTCGCACGTTTCGTACCCGAAAATATAGAAAAGCTAGATCAGGGAAACCACGTTGGTTCGACAAATAGTATGGCCAATTAGCTCGACGGCGACGCCTATTGATGAACAAATTCCTTGTGTCTGGCTCTATCGATGATTATGAGGCCTACAAGAGGCAGCGGATTCTATGCAACTGTGCAAAAGCACGAAGGAAGAACGTGCAACGTTGGCGAAGACAGTCCTCATGAAGATGTTTGCTTACATGAAGCGATGCCTGCGGCTTGCAGATGACCTAGCAGTTTTAGTGGACTCGGATGGACAGACTATGACTTCCAGCGCTGAAAATGCGTCCGCATTGGCGACGCATTTCGCCTTCGTGTTTATGAGTGGGCATGCACGTATGCCGAACTTGAGGTATGAAGCTCCTAGGGAACTCGAGTGTCTGGATTACAATGTGGAAGATGTCCGTGTTCTACTCGCCAGTCTTGACGGCCCAAAACCTATCGGACCTGACGCCCTCCATCTGTTAATTCTAAAATCCCTGTCGGTCATAAGCTCGCCTGCTGTGACTGATCTGTTCAACAGGTCGTTGTCTGAAGATGCGTTGGCGAGCGACTGGAAAAGCTCCGTAATGAAACCTTGAAGTCCATCACGAAGGACGGTGACAAGACTAAAGTGGGCAATTATCGAACGATTTGTCTGACGTTTATTTTGACGAAAGCGCTCCAGAACATTGTGATACAGAGTATTCTCCAGCTATTAGATTTGAAAGACCTCCCAACACTCCCACAGCACGCCTCCATGAAGGGCTGCTTCGGTATCTTCAACCTGATGTTGACGCGGCATTGATGGTTGCAGGCGTTGAACCGGGAGAAATCAGTAGATGGTATCTACACCAATTTCAGTAAAGTTTTCGATAAAGTGAAGCATGAGGTCCGCCTCCACAAGCTGAGGACGTGTGGTGTTGGTGGCGCTCTACCCCAGTGGATCAGTGACTTCCTAATGGAAATAAAATAGCGGGTACAAGTTGCTGACCACCCAACGGAATGATACCCGTCTACTAGTGGCGTACCTTAAGGTACAGGATTGGGGTCCATTTTGTTTCTGATCCACATCAGCGAAATACCTCAGCTTATTCGGTCGCCCTGTGCATTGTTTGCAGAAGACCTGAAGATTTGGTGGGTTACTGATTCACCCGACGACTGTGACGTCCTTTAGCAGGACATCGACCGCCTGTCCCGGTGATCTGCAGAAGTTGATCTTCTGGTCAACCCAGTCGAGTCGCCATCTATGAGTCTGGGGAAGGATGGTCGGCCAAATGCTGCATCCCACAGGTTCTGTAACTAATCTAGGTGTACACTCACATTCTGACGTGAACTCTGTCGACAACGCAAATAGACTGTACGAACTGACTACGCCTGCTTAGGGCACTTCGACGCAGCTTCTGCACTTGGTCAGAAGAGATTGCCACCCGCCTTTTCTCTTCCATGATAAGACCGGTGCTTGAGTACGGCTCACCCGCCTACTGCCCGATCACAATCGGTGAGGGGCACAGACTGGAACGGGTCCAGCATGTAGCTCCCCGGCTCACCCCAGTTTACGGACTATGTCGTACGAGGGTCGACGTAGCGCACTAGGACTGTATACCATATTCGAAAAGATTTGAAATCTCGGTAGCTCGGGAGGCTTGTTCAGTTGTTGCGGAGTTCTCCGAGCTGCGCAACTTGAGTACAAACGTTTCGCCACCATTCGAGGTGGCATCTTCAGCGCGCAAATGATAGCAGTTAAGTAGAAGTAACTGGTAGAAAGCAAGCCCAATAATGAATACTGTCAGCAACCACTCCGTTCCTTATATAGGCATACGGGGCTATTAAGTTTGTCTCGTTCTCATTAGTGAATCATTGTGTTCTGCGATTGTGCTCGAGTCATTGTCATTGGCTACGAAAATGTGGTTGTGATGTGGTTGGGCTTATTGCACTCGGATTGGTGCAAAGGGTGTGGGTGAGCAGTCTGGGCTTACACTGACCATTCTGTTCATTGTCTGTGTGCTGGCTTAGGTCCTTTCGAACAACTGTTGTTAACCTTCTTGAGCTCTCTCTGTCTCAGCGGTTGGTATATTGAATCGATATTGATATGCATGTTGATTGAGTTCGTGGTTGAGAACCAGGCTTCGAGAAACTCCCTCCAATTTTGTGTCTCTCCTTCGGTCAAGATCTCTACTTTGTTCCAGTCGAAGCTGTGTCCCTCTTCATCCACGTGCGCTGAAACCAATGAGGTTGCGTAATGTTTCTGGCACGCTCTTCGAGGTCCATGTATCCTTTCTGACAGCTTCCTTCCTGTTTGTCCCACATAGTACTTTTCACAGTTTATTCTTTATACGACATTCCATCGTTCTAGTGTCTCTCACTTTCCTTTTGGTTTTGACAATGTTTACCCCAGGGTGGCGGTTGGCTTGTGGGATACCACGATATGATGTTGTGTTGAACAATCTGGCAGTCATTTCCGATACGTGCTTTATGTACGGCAGGACTATACGTTTCGTCATAGCTGACGTAGGTTCGGTTTTTGAGGGCTTGCGGTTTAAGCATCTTTGGAGGAAACTACGTGGTTATTCCTTACGTTCAAATGACCCGAATATGTGCTTTTCTTCTGCTCATTTCGCTTCTGTCGTACTGCAGTGAGTTGCTATTCTATGGAACAGTGTCTGTACACAGCTTATTATGTGACATCTTGGGTGGTTGCTGTTGAAGTTCAACATTTGATCGGTGTGTGTGCGTGTGTGTGCATTTTCTCTAAACAGATGTTTGCAATTCGCTGTCCATTGTTCTGGCTACTAACACATCCAAGAAAGGAAGTTTGTTTTCTTCCTCTGATTCCATAGTAAACTGGATGCCGTCCATAGCATTGTTGAGCAGTTGTTATGCAACTGATACTTGACTATGTTTGAGTATCACAAGCGTATCATCGACGTACCGAATCCAAAGTTTCGGATTGATCACTGGTAGTAGATGCTCTTCTAATTTTTGCATGACAATCTCTACGATGAGTCCGGATCCGGATGATCCCACCGGCGTACCTTTCACTTGTTTATAGATTTTTTCGTTGAACACAAAGTAAGTTGAGAGACCTAAGTGGAGAACTTCGCACACACTTCTGGTCGTCATGTTCCCTATCTTCTCTCCGCTGTTGTTCAGACGTTCTGCGATAACCTCTTTGGCCAGCTGTAAGTTGACGGAAGTGAATAGGCCGGTTACATCTAAAGATACCATGGTTTCATCTTGTTCTATTCGTAGGTCTTTGAGCGTCGTCAAGAATTGTTGGACATCGTTTATGGAGTGTTGCGATTTACTTATTAGGTGCTTGAGTCGTCTCCATAGTTCTTTTGCCACGTAGTAGGTGGACGTGCCTGTAAGTGACACAATTGGTTGTACGGGTGCTCTATCCTTGTGTACTTTAAATAGTCCATAGAATTGTGCAACGTTCGAATCCCGAGCCCTCATTTTATCTCTTCCCTCGTTCGATATTTCGTTCGACTGGTAAAGCTTCGCCAACGCTCTGTTTATTCTGTTGGTTAGTTGCGACGTTGGGTCATTCTCAATGATTTGGTAGGTTGTAGTCTCGTTCAGGTGCTGTTTCGCTTTCTCGGTGTAATCTACTTTGTCCATAATTACTGTTACCCGTCCATTGTCAGCAGGTAGGATAACAATTGATTCGTCTGATTTCAGAGCTTTTATCGCTTCTTTCGCTTCTCGGGATAAAGGGTTGCATCGCTCTAAATGCGTCATGACTGGGACGACTGTATATCTAATTTGTTGCTGTGTTTCGTCGGCTAGTCTGTTGAACTGCAAGACGCTTTCAAATCATGCCAAAAAATCAGTAGTTGTCGCGTCTTTGTAGTTATAATTTAGGCCTTTGATGAAAAATTGTTGTTCCGTACCAGTGAGTGGTCGTTTTGACAGGTTCCTAATCCAATCAATGTTGATGCATTAGTCTTTGTTGGTTGTCAGTTTGGTCAACTTCTGGTGAAGCGCAGTCTGCTTTTTAGCTTTTGTGTTTTTTCTGCGCGCTATTGCGAGTTGCACTTGTTCAGTCAGTTGTTGCCCAATTATTTGTAAACAATTGGTTCGATTTTTGTTTAGATAATGTCATATTTTCTGATACGGTTGTGGGCGTCTGTATACCAAGTCATATCGTTGGCTTAGAATCTATCTGATAATGAGGCACCAGCTATTGCACCTGGGCCACTTTCCCATGCTGTGGCCGCTGCTGCACGTTCGTGCAACAAGGAGCACACGCGGACACCGGTACAAACTAGTGGCACCGGAGTACAAGCGCATCGATCACCCTCTATGCTTCGAGCGTCGAGTGGTGAAATATTGGAAGAAGTTGCCTGAGACAATAGTCGAGGCTAAATCGGTGTCGGAACTTAAGGTATTCCTCGGCGCCCACTTTGCAGATTACAGGTATAGGGAGCAAATCCGTTGCAACGAGGTTAAACCTTAATGCGGTGGGACGGTTTGCGTACGTCTCTGACCCATTGTGCTATATTGCGTGGGTCCCCAGGGCCCCTTGAGAGCTACTCCTACCAGGTCGGTCAATGATCTTCTGGTCCTCCAGGTTGGGGTTTGAAATGGGATGGCGTCCATTTCTGTAAAGCTAAATCAGTACTATCTTCAAGCTACCTTGCTGACAGGCTTCTGACCCAAAAGCTTTGGTTGAGGACCCTAATCCTCCTTCTGTCTAGGCCTGGGTGTCTTACCAGTATATCAGCCTACACAGAACCAGGACTATTTCCGCAAACTTTAGTTATATCCTGCATTGGCCGTCGCGCAGATTACCAAAGGTCGCCTTATATGCTACACACAGCAAGGCAGATAAGCGAAAAGAAGCTACTGCTGATGCCACCCTTCTTTCTTTTCCATCTGTCTCTTTTCTCTCTTCCAACCCCCCTTTACTAACCTTGCTTCTGTAATTCACAGCTTAATTCACAGCAGACATAATGTCACTGGAGTTGAAGCATCTGCAGCTATCTTCCCGCACCATCCAATGGATGCCTATGGGCAACAGTTCCTTATACGGTCACGCTGTCCCGTTGCCCTGGCGACGTTCAGCATTCGCCCTCTAAGACAAATACGTCAACAGGCTGCACTCGCACTCACGCTAGACACACTGGGTATTGACGTGTGGTGCGTATCCGAAACTAGGATCAATGACCCTTATGGAGTTGTTTAATTAGCTGCACCCGGTTTATCCTCTCTCTATTGGTTGCACTCATCCGGAGGCACTGATGCGGTACCCTCTGGTGAAGCTGGGGTAGGGATCGCATTCAGCTCCAAGGCTGTCGTCGTTGGTTGATTTGATTCCGGTGAACAGCCGTTTAGGTGCAGTTCGTTTGACGACATCGACCAAGCTTGATTCACGAGCTAGTACAAGACGCTGTTTGTTTGTGATTTCCGCTTACGATCCCACCGACTACAGTTCTGATGCTGCCAAGGACACATTCTACCACAAACTGAACGCGCTACTACGCAGTACTATCAGTTCAAATATCATAATGTTTGCAGGAGATATGAATGCACAAGTAGGTCGCCTGGACTCTTCAGAAGCGCAGCTAGGTGGTAAAGATGGGCTTAAATGCAACCGTACGGACAACGTGGAGCGTCTTTTGTAACTGTGTACGCAGCACCAGCTGTTTCTTAGTAGCGCTGCTTTCATACACAGTAGGCGACGAAGTGCCACTTGGCGTCCTCCTGTAGCTGGTCAGCGATACACCCAAAGTGACCACATTGCCAGAAGTTACAGGTGGAGTAGTTCCGTCCTGGATTGCCGCTCCTCCTGGAGTACTTACATCAACTCTGATCATGCCTTGGTACGCTGTCGTTTCTCCATGAACTTTACCGGGAGGCGCACTAACTGTCTCCCCCGATCGGCAACTGAGAAATTAGCTTAGCCCTCCGTCATGAAAACCTAAGAAGCTGCACTGCGTACCGAACTTTCGCTCTCTTGTCCTAATGACACTGAGTTTCAGTGGAATAGGATCTCGGTCGCCAAGCACGACACAGGGCCCTATGATTGTGGCACTATCAATCGTCACCACACCAGTCACTAGATATCCGAGAGGTCAGTGAACCTGTTGGAATCAAGAATAAACCTCCCGGCTGGGTCTGAGCACAGTGTGACCAGACGGGCTATTAGGCGCGGACTAAAGTGGAGCCTGCACGCTGACAAGGAAGCCCGGCGGACTACTAGGGATCAAGAAATGTAGGAGGCAGGAGCAGTAGGGAACTATCGCAAACTCATCCAGCTGATCCGCGCCACTGGCCCCAGGTAACCAGGCGTCAGTGAGACAGAGACAGCGCGGGTACTCTGATTCATAATAAGGAGTGCCGTATGGGTTCTTGGGCGGAACGTTTTCAAGATCAGTTCAGTTGCCCCTGCTTCCGGACCTCTTCCTACTCAGGTGATGTAGGGTGGACCATAGACAGTTAGTTTAGAGGCCCCATCAGAGGTTGAGGTCCGAAACGCGATCACAGCCCTCAATCGTTTTCGTGCTGCTGGCCCGGATTATCTGCCACCTGCACTATTTAAGGATGGAGGTGAAATCTTCTGCAAAGCACTGACCTCAATGTTCGTGCATGTATGGAAGGAGGAAAGCGTCCCGGCTAACTGGAGCGAATCGATCATAGTGGCAATATCCAAGAACAGCAGCCGCACCGACTGGACTAACCACAGGGGTCATAGCCTAACGCCCGTAGTGACAAAATTACTGGCTTCAATTCCCGTTCCTCGCCTCATTACGGAATGGGAATCCCTGATTTGGGAAGTGCAGGGTGGTTTCCACCCAGGACGAGGCTATATATACCATTATTCACTTTGTGGCAAGTGCTAGAGCAGCGCCACGCATACCGCAGGCCGACAATATCTCTGTTCCTCCATTTCAAGTATGCTTTCGATACAGTCTATCGATGCCTTCTGTTCGAAATACTTGCTCGATGAGGTGTTCCCATGAAATATGTGAACATTTTGCATGCCCCGTACTCGAACACTACAGGCCGTGTCAGGGTCTACGGTGATTCGTCGGAGGCCTTTCCGACAACAAGTGGAGTTCATCAGGGTCGTTCAATTTCCTCATTTTTGTGCAATTTCGTCGTAGACTGCATCATGGAGGGTTCCCTTGCGGATTCTCTGGATGTAGTTGTTGAGGTGCTGTCTGGTGACAGGTTAGTTGGTATTGATTATGCGGGCGATATCATCTAACTTTTTAACGATTTTGGGGCGGCGCAATCAACCCTGAATAATCTGTGTTAGATGGTTCCATCATTCGGCAAGCGATTTGCAACTGCTAAGTGCAAAGTGTTTCTGCAGCACCACCAGTCACTTGATGATCCCTTGACTCTAGATAGCGAGGAACTTGAGGTAGTTGATCGATTCACTTACCTTGGCAGCTGCATCAGCAACCATGGGCGTATAGCTACCGAGGTCAATTCCAATATTGCAAAGCCGGAACTGTCTTTTTGAATTTGCGACATCATTGGTGACAGAAAGTGGTTTCGCTCCGGCTAAAAGGCCGTGTTTACAAGGTCCAAATGAGGCCTGTCCTACTCTATGATAGTGAAACTTGGCCCATTCGGTCTGAAGATCTGAAGTGCCTTCAAGTCTTTGATCATCGCTACCTGCGGAGCATTGCTAGTGTCGGATGGCACCAACGTGTCCCCAACGGTGATGTGCGTAGGCGAGTGCTAGGCAGTGATACTCAAGATAGTTCTTAGAACACCAGTTAGCACTGAGTAAGTTGCGTTGGACCGGGCACGTGCTACGTATGCCCGGTTACCGCTTACCTAGGAGGGTCTTATTTTGTCTGCTAGATGTAGGATGGCGCAAGGCTCGAGGTGGGAAAATGTTGACTTAACAACGGGAAATGAAATCATTGACTGCGAAACTCGGTGCCACTGGTGCGTCTCGCCTTCCGGGCTGAAGTCCACGCCTTGTGCTTGGCTCGAGATTTTACAAAACATGGCTCGCAGCCGATACCAGTGGCTCTTCTGCTGGCATCTCGTAGTCGGGCTGCCTGTTTAAGGTGTGTGTTGGTGCTGAGTTATCTGCGGGGTAACGGCTGGCTATGGCGCATGGCAGCGAAAACCGCAAGGAAGCTGTCTCGCCAATGCCGCCTTATCTTTGCACGATAGCCAGCTGTCTGTAATAATATGTTGTTGACAAGGTGTAGGAGCGTTGATCCTGTAGGTTAGCTTAGTGGACTATGGTTTTCCGGCAAGTCCTCCTTGAGGATCTGAACGCAAGTTGGAAAATTATCCCCTCATGAACTGCAACTGGGCGGCCAACATGGTGTAGGCTCCCGTAATTATAACGGTGAGCGGTTAGTTCATTTGTGTGAAGATGTTCGTTTGTTTCTTTCGAGCACTAACTGCCGACACACCACCCGCCAAAGGCTGACTTGGCGCCCACCAGCATCGAACCAGCTATGGGCGCAAATCGATCACATTGCGATAAGTTACCGATGGAGAGGCTGCGTACAAAACGGTCGCCAGATTTAGAGCACATGTGTGGACACCGACCATGCACTTGTATGTGCTGACCTGCGGATGCGTTTTTGGAGGACGCCCACGACCACGTTGTGACCGCAATGACATCAGCCAACTGACTAAGCCAGCTGTTCTGAATGCCTATCAAAATACACTGTCATGGGGTTGAGTAAGCGCTCATGGGATGCAGCTGAAGCTCACTGGTCTCATATTCACCAATCTTTACTAGCAGCAGGCGAATCCTCTTATTCTAAGTCTAATCGCCACCATGAACAATGGGTCTCTTCGCAGTCACTGGAACTTATCGATGCTCGCCGACATATTCCGGCTGGAAGCGAACACAAAGAAACTCGCAAAGAGCTCCGGGCAAAACTCTGTGTTAACCAGAAGAGAGACTGCGAATCTTGGTGGTCTCATCGTGCATCAGAAACTGAAATGGTCCCTGCCCTTGGTAACCATCGTTAGTTAGTCCGGCTAATACGGGAAACAGGCAGCAGGAGACCTGACCATTGGTGGGGATCAGCTAGAAGTCATTCAAAAATTCAACTACTTGGGAAGTCGGATCAGCGCCCGTGGGATTGGAGATGAGATCACGAACCGTATAGCAAAAGCTTGAGGCGCTTTTGCTAATCTTCGACACCTATGGCAACGGCAGGACATCACTCTCGCCCTGAAGGGTAGTGTGCACAATGCAGCCGTAGGTACAATTTTACTGTACGGTTGTGAAACCTGGCCCCTTAGATCAGCAGACATAAAGAGGCTAGTTACGTTAGACCACCGGTGCCTTCACAGTTTGGCTCACATCTGGGATTTTCTGCTACCACGCGCTGGATCCTGCTTTTTCTCTGGAATTACTGTATTTTACGTGTGTTGCTGTGTTAGTTGTGCACCAAACTTTTTAGTTTCGTGTGTTCATCAATCCGTGAAAGTTTCGTGGAATTCCGCTTGATATCTTCGGAGATCTCAGTGATTTACGGCTGTGCCCGTCATTTTGGAATTTGTGATCGACATCTTACTTGTCCTCGTGCTTGAAAAAAATACAACAACTATGCCGAATATCATGCAACGACGTATCTGCTCTTCAGCTAATTGCGGCAAAGCCCTTAAAATGGGTATAACGTGCCGAAACTGCAGTGGCTCGTTCCACCCGAGCTGTATAGGAAAGTCCGCCAAGGAGCAAGGCAAATAAACAAGGCAGCTGACGCATTTTGGTTTTGTCCAACTTGCCAGCTAACTCCAGTGGTCGGTTGTTTATGTGCACTCATGGAAAGATGCGATACTTTGAATGCGACAATCGCTTATTTGTTGAACGCCAGGCTTGCACCACCGGCCGCGAATATGGCCATGATTGTACCACAGTCGGTCAAAGAAAGCTCCACCTCGAGGCCGATAAAAAGGGCTAGACGCTCAAGCCGCGCTGCAGCCTCAGTTGCTCCAAATCCCCTGCCTCACTCAACTCCCAAAAGCGGACGAACATCCAGAGTACTGATGTCCACACCTTTGAGTCACACGCCCCACCTCCATTCAACGGCAACCGCGGAAGCTCCGGGGCAAACCTCTTCCGCCGTAGAGAAAAGTCGGGCGTCGTACGCCTCAGTCGCCTCCATGCATACACCGGCTAAATTACCTCCGACTCCGGTGGCCTCACCAAGCAACAGTAAGTTGACCAGACTCCAACAACCAAACAATCCGTTTAACACCGTGTCTGTAAGTCATGGCAAATCTGCATCCAACGCAAGGAGCCAAGGCGCGTTAACCGTTGTGTGTACAAATGTTCCGGAATCACAGGCGAGTACAATAAAGGGGAAGCTGTTGGATGATCGTAATCAGTGGAAGTCTATATGTACTGCGATTGGCATTTCGGTTGAACCTGCAATGCTGAGACGAGTCACACGTCATCCAAATTCAGCGCACTACGGTGAACCCCGACTTCTCCGGATGACACTAAACTCCACCAAGGACACAGAGGCAGTCCTACTATCGTCCAACAGGCTTCGTCATTCATCACTCGAGGCGCGCATACTTCCTGATATCCCCTGGAACGAACGTCCGAAAAAGATGAGCAACCGTGAGGAAGTTCGTAAAGCCGAGGCGAAACGGACGATAATTGTGTACGGGGTTCCTGAGCTCCAAAACTCAACCTCTGATGCAGCGAATGCACATGACCGGGAGCAATGGAGTTACATCCGCCACGAAATCTCCCTCAATAATATCATCGCTAAGCGGTTGACCAGGATTCCATTTTCACCCAACTACAAAGGGAACGGTCCCAGACTTATGAAGGTGGTGCTTCAATCTGAGTTTATGTTACCGCTCGCCTTGGAAAACTGGTCCAAATTCCGCATGAAGCTGCCAGCGGAAATTCGATTAAAGGCATCAGGTACGCTGCCACGGATTACCAACGACTCACGGGGAGCGATCAAATTGTTGAACCATCCACTCATGCAACTTTGTGAAGGCATAGATTTATCGACAACCACAATATCCCACGAAACACGGCTGAACACGGGGGACCAGCAGGGCCCGGAAGGCCGCGATCAGTCGTCTAACCGAAAGCAAACTCAAAGGCAAACGTCACCACAAAAAAACGGTTAATGGCCGACCCGTTAACGGTCGGCACAAACTCCATTCCTACCACAACCTGTGCTAGCTCACTCTTGGTTACAAAAGCACTATCCTGCATGTATACTAATGCACAAGGCCTCATAAGTAAGTTGGTAGAACTCCGTCACCGTTTGGCTTCGGAGCCTCGAGACATCATAATGATCGCCGAAACCTGGCTGAGCGGCGAAATCACAGACGCTGAGATTGTCATACCGGGTATGTCACTTCTCCGGAACGACAGAACGGACAAGGGCGGTGGCGTGCTCATTTATTTCCGAACGAACCTTCGTTGTGAGCTCATAGACGATCCCCAGACTTGTGTCACCGACGTCCTTTGGTGCAAACTGTGGTTGGAACGCAACGACGTATGCCTTCTCTCTGTGGTTTACCGACCACCGAACTCCACTCCGGAAAGGGACAACAGACTTATCTCCGCTTTTCGCTCCGTGCTTAATCAGAAGTACAGCCACATCCTCGTTGCAGGAGATTTCAACACCCATGACTTGGAAAATCCAGCATCCGAGACAGAAGTGTTCAAGGCATATTTGCAAGAGCTACTCTCTAGCACCTTCTTGTATAACCACGTCACCGTTCCAACCAGGTTCAGAACAGGAAACAACCCATCGATATTAGATCTAGTGCTCACTAACGAAGAGCTCATGGTCGATGTACTAAAGGTGTGCAGTCCTTTGGGCCGTAGCGATCACGTGACTTTGCAGTTCGATTACATCTGCTACGCCGAATATCCAGCTGCGGAGCTCGAAACGAGGCAATCTGTTA
>OX104063.1:257649944-257864263 GCA_944474145.2 Dicrocoelium dendriticum
ACACACAGACTGTGAGCTTGTCCTCCTTCTGACGACTCATTGGGTATATATGGCGAAGCGGAATGTTTGAACGCGTTTACCGACTCGTACAGTTTGGTGTGTGTTGCCACTAGTTCCATAGGGTTTGTACTGGGTTACATCCGATGCAGCACGCCCTTATGGCTAGTGGCTGGAGCATACCGCACAGTTGCATTGAAGCGTGAGTGAGTAGGAATGAGCGGCAGATTCCAGTTACTTTCATATCGGTGTCCCTTGAAAGCAAGATGTCTCCGTTATGATCGCTATTTTGAAAATTTGCTTGGTTTATAAAATGTCTGAACTACTCAGGTCTCCTTCAGGAAGCAGTGGAAGATACTTACAACTTGCCAGATCTGGAGTCTGTTTGCTCACAGTCTTTTCTCAGGACACGAAACAGCAACGACACTGTTGGCAACGACCACATAGATATTATGTTTGACATGTCTGTTAGCGAGGGAGACATGCTGGATTCTGCTCTAAGCTAGCCTGAGTCTACTACAAGAAACATAGGAGAAAATTAAAAAAAGGTTGCAAAACCCGAAGCAGATGTATAATGTCCGTCGGGTGCTCTATACTCATTGCCTTGCATTTATATCACTGCGGTTGCATTGCAGTTGGATTGGTCTACGACTATAAAGATTAAAATACGGCCGCTCATCATAAAACGTCAGCGTCTACGAAGCGTTCACTAAATGTTCTGCGTCACTGAGACCCGTATACTGATAGCATTGTTATTTTCAGGGTTTCCAGTGAGTCATCTGCTGTTTTTTTCTGAAAGAGTTATGCTAGATGATTTTTAGTGATTTTAAACTTGCGTTACCAATTTTCTACTGCCAGGCGTTCCATGCGTCACTCTGTCAAAACTCCTTAGACTCAGCAACTAGTCGGCTGACATGACTGAGTCTTGCCCTCGCATGTTGTGTGTCGCTCTGCTTGCTCCGGAGATGCGCTAATCGTTCCTACATTTTGCCTTTAACATCAAAGGTCTCGGTGTCTGTTCGCACCCGGATTTCGCTTTGAATGAGACGCTGAAATTGCAAGAGTATGTGCAATATGGAAGAGCATCTTGTACCCACGGACGCCGCGGAATTTTCTGCTACCACGCGCTGGGTCCTGCTTTTTCTCTGGAATTACTGTATTTTACGTGTGTTGCTGTGTTGGTTGTGCACCAAACTTTTTAGTTTCGTGTGTTCATCAATCAGTGAAAGTTTTGTGGAATTCCGCTTGATATCTTCGGAGATCTCAGTGATTTACTGCTGTGCCCGTCATTTTGGAATTTGTGATCGACATCTTGCTTGTCCTCGTGCTTGAAAAAATACAACAACTATGCCGAATATCATGCAACGACGTATCTGCTCTTCAGCTAATTGCGGCAAAGCCCTTAAAATGGGTATAACGTGCGGAAACTGCAGTGGCTCGTTCCACCCGAGCTGTATAGGAAAGTCCGCCCAAGAAGCAAGGCAAATAAACAAGGCTACTGACGCATTTTGGTTTTGTCCAACTTGCCAGTTAACTCCAGTGATCGGTTGTTTATGTGCACTCATGGAAAGGTGCGATACTTTGAATGCGACAATCGCTTATTTGTTGAACGCCAGGCTTGCACCACCGGCCGCGAATATGGCCATGATTGTACCACAGTCGGTCAAAGAAAGCTCCACCTCGAGGCCGAAAAAAGGGCTAAACGCTCAAGTCGCGCTGCAGCCTCAGTTTCTCCAAATCCCTTGCCTCACTCAACTCCCAAAAGCGGACGAACATCCAGAGTACTGATGTCCACATCTTTGAGTCACACGCCCCACCTCCATTCAACAGCAACCGCGGAAGCTCCGGGGCAAACCTCTTCCGCCGTAGAGAAAAGTCGGGCGTCGTACGCCTCAGTCGCCTCCATGCATACACCGGCTAAATTACCTCCGACTCCGGTGGCCTCACCAAGTAACAGTAAGTTGACCAGACTCCAACAACCAAACAATCCTTTTAACACCGTGTCTGAAAGTCATGGCAAATCTGCATCCAACGCAAGGAGACAAGGCGCGTTAACCGTTGTGTGTACAAATGCTCCTGAATCACAGGCGAGTACAATAAAGGGGAAGCTGTTGGATGATCGTAATCAGTGGAAGTCTATATGTACTGCGATTGGCATTTCGGTTGAACCTGCAATGCTGAGACGAGTCACACGTCATCCAAATTCAGCGCACTACAGTGAACCCCGACTTCTCCGGGTGACACTAAACTCCATCAAGGACACAGAGGCAGTTCTACTATCGTCCAACAGGCTTTGTCATTCATCACTCGAGGCGCGTATACTTCCTGATATCCCCTGGAACGAACGTCCGAAAAAGATGAGCAACCGTGAAGAAGTTCGTAAAGCCGAGGCGAAACGGACGATAATCGTGTACGGGGTTCCTGAGCTCCAAAATTCAACCTCTGATGCAGCGGATGCACATGACCGGGAGCAATGGAGTTACATCCGCCACGAAATCTCCCTCAATAATATCATCGCTAAGCGGTTGACCAGGATTCCATTTTCACCCAACTACAAAGGGAACGGTCCCAGACTTATGAAGGTGGTGCTTCAATCTGAGTTTATGTTACCGCTCGCCTTGGAAAACTGGTCCAAATTCCGCATGAAGCTGCCAGCTGAAATTCGGTTAAAGGCATCAGGTACGCTGCCACGGATTACCGACTCACGGGGAGCGATCAAATTGTTGAACCATCCACTCATGCAACTTTGTAAAGGCATGGATTTATCAACAACCGCAATATCCCACGAAACACGGCTGAACACGGGGGACCAGCAGGGCCCGGAAGGCCGCGATCAGTCGTCTAACCGAAAGCAAACTCAAAGGCAAACGTCACCACAAAAAAAGGTTAATGGCCGACCCGTTAACGGTCGGCACAAACTCTATTCCTACCACAACCTGTGCTAGCTCACCCTTGGTTACAAAAGCACTATCCTGCATGTATACTAATGCACAAGGCCTCATAAGTAAGTTGGTAGAACTCCGTCACCGTTTGGCTTCGGAGCCTCGAGACATCATAATGATCACCGAAACCTGGCTGAGCGGCGAAATCACAGACGCTGAGATTGCCATACCGGGTATGTCACTTCTCCGGAACGACAGAATGGGCAAGGGCGGTGGCGTGCTCATTTATTTCCGAACGAACCTTCGTTGTGAGCTCCTAGACGATCCCCAGACTTGTGTCACCGACGTCCTATGGTGCAAACTGTGGTTGGAACGCAACGACGTATGCCTTCTCTCTGTGGTTTACCGACCACCGAAATCCCCTCCGGAAAGGGACAACAGACTTATCTCCGCTTTTCGCTCCGTGCTTCATCAGAAGTACAGCCACATCCTCGTTGCAGGAGATTTCAACACCCATGACTTGGAAAATCCAGCATCCGAGACAGAAGTGTTCAAAGCATATTTGCAAGAGCTACTCTCTAGCACCTTCTTGTATAACCACGTCACCGTTCCAACCAGGTTCAGAACAGGAAACAACCCATCGATATTAGATCTAGTGCTCACTAACGAAGAGCTCATGGTCGATGGACTAAAGGTGTGCAGTCCTTTGGGCCGTAGCGATCACGTGACTTTGCAGTTCGATTACATCTGCTACGCCAAATATCCCGCTGCGGAGCTCGAAACGAGGCAAACTGTTATCCATTACCACGTTCTGTCTGCCTTACTTGAGAATACCAGTTGGACGTTTCTAGTTAACTGCACCCCAGAACTAGCCTGGGAGACATTTGCGAACACCATCACGTCACTAGTCATGGAAGCCTCAACACCAAAAGTTTCCCAACATCCCCGCACAGCGAAATCATTCTTGCGAAGCCGGACGCGAAAATGCATGACTCTAAGGGATCGGGCATGGCGCATGTATAAAAGCAACCCCAGCGCAGAAAACTGGACGGAATACGTTTCGCATCGCAACTACTGTGTGCTTTTGGTTCGCGAAGACAAGAGAACGCATCAGCAGGAGCTAGCCAAACGATTCTGTTCGAACAAAAAGCTTCTTTACAAACATGTGAATGGACTTCGCAAGGTGCAACGGGGAATCCCACCACTTAATACGACCAATGGGTATACACATACTGCGAAGGAGGCGGCCAACGCATTACGGGCCCAGCACTCCCCAATCTTCCAAGGTGTACAAGCCTCGACGTATATTCCGCCACTAGTTACCCCACCGTCCGTTTTATCCAACGTCACGTTCACTGCAGAAATGGTGCTGCAAAAGCTGCTATCCTTGCGTCCACACAGCTCTCCCGGGGCCGATAACATTCACCCGAAAACATTACAGGTAGCTGCCATCCACTTGGCCGAACCACTAGCTGCATTTTTTCAGCACTGTTTTGATGAGAACATCGTACCTTCAAGGTGGAAACAAGGTGTAATAACGCCCATATACAAAGCAGGAGGTCGATCGGATCCTGTCAATTACCGCCCCGTAACGCTTCTGCCTGTGATCGCCAAAGTCATGGAAGCGGTGATAGCAGATGCGTTAATGGGATACTTGGAAAACTACGGCATAATTGCGCCAGAACAGCATGGGTTTCGTCAACATCGTTCATGTACGACGAATCTGCTGATAGCTCGTGACAACTGGACCGAGACTGTCGATGAGGGAACAGGAGTCGATGTTGCATTCTTGGACTTTTCGAAAGCCTTCGATCGGCTGGATCATCGAATCCTGCTCATTAAACTCCAACAGTACGGTATCGGAGACCCGTTGTTAGGATGGATCGGTAACTTTCTCTCTGAACGGCAGTTAGTAGTTAGAGTTCGATCATCCTTTTCCGATCCGATTCGAGTGGGATGCGGCGTACCGCAGGGTTCGGTACTTGGGCCTCGTTTGTTCCTGCTTTTCATTAACGATCTAGTAAGAGTTATTACGTCGAAATTCTTACTCTTCGCGGACGACCTCAAGGTTTGGCGGGCGATAAAACGATCGGACGACCATGAAGTCCTACAGCGTGACTTGAATGAGGCCTGGAATTGGTCGGTGAGAAACGCCCTGCCGTTTAATGTGGACAAATGTCGCGTTGTTCATATCCGCCATGGACAAGTCCACGTCTACAAGCTTGGGGCACACGATCTGAAGACCACCACTGAGGAACGCGACTTGGGTGTGCTGGTACAGGAAGACCTCGGGTGTTCCAAACAGTCAGATTCCGCTTCTAAAAGGGGCAACCAGCACGTTGGACTCCTGCGAAGAGCATTCGGAATTTTGGATCCATCCATCTTCTCTTTGATGCTGAATGCCTACGTGCGTCCTCACGTCGAATACGCAATCCAGGCCTGGCAACCCTGGCTAAAACGTGACCTTGCAGCGCTTGAGACCCCACAGCGTCGAGCAACGAAAATCGTCAAGGGCTTGCGCCACACTCCTTACCAGGAACGACTGGAGATACTCGGAGTGTTCAGCGGACGGTACCGGCGACTTCGTGGAGACCTCATACTAGTGTACCAGATATTGAGCGATCCCAGTCACGTATGCCGCCACCTCTTGAAGCTCAGCCCGAACACTAACCTTCGCGGTAACAGTTTAAAGCTGAGCCAACAGTACAGTCGTCTAGACTGTCGGAGAACCTATTTCTCCCTCCGGGTCTGCGGGCCCTGGAACGCCCTTCCAAACTCAGTAGTTTGTGCCCCCACATTAGATACGTTTAAAAAACGATTGGACGTCGCACTGAGCGCCCTGCGCTTTGTTTTATGAACGAAAACGCTTGTATATATTTAGGCTGACCAGCCTCTTTGGATTTATACCCCAAATTCACGGTCGTAAATCTGTGCGAACCGGTGAGTACTCCATTTTTATTTGCTACCATCACCAACGATAACAATTTCTTAGCCAGTTTTGCGTCGTACCACTTTATCCCCCTAAAACTGTTATGCTTCTACCTTTTATCTCACTGACGCTCCTTACTTCAACCACTTATGTGGTTTGCCAATCTGTTAGTATTTCTATTGCCAACCTGCGGGACTCGTTAAGTGTATGCTTTTTTACCCGTCATATACCATTGTTCCATTGGTGGGAACACCGCGTGAGCAACGATCGTGTTCGACGCCTTGTTTACGGCACAGGAAAAGGAACTAAACCGCTCAGCACCATTATTTCACGCACTCGGCTCCGATGGCTCGGCCATGTGTTACGCATGCCAGCTCACCGACTTCCGCGACGTGCGTTGTTTGCGCGCCGGAGGTGTGGATGGAAGCAGAGGAGGGGTGGCCAGGCGATGACTTGGTCGAGAGGAATGTAGGCCCTCACTTCGGAGCTGGCCTCGATTGGAGCGTCTCGTCTTCTTGGTTGGGGTCCGAGACGATGAACACGTTTGGCTGGATACGCTTGCTGATATGGCTAGGAGCCGACCTCAGTGGTGTTCGTGCTGTGAGTTTCTTTGTCCCACCCCATCCCTCTTAGCCTCCCCCTCCAACCACGATCTCATTATTTAGCTTTATATAATTTCGCATAGTATTTTTTTGATGCACAGTAGCCGGCTGGTAGCTTACAGGAACGATGCCTATCCGTTACCGGTAGCTCAGCCGGCTTGCACCTGTTGCATATTTTCCCCTTTATTTCCTTTATGTATTGCGACACAGTAGCTAACCTGCATAATGATGATGATGGCAAGTACCCATTCTCTCCCCCTTATTATTCTTACCGTAGATTGTTAAGGTCTTATGGCAGCGAAACATCAGTTCAAATGGCTGATGTACTGTTGTTGTTCTTGTAGTTGTTCTTGCTGTTGACTATGATTATGATGAATGATGATGATGACGACGATGACGATGATGATGAGGAGGAGGAGGAGGATGAGAATGATGTTGATGATGATGATGATGATTATAGGGAGCTTATCGCACCGGATAAGATGTAACTCAGCTGTAATACACTTCCACCGCGCAGCATCAGCGACGTGATTCCGTGCAGGTTCCCCAGCTAATTACGTCGGAGCAATATAGATTTATACCTGGTCGCTCTCTAATTTCATTTTTCGGAATTCAGTATAACGACTAATGTCCGATGTCCTCAAATTTTGGTTGTACTTCTAATTTACAGCATTAGTTTCTGCGAACAGCTTGTATGCATATCGGTTCAACCATTCGGAAGACCAAGTTTTAAACTAACAGTTAATTATCACTCGTGTTGGTCTAATAGACAGGCTAACAGGATGACCCTGGGTCAACGTTCACAATTATATATCGAAACGAAAACCTCAAAGTATTGAGATTTACCGAAGCTGTGACGCTTAACCATCGTGGTGTTATTCCTTTTGTACAAAAAGAATTAGCAGTCGCCCTAGTGTTTCCTTGGGACTCATATCATTATGGTGAAGCTTGTTGATCTATTGTTCTTGCGTCTACGTAAATCCCCTTTGTGACCAGTTTGAACCGTTCGATATTTTCTGTCACCTGAGTCATATGTATGTTGTTAGTTTGCGGGTGAGCAGATACTACCAAATGGTTCCATCTCACAGTACCAGTCTTCTCATTGTGTTATTCAGATTGAAACAGGAAACTCAGTGCTTTAAACTGTTGCGTCTTCCTAAAATACTGGTCTGTCTATAACCCACAGCCTAATGGTGACTTCTAAGACCCATAGTTCGAATGCGGACCATATTGCAGTATCCGCAAACCAAGCGTTACTTATGGTGGTTCGCTTGGTGGGAAAGCATCGGCGCGGCGCACTGCTGATGCCAAGACTCACTGAGAATCGCATGACGGAGATGTGACCCTGAATTGTCACTCGCGTGCCAAAAGCGTGGACTGAATGCGTTGCGGTATTGATCGCTATTGATCTGGATTCGCGCCATGTGAGACACTTGGCTACGCCACTTGCGAAGGTACACACTAGCTGCATTAATTGTCGTTTCAAAAGTGGACGAATTCACCAACACATCGGTGGGAGAAAAGAAACAACTTTCCTTCAAGTAAAAAAGCACAATTTTGCAACCGGAGATTCGTCTTATCGTTAAATGAGAAAGGGATTCGATTCAACTACAAATTTCACATAGGTGCTATCAACCGTACTATTGATGGAGTTGGTCAGAATGAACGCCATTGGTAAGGTTTGAAGGACGGCTCTTGTCCACCGAAACGAGCAGGGTGACCAATAAATGGTCCAGATTGGATTAAGAAGTTGACCAAGCGTCGACCGCTCTTAATCAAAAGGACAAATGCTTGCAAATCGTTTCTTGTAAAGATTCACTTCAGCTAGCTAGCCAGTTAGCCACAAACCATTTGTAAACGTGCTAGACAGCTTGTCAGTAACATACATCAACCGGATCCGAGCCTTCTCAAAAACAACAAATTCTTCTGTTACTCTATTAAGCAATGAAACGATGGATTTGTCAAGTCAGTTGCGTTACCGCCAACCTTATGTTCCTTCAACTAAAATTCATAGTGGTAATGTGTTCGATGATACCTGTTCTCAGGAGACCACTTCAAGCACTATACTTACCAATCGTTCCATGGGCGCTCTGTGCTATCCACCTCGCTAGTGAATAATTGTGCAAGTAGACGATGTCATCCTGTCTTCTGAGGAGGCTATAATTTATTCATCGAGGAGAGTATTAATCAAAGATTGGTCTATGACACCCGCTTGACCCGCGTGTTATGTGTTCAAACGCGTTCACCCTGCTTCAACTGCATAATTCGACAATGTCACCCATACTCTGACGATGTGGCAAGTGTCTAAAAGAAAATCCCATGGAAAAAGAATTCCCGGTTCCGTCGCTACATCCAAGAACAATATACCGCATTCTGATGAGCAAAGGTATTTTTTGTAAAGGAAATATCCTGGCGAAACCAATTCACGAAATTCCAGAAGAAACGTCTTAGTCAACATCGTCTATACTCCTCACGCAGAACGCTAACATTCGGTTCAAGGGTAGCGAAATTCGTTCACTCGGGACGCTTGGAACGAACAGTGATGATCTACACATAGATTATCCTCAGTATAATGCACTCTGTAACCTCTAGCGAATATTGCTTGTATTTCATTCAGATGGAAATGGAATCTTGAGATCCTACTTCAAACATATAACACTGTCGGTAAACCTTACGGATCATTTCACTTGATGTAATTGGACCCAAACCGATCCGTTTGAGATCGAAATGTTAAATTGTGTGAGTAATACAGGTGGGTTTCGTTCTATCAGCAGCATAAGACGGACAACCTTTTACCCCAAAAGAAAATGTTGATGCCATACTCCACAAACTATCAACAATCCCGCAGTATGATTATTCGTAATTTTGGAAACCGTGCCTTTTTGACTCTCAAATTTTGTGAAAAGCATTCTTCTAAAAGCAATGGCTATATTCTGCACTTCTAATGAGAAAAACGTGTGACAATATCGTTAAATGCAGTTTCCTGCAAGAAAGTCGTTGAATGCGCGCCATCAAGTCAAATCAAGTCAAGAAGAGCTTTATGCACTCAGATCGTTGCATTTTAAGTATTTTATACTATCTATCACTGGTATAAACATTATCAGTAAAGATGAGAATTTTACAAGTTTAAAAACAAAATGGGTAGAGAGTGCACAGATATCACTTAAGTAAACAGTCCCGAATCTTTGAGCAACGGCAGCACATTGTTTGAACGAAGTATATGATTCTTCTTCCAGTTGACGACACCAACATTTGTTAAAACGTTTATTGATAGTTCATTTCAACTGGATAAAAGCAGCAAACCGCGAGTTTTACGCGGTGTCTCGGATACTTTTTCAAAGAATCGCTTGAGTTGAGCGACCTCAGTGAGCTTAAAATTGTCAAGCTAAAGAATTCAGCAAAAGATTCAAATAAAATTGATACGTTTGCAGTAGATAGCGCAAAAATGATGTTTTGGGGGAAGCGATAATGGCCAATGTAAAGGCCACGCCTTATTCGTTCGTCACTCCAATTTTGCCATGAATTATACCTGCCTTATAGTAGGTTTAGATCAATTTGCACGAAAGGCTTGACGCCAAAAATTCGATTATCATACGAAGCCATTTGCTGTGTGCTACAGTATACCAGACTGGTTTACCAAAGTATTTTTGAGATAGCTGCAGACATAGTTTGATCGATGCCACTGTCCCACTGCCAATTGCTTATCATGCCATACGGACAAGTAGCTTTTTCCTATGGAGAATAAACGTCTAGTCATTTGTAGAAAAAATAGTAAATGCTTAACAAATGCGGTAAGTGAGAAGCGCAAAATCTAAGTGTTAAAATGTTACCCATATGCTTGAGCTCACCGCAAGTTTCACATGTGCACGCAGTTGAGTCACGTTGCCCGTGTCCCAGTAACTCAGATTAAATCATGTGATCAGATTGAATTCCGAATTCAACTAACGTGTAAGCGAAGATGAGAGAACTCGGAAGTAAGTTACACAGCTGGGATCAAGGAAGGGAGAAAGCGTTCCGGCGGCATTCCAACCGGTTCTACTGTGTGGTCAAATTCAAATGATGGCCTCTCAGTGAGATATTATGGCATGAGTGGTTAGGATCTTTGAGGGTCTTGTATACCAATATAATATCACCCCGCAGACGATGAACGATGAACAATGATTTATAACGGGTAAAAAAGCAGGTGCTTGACATGTCCCGTACGGTGGTTAGAGTAAGAAAACATAGATCAAGGGATAATGGAATCGTCAGTTCGGGCGATTACAGATTTAACTGCACTGCCGTATAAAGGGAGGTTGAAATTAGAATGTGCGCACATAAAGCAATAAGGGGAGTGGTTATTGATCACGTAATAGGTGAGAAAAAAGTAAGAAATAGGAAGGACAACGCTTACCCTTGTGCAACTGTCTTGGGTCGGCAGGATGCAGAAATCCAGTTTCTACAGTAGTAGCGTTTAGTAAATTTTGCGCAAGGGGTTTGGAGTGACTCATTCTCGAGTAGAGTTATGGCATTGTTCACTGTACTTTGCGCGTTAGTGCCAGCATCTGGTGGTCATGGGTTACATTACGTAGTGTAAATGTGACAGAGTATCGTCAAGGCGCTTTTTGCAAAGGGATAGGGTGGGAGCATTAATTACATGTTCCGGGAGGGCGTTCCAAGGCTATGACACTCGAAGGGAAAAATAGTTTAGCCAACAATCAAGGCGGCTGTACTGCGTGACCAACTTAAACTGATGACCCTTTAGCGGGGTGTTTCGACTGAGTATAAGAAGGGAATGACATGGGTGATTGGGGTTTCTCAGGATCAGGTACATCATTATGAGATCGCCCCTTAGACGTCGATAACGTCCACTGTATATTTTGAGAGTCTTCAGCCTGAGTGGGTAGGGGAGGCTGGTCAAACCTCTGACGCTCTTCGTGGCCCTACGTTGTGCAGTATTGAGCGCGGTGGGATGCTGCTTGAGCCAGGGTTGCCATACTTGAATAGCGTATTCCGCGTGCGGCCTCACGTACGCACTAAGCATTTTTGGAAAGACTGAAGGGTCAAACTTCCCGAAAGCTCTGCGAAGAAAGCCGAGGTACTGGTATTGTTTCTTAGATGGCTTTTCAGTCTGTCTCAAACAACCGAGGTCATCTTGAACTATCACGCTGAGATCGCACTTGTGAGAAGCCCGCTGTAGAATTTGTGGTCCTAGGCGATATAGGCTAATGGAGGTTCCCAGGAAATTTAGTTCAAAGTAAACAAAGAAAAAAACTTTTTATTCTCGACTACGCAAGGCATGCCTTTAAGTGTATTACCGTAATAATAGTACAATAATTGTTCAAGTAATATGCAATGGTACAATAATATTTTCATATATGTGGATACATGAATATCGGTAGGTAGGTTGCTTGTGTTTGTAAATGTGTTGCTGTTCATTTGACTGCGTTCAACCGCGTTGCCAGTGTGTATAGGAATGTTTAACATCTGTGGATTTGATAAGATTGTCCGAGTAAGCAAGGGCGATGCCTTCAGTTGGCGTCAAGTCACACTTGCCACGTCGTAGCGTTACTAAACAGACGTTTGTGGAGCAAGCGATTAACTTTTTGCGTTGCGCTCCGTTGTAGATTCTCAAGACCAGCGAGGACGTATTTCTGCCAAAGATGCCAAACCTGAATGATACCTTTCACATGTGACCTCACTTAGGCATGAATCATGAGCGATAAGATGGTAAGACCGAATATGTTAGAAGCCCTCCACAAGAGGCCCAAACGTTGACTAGGTTTCTTCGCTGCTGTTTCGGCCTGCCTTGAGCAACTTAAATCGTACTGTACGAGCATTTGGAGATCACTGTCATGGGAAACTCGTTACAGAAGGTGCGCTCATAGCCAGTACTCGTGGGTTCTCTGACGGTGTATTTTCAACCCTTTACATCTAGTGGCGTTAAAATGGAAAATCTTCTGACACGACCACTTGCAAGCTGGCTTGTTCGCAGAACAGCATCCCCGTGCCGCAAGTTATGTGGTTCGGGTTAATTTCTTGCCAGCAAATAGTTCGGCGGCAGAAGGTTTCATGACGTGATGGGGTTTCGTTTAGCAAGCTTCCTCGCTAAAATGTCTGTTCAACAGCCCTGCAAAATTGCGGATGTCACTCACCAGTAACTAAAGTCATTTCGTCTTGTCCACTCAGCGGACATCATCAACTTTTAAGAGATCATGTGATCGCTTCTTGCACTAGTGGCCAGATAAAACACAATCACAAATGCAGGGTCGAACAAACAAATTCAACCAACGGCTTTATGAACACCCATCCACATATACGCACATATGTACACTCACATATTCAGTTTATAACTAGTTACCTTGTAACGTTTTTGTACAATAACCCATCCTTCGTGTTTCTACTACCATGATCATGCTTATGCTAATGTGCCTCGCAAAATCGAGAACAAACAATTTATGTATTTATTTGTCAAGTGTGCATTGCAGCGTTATGTGGTCGTCTACGATTTTGATGACCGGCCAAATTTTCTGATCACCTATAATGAGTAGAAGTTTGTGATCACTCCCGCGAGGTAGACAATTAAGACTTGGAATAGCCGCGCAACGGTAATAACCTTAGCAGTCCAAGTGTCACATCAGTTGGCGGCGACTTTCCAGAATAGCCTTGACTCTGGGGGCTAGTCACTCTCCTCTGTACGTTCATACTATGCGTGACACTGAAGAATGGCCCGCTCGATATCGTGGTAAGAAATCAGTCATGGTGGTTCGATACCGTCACCCATGGTTCAGTGACTGAAGTCGCTCGCTCGTAAGAGCACAGTCACGGGTTCGAATTCAGCAAACTACGGTAGATGCACGCTACTGACGAGTTCCAATACCAGAAGCAAAAGATGGCTAAGCGAACAAGCTTGTTTTCGGTGGTTCGTAGAAGGCCAGTATACCACATAAAATAGGAATAAAACAAACACTGGGTATTTAAACGCGATGAATCGGTGAAGGGAATTGACTGGACGCAACATGCGAGCCCTCCGATGTCGCCTATTAGCGACAGAGGAGGTGAATATTATTCGGCTCCATAACCCCAACTTATGTGTTCAAAATTAGTTGATACAGGCTCTTCATCTAACATGGCCTCAAGCCGCCTCATTTAACGACGCCGCGCTTAACCCCTCCACTAATGTTGCCCTAATCAAGTGCCGTCACTTAACCTTATTGACCGATCAATTCGCTTCATTGATTCATTGCATTTAAATACCCTGTGTTAGTTATATTCCTATATTCTGTGATGTGTTGGCCTGATGCGAACCACCGAAAACAAGCTTGTTCGCCCGGCCATCTTTTGCTTCTGATGTCTTCTCCGGGATATCATTCTCAGTTGAAACAGTCCAAGAGATCCACTATGATAAAATGTCTGTCTAGCACTTTTCCAAATATGCAGCAGTTGTCTGACTAAGTCTGGTTACCGCGAACATACTCGAAATAACAAGTCTTCTTCTACGCTCTAATGGCCTGTGAACTCATCGCTAAGGCACTGTACCGCTAGCTGCAGATG
The DNA here is from genome assembly GCA_944474145.2 of Dicrocoelium dendriticum. Classification (NCBI taxonomy): domain Eukaryota; kingdom Metazoa; phylum Platyhelminthes; class Trematoda; order Plagiorchiida; family Dicrocoeliidae; genus Dicrocoelium; species Dicrocoelium dendriticum. Next base: position 257,663,888 of record OX104063.1, read on the forward strand.
TGGATAGCAGCAACATTTTCGCGGGTATATCCCACAAACTGATGCCGGGAGGCTGTGAGACATACATCTGTCACGGCCGACGGACCTTGGTGTGAGTGCGTGTTTTGACGTGTTGGTCTCACGCACGCGCCTGGCCCACAGAGACCGCTCGGATAGACCTTGCTGCAAACGATAACAGGGCAACAAGCATTCCGATGGTGCAACCTCGCCTATGTTCCTTAGATAATTGCGGCAAAGTCCTTAAGATTAGGATAACTTGTTCTAGCTGCAGTACATCGTACTGTCCACAATGTGTAGGCAAATAAGTTCAAGAAGTGAAGCAGGCAAAGTTACTGACACAATTTGGTTTTGTCCAACATGTCAAGTCATTCCAGTTGTCAACTGTTTTTCTTTGCTCATAAAAATTTGCGACAGGATGACAGAAACAATCGCGCATTTTGTAAATACCAAGATTGCTCCCTCGGAGGTAAGTATGACAACACTAATACCACAACCAGGCAACGTAAGCTCTGTGTCTAAGCCGAAGAAGTGAGCTAGGAGCTTCAACCGCCCAGCAGAGTCTGTGTGTCTAAGTCCTCTGGGTCACCTCACTCCCATAAGCGGACAAGCCTCAAATATGCTCGCTTCCACTCCTCCAACCATGGAGGCTTCATCTGGGGATCCAGCTATGACATCGACAGCTCAGAGCCGAATCCGGTGCAGAAAACAAGCAGGTAACTTACGCATCGATTGCCTCCATAAACACACCGGGAGCAACACACGTAGGTCCATCTTCCGTACCGAGCATACGTGGGGCGACGCAGCTTTCACCGTCAACTCCAGTGGTGCTTTCTAAACAGCCCAAATTGCCAGTAACAACTTTAAAGCCGACACTCGCTAGACAAAACCACGCTGTGTTAACTGTCGTGTGCACCAATGTTCCCGAGTACAAAGCTGGCACAATAAAAGGCAAGTTGCTAGACGATCGTAACCAATGGAGTTCCATCTGCGATACGATTGGTATTCGGGTTGAGCCTACTATGGTGAAACGTGTGGCGCGTCACCCGACCTTAGTGCCCTCTGGTGAACCTAGAAGAGTGTCAGAGGTTTGTCCAGCCTCCCCCACACACTCAAGCTGAAGACCCTCAAAATATACAGTGGACGTTATCGGCGGCTAAGGGGCGATCTCATAATGGTGTACCAAATCCTGAGAAACCCCAACCATCCATGCCATTCCCTTCTAATACTCAGTCAAAACACCTCGCCAAGAGGTCACCAGTTTAAGTTAGTCACGCAGTACAGCCGCCTGGAATGTCGGCGAAACTATTTTTCCCTTCGAGTGTCACAGCCTTGGAACGCCCTCCCCGAACATGTAATTAATGCACCCACTCTATCCCTTTTCAAAAAATGCCTTGACGAAACTCTGTCACATTTACACTACGTGCCAGAGCCCATGACCATCAGATGCTGGCACTAATGCACAACAGGCAGGGGATAGTGCCATAACCCTACTCGAGAGCGAGTCACTCCAAACGCCTTGCACGAAATTTGATAAATGCTACTACTATAGACATTGGATTTCTGTATCCTGTCGACCGACGATAATCGCACACAAGTAATTGTTGTCCTTGCTATCGTTTTTTTAATTTTTCTCGCCCATGATGTGAACAATAACCACTCTCCTGTTGCTTTGTGTGCGTACATTCTCGTTTCGAACCCGCTTTATACGAAAATGCAGTTACATCTGTAAGCGCCCGAATTGACAACCTTATCCCTTCGCTATCTTTTTTGTCCCGCTATCCACCCTACGGGACATGCCAAGCACCTGCTTTTTTACTCGTCATAAATCATTGTTCATTGTTTATTGTTCGTTGAATAACACTGAACTCAGTGCATGAGACAAAGGCTGTCCTGCTCTCAGCAGTTCGTCTTCGCAACTCAACGAGCGGAGTGTACATATTACCCTATCTGGATGGCCTGCCGAACAACCTCGTGGTGCCAACCGGGTGGTCCGAGATTATCTCGGTCCAGCGAATGGTTCGGTGGCAGTGTTCCAGGACGTGGTGGGTTTTCGCCTGGCGACCGTTCTCCCAATAAAAGTCACATGTGTCCGTTTAACAACACTGCGACATGGCGGATGTGACTCACCACTAAATAAAATCACCACCCCTTGCTTCACCTTGCTGGAGCATTGTATCCCAGCACTTTGTTGCTGAAATCGTGCGGAAGATTGGGCCCCTGTTTGGCTACTCACCAAACGAAAGGCGCATGAACTGGATAATCAGTCATCGGCTCCCAATGAGTGTAAATCCCTGACTTAGCTCCGTTGCCTTGGGGGTAGACTATTGAGCCAAAGGCTCGGAGTGGAGTCTCCTAAGATAACCCCCTACTTCGACTTGAGCAACCGGGTATTAACGTGCCCTCTGTGAAAACCATGGATTTTGCAGTTACTACTACGTCGCTTACTTCTGCTGCTACTTTCGCTACTACTCGTGCTTCTCTAGCACACGTTAGCTTTTCTCTTGTTGATAATTCCAAACCTATTGGATCTACTTCCATAGCCCATGTCGTTGATATGTAAATCATCCGGCTATCATCTATCCTTCGACCCCATACTTCATTCCGTCTGGTAGCGTTCAATGTTCCGACCCTCCTACAGATTGAATAACAAGCTGACCTGGCGTGCACTCTAGAGTCCCTCGCCATCCATGTTCGTTGCCTTTAAGAGGCTCGAATGCAGGATCCCAGCACCGTGGTTAAGGCGTTGTCCCCAGCTGCTCTTGGGACCACATATTACCTACGTCTGTCTAGTGATATGAAAAGAGCAGCAGTCGGTTAGCTGGTTTCGGTATCGCATTGAGTGACAAAGCGGAGGCCGCATTAATCGAATGGTTTCCAATCGACAGCCGGCTGTGTGCGGTTCGGCTTCAATGCTCATGTTGAATCAACAAACATCGTGAACAGAAGCGCAATTTGTTAGTCGTTTCCGCCTACGCTCCAACCGACTGCAGCTGGACATTGGCTAAGGATGACTTATATCGTGGACTTCATAACCTTAGGAACAAGGCCGAAAAGCCAGATGTCATCGTCCATGCCGGAGATCTCAATGCACGAGTAGGTTGCCTGCTTCCTTGTGAATGTAACCTTGGTGGCAGTCACGAGCTTGATGAGAGACGTTCTAACAACCGTGATAGACTTCTTACGTTATGCGAAGACCACCGTCTCTTTCGCTCAAGTATGAACTTTAAGCATACCAGAAGACGCGCAGCCCCCTGGGGTCCTCCTTCACCAACACAAGCGTGATCACAGATAGATCACATTGCAATCAGCTTTAGATGGCGAGACGGTGTCCGAGGTTGTAGATTGATTTGATCTACGCACCTAGATTCAGATCATGCCTTGGTCTGCGCGAACATTTGCATGCGCTTCGGCGGCTCCTCAAAACCGAAACTCCATACGCTCGACAACAACAAGTTAGATGACCTCTCTACTCGATCAACATATCAAGCTTCCTTATCGCGTGCATTCATTGGGGCTCCACCTTGAGACAACGAAAATCATTGGAGTTTCCTGCGTGAAGCGATGCTAACTTCCAGGCATTCAATCTGCTGGATTTCCGCACACATATTGGAATTGTTTAATCGTCGTAGAGCTATCCCGGCCGATTTAAATAGCAGTGAATTACATGGCATTCTCAGCCAACCACTTAAGCAAAGCCTGTGTACGGATCGCGAAACCAAGTGGTCCCAGTGGGCCTCAGAGAAGGAAATGGCAGCCCACTCTGGAAACTTCCGCAAGCTCTTCCAGGTCATTCGGACCACTGGTCACAAAAGACTTGGTGCCAGTGAGGTCATTTGCGAGGTTGATGGAAGGCTGATAAGCAACTTACACTGACGTATGGACCGCTGGGATGAACACTTCCGCTCTCAACTCAGCTGGCTTCCTCCGCCGACGAGTCTATTGAGTATACCTAGTTGCGCGCCTTGGAAGATCTCATTGGAACCATCCACTGAAGCTGAAGTCTGCTTTGAGCTCCGACACTTGGAGCGATTCAAGTCTGTTGGCCCGGACGGACTTTTTGCAGAGCCGTTCAACTTCTGCAGCGAAGCACTTGTCAACCAGTTAACAGCTTTACTCTCGGAGATTTGGTGTGAAGAAAGTTCAATCCGCTTGGAGCGAGTCAATTATCTTCCCGATCTTTAAGAAATGTGCCCGTACCCTATGCGCTAATCACCGGGGAATCAGTCTAATCGCCATCGCCTCCAAGCTGTTAACCTCCACTCCACTCCGCAGACTGACCTCGATTCGAGAATTGCGCTCCCGTGTAGAACAGGCTGATTTCCGCCGCGGTCGAGGGTGTATAGACCACTTGTTTGCGCTCCTTGAAACGCGTCACTTTTACCGCCAGCTAACTATCGTTGTTTTTCTGGACATCCACGCCGCTTTCGACTCCGTCGATCAGCCAGCTTTGTGGCGTTGCTTACAAAAGAACGCAGTACCCGAAAAGTATATCGCCATCCTTCGAGCATTATTTTGCAATGTCTCAGGTAAAGTGAGGGCTTATGCTAAGCTCTCTTCACCTTTTGTCGTCACTAGCGGTGTACCACAGGGTTGTCCCGTGTCCCCATTTCTCTCCTATTTTGGGACTGAGGATGTCTTTTTAAACGCTCTCGAGGGCTTTCAGGCAACCGCGTGACCGAGTTAGATTATGCTGATGATATTGCCTTGCTTGGTGATGACGCAGAGAGCACACAAGCCGTTCTAAACAGCTTGGTGATTAAAGCGGTAAAACATGGATTAACCTTTGCCCCTACGAAATACAAAGTCCTGGTCCTGGATTGCCATCCACCCGCTCCAGTGCTCACTCTTCAAGGTATGCAGCTTCAACAAGTGGACAACTTTGTTTACCTGGGAAGTTGTCTCTGCTGATGGCAGCATTGTCAAAGCCCGTTCTTCATTCGCCAACTTGAGGCATCTGTGGCGACTCCGTGACGTTTCACTATTGGTAAACGGCAGGGCCTACAATGCCTGTGTTCGTGCGTTGCTGCTGTATGGCCGATTCGCGTGAATGACTTGCGTCGGATTTCGATCTTTGACACTGGATGTCTGTGGAGAGTAGGTCGAGTGTGGTGGATGAACCACGTGCGCAACGATGATGTTAAACGTCGTGACTTGGGTAACACGGGATTTCCACTTGACAGAGTGCTACCGTCTCGTCAACTGGGATGGCTGGGCAATGTCTCACGCATGCCATGCGAATGGCTGCCCCGATGCCCTCTCTTAGCTAGCACAGGACCAGGCTGGAAGAAATCACATGGTGGTCAGCCTATCACGTTGCGACAGACGATTAAAGTGCTGACTTCCATTTCACAGGTCCTGTACGTCTTCCGAACTTGGGGATCAAATATGAAGAACACCGCTGGTTGGAAACTCTTTCGGAGATGGTGTAGAACCGGGCCCAATGGAAAATATGCACGAATATTTGTCTTGATGCTTATTATTTACATCGCAAACATAAAACATCCAAAAAATAGCGTGTGATTTAATAACAAAATGAAAAGATTCAAATAAGCCTTTTTGTAACGTTCATTCTTTTCTTTGTCGACTCTGCATTTGATACTTCCCGTTCATGGTTTTCGCTGGCTCCATATGTATCTTATAGACTGCTAATAATATATATATATATATATATATATATATATATATATATTGTGCCCCATGCTGAGGCTGATGTTGCATTCTTGATGCTTCTTCACCGCAGTTGGGCTAAACCAACTTACACTTAAACTAGGTCTTTTTAAGCTGGCTAAATTTCATTCCGCTTTATTTGGTTTGTTCTGCCTCCCTGAATAATGTTCTATTAACTGGCCACGTTGCTTACACTAATTGCGCTTATCTTCGGTAATTTTGTTGCGTTTGTAGCATTTTAAGTAACTGGTAGACATTTCTTACTTATCACGGATTTGTTGCTAACCAACTTACTTCATATGGTAATTTATCGAAGAGTTATGCCACCGTATCTGTATGCATTATTGGATTTATTTAATTTCAGCTTATCGTTTAAAGTGAATGGCTGTTGTTTGATATCCCTGGTATGGTTGCGCTTGATGTGTATGTTGACAAGGTGCCTACCTGTCTATTACCCACTACATCGATCATACTGGCTCCAAGAGACAGTTGTTCGTTGCTGGAGGGGACGGGGTGCACGGTTCTTGTGGCCGTGCTAGGCTCAAAGAGCGGTTCCGTGCACTCAGTGTGGAGGGGACTACGGTCCAGCCACCGCCTTGTGTGCGCTTGATTCCCCAAATACAGCGTGCTTGTGTTTGCCTGTGAAGGAGTGTGGGCCGGCTCCGTTGATGAAACGCGGTTCCCATCCGCATGCCTCCCGGTCTTATTCCTTCGGGTTTACACTGGATATGGGGTATGTGGTTGGAGCTGTGAGTGGTGCAGCGCAAGCCATCCATGGTCCCTCTGTAGGCGCAGGCGTCCTGTGGCTTGCCACAGTGACAGGCAAATCCGAAACCGGATGCCGCCAACCATATATATATATATATATATATATATATATATATATATATATATATATATGTGTATATATATATATATATATATAGATCTCCCTTGGAAAGATCGCCCAAATTAAGAAGGTGACCAACGCGGCACTCCAAATCGCGATTGCATAAAAATCATATTTGTTCATGTTATTCCGGACCTTCCGAATTCTCATGATCATGATGCGTAAAAATATCACAGAGAGCAGTGGTTCTACACCCGTGAAGCACTCTCTGTTGACAATGTTATTTCCAAATACTTGACAAGAGTTCCGCCATTACCCAACTACAAGGGATGCAATCCAAGATTAATGAAAGTAGTATTAAACTCCGAGGGAATGACGCAAGTTCTATTGGATAATTGGTCAGAGTTTCGGGTGAGGTTGCCAACAGAGTACCGGCTAAAGGCAACATGCGAACGGCCAAAAGTCGTAGGCAACTGGATAGAATCTGCAAACGCGGTAAATTCTTTATCCGCGCAGTCCTGTGGAGAGACCGACACAACAGCGCCCACGGCACAGGACAGAAGACAGGACAGGACAGAGCGCAGCACGAGCGAAACGACTGTTCAGGAACGCTCAACGATGCCATACAACTTGACCGAAATTCAGAAACCAAAAAACGATTAAAAGCCGGCAACCTAACGCTCGGCTTAAAAACAAGCATAAATTTGTCATCCACCAAGGCACTTCTTACAACGAAAATAGTATCCTGTATGTACACAAACGCCAAAGACCTTCTTCGTAAATTGGTAGAACTTAGAGAAATCCATGCTTCAAAACCGCGGGACCTCGTCATGATTACAGAGACATGGTTAAACCCTGAGATAACCGATACTGAGATCAATCTATCCGAAACGGTAGAACTGTAAGGGGTGGTGGTGTGATACTTTATTAGAATATAAACCTCCGATGCGGTTATTGATCACGCGAAAATCCGCACTCTTGATTCGCCTTGGTGCACGCCTACGGTTGCGGAACAAGGACACATGCCTACTAGCCGTGATTTATCGCCCACCATACTCAACGTCGGAAATGGACTCAGAATTGAATCACGTCTTTCAGTTTGCATTGAACAAGTCCTACACCCACCTTCCTATCGCTGGAGACTTCAATGTGCACTACATAAAAACGTCAGCAACTGATGGTACGCAGTTTAAAGCCTAATTGCAAGATCTAATGGCTATCCACCCACCGTACAACCACGGAACCTCTCCCACCAGATTTCAAACTGCTAACAAGCCGTCCATACTGGATATTGTGCTAAGTAACGAAGACCTCATGGTCGGCAGGATGGTTACAAACACATCACTGGGTCGCAGCGACCATTTTACTCTACTCTTTGACTATAGATGCCACGCGGAATATTCTGAAAAGCAGGACAATAAAGTGTATACTGTCACGCAATATAACGTGCTATCTATGCTTGTTAATAATACACCTTGGACTTTCTTAACCGAATGCACCCCAGATGTTGCTTGGGAAACCTTTACAAGGACGTTTAGCACATTGGTAGCGCACTCATCGGAACAGAAGTCCTTCCAATCCAAAAACAAGCGTAAGTCATTTCTGAGGAGCAGAACACGTAAATGTAGGTTCCGGAGGGATTTGGCGTGGGGAGCTCACAAGGACTGCCCTAATGGCGAAACCTGGACTGCATATGTGACACATCGTAACTTCTGTGTGAAACTGATCCGCGAAGACAAGGTCGCGCACAAGCAAGAGTTAATGAAGCGATTCTGCATGAACCGCAAACTTCTGTACAGGCACGTTAACGGCCTTCGAAAGGTGAAGCGGGGGATTCCAGCACTAGTCACGGCTGATGGGTGCACACGATCAGCAATGGAAGCAGCTGATCTCCTACGGCTTCATTGCTCCCAAATTTTCCAGCAGGTAACGAGCCCAAACATTTTCCTCGTTTCTATTACTCCACCGTCAGGTTTAGACAACGTCATCTTCACTGCGGAAGCTGTGTTTAAGAAGTTGTTATCCTTGCGCATCCACAATTCTCCCGGAGCCGACAATATCCGACCAAAAGCTCTGCAGGCGGTAGCAAGTGATCTAGCAGAATCACTGACTGTTTTCTATCAGCGATGTCTAGAAGAGAAAGATATTCCACCAGTATGGAAGCGAGGGGTCATCACTCCTATCTATAAAGGATGTAGCCGTACTGATCCTGCCAACTACCGTCCAATAACACTACTTCTGGTACTATCCAAAGTGATGGAATCAATCATCGCAGATGCGCTGATGGAATACCTGGAAAGCCACAACTTAATAGTCTCAGAGCAACATGGCTTTCATCAAAAGCATTCGTGTAATACTAAACTATTAATTGCACGTAATAGCTGAACTGAAGCTGTTGATGACTGAGTGCGAATCGATGTCAACTACCTGGACTTTCAAAAGCGTTTGATCGCTTAGACAATCGCATTCTCCTTTAGAAGCTTCGGAACTACGACATTGGCGACCGAATCCTGAGTTGGATTGGAATTTTCTACAAGAACGACGGCTAGTGGTGAGAGTCCGAGAATCATTGTCTGATGCAATCGATGTGGCGTGTGGAGTACCACAAGACTCGGTGCTTGGACCTCGTCTATTCTTGGTGTTCACTAGCGGTTTGGCGAGATCAATTGCTTCCGATTTCCTATTTTTCGCTAATGATATCAAGAGATGGCGAGGGAACAGAGGACCGGACGGCCACGAATGCCTCCAGTACGATTTTAACACAGTGTCGAACTGGTCAATTCAAAACGCCCTACCATTCAACGTTGACAAATGTCGCATAGTATAATTACGCCATAGACATAACTACACATATTTGCTTGGGACAAATGGATTGCAGACTAGCTCCCATGAACGTGACCTTGGTGTGCTCGTACAGAGCGACCACAACTGTTCAAAACAGGCTGACGTAGCTGTGAAAAAGGCTACTACCACGTCGGCATGCTACGAAGGGCATTCGGGAGATTTGACCCATCAATCTTGCCAATGTTGCACAATTCCTACGTGCGCCCTCACGTTGAGTACGCCATCCAAGATTAGCAACCTTGGTTGAAGCGTGACCTAGAGGCATTAGAGGCACCACAACGAAGAGCAACAAAGAATGTAAAAGTCTTACGCTATCACTCATATCAGCGAAGACTGAAATTACTGGGAGTTTTCAGTGGACACTATCGAAGGCTGCGCGGAGATCTCATATTAGCGTATCAAATATTGAGTGATCCCAATCACGTATGTTCCCATTTGCTGAAACTTAGCCACAACACGCAGCTCAGGGATAACAGCTTGGAATTAAGGAAACAATGTAGCCGTCTAGAGTGTCGACGGAATTACTTTCCCCTTCTGGTTTGCCAACGATGTAACGCTCTCCCACACTCAGCTGTATCCTCCCTACTTTGGATATTTTCAAAAAACGCTCGGATGTCGCTCTTAACTCCCAACACTTTGGTAACTAAATCATGCCATTTTGGATTACGGCAGGATTTACGTGCCACATGGACCCAAGAAGGCGGTGAATAAGTGAGCTACCAAATTTTACTTTTCCTACGCATTACACTAACGACCACTGCACCCCGTGTATTCCTGCACGCTTACACTTGATTTTCTTTAATTTTACATTGACGTTATTTACCAACACATTCATCTCGGTGGACGCTCGGTAGATGATCCAGATATAATTTGATTTCATCGTATTCACCCCAACCATCCTACAGGACATGTCATGCGCTTGTTTTTATCGCGTGATAAATCATGGTTCCTTGTTCAAGTGCGTTGCCGCCGTTTTTTGCACACGCATATTGCCATGCGGCTTGACTTTGGCGAGTATATGCAGCATTGACATCAGAAGATTGCTGTTATTCAAAGTATTGGCTGATAGTATGCTGCGGCTAGTGTAAGCAGGTCAAGCAAATATTAATAGCCTGTCACATGGCATCAGCCCCAAGTAGCAACAAGAGTAGGTTGTGTCAAAACCCGCAGGTCGTGGATGCACTGATAATGTAGTGTTCCTAAACTACGCAGTAAATTTCTTTAAAAGCTGGCAGCGTAGCACGAACGATTGGTGGCCAAGATTATTCGACGGCCGTTTCAGCCCACTAAACACACTCGCTTTAGACAACCAGAAACGCTGCTGACGTCTCCAGTAAATCTTGATCAACCGGCCTCCATCCCAACCAAAGTATTGATAGCCGCGGGAAGAATTAGACTGACATAACAGATGGATATTTGTGTAAGCGAACTGAGCAGCGTATTATGTAGCGGATCCCTAAGATAACGGCGCAACAAGCAGCGAGGCAGACAACAGCAGATAAGGTGCCTTCATCATCCATCGCTGGACGTCTTATCGGGACAGGTCAGTAGTTTGACCCTGACCCTATATTCACCGTCGTCGATCAAAACGAAAACCCTAGAGTGCTTAGGTTTGTCGAGATCTTGACTTGGTCGATACCATCCTTCTTGTGTGTAGAAGCAGCCAATCGTCGTTAGAAACCTTTCTTGGGGTGCAATATTTCCGTCCCCAGCTCAGTGATTTATCGGTTTTTCAGCACACGGGTTCAGTTCTAATCGAGTTCAACATGACTGCTTTTCTTCACGTGAACGATATACATGCTGCTAGTTTGCAAGTGATTAGATAGCACGAACTGACACAATCATGCTCTACAAGTCTTTTTATCATCTTGTCCAAACGGTAAGCTTACCCATCTCCTCATAGCTAAAAATGCCCTGAGCAGTTCGTCAGAACTTGCAGCTGTAACTAATCGATTAGAATCAAGTTCTGAGTGGAGGTAAAATAGGACCCGTAAAGATGCTTCTAACGAAAGAATAGGAACCAATCTACTAAATATTAAGTTTCAGTCTTTTAAAAATTAAAGATTTGTTCTGACTTTGTGAAGATGGAAGAATGATAGGAAATTAACCGTTTCACTTCTTAGGAAATTAACCGTTTGACTTCTTAGGTATTAATTTGTGCACCCTGTTATCGTTTTAGCAGGGCAAGATAAGACGCAACTGCGAGACCATGACTCATCTCCATGTTATCGTAGCAAAGAAGGTCGCATGTACTCGCGCGGCACTCAAGGTGCTTAGTTGTGACGACAATCATTGAGTTTATGACAGTTTTAGAAGTTCAGTTAAACAAGTACTGTACCGCTCGTTCTTATCTTTAGATATCGCAAGCGTGAATGTAGTGGAAGCGGGAACCGAATTCCTCGAGGCTACCTGAACACGTTCGTGTTGAACTAGTACACAAGAAACCGTAAAGGACGTTGTTTGGTTTCCACCGACAGACTGTCCGTCCTTACTACGTCTTCTCCTTCGCATTGTGTTCTTCGTGGGCCCGTGGCGCTCTTTAGCGTGTCATCGCAAGTGTTCTCCTCCACATAACAACCAGGGAACCCACATATCACATATCTTTCAGTGTGCGAAACAGGACATAATAAAAAAAGTGTGTCCAGCTCACTGTGTCAGTGGAATTAGCAGAAAAAGCTAACTCTCGCTCCCTTCCCAACTAAGATTAACCTCCGCATCGTACCTGGAATCTTGACTGTCAGTAAACCGAATAACCTCTGAGTGAATGGGAGAACAAACTATATCGACTGATGTTGATTGCCCTGAAGCAGAGTCAATCAAGAAGGAGGGAACAACTTCTTTCCGGTTGAGCAACGAAATGCCGAAAGTGACCAACTCCAGAAAACCACGCCACAATTTGGATACAATTCCAAAAATCGAAGTGGTCGTTGTTTACCGCGGTATTAATTGAGGTTGCGTGACCCAGTCCGAACCCAAAGCGCATCGTACCTTAAAAAGAATTCGTCCCATTTAGTCATGCAGTCCAGTTAAACAACTATAATCCGAGAACCAAAGCGTGATGGTACTGGCTGCTATGAGTTGCTTTGTCGTAATAACGATACTTAACAGTGAGATGCAGTGGAAGTAAAATAAAATCCAACAGGATTGGAATCGTAACAGCCAAATGCAAGAAACCGAATGCAAAAACATCGTTGACTCCGCAATTGCGCCATATCGGAAACAGTCTCTAATCACTGATATGGAAGATCCCGGGGCCAAATCACCAGGACGACACCCCAACTCCGGCTAAATCTCTCATTCAGTTTCTCCATACCTTTGTGTTAAACCATCTGCTAGGGAATTCTCTGATTCGCTCAACTAGGCGTAGCGCCAACACACAATGCACACTGAGGTAGGCGATCCACAGAGATAGAGAAGTAGTGCGATAACCAAAGTAATTGGTCCAAGTTTAACTGGCAATACAATGTGTCGCCCCAGAGAGTTCCTAATCAAACAGCAGCTTTCAGTGTTGCTCACCCGGTGCTTCCACAAATGTGAGCAATCTTGTGTAAGCATAAGTGATCAAGGATAGCTAATTTCTTAATAACTTCGTTGCACAGTGGCTTTTGCCAATAACACCGACCATGCTGTAGCCTTACTCTCGGCTAGTGCGGCCAGTGAAAGCCATCATCGACTGGCTAAAATTCATATCGGTTTCCTCGGAGTGCACAACTTGGGTGAACACGCGAAGTGGCCAAGCCATGAGGGGGAATAGACGCATGATGAAAATGACTGGGAGAATTGATCAGGCTGGGGCGTACCATGTTCCTGGATGAGTCCTAGGTGTGGTCCACACCTATGGGTGGAGATCCTATCATGGCGCAGTCACACAGTCAGTGGCGAGCCTGCATTCGGTTTCTTGCACCAGGTGACTAATTCTCGTTCCATTCTGATTAGGCTAAATCGTTTTTTGTGGCTCTACTTGTCTTACTTTACATCCGGTCTTCCCTGCGTGGGAGACTTGTGAGCACCTACCGAAGTGACGATGGCCTGTGTGAGCTACTGTGGTGCTCCATCCGCCTCAGGCGCGGAGAATTGCTTGTGGGCGCAGTTTATCGCAGTCCCCTGAGTCGTTGTTTGGATTGGCTGCCCCATCTTCGGACCCACATGAGTCGTCCACACTTTCTGCTTATGGGCGATTTTAACTGTCCTCGAATACGATGGCCTGATGTGCATTTGATGCCTGGATATAGTGAGGTTGAAGCAAAGTTCGTGGATTTGGTACTTGAAACTGGTGCATCGCAACACATATGCCAGCCAACACGCATATCAACACGTTCAACCTCGTCCTGTCTCGACCTGATGTTAACGAGCTACGAAAAACGAGTGCGTGACGTTATGATCCTGGAGCCCCTGGCTACGAGCGACCACTCAGTACTGATAGCTGATATGGAATTATCTTTGCCGTATTCACATCCGCTGCAACCAGCTCCCAACTACTGGAAAACGGACTTCGATGGTCTTGCTCGAGCCGCGAGCCAACTGGATTGGTCTCTGTCACAAACTGCATCTGTGGAAGATTGTTGGATATTTATAAAAGAGAGATTAACATCATTGTGTTCCAAATTTGTGCCATTGAAATGTCGAAAGGTTGGACCGATTAAGCCTCATTGGTTTGATAAGGAGTATGGAAACCTGGCTCGGAGGCGGCGCAGACTGTGGGACAAATTCCTTCTCTCTGGCTCTGCCAATGATTACGAAGGGTATAAATGTCAGCGGAATCTCTGCAACAGTGCAAAAAAGAATAAACGCCGACACTTTGAAGAGCACCTCGCATTAGCCGCGAAGACCGCCCCCAAGAGAATCTTTGCATACATGAAGCGACGCCTGAAGCCTGCGGGTGATGTGCCAGTGCTGGATGGCACGGATGGACAGCCCCTAACTTCCAGCTCTGAGCCTGCGTCCGCGTTGGCGGCGCACTTCGCTTCTGTATTTGCGAATAACCAGGTGTCTGTTCCGAGTTCGACGTGTACCGCTTTTACCGAACTCGATAGTCTGCATTGTGGCGTCGAAGAGGTAGCTCAACTACTCGCCAACCTTGACGGCACCAAACCTGCCGGACCTGATGGACTTCACCCACTGGTTCTCAAGTCACTTTCAACCATCCTCTCTCCTATCGTGACTGACCTTTTCAACAAGTCGCTCTCCGAAGGTTTGTTGCCGGTTGACTGGAAATGTGCGGTGGTGAAGCCTATTCCGAAAGGCGGCAACCCTAGCAAAGTAGACAATTACAGGCCAATTTGTCTGACACCTATTTTGGCAAAGGTTGCTGAGAAAATCGTGAAGAAGAGATTGCTGCAGTTGCTACAGTCAAACGAGGTCCTGACGCCCGCACAGCACGGTTTTATGCAAGGTCGCTCATGCATTACTAACCTGCTTGTGACGAGGCATGAGTGGTTGAAGGCAATAAACAAGGGGAAGTCCGTCGACGTGATATTCATCGATTTCAGTAAAGCGTTCGACAAGGTCAGTCATGAGGTTCTCCTTCACAAACTCAGCATGTGTGGTGTCGGTGGCTCACTGCACCGGTGGATCCGCGACTTTCTTGTTAGACGAAAGTGGAGGGTACAGGTCGACGACCATCTAACTGACTGGTACCCCTCAACAAGTGGCGTGCCTCAAGGCACTGTGCTGGGGCCCACTCTGTCCCTGATCCACATCAACGATCTACCGCAGCTTCTTCGGTCGCCGTGTGCCTTGTTTGCGGACGACATGAAGATTTGGAGAGAAATCGACGCTTCCGATGACTGTGGCCTACTTCAGCAAGATCTCAACCGCTTATCCACATGGTCTGCAGAAGTTCTTCTCACGGTCAACCCAGCCAAGTCTGTATTTATGAGCCTGGGGAAGGGTGCAGACGGCCGAACCTACACCCTTGACGGCCAAACGCTATATCCCACACCCTCCGTGAAGGACCTAGGTGTACTCTCACGCTACGATTTGAAGTCCGTTGACAACACGAACAGACTATATCGGAACGGACTGCGCATGCTTTGGGCGCTCAAACGTAGCTTCGGCACATGGTCTGAAGAGGTTGCCACTCGCCTGTTCTCTTCTATCATTAGACCAATGCTAGAGTACGGTTCGCCCGCCTACTTTCCGATTACCCGAGGCGAGGCACAAAAGATCGAACGGGTCCAACACGTTGCTACCAGGCTCATCCCGAGTTTACGTGGCTTTGGGTATGAAAACCGGTGCGAGAAACTAGGACTCTACACCTTGTCCTACCGTCGGGTGCGAGTCGACCGCATTATGACCTACCGAATTCTACATCTCGGTGAGTTCCCCATGTTAAGGCCAATGCTGCACTTACGAGGGCCATGCAGCACACGCGGACACAGATACAAACTTGTTGTGCCGGATATGAAACGTGTTCCCCACCCACTGTGCTTCGAACGGAGAGTGGTAAACATTTGGAATAGTTTGCCAGAACATGTGATTGAGGCAACATCTGTGCAACAGTTCAAAACGTTGTTAGATTTGCATTTTGCCTCTACACGATTCAGAGAACGACTGCACACTTACGATGACATCACATTTGTGAATCCTGAAATATCGTAAGTCGAATATTTTAAATATTACATGAGAACGACAATGATATTCAAGGTTGACAACTTTTATAACGTTTTTCGCCATATCTCGAAAGAGTTGTACAGAATCCATTTCTACTTGCTCTATAATACAGTATTCAGTATTCAGTATCTTACCCCTGCACTCTACGACCGATGGTTTCGTCCTGGTTTGGTCATAAGGCAGAGGTAACCAAGCTTGGAGTGGAATTCGACGCGCAATGATTTGCGCCTATCGCCATGATCACTAAGCCATTGATCTCCGCGAGCAGTGCTTGACACAGCGATTAGAAGTTGCTTTGCGGGTTTTGGAGCCGCATAGAAGTTCAAACCAGGACGAAACCGTCGGTCGCGGAGTGCAGGAATGAGAGAGAGCCACACCGAAACCCACCACTTCGGTGACGGTCCCAGTGATCGTATTGGTAGAGAGTGATTTCAAGATCAACCGAGACCACGATTGAGATTGCGTGTCGCAATCCAAGACAGATGGCGGGTGCACCAAAACCCGAAAATCAACTTCCTAACCGTTGTGTCAAGCACTGCTCATGGAGCACAATGGCATAGTGACCATGGCGTTAGCCGCCAAGCACTATGCGCTGAGTTTCGCTCCCAGCTCGGCTATTTTTACCTAATGAGTCCAAACCAGGACGAAACCGTCGGTCGCGGAGTGCAGGAATGAGAGAGAGCCACACCGAAACCCACCACTTCGGTGACGGTCCGAGTGATCGTATTGGTAAAGGCTGACTTCAAAGTCAACCGAGCCCATGATCGAGAATTTTTTATTCAACCTTACTATCTTGCCGCCATTATATATAGTTATTATTGCGATGTGAGTTGCGGCAACTGGATCCACCACACTTCGGTGCACGGATCGTAATTGTTCAACTGAACTGAACTGGCAATGATTCCCGGCAACGTTCCATGACGTGGTGGATTTTCGCCTGGCAGACATTCTCCCTATAGGAAGCTACATATGTTGATTTAACAAAGTTGTGGCGTGGCGGATGTGCCTCGCAGCTATAGTCACTGTCGCTCCTTCATTCCTGTGGGGCATTGCATTCCTGAAATGAACCTTGAAAAGGAGGCTCGGGTAATATGTGACGCAGTGACGCGTTTATTAGGTTGCTAAGTACTTTAAACAGACTCATCCATATTAGTGACGCGCAGTCTAAACTTTGACCTCGCTCTGTCCCTCAGCGACAAGAATAGTGGTTATAATGAACATAAGCAGTTTGGCGTGGTGAAGTATTCTTAGCCACCTGCCTGGTTGAGCTGCACACCAACTTGACTGTCATTATTAAATTTGTTGCGAAAAGTTCCTGGCTTCAATGCTTTGTAGGTACATGTGTATAGGAGCAACTTTACCAATGGTTCGGGCGAAAACAGGCCGGACAAATTGAGCGAAAATGTCCACCGTAGCGCACTACCTAATGTGATGCGCGTCAGATTCAGACCAAGGCGTGGTCGATTAGTCAGCGAAGCGGACACTACTCTCCCGCTGGCCTCTGATCTGCTTTCCGGACGGCGGATGGCAGCTGATCATGTGGCCGACTGGTGAGCACGTGGTCCTCAATTAACCACTTAACGGAGAAGCACGTGCCTGGTTTAGCGCTATAACAAGATTGGCCAACATGCTGTTACACACAGGAAGGTCCGGTGTACCATCAGGCGTGCGTGACCGGGCCTATCGACCACCAGGCATGGTTTTCCGCGGAGTGACCCAGTGCGTTGTGCGTTTTTTGGAACATAGCTACTGTTGCAGTCGTTTTAAGCTTAATTAGAATGATATCATAGGAAGCCCGTAAAACAGGTCGATCGATAGCATTTAAGGCAAGCGGAATAGTTGGTTATACCTCGCGGCCTCCAAATTTGTAATGTGGAGAGCTCTGTGACTGCGATCATCCGAACCAACGGTGTGACCAGTCTGTGCCAACGCCAATAGTGTTATGTAATGTCAGCGATTTACTGCACGCATCTAGGACCTTCACGCGTAATAAAATTAAGGAGAATGCGATCACGTGGGAGTAGGCAATGACAAGGACAGTTGTTAGGCCGAAGCGTTTAGGGTGCTGATTCCCTGATGCGAGCTACATCTTACCAAAACAAAGTCCAACCAAAAAGTAATAGGTGGCACCCTTGGACCTCAGGTGTCGGAAGAGGAGTCTCGGCGAGGCGAAACAGGCATGTTATGCTCTTGTTGCGTTGTTAAACCAAAGACAGGCTGCATGATTGCGTTGGTATTCCTTACCTGGTTACTTGTACAGACGAGTCATTCGAAACGGATCATCGCGCCCGGAGGACAGTACACGTGATCTACTGTGGCGGCACGTATAAATTAGATGACTGAGGGATAAAGAATACTGGGTAAAACATACCAGTGAAGCACAGGTCTAGTATTTGACCCGATCATACTAAACATTGGGTGCATCAATCACTTCATTCGCGTCTTACTGTGACTGCGAAAAATCCCATGATGCCTACGCCTACGAATGAATGACTCGCGCTGCATCACAAGAACCCATTCGTCAACACAACCCATATACAGTGAAAACGTGAAGGGAAGGATTCGGGAGGTAGACAGGGACCACTACACATAGATGACGCAATATTCGGGGAAACATGCGTGACAAACGGTTGCTGGGAAGTAGCCCAAATGTTTGGCAAAATGCTGATACTAGGAGCATGTATCCCGTCTCCACAGACAACGATCAACCGCCTCATGGGATACATAATCCCGACGGATACATCGGAAAGGCACGTGAGTCGTCCGCGTTCAGCTCTAGCAGAGAGGCTAGCATAGATGTCAAACATGCTTACTGGAAAAAAGATGACCCAGAAGAAAGGACGATGCTTTAAGTTGTACTACATAAGTCGGAGCTTTGGCGATAGTGCCGTTGGGTAGCTTGAGCGTGAAATGACATGCGAACAGAAACCTGACATGTGGGTCCGCCATCGCAATCAACTTCGACCGCACCATGGAGAACCCCCGTGCTCGTCAGTATTCCTGTGCACTTGCCGCTGCACATTTTGTTAGATACCTTCGGAATGCCTACACAACGGGAGACGACGGTCGAAGCCGCTCAGTCGCCGGTACGTCTGGAGAACCCGTCTTACTGATGAACAGAAAGAATCCGGAGATCACCGAAATCCCTCCAGGTCAATCCTCGTCAAAAGCGGTACACACTGTCTTCAAAGGGTGTTGCGTGCACGTCAAATATCCCCGCAAAAACGCGTCACAAAATCCAGCGCGTGGGCTTCGAAAAGCAGAGTTAACTTCCTGTCCACAATGTAGCACGATCCAGCCACTTGGAGTCGGAGCGCAACTGGGCTAGTGGACAACGTACTTCCATAAACCACCAGCTCTATGTGGTGATTCATTCATCCACAAAATGCATTGTACCAACTGTGATTCGGCCGTTGTGGGTCTTAAAAGAGTTCCCAGAGGTCCGCTCCGTCTTGTCTCCTCTCTCGGTGGCTGGGAACCGTGTGGTCACGTGATCGTGTGCGCAGCTCTAGTCGTGTTCCGCGTTCCTCTAGGCCTCGCGCGTCTAAGTTCCCGGTCGTGTGCGTGTCGTTGTCCCTTTTCGAGGACTCAGCGTGTCACCCGAATACGTGCGTGAATAGGGTCCGTGCTCAGGTTGCGCGTAACTCTCGTCTAAGCTAACGCGACCAGGCCCACTCAAATCCGTTCCGAAACCCTCGTCGAGTTTGACACTTAGTGAGAACTAAGGGTCCATGGCTCGCTGAGGCTTGTGGTGGTCAGGTCCTGACAGACACTTGACCCGCTGTTCCCAATGTTGTGCCGTGGTCTCATATCCTGGGCACCTCGTGGCGACCGATGGGGGGGGGAGTTGGCTTGCACTAGCGTGAACCTGTTCACCAACTCTTGGCGCACTGCTCGCTGCCTTTCGGAAGTGCATTCTAGAGAAGGATTTGGTTGATGGACCTAGTCGTTCTCCTGTCAGGTGTGGACGCTTTAACGGTACTCCAGTCCAAAACTAAACCATGTATTACGCTAGTAATAATAATCCCGTGCTGCATTAATCGTCGCGCAATGGCACTAGGAGAAGATTCGCCTTATCTGCTGCATACAGTGGGGTGGATAAGCGAAAACATGCTAACACTGACACCATTCTTTATTCTTCCCCTGCTCTATCTCCTCGTCCCCGTTTCACCTAACCCACTACTTCCTCCATTCCAGGTGACCACGCGTGCGACTGCCTATCATCGTAATCATATGCCTCCGAGCAAAGCGCTTAACACCAGGTGCCGGAACGTGCGCACACTACTCGACCGGAACACGTGAAGGACCCGAGCGAGGCGGTGCACTGGACACCATGGAACTCACGCACTACGGCATCGACATAGCGGTCCTAAGTGAAACCCAGCTTGTTGACAAAGGCAGGCCCCAGGAAGCTGGCACTGGTTACACGTTCTACTTGGTTGGAAACGTCACCACAGTACTACGTGAACATGCGGTCGCATTTGCACTATCATAACGCCTAAGTGGTCAGCTGCTGGCAGAGTCGGCTGGCATTAGCCCAGGACTGATGACTCAATGCATACGCATTGGAAGTGGTAAATCTGCCACTTATTTGCATGTATGGTTCCACCATGTGCTATCCAGATGACACAAAGAATCAGTTTTACGCTCAGTTATCCTCCGTGATACGGTCTGAGACGAGGAACGGCCGGTTATTCCTACTGGGTGATTTCAACACGCACGTTGGGCATGATGAATCGGTGTGGACAGATGTCATTCGTCCGCATGGCATTGGTACAGCCAATGGGAACGGTGACTGGCTGGTCTCACTGTGCACAACCCACGGCCTGACGATTACGAACACCCGGCGTGCACTGGGTGCGAGTGATATGGCTTCTTGGAAGCACCCACGGAGTGGTCAAGCTCGTCTGCTCGACTATGCCATCGCACGCCAGCGTGATGTGCGCAGGACACATGTACCGTGTGGAGCTGAGTGCGGCACTGATCACAGGTTGGTGCTGAACAAATTGTACATATAGTTTCGTAAACCTATGTATTGCACTCCCGCCGTGAGCCGGCGAAAATATAACCTTTCCCCAGGTACTGCATCGCATAGGTCGGCGACCGGTGACGTTATATCCGTGAACAGGTGACCGCTTCGGTCAAGAAAACCTTCTGCGGTGCTAACTGCAAGCGGCCAGATTGGATTGCTGAGACTGCAGTGCAACCACTGGCTCACTGGTGTCGGGAAAGGATCCAGCTTTCGCTGCACATGTGGCAGACCCCAGTGACTTGGGGAAGAAGAGTCAGTTTCGCAAACCTCGAAGGCGACTGACTCGAGAGCTCTATCGGAGAAGGCGAAGTAGGTAGAATGCTACACCGATGGCCACCAAGATAAGGAATTCTTTAACTCCTTGAAGGCCGTGTATGGACCCACATTAAAACCGCTGAGGACGCTGGTGTATGCTACTTCAGGCTCTGCCTACATACAGACGGCAGACAGAATGCAGATCTGGTGGAAGCACCTCGACTGTCCGAGCTACATGGCACGGGCTGAAACAACAAGAGATGTAGATGTGTCTTGCCGACACACTGACGCTGCATGAGACGCAGAAGGTATTTGTTCAGATGCGAAACGGTAAGAGTGCCGGATCCGAGGGGATACTGCCAGAAGTTTCGAAACACGGCGGATCCGCACTGGTAAATGCGCTGCACCACTTGGTGCTAGCTGACTTGAAGAATGCCCATATGCTGGCACTGTACATGAACAAAGGAAGCAAGCAATGTGCCACGAATTATCGTGCTACAAACTTGCTGAGTTGTGTGGGGAAGGTGACCGCCCGGATGCTGCTTAACTGACTCGTCACTAATGTCGTTGAAGCGAACGTGGCGGAAGAACAATGCGGATTTCGATCGGGCCGTAGCGCCATAGATATGGTGTTCGCGGCTCGTTAGTTGCAGTAGATTCGCAGAGAGCGATACCAACCATTGTACTTGCTGATTGTTGAGCTAGCCTAGGCATTTGACATGGCGAACCGCGAGGCGCTGTGGCTGGTGTTGGGTAAGTTTGGTTGTCCGAGTTAGTTTGTAAGCTTAAAAGATGTCCACACAGGCATCTGCGGGCGAGGGTTCGCCTCTGTGAACAAACCTCTGATGACTCTGTCGCTGTTTCTGATGTGAAGCAAGGCTGTCTTAGCACCCGTCCCGTTTAATATTTGCTTAAATGCATGATGTCTTGTGTTTTGATGCTGCTTATGAGTACGGTGTTCGTGTGGAGCACCGTATTGATGGTGGGTTACTGAACATCCGTCGTTTTGCGGCAAGAACCCTAATGTGTGAGACGCCCATCCATGTGCGGCTGTTTGCTGACGACCGTTCGTTGTTTGTACACAGAGATGATGAGTTGCAACGCATGACTACGGCCCTTGCTTCGACAGCGGCCATCAACACATACAAGATTCTTTGTCTTTTTCAGACTACAACATATGGAATTCGCATGCTTGCCGCAAATCCACATCGGTGACGACGTTTTGGAAACCACCTCCCGATTTTCCTACATTGGGAGTGTAATATCTACTGACCTGCGGATGATGAGAGAGCTTCGCATGCGTGTATCGAAGGCTGCAGACGTATTTGGAAAGCTGTAGAGCCAGGTGCGGAACAATCATCGGCTGACCACTGATACGAAGCTGATGGTGTAAAATTCGATGGTTCTGTCCATCCCAGTGGCATGTATGCAGTTTACTACATGCTACATACCTCCGTTGAGGCACCTGAGGTAGTTGCAACATATCATCCGCGTGGATTAGACGCGGATATTCAAGCAACTGCTATATGGATAACTTAGTGCAGGGATGTGGCACGTGGGAAAACCCAAGTTAAGTTAGCAGGGCATGATCAAAGTGAGTTTATCACCAGCTAATGTTGATTTCAGGTATTGGTGATCAAAGGCAGTTGATTGGCGCGAGTGATGTGAGCTTACTAAGAGAGCGCTTGCTCAGGTGCATGAGAAAGCACTATTGTATGCAAAAGAGAAATGTCGGTTGAAGTAGGGACTGGCGCCGCCGGATTCTACCCCATCGACGTCAAGCGTACGGTGCTGTTGCACATGCGGTCTATAGTGCTTCAACCAAGCCGGCCTCGTAAGCCATCAGCGTGGCCACGTGGGGTCAATATCTAAGAGGACGAGTAAGCCGAATATGTAATCATTATCAGCGCAGCGCTTGGTAAGTACGCTGCTTTCGATTCGATCTACTAACCCAGGCCCCTGCTGCGGTCGATGTGATACGCATGCCGCACCGTCGTTGCAGTTGGTCCGTACGTATGTCTGCGTGTTGGGTTTCTTGCATTTCAGGCGTTGACTGATGATTGACATCCCCGGTGTGACGGCGCCTGATGTAAAAGTTGACAAGGTGCCTGTGTGTCGAAAACCGCCACCTTGAGTACTGGTTCCAGGAGGCTGCTGATTGTTAGGCTCAAAGAGTGGTTCCACGCTTCTGGTGTGGAACGGGCTACGACCCAGCCACCGTGTTGCTTACGTCTGGTACGCATGAATTCCCAAGCAGATAGAGAGGAATGCTGCTGCTGTGCATGTTGAATGAGTGTGGGGCGGCCCTGTTGATGTAATGTGGCTCCTATCCACATGCCTCCGGATCTTATACCTTCGGGTTTACACCGGATATGAGGTGTGTGGGTGAGCTGCTGGTGGTGCAGCGCAAGTCACTAATGGTCCCTCTGTAGGCGCAGGCGTCCTGTGTCTGTTCTATGATGGCCACAGTGATAGGTAAACCCGAAACCGGATGCGGCCAACCAGATCATTTCTATTCGAAGGGAACGAATGACCGCTTAAGTATTAGTCCCCAAATCCACAGTGGTTGAAAGGGATTCAGATTAAGCAGTCACATGGTCCTGTTCGCCAAATGAACGATGAACAAGACCACTCAACAGAACGAACATCACAAGCGCACTAGGAAGGCGAGATTCACGGATTCACTACGAATCAAATGCAGAACAATCGACTTTAGTGAAAGTGCTTGTTCTGGCTTACCCAAACGTAAATACAGCACGATTATTTTCGATGTCAGGCATCAGTTTGGCTAGACCAATGTACTATCTGAAATCCTGTTGTGTGAACGAGGTGCAAGTGATCTTTGAGCAGACGTGTGCCCTTTCGTAACAAGTACAAAGCTGGATAGCGCTCTAAACTGAAAAGCAACGTACAGACAAGTGGGGGAAAGCAATCAGATTAAAGCAACTTATGAAGCAACATGCTGTATCATGTGACGCGTCAACAATGAAGGGTGCTATGTCACAATTCAGTGCGCACAAATTAACCACCGGTCGCAACGATAAGAAGTAATTGATCCCAGTAGAAAGTCAACGAGATGTCTGAAACGCGACCACTGACTGTGGCAAATACTAAGCGGACCGTAATAGCAAAGCCAACAGCATACTTTCTCGATCCTCTTGGTTAAGGCCACTTGTTCCTCGGTACGAACTGGGCCATAGCTTTTTCAAGCGCACGTATAAAGCGTCGCATGAAGTGGGACGATCAGTAAGCTAAACGGCAAGTTCAGTGGATGACTTTGAAATAACTGTGGGACGGGATGCAATTCATGAAGCTGATGGTATACGGGAAGCACTTCAGATACCAAACCCGTCCCATTTTAACCATGAAAATCCATAACTTAATCGGACCTTCCTTCTCCCGGGCAGTTTGATAGGTATCAAAGGCCGGAGTAACTGGTAGCTAAATGGAACATCAACCAAATGATCCCCTAGATGCATGAGCACCACTGTGCTCCGCATGTCCAGATTAACCAAAAAAATATGTGTTACTCCATATGCTTCACTGTCAATGCAACGTGAAGTCGGAGGGGATATTTTGCCACTTGATCAGAGGGATTAAGTTTTCTAACAGTTGGAAAGCAGAAGAAAAACAAAAAGCGGATGGGGTAGCCTTTCAGTATTGCTAAATCTCAGTGCTGCACTCAATGGATGGAGGAGATCTTTAAGCGTAATGCTATCTGTTTACCGATTCCAGGGGTGTGGCTTTGTTCCAGGACCCACATCACCGGTCTTTGTTTTAACAGCCCGACACGTAAATCAGTGTGGATCAAATGCAACCCAAAAGTGTAAGTGCGAATCCCGTAAGAATTTAGGAGAAAAATGTCATACGCAGTCACAGAAAGTATAGAATAATTAATGCATGTTGGTAATCCCTATCACTAAGGTCGTTAAAGCCAACTGCATGCGTATCTTGAAGGCTTGATGCGTTACTGACCTAGGGATGTTTAATACTGCGAGGACAGTGTAAGACTGATGAGCAAAGGATATACTCCATTAACAGCTGAGATAAACTAGGAGCAGTATGTCGTACAAAGGACGCAAACAACGGCATCCCATAGGGCAGCTTTTATGAAGTGGGGTCACCCATCTTCCCGTCCTGAAATTTCGAAGTAAAAGATAAAGAAATCATGTTTGTTTGACTTCGAAGCAGTAAGCAGTTCGGCGCAAATAGACAGGAAGACACCCAGAAGGTACTAGAAGTCACAACTCGAAGAACAACAGAAGCGTAGATATTCACACTTAGCCAAAGCGCAGTCTCGCGGTGATGATTGGTCTCCGATGCTGAGTACGAATCGTTCGCGTTCCAATATTCTAGTCATATCTTGTATGTCAGTCCTAATCATAATACAATAGCATACTTGTTACACGACCGTTGTCATCTAGGAAAAGCGCACCAATCAATCAAGTAAAGACTTTTCGCAAATATCAGGCTGCTTTTGCTGAACCGATGACCAGCACCAAATTGAAAACCGGAAAATACAAGAACTTATCTGGTAAAGAAATTATTATGCAGAAAGCGTGACACAAATCTGTCGAAATGCGGATCAGTGGCGGTAATGCGTGCTGAAACAAACAAAAAGTTGCGGCGCGCAAGACTGCACACCGTGATACCCGTGAAAATTCGGGTGATCAACTTCTGATTGTACGAAACTTATGACCTGGAGACAAGTGCACTGCAGATGTCGAAATTCGTTGAAGCTACCTACGTGGTGAGACAAGGTTAAACCGGTGGCAGAAAAAATAAAACGTGAAAAATGTATGCCCTAAAGTGTGTACAAAATCTGTACACGTTGTTCGCCCAACACTCGCCCAGGTGCTAAAAATCAATCGGTTTTGGTGCGCATTTTACGATAAGATTTCCTTGACATTTGTAGTGCCGAATGATGGTCTTGTCATCGAGCCAATTAGTGTCGTAATCCACTATTCAGCATCACAGTATGATTAACTGCAATGCATTCGGCAAACAACCGCACGATGGACGAAATCAGCCGCTGTTCAGTAATAATTCATCAAGTAATATTATCCTTAGTCGAGATCACCGCGGCACTTTCATGTACACAAGTCTCCACATCCAAAGCCGGAGCTAGACGCTACTGCTGGACAAGATGTATGGACGCCAGTCAACCTAAGTGGCACCCAGAGCGATCACGAAAGATAACTGGTCAGGCTGCAAGGTCACGTGTGCCCCATAAGAAAAAAATGAGGAGCCAAAGAAGAAATATCGGGCCACCGTTCGCGGCAGCAGGAAGGATTTCAAAAGCTACTTGTTGATGAACATCCTTACGGTATCCTTGTCGGCCGGTGGCCGAGTGGTCTGCACTTTTGCTTTGCAACCATAAGGTCACCGGTTTGAATCCGCGTAGGAGTGGGCGTCCTCGCGGTATAATCAGCCCGCGCGTGACTGGTGGTGGTCGCGCGGCAGCGAAGCGCCGTTACGGCGTTTAGCTGACACATTATTATTATTACGGTATCCTTGCTAGCCCGTTGTCTCATCCTCTGTTTTATCGTTACCTCACTCAGTCCGTGGCTTCTGAGACTGATGCTGCATCCACTAGACGTTAGGACGTCTAGCTAACCTAAGGCGAAACTAATGGTAGAGCCAATCCTCGGACATTTAGAACAAAATCCGTGGTGCTCCCTTCAACATATTCGCCGTTTCAGTATTCTTTTACATTAGTTTCCGTTGTATTTTTCAGTGAACAGCGCAACCGACCCCCACCAGAAATACTCTCATGCGTTCAGATGAAAGTACGAATCTGGCACTTTCCAAACGGACACGTGACCAGCAAGATTTACGAAGAAATGTGACAAATGCGGTATAAAAGTTGAGGCGATGAATCATGCGCATAGGAATTCGCTCTCTGCACGATTGGTGGCCGAAAAATGTTCCGTCGGGATTGATTTCGGGTGCGTTTCTGGTGTCCATCGGAGGTGAGTTGAGATGTGCCAGCAGGAGCCACAGACATGACCTGTCTATCAAATCCTGAAGCACGGTTTAGTTCGGTCAACACTTGTATGAATTCCAGTGCTTCTGCTGACCTCACAATGCCCAGTTAGAGCGCTGACAGCCCCCATACCTCAGTTTAGACCAGTAGTGACTCACTCTACTGTCCGAGTAAAATCAATCTGCGGTCAAGACGCGTACGTGACCCGGTCACCGGTATTCAAATCATCACACTGCCATGTACAGTTGTCCCGTTTCAGATGAAATCTCAGGTGTAGAATAGATCTAACATCGGACCACACCACACTGGTGGTGGTCCTCGTTATCTCAACCATTACATGGGGTAAAAAGCGCGGAATCAGATTGTATCATCAAAGTGATTTAGAGGCATATGTGTAGCCTGTTTGAGAGCTAACGGAATTCGTAGGGATAAAACAGTTTGCCTTTAGCAGGACTGCAGTGGACAAAGAGATTTCCGCCTGATCATTACTCAGTCGGTGGTCTACATCGATTGTATCGAAACCACTAAACAAAGATCAGTGGCTGAGTCATTACAGTGGTTTATGAAAATCACGTAAGATCACGCAGATGCAGCCTCGACAATTCCCATTAACACACGTTTTCAATGCTACCCGCCCACATAGCTGCATTTCATGACCAGTTTCCGCGCTTGTCTGGACTCGTCAGATAGAGATGACCGGAGATGGGAGTGAAACTTGCGATGTAAGGGTTGATCATTGAAATCCGCCTGACAGACCCCTGACACAGTGGTCACTACGATACGGAATCGCAGTTGAGACCGCGATTCTCGAGGAAATAAACCACTGTGAATCCGACCACTAAGATATCATCCGAAGCGGTTTTGGGGTGATGCTGGCTCCCCACACTGAACTGTACGATTAGTTTCGTCCTTCGTTAAACTCTTCAGTTGCTAGAGATACAGTAAAACTCCGTACTTTGACCACTCAAAGAATTGGACCAAAGTGGTCAACATGCACAGGTCTGGATCCATAAGGTCTACATGAACGTTCAAGTGGTGAAATGTAAAACGGCCAAATTATAGTGGTGGTCAGGATAATATAGAGGTGGGCAACTTCGGAGGCTTGGATTCAAACGCGGGACGCAGATTTCGCCTGCTGGTGCCTTTACTACCGTGCTCCGAGGGCAGCGCTTGTCATGATACCGCCAGGGTCCCATTGCTAGTTTCTTGTGAAGCGGCCGCTATGCAAACGGATAGCGACACGTAGTCTCAAGCTGAAGACTAAAAACTGGGCGGAAAACGTGGTGGTGGTGGTGGTGGCGGCGACAGCACCGAAAAAAGCGCCACTTTGGTAGCGATATGAGAACGACTTCTTGACTTGGAGTATGCAGACGACATTGCCCTCATCTGTGACAGCTCTCAGACGTGCCAAGCCGCGCTGGACAGATTAGCACTGGCTGTCAGCCGCTTCGGGCTTTGCTTTGCACCATCGAAATGCAAAGTGTTCCTCCAAGATTGGCAGGGACCGCCTCCTGCGCTGACCGTTGGTGGGGACCAGCTAGAAGTCGTTCAAAAATTCAATTACCTGGAAAGTTGTATCAGCGTCTTTGGGATCGAAGACGAGATAACGAACCGTATAGCGAAAGCTCGAAGTGCTTTTGCTAACCTTCGCCACTTATGGCGCCGGCGCGACATTACTCTCGCCCTGAAGGGTAGAGTGTACAATGCAGCGGTACGTTCGACCCTATCGTACGGTTGCAAAACCTGGCCACTAAGATCGGCGGACATGAAGAGGCTAGTTACGTTCGACCATCGGTGCCTTCGCAGTTTGGCTCACATCTGGTGGGAACACCGCGTGAGTAACGAGCGTGTTCGAAGCCTTGTTTACGGCCCAGGAAAAGGAAATGAACTGCTCAGCACCGTTATTTCCCGCACCAGGCTCCGATGGCTCGGCCACGTGTTGCGCATGCCAGCCCACCGACTCCCTCGACGTGCGTTGTTCGCTCACTGGGGATGTGGGTGGAAGAAGAGGAGAGGTGGCCAAGCGATGACTTGGTCGAGAGGAATGAAGTCCCTCACTTCTGAGCTGGCCTCGGTTGGAGCGTCACAGCTCCCTGGTTTGGGGCCCAAAGACGATGAACACGTTTGGCTGGATACACTTGCTGATATGGCAAGGAACCGACCTCAGTGGCGTTCCTGCTGTGAGTTTCTTTGTCCCTCCCCATCCCTTTTAGCCTCCCCCTCCACCTACGATCTCATTTCTTAGCGTGAAACATAATTTTCTTTTCTTTTTACCTAGTAGCTGCCTGGTAGCTTACCGGAACGATGCGTATCCGTTGCTGGTAGCTCAGCTGGCATGCAACTGTCGTATTTATTTTTCCTTTATGTATTGTATTTATGTATGTATTTGCTTTATGTATTGCGGTACAATAGCGGAGGTGTTTCCCCACCTCTAGCTGACATGTATAATGATGATAATGAGGATTGGTAGTGATATGCGTGATCGAAGAGAGAATCGCCATTCGAAAAGCGATTACGCATCGCAACATGCACACAAGTGCAGGTACTCCAAAAGTTCAGTTATCAAGTGCACACAGCAGTTCGTTCAAGATCGGGCGGTAAATTTTCATAAGATAGAGAAAAGAAGAGAAAAAGACATCGGATATCTTTTAAAAAAATAGCCAACGGTCATGCACGAAAGTGTTCATTGGACGACCTACCGCTATGAGCTATGAAGACCATTGTTGCGACCTTCAATTAGACCCTGTGTGGATACGCCGGCTGAGAAACAATCTCGTTCTTGCTTACAATACTGGAATATGCCTCACCTACTAAAATTCCTCTACATATCCCATAAGAAATAGAGGCTACACATTGTCCATACAAAAGGGAAAAATCCGTTCCAACTTTTTATTGGTAAGGTATGCCTATTTATGGAACAAGCTGCTTTTAAAAGTACGGGCAATTGAGAACGTAGCCAAATTTAAAGTGAATTTGGATACTTTTTGTTCACTATACCGAATATAATGAGGAGGTTCAGTTTGCAAGTGCCTACAGATGTGTTGACTGCATCTGGCCCAAACAACATATGACAGATGTTGCAAGTTCAACCCATTCCATTTCATTCGTTCATGCACTATAGACATTAGTTGCAGGTGGAAGACACCTCAGCTATTGTGCCGCAATACAAAAAAAAAGAAAAAAAAGACACGAAACAGAGACACTCCGGCTGAGTCACCAGTAAAGGATGGACCTCGTCCGGGAGAGCTAGCAGTCGGCTATTGTGCCGCAAAGAAGTCAAATTATCCCAAATAATTGAGATCGTGGTTGGACGGTGAGGCTAAGCGGGAGGGGGAGGGACAAAGAAACTCATAACACAAACGCCATTAAGGTCGGCTCCTTGCCATAGCAAAAGGTGTATCCATCAAAACGTCATCGTCCTTCGGTCCCTAACTAGGGAGCAGAGAGGCTGCAAGCGAGGCCAACTCTGACGTAAAGGTCTTCATTCCTCGTGACCAAGTCATCGCTTGGCCACCTCTCATCTTCTTCCATCCACAACCCCGGGCGCAAACAACACACGTCGCGGGAGTCGGTAGGCTAGCATGCGATCCAAGTGGCCCAGTCATCGGAGCCAGGTGAGGGGAAATAACGGTGCTGAGCGGTTCGCTTCTTTTTTCTACAACACAAACAAGGCGTCGAACACGCTCATTGCTTACATGGTGTTCCCACCAGATATGAGCCAATTTACCAAGGCACCTTACTGTACACTTACCCCATCCTAACACACCTGTTCTACATAAAAATGTCAACCTTGAAGCCCCACTTGCAAGTGAGGAAAAAATACCAATGTATCGCTCACTTCTAACTTCTTTTGTATGCTTTCCCTATTCTGTCAGCTATGCAAACCTGACAATTCACACCAAGTCGTTTTGAAAGTCGAAGCCAATCCATTAATACATTGAGACCGATTTTCCTAACTTCTGTAAAAGTTTATCATCCCAACCAATATGATGGCATCCTGTGCTATGATGCGGTAGGCTACTTTTTCTATTCAATTCAAGTGAAGTCAATAATTCGTTTTTATGCATTCATGAAAGGTGGTTTCAGCTGTACTACACACGCGATCGAAACGGCAAAGAAAAACAATATAACACATGCAAAAACGGTTTTTAAAAAAATCGGCGACTAAAACAATGGTTCATGTGTAGCACCGGAGCATTAAGATAATTTGCTGTCTAGTTCTTGAATGATAATATTCGGATCAAGCAGAAAGCTAGCTAGATAAGGCATGACAGATAAGCCGTAGTCCCGCGTGTGGGCATATATGGCCCTGTAGTTTCGTCGCATGGAGGAACTAGATTTGCAGTCGGATAAAACACTATGTAAAGGATGGCTGATATCAATGAGCATTTTCGGAGTTACTTTTGTGTATGAGTTAACAAGAACAGATACACTGTGTTGAACTAAGGTTGGTTTAGAAATGCCACTACATCGAGATAGATGTTTCAGCGACCTATCAAGTATTTTGAAATGCCTACCCAGTACGCCCGGAAAGATCACAGTAGAACAGCAGGTCCAGTTTGGTAGAACACATGCAATGACGAATCGCAGGATCAACTGGTGAGAGGGTGAGGACGAACGAAGAAGGAGACTTTGGTGAGTAGCATTTACGTGAATTGACCACGATAAATCATGGTTCAGTGAGATTCCGATACTTCACTGACGTCGAGAAGCTCAGGCTTGCCCTACTGATGTGAAGTTGCAGACAGTCAGCAATGAGTTTCTGGTAAGGATCTGCCTTACTTGCTTGTTATTTCTATCCCCTTTATCTTACTTCACTATATTCTTTTCTTCTCCATTGTTGGTCACGACTAGGCCATTCTGCTTAGGTGATAGAATGAACCTTCCAAGTAGAATCTTTACTCAGAAAAGGCGAATATCCAAACACCCCCTGGTAAATAGAAAAAGGGTGCTGAACAAAAAACAGTACACTCGGAACTGTGGCATATGGCGCGAATTCGGATGAATTGAGTCATCATGTGCGCACGCACAAAAACCAATGAATGACAAATGGGCTGACTAGGTGAGTGGCTAGCTTAGAAATAAAAAAGCCCAAATGATAACTCAAATCGGTGGCTAACCCGCTTCGAAGTCACACTGACACACCATCAGATGGTGTGTAGAAGTGCGGGTGAAACCTCTCAAAGGACTACCCCGGATGGAAGCTGGTCCCAACGATACAGTCCCAGGGATGATCGTATTACTTCGCTTGGTCTTTCTTACAATACTTCCCTCTTTGTCTTGAATTTGTTGGATTCTTGATCCTGGATACTTCAATTATACACTCTTATTGTTCCATCGACATAAACCATTAATCTATTCATTAGACTACGCTCTCAATATTATAGCAGTGCCTTTCCTGTCCTTCTTTATCTATGTCAAAGTCAGTATGCTTTCCTAACTACCCTGTTTTCGATATTTTGTACATAACCGTAATTTGTTCATTGTGCCTTGTTGAGTGTGTCTAACTGCACAGAACAAACGTTCATTCATTTATTTATCAAAGTGTCTACCTATCCCACCTCGACGTCAATTTTTACGTTGCACGGCTGAGCAAGCCATAAATCTTCATCTACAAGTGAAAGCTCACAGGAAAGCAACTGAGCCCGCTTAGTCTCACAACAAGTGTGTAACACACACAATACATCTTGTCTGATCGGGTGAGTTCGATATCTACATCTAGGAATGTCCATGCACTTCACTCTGCCTTAACTTGCCCCACGATGCTTACTATCTTAAATTACTCGGCTAACAAAGCTGAAGCTCTGAAGATCCATATGCAGCTACATCGATGTAGTAATCCTAGGCCTCTCTTTTTTCGCATATGAGTAAAACTACACCAAGTACAGATAACGACTTGTATTACTCTAGGCTACTATGTACGAGTGTGTGCTCCTTTTCTGATTTTGGTTGCTGGCTCCAATCGTTTTAGCCCCTTTTCACGTTTCTTTCTTTTTCAAGAGCCTCCATCGTATCCCCAATCTACACTAGATACAAAAACACAACACTCATGTTCTGATAGAAAACAACAGTGAAAACCCCCTCCAACCATTGACAACCCTGCATGCGTGAACATGTTGCACACGTGCATACGATCCGTTCCTTTGTGGGCACATTTTCTCGGTCACAACAGAAATATGCATTATTATTATTATTATTATTATTATTATTATTATTCCATTTCTGCCATGCGACCACTACCAGTCGTGCGGAGCCTAGAGATACTGCAGGGCCGTCCGCACCCAAGCAGATTCGTGTCAATAACCCCTAGGCCAGACACGACAAGCTAGAGACCCAGCGAAAGCCGCATCGGCAATATATATATATATATATATATATATATATATATATATATATAACACATATTGCCGATGTATAACAGCATGCTCAAGGTCACATGGTGGACGCCTCATCATTCTGACCCCGTTAACTAGGCTGTAAGGACGAATTCTATGCATGGTACGTAGAACGTGATACTTCCAGTCCAGTGCATGAGGGTAAAGGGAATCCGATTGAAAGAGTGGCATCCAATTGGTCACTAACCACGCCGAAATATATCCGTACGATATGATTTGAAGGCCCAATAAGCAGCCTACAAAGAATTGAGGAAAACAGTTGTTACACCATGGACTTGGTCGGTTTGAACTGTCTACACTCTCAGGTAATGGACCTGCGACTCAGATGTTGACATTGCAAAATCCCTGGTTCTAGTTACCGTCCTTTTACCACTTCTGGTAAGATCACTTAAGTTCGAAACTTGTCGTACAGCGCAGTGGTTTTGATGGGCAATCCCCAATATTCATCTACTTCATCAGTCAAGGTCTTAATGATAGAAGTGAACAGAGTTCACTTCAGTGCGAATAGCAATTCAGATAGAAATCGCGCGTCGTAATCCATTCACACTACGGATGCTTTAAGATTACTCCACCAAGGAATCCCTTATACATCTTTCCAGAGGAGTATTGCTCGTTGCTTTAGAATCAGACACCTGATTCCTATTAGAAATGCAACTTGAACCGGCAATGTGGTTTACTAATGTTCATGAGTACGGGTATATCTTGGCGTCGCTGGCCATCAACGATACACCTCGCGATCGAATTCATTCTGTGTTATGATTCTCCTGTAGAGGTAGCTGGAGCACAAAATTCGGAACGCGGTTACATTCGGATGTCGTTAATTATAGGCTGCTAGGCTACACAATCGAGGCATCTTATAGAAATCGGGAGGTTAGTTAATAGAGAACATAAATGAATTTCAGATATCCACTTAGCATTTCGTTTGTCATACCCACTTGGGCCACCTGTGACTAGGCCAACTGAGAGATCAGTTCGTCCAACAATCACCAGACCACGGTTCGAATCCCAGCGGGGCCACCTCGAAAATGAGGATTAGTGGGAACGAAATTGGTTGGGAGCGCATAAAATGAATTCAGGCTACAAGATAATCAAAAGAAGGGCCGTGTGGTAATCTGACAATCCTATTCTTTGCACATCAATGATACGTACAAGAGAAAAACTTGTCCAACAGAGAAGACGCCCAATTAAAACTCATAAGAAAACGATCAAGCATAGGACTTTGATCTCACATAGCTGACGAAGCGTGACGAATGTTATTGTATGGTCACATATTGGTAATGTGTCACCAAGAGGAAGTTACTATATGTTCTCAGGTCTCTTGTCCGTGTGGTCTCTTGGGCTTACACCGCGTCGCATAAAACCATCTGGTGCAAGGCACTATGGTCCACCGACACAAGGTGGTTCGATGGAACCATGTTTCTGATTGAAAGGGGATTTGATAAAACAAGCACAGAGGCCCGCATAATTTGAAAGACACTGTTCAGAGGCAAAAGAAGTCAAGAGAGAAAAAGCATTCAGCGCGTAGTTCGGAAGCGGTGTGGTAAACCATTTTCAGCGGAAGAAACACAAGAAATCAAAATGAACTGCAGTAAAATATATGATGGGTGAGCTCACCTGATCGAATTGTCTGCATGGCCAGCCAATAAGTGTAGTCATATGCCTCGTGCTGGAATCAACGACACGTCCGACAGAGTCCACAGTACATAAATCATGTAGTCTGAAAGTATTCGAAAACCAAGGAGTACTCAGTCGGTGGCCCCCGTCAATCGATGAAAAAGTCGTTCGTTGCATTCTTGACTTTTTTCCGGTGTGCGTTGACTCAGAAATACGTATCCACCAATAAACTCCACAATCGTTTTGCAATTGGTACACAGAGGGCGGAAAGCCACAGGACCGGTGCGAAAATCCAAGACCACTTTGCCGGCATCCCAGTTCACATTCCAAGACCGAAGATCGGTAAAATTCCAAGCCCGAAGCACATCGCCGGTGTGTGGAGAGACAACTTCCACTCGACCTTGGCAAATAGCAATGACGTCGTCAACAGGGGAGCTAAATAGACCGCCATTGTGCGAGCCAAGATCAAGGCCGGGATTCCGATCGAATGCTACGGTAAAATAACTTCGGCCGAAGCTAGTCAGTCGTTGCCACGCTTGGATGTATTTGTATTTGGCGTCGAGTAGAGAGAAGTCCCTGATATTAACATGCGCCTCGATGATACGTTGCCGGAGGTAGTCTTTTGACCGGCATTTACGGATAACTTTTTCGGCGCAAAAGTCGGTCAAATCCCCCAAGTACTTGACTGACTCATCTGGTGTTATGGCAGGTGTCGGGCCAGGTGATTGTAGACGCAATGTCTCCAAAATCACGTCCACTTCCCTTTCATAAGCAACGCGACTGGCTAGGGTTTTACCTCTGGTTAACAGGCGACAAGCCGCTAGCCACCGGGCATACTGCTCGGCGGCTTCGAACCGCAGCCAGATTTCCTCTCTTGTCACCTGGGAGAAATTCGGTTGATGCGTTGAGGCCGTATAGATTGCATTCATACTACCAGCACGCAGGCCATTGTAGGCGGTACGATTGGGTTCCGTAAGGACGACTAGCTTCAAGATGTATTTGTGCGTGGCGGTACTCACATCCGGTGTGACAGAACAATCCCTCAAGGAGTATGCGTACAGAGGCTGATTCGTTTCCTTTTCATTTTTAAACAAGTACAGACGCGACTCACGAATAACGACCCAGTACACTTTGTAACGACGAATCAAAAGAGTGCGTTCTTTGAACACTCGAAGACTATCTTGTAAAGTGGGGATTTCCGATGTGTCGGGCACGTCTTGACCTCTGGGAGTGGTTACCCTCAGAGTGCCGTCGAAAAAGCGAGAGTGGTTTTGCAATGCCCTCGAAGCGGAACCAGGTTCTTCAGCCACCCCGCATGACTGTTCCAGCTCAGCCAACAGCTCATCAACTTCGTCCACTGAACCCGCTTCACCGCGTTGGCAACGATTGGAGGGTCCATCTAGCATACTCATTGTCGGTGTTGGGGACGTGGCACTGGGGAGGCGCAACAGGGAGGAACTATGACCAGCGCCACCCAGCCCGTAATGGGGAGTGTGCGGCAGGCCAAACTGTCGTCTTGATAGATCTGGACTGGGTCTAGACCCGGACCGATAGTTGGTCCCCATGGTACTCGTGGCTCCAAAGGTTGGGTAGTAGTTGGGACTTGACGGCTCTGTGAGTGGACTTCCTGAATATGCCATTTGCCGAACCTGTGCAGACTGCAATTGGGCTTGAAGTTGACAAGCCGCAAACACAATCATCTCATCCTCCGTACAATCAAGCAGGCCAGAGAGGACAGACCATCGGGCCTGTTCGTAAAGCTGGTGTATACGAACAGCATCATATTTCAAGTTTATGTCATAAAATGAGTAATATTTAAAGCATAAATACAACGTTGGAATCGATTCGCTCATGCTAGTAACTCGAGGAGGTTCTATCCCATGCTCGAGGAGTGATCGGGAAGAATCAAGCCATCCGCTGTTTAGCCGAGCTTTTTGAACCAGGTTCTTCGGTCGCATGAGCCAACCGTCAGCGAACACTGTTTTAGCCGATCGCCTGAAGTTGCAATCGGCGTACTGAGCTGCATCCAATCGTTCACGGTCAAGTGAATTCTCCGATTGCAAGCGCATGATAGTTCCAGCACCAGAGCGTAAAGTTTCGTAAGGACTGATTGGAGGACCGTCCATTGTGTGGGGATACATGTGATGCCCGTTCGCGCCGATGGTCGTCGCCTTCAGCGTCGCAGTATCCGTACGCGAATCATTCGCCTGGTTGGCTGGTCGTTTAATCGCAGACCGTAGATTCGGAAGAGGTGTGTTGGATTTCAAATGTGCTTTTGTTATGGGAAACGATAAGGAAAGTTCTTCCGAGTGGCGGATATTTAATTCTTTACAAATACTCCGCACAACATTAAACACACGTGAGGAGTAATTCACTCGGAGTAGGACTGCAATCATGGAGGGTAAAATCACTTGAAGATCACCATGCATACGGCGGAACATGAGTTTAGCGTCTGATTGTAAACCATACTGGTCCAGGGTTGTCCGATTGTGCAACAGCCACATGTTACGGTCGGACCACCAAATCGCGTGATCGGACCAACTCTGCTGCACATGAACACTCTCCACAATTCGATGCATTAGCACACCTAGAGTCATTCCACCAAGTACACGCACTTTCACTTCTCTGTTCAGATCGTCTACGAACACACACAATTCCCATGATCCATCGATGTAATTTCCATCGACCAAAAGCCCATTTGCGACTTCAAAATTGTGCGGTGAATAACCGTTAACAACCCGTCCCGATGTCATCGGATTGTAAGGGTTAGAAATGTATGACATTCCAATGGCTGAGGCATAGATACAACGCAAGAGAATGCATGCACTGGGGATTATTTGGACGTTAGAAATCCGTCGACCAAAGGCTACAACATCGCCGTTTGCACTCGTGGTCTATCGGCCGTGCCTGTTGCCAATGTACGCAGCCAGAGCAGACTAACGTGCCACATGACCCAACGTTTCTAATTGGTTGTCATTGTGTAGCTACAGTTGGTCGCCTCCGCACTTTGGCGCAGCACGGGAAGCGTGCTGCCTACGTGTGCGTACGGTCGTGTGTCTAGTCACGAGCACTGCGCGGCTATCTGGTGAAGGCGTGGTTGGTACATCAACAACCTACGCGTACTGGGGCAGTCTTACACCGCACGCGCTGGCTAGGCCAGACGGTCTACCGAGTTGTCATAGCATCCAGGACTGTTACCATGGTGACTAAACGACGTTACCACCTTAGTCAGGCTAATGTGCCCTCCCAGCGTGCCCAGGGAAAGATTTGCTTTCAGACGCAGACTTCATGAGTAACCGAGGTGTAAGGTGTCAATGGTAAATAGAAGGTGTTGCTGCTTTTTCTAAAGAATTGACCAGTGGTTTTGACGAGTATACTGTAGTCAAGGCTTTTCTCAAATCACGGCTTCTGAAACAAAGCGTTCTTCTCTATACCACAGGTCAAACTACGGCCCGTGAAGTCAGTTCATCAGATCCACCGCCGGTATTAGAATTTTCCGAATAAAAGATTTCGAACATGGAAATTTGCGCTACAAACATAAATATCACGTTACGAATAATATATTTTCGCAGGCGCAAAGAGCCCCGACAGGTGACTGTTTTGAATTATTGTATCTACATTTTCTGGTTTACTGTAACATCCCAGTTTCCATCAATATTTACTTATTATAGCCTGCCATCAGGGATTTCTGTGTTTGACGATGATAGGCAAAAGTGAACTATACGTGTGAATAGAGGTACTAAAGTGGCAATCACCAAAGGAATGCCATAGGAACGTGTTTTTATGAAAATGTTATCATCAGTCAGGAAAATTCCCCAGTCCAGATGCTAATTGAGCTTATAGCGCGTTCATCTAACGCCATCTCCGATACACAGATTTGAAAGGCCACCCAAAGGCGTGCGACAGAACACAGGAAAATAGGCTACAAAATGTTTATTAGAAGGTTGCTAAATCTTAAGCCTAAAAATAAGGCACCGGAAGATGATTAGCTAGGGAGTATGTGGTAGGGTACTGAGTGCGATCGGAGAACCGACGTTCTTTTCGAAGCCCACGAACGAAGTCCGGATGTTGTCGGTGTGTCTCATACAAACACGTGCACCATACAAACATGCAAACCCCTTACTTCCCTAATAAACGAGAATACTGTGATGGCATAGTATTTAGGATTGAATTACACATCAATCGGGGAATCTCCAGGTCCCTACTACCTGGCATCTAGGCCAGTCCTCAAAACTTCACTTGAAGCGAGTCCCTAAGCTAATGTTTGCGTTACTCTAGGAACTCTGTTCAGTGACACAATTGCCTTTCCCACTTTATGTAATAAATCAGATGAGTAGAAATTTCGCGAAGCCTGCGGTTACAACTCGCGAAACTGCGGATGAAAAGCACCGCTTTAAGCAGTTTATTTAGGCAGACTCTATTTATGTACTATTATTAATATTTGAGATCTTATATTACAAAGGGCACCTGACCTCTGTTCTCTTGTTTCAGTAATATGTTGATATCTTTCTAACATAAAGCCTACTTCATTCTCAAACCTCGTTTACTTAACTATATTCCGGCTACCAAGAAGGAAAAAGTGGAGGCAGACTGGCGCGTTTTCGATTAAGAATCGACGGCACTTACTTTAATTATGGCTACAAAGTACCAGAAAGCCAGTTTCTTGATATGCAGAGGAAGTTTTGTGGTTTTGAGAGAGCGCAACATTCGGCGTCACTACGGAATAAGGTACCTGTCAAGGTAATTAGGTTTTTCTGTTGAGTTACACTCCAAGAATATGAGTCAATGAAACCGTGGTTCCTAACCCCGGGGGGTAATTATCCCACGGAGTAAAATGAAATAGTACGGGAAGTAAATATAGTACGAAGATTGAGTCTTTCCTCTGCCACCGAAGAAAACTGAAAACAAAAGCAGCGGTATCGAAAGATGTAACTATCTAACCACTATTGATTAGCCATCAATGACTAGTAGTTGGTAAGTGCTCAGTGAATTAGAAAATCTCAATAATAAATTTTATTAGCAAAAAGAGGATTATTAGCTGGTGTTCGTTGCTCGCATGAATTGACGGTTAATTCCCAATCGGAACTGGAGATCGCTGGGCCCCCCACAAGAGAGAGAGAAGACCGGATCGGACGAGCAAAGGAATAGGGATGTATTAGCCAACTACACCGTTTATTATAAAGGTAATATCGGAACTTCCTGAGTAGTATTTAAAGCTTGCGTGAAAAACTTTGAAAGGTCAGCTTACCGCCAATCAAGTAGTGCCACCCACGAGTTGGTTGGTCGCTGCGCCCGGTTGCCTATCTGTTGGTACCAATCAGTTCAGTGTGTTTGGCTCGCCTGCCATGCCTTGGCTCTGTAACGGTGATGGGAACCTCGGCTGTTCGCTTAGCGTACTGCTTCCTAACACAAGCCTTCAAAGTAGCGCAGCTAAATGACGCCGCTTTCGGATCACCCGTCGATCACTGTAGTTTTGTGTCAGGTAGTCTTGCACCGGCTCGAACTACAGAGTTGAGTGAGCATTTAGGTGGGAGCATAGATCAGCCGACCAGGTAAAGTAGAGAGCGAATGTTTACAAGCTAAAGAGTACAAAGAGTCGATTCCTGTTCAGGACGTATCGATACAGTGGGGGTGGGAAGCTGTCGACTAGGACAGACTTGGAAGAGATGGTTGAAGCAAATGAGCAGCCAGTGAGATGTGTTCAGATTCGATCAGGAGTCACACAGCAATGCAAGGAACCAAATGACTTTGGAGCGCAGTACAAGATGTGTATTGGCTGAAACTGCGGCAACTGGATCGGGATTACGTAATATCACCCGTCTCATTAACATATATCACCTCTTGATTGTTTAAAACGGGCTCAAAATTATTTTAATTATCAAGAGTAACTAAAAATAGTAACCTTTTCGTAATTTAAGTAGAAACGCAGTAGATAATGGTTGCCTAGCTTTTAAAACTATAATATTTGTGGGATAATTGTTTATAGTGAGCTCGCCTTGTGAGTAACAGCTTAAAAACGTGAAGAACCACTGCCATGAAACAAGGCTTCGAAATACAAAGAATCAAATCACTAGAAAGCCTGAAGAAATAATTTGTCAATCGTACAAGTTAAAAAATATCGCGTAAGACGGATGAACTAGGAAAAACATTGAATAACGTCAATTTTATTAGAGTGGATACGTCTAGTACGAATGATTCCCAAATTAAATAGACAGGAATGCTGCTGCTGTGCACGTTGAAGGAATGTGGGCCGGTTCTGTTGATGAAGCGTGGCGCCCCTTTACATGCCTCCCAATCTTATTTCTTCGGATTAATGCCACATACGAAGTGTTTGAGTGGTGCAGCGCAAGTTACCCACGGTCCCTCTGTAGGAACAGGGGTCATGTGCTTGTCCAATGGAGCCCGTAATGACAGGCAAATTATTAACTGAATGCCGCCAACCATAATGGGAGAAGCAAAGGCGTTGCGTGCTGATAAATTGGGTTTGTTTGGAACTATCAGTATCTCAGTAAGTTTAACTGTGTAAATGCCAAAGCACTTGGAGGGAATATGATACTCTTTACTGCACTTAGCTTGTGATATTCATCTGTATGCACGCTAGGTCTAAGATAACTATCATTTTGTTTATGTCAGTTTTCGTTAATGGAGATGTCGATGGCTTTTGCTTATTGCACTGCGCGCCACTGACCCGTGATCGAGATGAAGTGGGGTAAGTGGGGGAAAATGGTACCAAATTTTTACATTTGGCTGAAACTCTCATTTTATTTTTAAGAAATGTAAACACAAACTGAGTGCATCTTCTCACCATCGATCGAGTGGTTAAGAATCAAGGTATCGGGAATCTGTATTGTGTGATATATATGTTAGGCCCATCACCTCTTTGTAACCTCTTATCACGGCACCAAGGCACATGTTGCCCGTGCGCTGGAAAAATCGCACCACAAACATGAAGCAGCTGTGTAAATCGTAACAGCAAAGCCCTCGTGAGGTCGAATATTTCAGAGCTTCATTTCGCAAGTTTACTAGCTTATTTACTGGTGAAACAAAGAATAATTTGAAATGCATAGACCCAAGACAGAAATTCATTTAAGTTAATAAAGGATGAGAGTAAAAACGTGGTGTCCGATCCATAAACAACTCTCATTTCACCCAGAACTTCATCCGATTCACAATTAGAACAGTGCAACAGAACATTGTTACTACCAACATCCGGACTGCTCATGTGCTCAGTGACCACAAGTTGTACACTGTATCCACAGCACACCAGGAAGACTATTGTTATATTGGTGATAAGAAACCACCACGCCCCGTGTGACTTGTAGCAGAGCATTCTCAGTTACGAGCAGACTAGTGCTTTTTCTGTATGGCAGTACATTCGTCATAATCGCTTGTTTCATACCAATCATATGTCCCGTGATTCATTGAGATCAATAAATTCAAATTAGCACGCAGCCGTGCTTTGAACTGTAATCAGTGTTTTCACACCCACGTCGGCCCGTGCAGTGTTTCGAAAATATACTTCCTGTCCGGAGCGTTGTCTTTTGACTCGCGTGGCGCAAACTAAGAAGCTGCTAACTCGAACCCTGGGGACACAACAACTATTACTATGGCTCTCCATACACATTAAACAAAAATATTCATCTTCGTCAGCAGCCAAAACAGAACAGTTCCTCGCGTTATGTTTGTTCATGCACAGTGTGAGGCTTATTTTACCTCTCCCCTTACCTGGAATATTCTTTTCAACACTCAAAGGATGCAGTATGCCCCAACCTTCAAAACAGGCCTCCGCCACTGTTTGCCACCTGTATACTT
The DNA here is from genome assembly GCA_944474145.2 of Dicrocoelium dendriticum. Classification (NCBI taxonomy): domain Eukaryota; kingdom Metazoa; phylum Platyhelminthes; class Trematoda; order Plagiorchiida; family Dicrocoeliidae; genus Dicrocoelium; species Dicrocoelium dendriticum. Next base: position 257,706,934 of record OX104063.1, read on the forward strand.
AGCTCCAAATTCACCAGTTTCTAACATTGCTTTTACTGCCATATCTGTGTTGAGGAAACTACCGTTACTACTCACCTACAGCTCTTCCGGAATCGAATATATTCACCCGAGGGTACTGAGCATAGCGGTAACAACGCTGGTTAAGCCATTATCGCATCTTTTCCAAAGGTGCTAAGCATAGCAATCTTTGCCTTCCAACTGGAAACAAGGTCCGATAACGCAAATGTTCAATACTGGTAATCGCTCAGGATCCGCCAACTAGCACCCAGTGATCCTCCTCCCTCATCTCGAGCCACTTTGGATTCGGCGATTGAAGCGCAACTTGTGCTGCTTTTCAACATGGTACACGAAAGCACCTATTCCAACCTGCCTACACACAATTTACAACATTGCTCAACTCGAGCGCTTTGCAACAAAGATTTTACATTGAATATGCTGAAGGTTAGAAGGAACGTTCGCTCTAATTTCTTCTTGGTCAGATACAGCTATCTGTGGAATAAACTGCCAATAACACTCAGGTCATGTGACAAGGTGACAACATTTAGTAGCAGACTCGCCAAGTACCTTGATCTAACTACCCTAAGCTGTATATTCCCATGGGGAAAATCCCTTGATGAGCTATTCCAAGTGGGGCCCAAAAAACATATAAACACCAATTTCATAACTAGGCTTTGGCCTCAACCATCCGGCAAAATGTTAATGCATGAAACGCATATCCCAATACGCAATCTATGCTTGTCACCGATGCAAGAGCATGGATTCTTCTGTCCGAATTGCTTTATGCCGCTCTAGACACAGTTTCTCTCAAGATAAGTATACGTATTATTATTATTACTATTATTATTATTATTATTATTAAAAGTGATGGAGGCAATCTTCGCTGAGACTTTAGTAGACCATCTAGAACGCCACAACATCATAGCATCTGAGCAGCAAGGTTACCACCAACGCCGTACATGCACTACCAACCTACTGATTGCACACCGTAATTGGACGGAAGCGGCCGATACAGGTAGCGCGACAGACGTCATTTACCTCGACTTTTTTAAAGCCTTCGACCGACTGGACCACCGCATTCTGTTACACAGACTCGGGGTCCAGTCCTTGGGTGGATCAGTAATCTCCTGCAGGATCGGCAACTGCAGGTCAGAGTTCAAAGTGTACTATCTGGTCCTGTCTAGGTCTGGGCGCTCTGGCAGTATCTCAGCCCACATACAACCATGACATTTTCTTCAAACATAAACTACATCCTATATCGGCTGTCGCGCAGATTATCAAAGGTCGCCTTATCTGCTGTTTACAGCAGGGCGAATAAGCGAAAACATGCTACTGCTAGCGCCTCCCTTCTTTCTTTTCCACTTGTTTCTCTTACTCCCATCCCGAACCCCATTACTCGCCTTGACCCTGAATGTTTGCTTAGGGCATTAAGGTTTTCAGGTAACTCCTCCTTCTCTCCCTCTACTTATTCTTTATTTCATACATCCTCATGGTTGTATGGCAGCGGAGCATCAACTCAAATGGCTGATGTACTGCTGTTGATGATGATGATGTCCGTGTACTGTCGAACGTGACGTTCCACAAGGATCAGTACTGAAGCCATGTCTATTTCTCTTGGTCAGTAACGAGCTTACGCGTTTACTTGCCTCGGAATGCTTGTTGTTTGCTGATCATGTTAAGATGTGGTGGCCGGTCGCTGACCAAGACGATCACGATGCAATTCAAGGTGACCTGGACAGGGCGTACGAATGGCTACTCCACAACTTGCTTCAGTTTAGTTCGACTACGTGTAATGTGGTCACCGGCCGTCGTCACCGGCCGAACATCACATACAAGCTAGGAGACCATGATCTGCAAGCAGTCACCCGGGTGCAGGATCTTGGGGTACCAGTTCACGCTGATCTGGGCTGCCCAGAATAATCTGAGAAGGCGTCAAATACTGGGAACCAACATGTTGGCGTCCTACGGAGGGCATTAGGGAAGTTGGATCCCACTGTCTGTTCGCAGTTGCTTAGTATCTACGTGTGAAATACGCAATCCAGGCCTGGTAGCCCTGGTACAAGCAAGGTCTCGCAGCACTTGAGAGTTCACAGTGACGAGTCACAGTTTACGTCAGCGGGTTGTTCCATCTGCCTTACCAACTAAGGCTGAAGAGTCCAAGATTGTACAGCTGCCGTTATCAGTCCCAACGTGGTGACCTAATAACGACCTACCGGATTTGGAGGAATCTCAACCACGTCTGCTGCTACCTGCTGCAGCTCAGTCACAACAAGAATTTGAGGAGCAAGTAGTGCAAGTTAAAGACGCAACACAGTCGACTAGAATGTTGACGCAACTTTTCCTCTCTTCGTGTGTGTCAGCTATGGAACGCTTTCCCAAATTACGTTGTTTCCGCCCTCCACTTTATCTATATCTAAAATACGCCTAGCCCACCTACTTTACGAGATATAGCTTGTGCACATCGACTGAGGATATAATGTGACGAACCTTTCACAAACCGTACTAACCTACATAATTGAGGTCGGCTCCTATCTGCATGCCTCTCTGTGAACATTGTGGAGAATCCACCAAAACGATTTTCATTTTATCACTTGGTTTTGTTTTTACCATGTGGTGGTCCTCTTCCTGGCCATCATGCAGGACTCGTGAAACATCTGCTTTTACCCATAATATACAGTCCAACCTGCTATGGTGACACCTGCCTATGGTGACCATGCAGAAACATCCCCAACGTTTTCTCTTATGAATAATATCCCTATGTACGAACCTGTCCATAGCGATTACCGGTCCAAGGTGACAACTTTTTGTGCATCATTTGAGTTGTCGCCTTAGACAGGTTCGGCCATTGTTCCATTGTTCCATTTTCCTATATTTTCTTCCTGATAGCGTGTTTGTCAGTAGAATAGCTTTTTTCTTACCTTTTCTCACAGTTTGTCTCTGTGCTTGTGGGAAAACCATCACAACTTATGGAGTGTAAATAGCTGCTGCAGTCCACCGGAATCAGCTGAAGGAGTTTGTTACACCTAAGGCAGATAGTTCAGTTTGCTTATATTAGATGAGATAAGGCATCAGAATTCTGCTACCAGTGTACAACATGCCCTGACACTCCCTGTGTCAGCAAATGGTCAACGGTTACAGCATGCTAGCGTGTACAAAGAAAACCTTAATGGAATATTCAAGTTAAGTAAAATATCTTCGTCATTTAAAAGGCCGTAAGAGTTATGTCGTCATAGCCGTATACTTTAACAGATATATTTTATCTGACAATGTTATTTCAAGTGATTGGTTGTTGTTTGACATCCCCAGTGTGTCTGCGCTTGATGTGCATGTTCCCAGGTACCTACCTGTCTATTACCCACTATCTCATCCATACTGACTCCAGGAGGGAGTTGGTCGTTCCTGGAGGGGATGGGGTGTACGGTCCTTGCGGCCGTGCTAAGCTCGAAGTGTGGTTTCATGCACTCAGTGTGGAGCGGACTACGGTCCAGCCACCGCCTTGTGTGCGCTTGATTCCCCAAATACAGCGTGCTTGTGTTTGCCTGTGAAGGAGTGTGGGCCGGCTCCGTTGATGCAACGTGGTTCCCATCCACATGCCTCCCGGTCTTATTCCTTCTGGTTTACACTGAATATGGGTTGTGTGGATGGAGCTGTGGGTGGTGCAGCGCAAGCCACCCATTGTCCCTTTGTAGGCGCAGGCGTCCTGTGGCTGGCCACAGTGACAGGCAAATCCGAAACCGGATGCCACCAACCATACATAGATAAAATAACAAACGAGCAATAAAGCGATGTGAGATAACATCTTTACTCATTAGAGTTGAAACGAATTAAGTTCCGTAAAGCTCAGAAGTTTGGATCGCAAATCAACAATCGCGTGCACCAATGAAACCATCAAATGCATATTTGCACGCTGCAACGAACCGATGTAAAGGTTTCCAGACGTCTCGAAACGGTAGTGGTCCAAACTTACCTGTAGAAATTTGTGGCCCGACTTATTGTACTTAAATTAGTTTTCCGTCCAAAGGCTTTCGTTTTGAATTGCAATTGTTGTGCGGTACAGTTACGTGGTGGTATAATTCAGATAACTCATCATCGTCACTCTCAGCCAGCAGTCTTTAGCAAGTCTGGAAAAGCGCCAGACACCGGTGTTGCGACCATTTGGCCTCCTCAGTGATGGGCCTTCCGGCAGACCCCTGCCGCGTTCCGCCCGTTGACTTCCGGAGGCCAGCAGCTCGTGCCACTTCGCCATGAGTGACAGCCACTGACCTGCATGACCAACAGATGAATAGGATATAGCCTTGCACATCTGTCCATATAGCTTCCAAGTCCTTGTGCCGTGCCTAGCTCGTGGGGCTAGCCACTGTCCTCTGCACAGTTTGTAACTGGCATGGCAGTGGAAGATGAACCGAGTTATATCATTGTCACCTATCAAGCATGGTAACTCCGATCTGCACCGGAACCAAACAACTGAGAGTGCTCGTGTTCTGCTAGAAAAGGACAGTGAAAGCGCTAACTGAAGATTTTCCAAAACGCATCTACTTCATTCCTGAATAAACTCCCACCGTTGATAACACTGCATGCCTGTTACACATGAAAATCGCTCCACTTCATTGTGGATAAGGTTTCTTAGTAACACGAGAATTATTATTATTATCATTTTTTTTATTTAGTATCATAATTTTGCTTATCACCGCTGTTGGATGGTACAGAAGGAGTGCTAAGTGATACCTCGATGCCTTGAAGCATTCGAATCTTGATGTGAGCTGAAAGCGAGACATGTATGCGAAGCGTTCGTGAGGCATTATCGGGTTACCTCCTTCACAAACGTTCATGTATTAGGAGAATTCAACGGAACAATACAATGCATAATTAGTAGTAGGTTTACCAGGTGGCCGGCAGAATTAAGCACTTGTGTTGTGATCCGAGGGTCACGCGTTCGGATCTGCGTAGATGCAGGCCAGGTCGCGGTATACTCTATCCACGCGCGACTGCTGTTGGTGGCGTGTAGGCGAAGAGCCGATACGATGTACTGCCGTATTTCGGATGTCGTTTCCTTAATAAGCAGAATGTCTGAAAGTCACACGTTAGTGATCAAGTCCAAGTTCGAGTGAGACTGGAACGAAAGGAGAACCCCGTGAGTGTTCCATCTTGAGTGGATTGTTGAGCCAGGAATTGACGAAGTGCACAGAGTTATTGATGGATCTATAACGAAACACCCGTATCGCACCCTGGCCAACCAGTTAATGCCCACGTTTCCTGCCCTAGCAGTCCCTGCTGTCGCAGTCATGTGAAATAAGCAAAGGCGAGGAAGAGAAATCGAAGGTACAGAATAAGGAAGTGCATTTAAAATAAGAAAATAAAACCAAGGCATGAAGAAAAGCAGAGAAAATATCGAAGTATGAAAATGCGAGTTAGTCAGGAAAAGGGAAAGGTTCCCTGTTACCGCCCAAGAGCATCAAGTTGCCGCTCAAACCCCTTAACCGCAGATTGCCTGATAACAGTTTCCGGAAGCATGTTCCAGCACTCGATGACGGCGTGACAGCCGGATTTCCGCCCTAATCCGATCAGACCGCGGTTTGTCCAGCTTCAATGAATGACCGTGTAGAGACGACAATCTAGCAGGACTGGATAGTCAACATAAATCTAGACCAACCTTCCCAGTTAAGATACGGTAGGTTAGGATTAAGTCTCCTCGGTAGTGCATTGAATGCATTCCCAAACTAATTAGACGCTCGGGGTATGTCCGTCTCCGTAACCCCTCAACTAACCTAGTACCCACCCGTAACACACTCTCTAACTCCATTTTGTCCCGGAGGAGGCAGGGCGGACAAGCCTGGACGCAGAGTTCAAACAACGGACTTCAATTGTATTCCAACAATGGATGCAGCACTGGAGTCAGAAGTGAAAAAAAACACTCAAATTATTGGCCCAAACCTGTACAGTAGTGTGTTTGCATGCAACCCAAACACAGAATGCAGGTGCCTCACATGCCATGAATTGTGCATTTGAGACGAAATTGCTTTCAGAAACAGGCTCCTTACAGATAGTTAGAGGATGTTGCCCGTCTGCTTCATAGGTTATGATCCCAGTGAGCACATTGACCGAGGTTCACTTCGGTACGAATCGCGGTCCACACTTAGATTACGCTTCGTAATCCATTCTCACAACGAGTACTAAAAAGCGACCCTCCATTCAAATCCTTTACACATCGACTTTCTGGATCATGCCTCGCCAAGTGTATCTCGCGAAAATAGGGGATAACATATTATTAGTATTATTATTATTTTCCAACGCACTTCCAGCATCAGTGGGTTTACGAAGCTTAAGAAACCATTCCATGGAAGTAGGATGTTGATGTTACATTGGTACCATACCGGCATGCGGCCGGTGTAGCATGGAAGTGCGGACGTAACCTTTCGAGGGAATACGCTGATTAGAAGCAAGGCCCCTGGGGACGCTTCCACGGATGGCCGTATTACTTTACCTGAACATTTGTTTAAGTCTGCATTTGTTATTGTTCCTGGCGTTTTACTTTCTTTAATACCTTAAACCTGCCAATTACTTTAATACCCATTTTGGATCCATTGTATAAAGCGTGAACAATTGATTATTTTGTGCGATCCTGCTGTACACATTGATCAGACCACATAGTTGGACATGCGCCTCGCACCGCCGAGGAATATACCAGTTATGTGGTTAGTTATGTACCTTGTACCATGTATATTCATTGCGTCCTCCTGTGTAATGTTTCCGTATGAAGATTACTCATGAGACTGAACAAGAGTCAGTTAACCAACTTTGTACTGCATTTGCTTACACCAGATGACCAGCTCGGAATAGTCACAGTGAAAAATCACGGTTGTTAGCCGGGTAATTGGCCAACTGGATGGATTGACAGAAGTTTTCACTCAGCCCATTGAATCGAACCCCTAATGGGATCTGGCATTAACATTGCTCGGTAGCAGAACCAGCAACACCTTCCTCCCACCCCCAACTTGACCGATCCACCGATTCGTGGTCTGTCAAGAGTATAACGCCACAAAACTGACAACACACAATGTACTGGTAGGAAAATCTAAGGTACTGATAGCGAAAGAAAATGAGACTGACCGGTCGAGATGGAAGCAGGTGGAACTGACACCCCAGACAATGGCGAGGTTGAGATGGAGCAAAATCTTAATGTTGCAAACGGAAGGCTAGACAACACTGATTCTCACAAACATTTGGGCTTAAAGTCATACCTAAAAGGTTATCGTTTGCCTGCGAGATCAGTGGTTTTGCTAATCCACATAGCTGAGTAATGAGAACTTCTTGGGAGGTAGTGAAAAGATGGGTTTGTACTAAAATATCGAAGGTGATTCTGCAAGTCCACAATCAATCAGAAAACCAAACACTACGGGAAAAGCACCTTGTGCTCACGAATGAAGAGCTCATGGTTGACAAATTATTGATGGTGAGTCCATTAGGTCTCAGTGACCATGTAATCATAACCTTCAACTATGTGTGTTATGCAGAGTAGCCATCTGAACATTTGTAATTAACTCATACAATCACACGCTAGCAAGTCTTGAGAGAACTCGTCGACGTATCCGCTTGAGAATTTTCAAACAACAGTTTCCTTGACAACGTTTGGACAGAGTTCGTTGATAAACTCAGCGACATCGTCAACAGTGCATAAGAGACCAAGCTCCTTCGTCGCGAAAAAATGCCTTCATTCCTAAGAAGCAGGACTCAAAAATGCTTGGCGATAATGGATGCAGCATGGCTTGCCTACAGGCTGAATCTCGACTCAGAGAATTGGGGCAATTTCCTGACCCAGTTTAACCATTGCACTACACTTGCCACTGAGGACAAAGTAACTTATCAACAGTGCATAGCCACAAAATTCCTGGCAAAAAACAAACTGCTGTATAGGCATGTCAAAAATCTTCGTAAAGGGAAGCATGGAATCCCTCCATTTTTCACGACAGGTGGTGGAGTACAAAGCTCCGAAGAACCAGCTAATGCCATGCGGCTACAATACGCCACAATTTTCAAACTCGTAGCCTCTACCTGTCCCATAATATCAAGCACATTACCGACACCATTGTTTACAAATGTTATTTTCAACCCATCAATTGTGCTAAGGAATTTACTCTCACTACGTGAACATAGTTCTCCGGGAGCAGACAACATCAGCCCGAAAACACTGAAGGCTGTGGCCAAAAAGCTAGCTGAACCACTGTCACAGTTCTTTCAAAGGTGCTTTGATGAACAACTAATCCCCACTTTGTGAAGTGTGACATTATAACCCCTATTTTTAAAGGCGGTAGTCGTTCAGATCCTGCAAACTATCGTCCAGTGACTCTCCTCCCTGTGCTCGCGAAGGTGATAGAAGCAGTCGTCGCTGAGGCTTTAATGGACTACCTGGAAAAATGCAACATTTTGGTACCGGAACAGCATGGCTTCCGTCAACACTAGTCATGCACCATCAACCTACTTATTGCACGAGGTAGTTGGACGGAAGTGGCCGATGATGGGGTCGGAGTTGATGTCATCTATCTGGACTTCTCCAAAGCTTTCGACCGTCTTGATCACCGCATCCTACTTCAAAGACTACAAAGTTACGGAATCGGAGATCCTGTACTTGGTTAGCATGGTAACTTTTTTCACTAACGAAAGCTTCAATTACGCGTTAGGGGTCGCTCTCTAACCCGATTGAGGTATATGTGTTGTTTCACAGGGCCCAGTGCTGGGACGGTGCTTATTTCCGGTGTTTATAAACGACCTGGCAATAGTCATCTCCTCAAACTTCCTGCTTTTCGCCGATGACGTCAAGATATGGCGGGCAATTAGTAACAAGGCAGATCAGGATCTGCTCCAACATGACCTAGATTGCATTTACGAATGGTCAAATAGGAAGAAGCTTCAATTGAACATGGCTAAGTGCAAAGTGATACATCTGCGTCACCAGCCGGTGAGCGCTTTCAAGCTTGGAGACCACACCATGGAGAAGGCCTCACAGGAGCGTGACCTGGTTGTATTGGTACAGAAAGATCTCAGGTGTTCAGAACAAGCAGAGAAGGCGAGGAGAACCGGAAATCAACACTTCGGCCTGCTTCGCAGAGCCTTCCGTCGGTTTGAACTCTCAATCTTTCCCCAAATGCTTAACGCCTACGTGCGACCTCACGTGGAATATGCTATTCAGGCGTGGCAGCCGTGGCAGAAACAAGATCTCGTTGCTCTCGAGACTCCTCAACGACGGGCAACCAAGAACGTCAGGGGCCTCTTTCATCTGCCCTATCAGCTTAGACTGGAATCTCTAAGAATCTACAGCAGTCGATATCGGCTTTTGCGGGGGGATCTCATAATGGTTTACCAGATTCTGAAGAACCCAAACCACATTTGCCGTCCGCTGCTGGAATTGAACCACAACACTAAACTAAGAGGTCACCCTCTGAAACTGACAATTAGGTGTAGCCGGCTTGAATGCCGTAGAAATTTCTTTTCGCTCAGCATGTGCCAGCCTTGGAACGCTCTACCTACTTATGTCGTCTCTGCTCCCAATCTGGCGATATTTCAAAAGCGAGTTGACGATGCGTTGTCTCATTTGCATTTCATTTTATGACTGGTTAGCCAGTGGCTACAAAACGCAATCAAACGGTGTCTTACTTAACTCCAAACCAATGGATTTGTGGATTTATACTTTTAATACGCCAACATTTCCGCCATTTTACCTAAGTCTATGGTGAGTCCACCCCAACCCTTTTCTCTTTATCATGTATTTTACTTTTCGCAATAATTTCCATCCCACGGGATTCACTAAGCATGGCTTTTTTTACCTGTAATACACCATTCTTCCATTGTTTCATTGTACCCTTGGTTCACTTGGTTTTCTTCCATTCGCATGTTGACTAAGAAACATCGCTTAAGCTTTCCAGCGGTTTACACATGAAGTCACCTGACATGGTGAGAGGTACGCTCAAAAGAACCGAAACATCTGATGACCTCTCTATAGCTGTTCTTAGCCCTCCATTGTCAATCTAAATCACAGAGCTCAACGTCTAATCAATTCCGGAGTCTACTTGCTATAGGGGCTTGTGTGTTGGTACTTATCTTGGAGTTTCTCAGCCGATCGCATCAGTTCTAGGTCCCAAATAACGACACAAATCAATCACCAGTTATCTTTCATTGACAAATCCGGACTGATATGCCACGTATTTCCATCTATTTCACATTAACAGATTCAAAGCTTTTCTGGTATGCATGGAATAGATAATGTAGCGCACGAATAGTTGAGGCTGCCTCTTTGATCATTCCTCGCCACAGATAACCCTGTGAAGTGATTTCTAGTCGTTGGGCATTGTTAGCAACCGATCGACCTAGTGATCGGGTCCACACCGATTGCAAGATAGAAGTCTTCGATGAGCGTGACTTCAGAAAAGTGATTTAGAGAAGGATATCGTCAGCAAAGCTTTGGACGGGGTTTAGAATGCGATGGAGATGGTGATCTCTTTCACGCACAGCGTGCTTCAGCAACAGTGGAAAGTAATACCCATCTCTTTTTCAATAAGCCAGTTTTAATGTTCTGGTATGAATGCAGAAACCGTTCGCCGTTCATATATTCCAATTCACCAGAAAAATACCTTCAATGGAATGATGGAACAATGGCGTAATGCAGGTGAAAAGTGTAGTTTGACTAGTCCTGTAGGATGGTCCGTGTGAACTACAAAAATTCCAAGGAAATAAATTGACGGCAAGAATAACGGTGAATCTTCGGAATCACTATAATATCTGCGTCACACACATGTAAATCCGTCTACGCCACTTTCATTGGGGATAGAGAGGACAAAGCACTCAACGCGCGAGAGTCATGTCATATGATGCAAATGGTTTAATTCATTATGGTGTCGTTTAATGATACCGTTAAGTTGTGCGCCAAAATGGCGAAATTCGGGTGAGCATTCCACTACTGACGGGATCGAAGGTAAAAAAGAACTACTGAAGAATTCTAGCGGAATGTATTGGATGACCAGTTTCACCTGGTGGCCACTGTTTTGTGTTGCGGTTACGTTTCAGGAGGTGACGGCAAACGTGACCAGGTTTTCCAGAAATTCGGTAGATCAGAATGAGGTCACCTCCTGGACGGTGATAACTTCCGTAGAAATCACTAATAGATGCTAGGCTTAACATGTTATCATCATCAAAGCACATTAATTGGAGGCGAGCAACACACTTCCGCTATTGTGAAATAATAAAAGAAAAAACGAAGCAATTTCCTGTTGTTTTGCACTGTTGTGTCGCAACTGACGCCTTCGCCCTACGACAGCAAGAAGGAGTTTTGAGACGAACCAGAAAGAGACTTGTAGACATGAAATCACATTTGCTTATATATTTTTGAAGACGAAATGAAGGGAAGCTACTAAATTACACTTGAGCCAACCAACAGAAGGAAAACGTCAAATGCAACGGCGAATAAGCAACCGTGTATTCAAGAGCCACTCGCATATGCCCTTAAAAATAGCATCATGGGACCTCAAGTGTAAAACGAACATCCAGTTACAGTGACGGGCACTGGCCAATCAGTATAACGAAATATAGCGTTTAAACAAATGTCACGAAACAAACGAGAATAACAAGTGTTGACTGAAAAATTAACAACTCGTACAATACTTGTGCGACAACTCAATATTCCTTTAACATAACCAAGTGGGAAAGTGATGCGGAAAAACCAATGGAATGTGTTCTTGCAAGTGACACTGCTGAAGTGGACACGGAGATGAGCGTCCATTAGCAATGACATGTGTGTACCAATCGGGCTAACACAGTGGAAGGTTTAAACAGCAGTCAAGAAGTAGAAAATAGGAAGAATAAAGTATGATTATTAAGCTCGTTCACAAAAAATGTATGCCTAATAGCTGTTCTCTTAATACGCACAAGCCCATATTTAATCTTTTTTATCGTTTTCAATCGGAAAGCCTTAAGCACCCAAATCTACACAATTATGTGCAGTGCCTCACCACTACTTTCGATCGCGGGCCCTATCCGGAATTGTTTCCAACCATCGGCACTCTTGATACTTTGGTCCCCAACCAGACAGACGCGTGGATCCAATTGTGGCAAGATGTCAAGTCAGAGATTTAATTTTCGGTCGCCAGATAGATGGTGTACCACCCTGTGGTCTCCTCCGGTTGAGTCCTGCAAGACCAAACAGAGCGAGGTATGGCAAAGGCTCAGCTAACATACGTAGGACGTGACCAAGCCATCTTAACCAGCGCAACTAAACCAGCTTGTTGAAGGGAATACTCGCATTCCATAAAACATGAGGTCTGGCTTCACTGTCCCAATGCGTTGTTGCCACCACACACCAGGAATCCTCTTCAGGAACCTGTTGTCGAACGCCGAGAGCTGGAGGATGTCGTTTACGCGAATCGGCCATGAATCGCTTCCATATGGCAACACCTCCCGAACCGTTGCACCGTAAACACGGCCCTTTACCAAGAGGGAGATATCCCGATGACCCCACAGGTGCAGCATGTTGACAAATGCCGACCGAGGTTTGGCGACGGGAAGAGAAACTTCCCTTCTAACGGTACCACCAGCAGACACAGCTGCCAAGGTAAACAAAGCTATCCACTTGTTCGAGCTATGTTCATTCAATAGTGAGCACACGAACGGTTGAGTGCCAATGCTGACGCAATAGTTTACACTTTGAAGGGGCAAAACACATTCCGTTCCTAGATGCCTCAATCATCAAACGGCTCAGAATAGTTTGCATGCTCTGTGAGTCATCACCAAATAAGGCGGTGTCATCTGTATAATCTAAGTCGGTCGCTCGCTTACTCGGTAATAGCTGTATACCAAAGTTTCGGTAACCGCCTAGAGCTTGAGACAGGACGTCTTCAATCGCAAAATCGAAGAGGAACGGGGACATAGGACAGCCCTGTCGTACACCGCTATTAACAGCGACGGACGACGAAAGCCTGCCATGCACCCTCACTCTACCGGAGAGGTGGAAATACAGCGCGCCTAGGATGGAGTGCACTTTTTTGGGACACCGTTCTTTAGCAAACAACGCCATAGTGCAGGTCGATCAACTGATGTCCAAGAATGCAACGATGGTGGCCTCTGGTAAAGGTAGCGGTGTTCCAGGATTTGACGGAGTATGAATATCTGATCCACACACCCGCGGGCAGGTCGGACGCCAGCTTGTTCTTCCCGGTACTGCGATTGGCGAATGGGAAACAGTCTAAGAAGTAGAATGGATGCCAATCTCTTGGAGACAACCGAAATAAGACTAATCCTCGGTGAATGGTACACCAGGTGCGAGAACCTTTCTTAAAAACCGGGAGAATAACTGACTCGTCCCAGGAAGAAGGCACCCTTTCTTCAGTTCAGATTTTGGAGAATAATGAGGTTAGCTGGCTAACGATAACTGAGCCTTAATACTTGAACAGCTCCGGATGAACTCCGTCTGAGCCTGCAGCTTTGAATCATCTTAGATGTAGAAGCTCAAGACAAACTTACGCTTTGCTGGGTAGATCAACTGTGACGACCCAGGGTGGGCAGATGGGTTCGCAGGGCAAAGTATTGGACGGCGAGGGCCAGTTTCACTGGCAATAAAGGTGTTCGGCCCATCGGTCCAAGTGTCTCTGTAAATTGGCGATGGGCGAACAATCAGCCTCGCATATAGTCTCACTGACACCGGGCTTTCTGTGGCCAGTAGATCGATTGAGCTGGAAGAGCTTGCGAGTATTGACAGAGAGGTCGGCGGCTTCCATTTCCGAAGCACGCTGGGACCATCAGGCTTCACGGTCACTGTGCAGTCTTTGTTTGAGCTGCCGACTGACAGAACCGCGCGATTCATCATGATTAAACTCCGGTGGGATATTCCTGCTGCGGTCAAATAGATCCAAACAATGGAACAATGGAACAATGGAACAATGGTATATGACGGGTAAAAAAGCATACACTTAACGAGTCCCGCAGATTGGCAATAGAAATACTAACAAATTGGCAAACCACATAAGTGGTTGAAGTAAGGAGCGTCAGTGAGATAAAAGGTAGAAGTATAACAGTTTTAGGGGGATAAAGTGGTACGACGCAAAACTGGCTAAGACATTGTTATCGTTGGTGATGGTAGCAAATAAAAATGGAATACTCACCGGTTCGCACAGATTTACGACCGTGAATTTGGGGTATAAATCCAAAGAGGCTGGTCAGCCTAAATATATACAAGCGTTTTCGTTCATAAAACAAAGCGCAGGGGGCTCAGTGCGACGTCCAATCGTTTTTTAAACGTATCTAATGTGGGGGCACAAACAACTGAGTTTGGAAGGGCGTTCCAGGGCCCGCAGAACCGGAGGGAGAAATAGGTTCTCCGACAGTCTAGACGACTGTACTGTTGGCTCAGCTTTAAACTGTTACCGCGGAGGTTAGTGTTCGGGCTGAGCTTCAAGAGGTGGCGGCATACGTGACTGGGATCGCTCAATATCTGGTACACTAGTATGAAGTCTCCACGAAGTCGCCGGTACCGTCCGCTGAACACTCTGAGTATCTCCAGTCGTTCATGGTAAGGAGTGTGGCGCAAGCCCTTGACGATTTTCGTTGCTCGACGCTGTGGGGTCTCAAGCGCTGCAAGGTCACGTTTTAGCCAGGGTTGCCAGGCCTGGATTGCATATTCGACGTGAGGACGCACGTAGGCATTCAGCATCAAAGAGAAGATGGATGGATCCAAAATTCCGAATGCTCTTCGCAGGAGTCCAACGTGCTGGTTGCCCCTTTTAGAAGCGGAATCTGACTGTTTGAAACACCCGAGGTCTTCCTGTACCAGCACACCCAAGTCGCGTTCCTGAGTGGTGGTCTTCAGATCGTGTGCCCCAAGCTTGTAGACGTGGACTTGTCGATGGCGGATATGAACAACGCGACATTTGTCCACATTAAACGGCAGGGCGTTTCTCACCGACCAATTCCAGGCCTCATTCAAGTCACGCTGTAGGACTTCATGGTCGTCCGATCGTTTTATCGCCCGCCAAACCTTGAGGTCGTCCGCGAAGAGTAAGAATTTCGACGTAATAACTCTTACTAAATCGTTAATGAAAAGCAGGAACAAACGAGGCCCAAGTACCGAACCCTGCAGTACGCCGCATCCCACTCGAATCGGATCGGAAAAGGATGATCGAACTCTAACTACTAACTGCCGTTCAGAGAGAAAGTTACCGATCCATCCTAACAACGGGTCTCCGATACCATACTGTTGGAGTTTAATGAGCAGGATTTGATGATCCAGGCGATCGAAGGCTTTCGAAAAGTCCAAGAATGCAACATTGACTCCTGTTCCCTCATCGACAGTCTCGGTCCAGTTGTCACGAGCTATCAGCAGATTCGTCGTACATGAACGATGTTGACGAAACCCATGCTGTTCTGGCGCAATTATGCCATAGTTTTCCAAGTATCCCATTAACGTATCTGCTATCACCGCTTCCATGACTTTGGTGATCACAGGCAGAAGCGTTACGGGGCGGTAATTGGCAGGATCCGATCGACTTCCTGCTTTGTATATGGGCGTTATTACACCTTGTTTCCACCTCGAAGGTACGATGTTCTCATCGAAACAGCGCTGAAAAAAGATGCCGTGGAGATGCAGGACTTCACAGGGTGCTGAGTAAGACCACAGACTGACTGTACGGAAGACATCATAGTCCTTTGCATGACCGTCCAGTATTCAGTAATTTCTTGCGGTGGGTCGCAGCCGAGTGCGTCGGCAAGAGAAGCATGCTAGCTCTGCTGGCGGGAGACATTATATAGTCCATTTGCGTCTACATTAAAGTGCTTCATTTTCGGGGCCCCTCAGAAACTCATGCAGATGTTCGCACAGACAAGAGCATAGTCTGAGTCTAGAAAAGTGGGCTAGATGGATCCGCAGTCCTTTACTCTACCCCGCCGTCTGAAACTGATTGCGGTTTACTCAATTTGAGACCATGGTTAAGACACAGAAGGGGGTCACCAAGTAGCGGAATGTTTTTTCGAATGTCAAAAGCTAGTGCTCGAGAAAAACGAATGGTGATCCTAGCACAGTGTGAGAAGTCTCTCTCCATTATCTGAGCGGCTCTCCTCAAGCACATCGTGATCACCGAGGTGACTTTCGTACGAAAACAGGCGACTGACCCGTGCACTGAAATCTCCAGCAAGGACAGCAACGTCGGATTTGCAGGCTCGGCTCGAGAGCCGATGAAGTTCGCGATAGAAATAAATAACTAAATAAATGAACACTTTATTCCGGGCACTGCAGGGCACGCTTGGGAAGGCATGAGCATTTTAACACAAACAGGTATGGTTGGTAATTGTATAACAATATAGCAAGTTAACCAGTAACATACTGGATTTATGTGTCTGTATATGTGTACGTGCAGTATTAGTGGGTATGGTGAGTGAACTTTGAAGTGTGACTGAATTCGTTTGTTTGCTGTGTTCGCCATCGTAGGAACGGATCAAAGGGAAGTTTCGAAATGGATGAAGTTCGTGAAGTGGGGATCCTCCGGAAGGGGGAAAGGCAGTGCTTTTTTTACTGGCGAGTCACATCCGTCACGTTGCAGTGTTGTTAAACGGACTGCTGTGGCTTTTTATAGGGAGAAGGCTTACCAGGCAAAAAACAAACTACGTCCTGGAACACTGCCACCGAATCAATCACTGGAACGGAAGTAACCCGAATCACTCAGCTGGCATCACGTGGAAGTTGTTCGGCTAGCCAGCCGAGTCGGAACTGCAATCAGTTGGAGCGTAAGCTGAGATCACAAACAAGTTGCGTCTCTCCTCATGACATCTATTTATCTTGCAAGATCCCCGAAGCCGCACTGCACACAGTGGGCTATTAATCGGAAACCAGTCCAGCAGTGTGGCCTCGGCCTTGGTACTTAGCGCTACACTAATGCCAGACAAGCCTGCCGCAGCTGCCTCTGTGTCATCAGCTAGAGGCAGGTAAAATATGGCTCCGCCGTCCGTTGGGGAGCTCAACTCCATCACAGTACTGGGTTCTTGTAAACACGTTTCGCAAAGACAGTGAACATCGATGGTGAGGGATTCCAAAGTGAGCGCGAGATCAGCTTGCTGCCCTATCTGTGTGAGTGTACATAGATTGAAGCATGCCAGACGGAACGAGAACCGAGGTCGAAGGAGTGCGACTGGGCGAACTCTGGGTGTCGACGAAACCATCGGTAGTAGATTCATAGCAACAGGAATCAGCTGTTGACACCTAACAGTGCTTGGTCACTAATGGACAGGTGGTGTGTGAAGTTGTGTGACTAACACTAGCGAAATCAGCTGGGAGCATTATGGCAGATAAACGGTCCATGGATTTTGTCTGTGGACGTGATACTACCTGGTTGCCCAAGCCAAAGTAAGAAGTTGTCTTAGTGGATTCCACCCCGAGCCTTTGGCTAAATAGCCTCCCCGCAAGACAGCGACGCGATTGTGAGGCTGACTTAGTCCGACCCCTAACCATTGACCTATCTGGTATTAGTGGGTCTGAAGACAATTGAAAGTGCCACCCAGAGTAGCTCAACGGGTAACAGGGGTACACAAACCATTGCACCACGTTAGGGTCCAGGCTAGTTGCGATGGTGATGGACGCGTAAACATCCTCGTGTAGGATTATTCACAACGGATGCAAGAACTGTGTCACTCAGTAAAGCAAAATCGATTCCTGTCCATATAATCCCACCGCGTCCAAGATTTGATGGAAAAAAGATCATTTCAGCGCGCGAATTCGGCTTGCAAATAGGAGTCCATGAACATTATGGAATCGTCCAGTTTATAGATAGATCATGTGTCGCACCCAATGTCATCAAAACCGGAAGCAGTTCAGTATTAAAGACATGAAGCTGAAGGAACCTTCCGCCTATTTATGTAGCAGCATTCTGCGTTACATGTAATTCAGTATGTTTTATGGGGTTGCTAATGTTCGTTGGCAGTTGTGAATAGTCAATAGTAGTCAGCTTCGGCTTTGAAACATTAGAGTGTTGCCCATCCCAACACTGGCACCCCAAAACCGCGGTTTCATCCTGGTTGGGACTCATCAGTTGGAGATAGCCTGAGTTGGGCTGGAACTCAGAGCCTAGTGGCTCATGATTGAAGCCACAAGCACTATGCTACTGAGATCCGCGAGCAACGCTTGGTCCAGCGGAAACGAATGCAAAGGTGGACTTGGAGAATCCGCTGGCGTCCACCATAAGCCACTAGGCTATGAGTTTCAGTCCAACTCAGGCTATCTCTAACTGGTGAGTCCCAACCAGGACGAAACCGCCGTCTTGCGGTGCCAATGTTGGGATGAGCAACACTATAATATTTCAACTTTACTCACGGTCTTTTTGATCGGAATGACCGAGGTCCACCTCAAGTGAACCGAGGTCTCAATAAAGGTTGCTTGTAGAAACCCAACCACCAGCGGATTCTCCAAGTCCACCTTTTCATCTTCGGCTTTGTCTTGTCATTTGGACCGTAAGTGTCGAAGCAGGTAAAGAATGAGTCTTGTATGCCCGAAAGCACTGCACCCTGCCATGCGTTTCGACTTTGCTTTGCGTTACCAGGTAGGGATAACAGGCACATTATTCGGGGCCATTGGACCATTGGCACAACCGTTAAGTTGAATATCACAGCAAAACGAACAATGGTAGATGTGCGCATTTCCTCTCATCTCGTCAGTACCATTATGAGAACAGGAAGTAATCAAAATAATCATCAAAAGGTGTCACGTGACCAATCACGTGCATCAGGGTGAATGGCGGCTCTAGCCCTAAGACCACGGTAACCGAAGCTTGACAAGTACTTGTTTTTGCACATAAAGAGCCGGTCACATTCGGTTTATGGCCACGCCTCGGCGAATTGCAAGAACCGCGAACTAGGATGATGCGATAGAAACCTGTACGCCGAGACATGGTTACTCCGATGATGGGCCGCCCAGATATGTCTGATTATTGATGACGCTGGTGGCATATGTGAACTCGGAGCACTAGAGGGGGGATTGGTGGACTTCACATTAAGCCCAGTTGGACAGGCGTTCCTTCACACTGGAATTCAAAACCCTCACAGTTTTGCCTATGTAACTGACTCCGCAGTCAGTTAATGACTGAGTTGTGGGTCAATTTGAAGTACAGATTGTGTGAAAAGTGGATTGGGACGCGCAATCTGCGTGCCAAAGGTTGTCCGTCATAACTTGGTGGCTTAGCAGTGGAGGCTTTAGTTAACATCCCACCAGCCTTCGCATTCTTTCGACTCTTCGTGTTAATCAAACCAAAACGGATAAGTGCCTCAAATTAGGTGTCATTTGGCCGATTGAACATCAGCTAGTTTTACCCACTCAGTATTTCATGGATGGAATGGTGCTGAGGAGCCGAGTTGTTCACGCTTTCGATTTTACTTAGAGTTGTCACAATTTTCGTGAAACAAAGCCTGCTCTACTAGATTGTTTTGCGCTCCGGTCAGGATAGAATAATTGATACTTGGCAGTTTGCGCAGCTATATACTCTTTTGATATGTACGGTAGCAGACTGATAGTACCAGACTGCGTTTTCGCGATCTGTTAAAAGTGATCCATCAGTTTCCGGAACAATCTAAGCTATCCGATCACGTGAACTTTTTAAAGTATCATTGCATTTGTTTGACGGGCGACGCCGTGCCTTTTATAGCGCAAATACAAGAGCTTTGCATTCAGTTATGGTTTAGGCTCAGTTGTTAAGAATCCTGCGCTCACGTTTTGTATAATGCAATCAATGCTGGCGTATACTGTCACCAGACTTATGACTAAATGGTTGATCGCCTCCATGATTTATGTTCAGTTTTGCTGTCTTGCCTGAGGACAGATTCTGTGGAGATTGCCAATGTGGTCCGAAGTATGAAGAGTCGTTGGTATTTTGGTAGATTGTAACTGGACGGATAAATGGTGCCTGGCATTTGACGCTGGTGTTCATCATCGCGACAGATCACAGAAGACAGAATTTAAAACTGTCTGCTGCTATAAATGCGCTTAATCCACCGTGATCACTGTTTTCTGCCCATTTTGTTCTCACAAAGATTTGATTTGTTTAGTTTGAGCAATCTTTACTCGCTTGATGTGTACAGTGATGGAATTTCATCAACAGGGCTGCATATTCCTTGCAAAACGCTGGATTGGATGTAACATTGCTTTCTATCGTAATTCCTGCATCCTTATTCACCAAGAGTTCCCATGAACTTGTGATTGGCTTATGTGCAGAAGGTAGATAGTTGTAGTATGCTTTTTAATTTCTGATACTTCATATTCTTCCTTACCTCGTAGTCTGCCACGAGGGAGCTAACCTCTTGAGGTGACGAATTACAGCTCCCAAGTTAAAGAGTATACACACACAAGACATATTATCACTGGTTCACTGTCGTATGACAAAATGTGGCACACTTGAATGGTCCGCATGTCGAAACGGGTTGAGGCTTTCTCACCCATAATGTATGCATAAAACAGCCCTTATAAAAAAGATTTGTTAAACACGTGATGGCTTACAGGCTATTTTGTCACACCAGCCCACCGTCAGTTGGAGCATGGAAGTGCGAGAGAAATCCATCGCGGGAATACCGTGCATGGAAGCAACTTCTTTGGGGACCGTTCCATGATTGGCCGTATTAGTTAATTGAATTTTTGTATAAATCTTTATTTGAAGCAAAACACGGCTAGGCGAACAAGCATGTTTTCGGTGGTTCGCATCAGGCCAATACACCACAGAAAATAGGAATAAAACAAACACAGGGTAGTTAAATTCCATGATTCAAAGAAGTGAATGGACCGCTTAATGCGATCAAGTAACAACACCGACTGGGGCAACATTAGTGGAAGGGTCAAGCATGGCGTCATGACAAGGGGAAGCTTGAGGCCATGGCAGCTGTAGAACCTGTACATTAGTCGGGTTTATGGAGCCGAATAGCGATTGCCTCTGCTGTCGCTAATAGGCGACATCGGAGGGCTCGCGTGTGGCTTCCAGATATCCTGTAGATAGGCCAGAAAGCCTATCGCACATTCATTTAGTGATCTGAGTCGACCAAATGCCAAAGCACCGCGCGTTTGTTATTGTTCCTATCTTCTTAATCACTCTGATACCTCCAGACTACCAATGACTTCAAAAACCCATTTGGAATTTGTTATACAAAGCCGTTAAGACGAGATACGAGCTACGAAATAAGGAGAAAACGGTCATGATTCCAAAGTTCAATACGCGAATTAGGGAGCGTTTCTTCTTAATACACTGCTCAAAGCTTTGGAACAAACTTCCAAGAGCTATCAGAACTGGTTGCACATTGCGTTTGTTTAAGCTTTCCATAAAAGATTATTTAACCGTTCAAAATGTGATAATAATGTTTCGAACAGCGCAGTCCTTAGATAACGCTTTTGAGAACGGAGTTAATGGTGCCTGAAAATGCATGTGATCAAGTGCACAAGTGGTTATATTTTGTTGGCCCGCAGCACTTTATTCTCTCTTTTTTTCGTGTGCGATCAACTCTCATGTGACTGCTAAAAACTTGTTAGACGATAGAACAAGAGGAATGTAAATATTTTGGACCGCTTCGCGCTACACACATTTTCATTTTGTGCTCGCATTTTTTAAATTTATTATACCATGATATGAAACTGCTGTACCATTATTTGATCCGTCCCTTCTGGGAACGGCTTCTCTCATCGTCGAGCCATATACAATTTATTTATTTATTTATTTGTTGCGATCTCGTTGTACAGATTGATCAGGCCAGTCAGCTGGACTTTGCCTCGCATCGTCGGGAAATAAACCGTTTATATGTTTATTTATATCAATTTATCAGCAGTTTCACCAAAGTCAATATCAAACGCTGAACTCAGTCGACTGAAAACGAGCCTTGGTGCCAGGTACTTAAGTACTCCATGTCTGTAGCTATGCATTCGTTGTGTGTGATGTATACTGAATATTAAAAATCGATCAGCCAGCTTTTGACCTAATGAAAGTGCGTTGTGGCGTTCCACATGACTACGCACTGGAGTCAGACCCATTCCTGACTGCCGTAAACGAGATTACAAGAGTGTTCATCTTCAGCCTCCTATTTTTCACTGATGTTCTCAAAATGCGGGGTCATCATGACCGGAAATCGATCACATTACAGTGCAATGTGACTTCGACTTGGCTCATGAGTGGTCGACACAGAGTATACCACCAACCAAAGTGGACTCATAAAAGTAGGAATTTGTTTGCTCAAGACAAGTTGAAAAGTAGCAAGAAAAGCGTTAACACTTTGTAGCTTTTGCAGACAGCGTGTAGGTGGCACGGTCACACAGGGAAACAAAATTTCTCTTTGGCCTTTCGTTACAAGAGACTGTTAACCTGATTCCGAAACTTTTAATGCCGAGTTCAAATCCCAAATCTCATTTCCGGCATGTTCCATTTTGTAATGCGTTTTGAAATTTTACATAAATTGGTAACTACATTTCAGTCCCCTTTTGTTTCAGATCAGACCACGGCTCACTCAAATAAACATCAATACGCAAATGAATCGGATGTATTTTACCGTATATCCGGTCATTGTACACTAAGCTGTCAAAGCAGCCATATCACTTTATTTGTAAAACGTGTCCACGAGGTATACTTTTTAATACACCTTGGTGATCAAGAAACTTAGAGACACCTCACACTGTGTATCACTATTGTGAAGAAATGCTTCGTGACTGAACATGCTGGTGTGCGGCAGAAAGTCTTCTCTACTCTCAACTAGTTATGATGTTTTCCAAGGAGCTATCCTACCCCCTTTGCATTTACCACCTATGTTCAATGTCTCCCTATTCCATCATAATTCATAGTCTGTAAATAGGCTGATGACGTCCTCCTAGGTTGCATAGCCCTAATCACCTAGGACTATTTGACACTTCAATCAGAGCTAGTTGAACCAATAACTTGGTTACCTTCCGGTCACTCACTCTCAACCCTTCCAAGTGTCGTGACGTAACATTTTGTCTTCAACATACGAACAAACTGCAACGCTGGTACATATCTCCCATGATTGTGCATGACAAAAACCCCCACGTTCCTCTACCATAGATAGCACGGAGTTTTCCTAGCTCACAATTTATCTTGGTCTACACATGTTCTTGAAACATTTAAAAAATTAGAAGGCTCTCTTATTATGTCCTCAGACTTCAAACGCTTTCAGTTCCCCGCGCTTTAATTCCAGTGTTTGTAACTGTATGTCTTCTCCCTCACTGGTTAGATTGTGCGCCGGTTATTTTCCCACGACTGCTTCCAAAAGATTATGTTCTTTTGTCAGTTCTGTAACATTTTTTATCGTTACTCTGTTTTGGAGAAAGAACCGCTCATAGATTTCATGGTTAACAAACATTTTGTTGCATTCATCAACTTTTCATCCAAGATTTTTAATGACCCCGCTCACCCTTTACACACCATACTAGCCGGGGCCATACCTACAGTGTTGGCCCAATTGTAATAACTTTATTGAATTTAGCACTTTTCACAGTTCCTCACCTGTTTCGTAAAAAGCAAATGAATTAACAGTCAACTGATTATATTTTCCAAGCAACACTTATATCAATTAGAAATTCATCAAGGTTAGTATTTTGTAAATGATCCGCTGCCAACTTTTAAGGAGTTGACAAGCACAGGTATGGGGTAAATGCGTTTTGCAAATGATAACAAATTGGTTGATGTTACGTGTACGCTAGTTACGTAAACCGACGGTTAGATTTTTAGTTCAATTTTTTATTTGATACTGCACTCTCCATTTCTGGATTACAATTGTCTGGTTTTGGATCAATTTGTATGCTAGTTAATTACGTTTATTTTTGTTTTCCAAGGTATCTTCTCAAATAACCACACCACAGTATTGACAGACAGTTGCTAGAATGTATTCGCATATAATTGGGTAAATTACGGAGCTTAAACCCTGGAAAGAGAGTAAAAATTGAAATTTGGTTAAAAAGTGTTAAAGGATCAGAAATTACTACCAAGCTTGATGTTAGCCCAGTATATGTATTCCAACTTCGAAACAAATTGCCAAAGTATTTTCACTTGTCCTCTAAACGTTCCGCTAAATGTGGTCACAGAAGTGCAACAAAAGTTGGTGAAGACTTACTTCTACTAAGGGAATACCTAAAGAATCGCAAAACATCTAGCAGACAGCTACAACGGATGTTGGAACAGCATGGTGTTGCAGTTAGTTCCATAACTGTAAGAAGACGACTTTTGGTCCCAGACTTTCAGCTTGCAAACCTCTGAGGAAGCAAAAATTGACCAAACAAATGAAAGCGAAACGACAGGAATGGATCAAGCAGTTTGACAAACAGTCAAAAGTAGACTGAGGGCGAGTACAAAGTAAGGAATTTTGAGCAAAACTGTGCTTACATTGTTTGGGTTTTCCCAACAGCTTTTCTGCATTTTATTTTAGGTGGTTTTCCGCGATGAGTGTATCGTCCGGTACTCTGAGCACCAGTCTCTATAAGTCCGGCGATTACCTGGAGGATGGATGAGGGAAGACAGTATGGTTCAATGAGCCAAGCGTCCCACTCATATCATTATATGGGGCGTTATGAGCATCCACTTCGTCCATGGTAACATGAACCGGCACCAGTACAAAACACTACTGGAGCACCAATTGATCCCACAGCTGCGTGAATGTGCAAAGAAAAAAGGATTTATAGAGACAGAAGACTTCCTTTTCATGCATGACAGTGCTCCATGTCAAAAGGGAGTGAAGTAACTTGTTTTCTTGTGGGTTGTGGTACGGAACTGTTATTATGGCCTGGTAATAGCCCTGACATTAATCAAATAGAACACTTATGAGTAATTCTAAAGTTAGATGAAGAAAAACTGTCACAACTAAGCGGCAGCTCATGGAAGAAATGGTAGCCACCTTGGCACGCAGTGAAAGCATGACTGAATATTTCAAAAAACTCCCTCACTCAATACCTTCGCGTGTTAACTCCTTGGAAATTGCCAAAGGATAGTTTACAAAACACTAACCTAGATGAATTTTTGATCGATTGACGTTTTTCACGGAAAATATACTCAGTTTGCAATCAACTCATTGGATGTTTATGAGAAAGGTGAGGAAATATGAACAGAGTTTGTTGAATCCTACAGATAAATAATAATTTGACTAACACTGTACTTCGTTTATACGGGCAAAAGTTAAAGTATCATATTCTCGTATCTCGTCGTATCGAAACTCTTTGGCCTTTCTACCATGCTTACTAATCGACCAAACAGGAATGAAACGTCACTTTCGTGACCATATGGTTGAGTGAACATGTAACTGTTAGTTTTCATTGACGTTTCGTTGTATTACATTCCTCAGTGTTGGTGTGAAAATACGGAAAACGCACCCATACGGGTGGACAAAGCTTGCTTTGAGTTGGCTTGAAAGCAAACGCAACAGCCTATCGTCTTGCAGTCCTCATGGTTTGGCTACAAATTCTGAACCACGTACCGAACTGTTACTTTTGCTTAGTTAATACACAAGGTACTGGCAAGAAAGATCCGCATACCATCTCTTATCCCAATATTTTCTCTTCGACTTAACACGTTTCACACTCTGAATAGCTTCCGGTTCCGAAAATTATAGGCTTTGCTTCATCAGGTAATAAAATAGGTGAGCATGAAGTTTGGGCCCAGTTGCATGAATTGGCTTCAACTAAAGACTAAAAGTGCTAAAGCAGTTTCAAAAACCTCCCAGCAAATCAGCCAACACGAATTGGATGACCTAGTGTTTGAATCGGGACTCTCCGAGAGAACCAAGGTGTTATCAGCCTTCAGGCCACTTAAAAAAGCCGCTTACTTTCACTGCAAACTTCCCTTCTTCCAAAATTGTGGTGAGAGATTTTGGCAGTTTTCCAGAAGACATGCAGTTTGTTGACTACCATGATATTCCAGGTCTCCAACTGCATTTGAGGTTCGCCTCATGCTATCCGCCAGGGTGGGTGTTATTTCTGCGTAGTTCGAAGCGTAGTCTAGTGTGTTCTAGTGCATAACATGAAGCAGTTCTAGTGCGTTGCTCAGTGCATCGGAGAGAAGAATGAAAGTTCACAAAAATACTATTTACTTAGTCAAATAGATAATGTAATGTTCTGCAGCCAAATGGGTAACCCTGGCAAAAACTTAATCTCGACGTGCTTAGGACTACACGATAGAATCTGATCACGAATGCCAAATCGTTTGTTCCATATCTCTTGGCGTTTTGCGGAGGGCATTCAGGCGCTTCGATCCCTCCATATTTTCTCAGATGCTCAACGCCTACATTCGGCCTCATTCTGAGTACGCCATCCATGCCTGGCAGCCATGGCAAAAGCAAGACCTTACCGCTCTTGAACTGCCACAACGAAGGGCGACGAAGAACGTACGGGGCCTGTTTCATCTCCTTTACCGATTGACGCTGAAAACCCTCGGAGTCTACAGTGGACAATATCGACGCCTGCGTGGCGACTTGATAATGACTTATATGATTCTGAGGGATCCAAACCATTGTTTTCATCACCTACTAAAGCTGAATAGCAATACCACACTCAGAGGACACCATCTAAAGCTGGACACACAATGCAGCCGGTTGGAATGCCGCCGGAATTTCTTTTCCCTTCGTGTGCGTCAACACTGGAAGGCTCTTCCCACATACGTTGTTTCTTCCCCCACGCTATCGCTATTCAAAAGACGTCTTGATGATTCGCTTATCCATTTACATTACACTATATAATTAGAGATGTCTACGTCAACCAAACGCGAACAAACGGTGCTCATTCCCAGCTTTTGTGCTTCACTACTTACACACTGCTGTTGTGGAATATAGTTTCGGATATATTACAACTGCATTCAACAATTACCTCAGTCCAAGAATGAGGCGCACGAGTAAGCGTTGGTCGTTTCTCTTGTTCTTAAGACCTGCCTTCCCCATATTACTTCCATATTACTCTACAGTGCACATTCCAAATTGTTTTTATGAATAAGGGGCACCTGAATCGCTAGACGCTGAAATTGACGATTTACACTTATGTTTACTTTCACTTCCTCCATCCTACGGGACTTGTAAAGCAATCGCTTTTTTACCTGTAATATATCATTGTTCATTGTTCATTGTTGTTACCGAGTTTGAATAATGGCCCTGAGAGTTGACAGTGAACAATATCGGGACTTGTGGAGCGACTTCATTATGCTTTGTCAGTTCCCCACCAACCGTAACGAAGCAGCCGTAACCTAGTGAACCTCAGTCACAAAACCGCACTGAGAATCCAGCAGGTAAAACTGGCCACGCAGTAGTCTATCCGGACGGAAAACTTCCAGAATGTCTTCCTCCTTTCTGTGTGCCAATGGTGGAACACTCTCCCAAATTCGGTTATTTCCGCCCCGAATTCAAAACTGAGTTAACTATTCACTGCCTCAATTGTGTTAAGTGAGTTAGTTTATAATCAGAATAAAAACGTGATGCGTATATTTCTCATGATCTAAGAAACTGTGTTTGTAGGCGTACTGATCAAATTGTACATAAGTAACGCTGGCAATGCATGGGCCATATGCACTTGTGGAACCTTACGGTATGTGATTCACGAACAATGATTTATAACGGGTAAAAAAGCAGTTGCTTGACATGTCCCGTAGGGTGTTTAGCGTGAGAAAAGATAGATCAAGGATAATGCAATCTTCGGTTCTGGCGATTACAGATTTAACTGCACTGCCATATAAAGGGAGTTTGAAGATAGAATGTGCGCACACAAAGCCATAAGGTAAGTGGACATTGATCACGTAATAAGCAAGCAAAATAGTTAAAAATGGCAAGGACAACGCTTACTCATGTTCACCTATCTCGGGTCGACGGGATACAGAAATCCAGTTTCTACAGTAGTAGCGTTTATCAAATTGTGTGCAAGGGGTTTGGAGCGATTCATTCTCGAGTAGGGTTATGGCACTGTCCACTGTCTGTTTTGCATTAGTGCCAGTATCTGGTGGTCATGGGCTATAGTAGGTAGTGTACATGTTACAGAGTATCTTCAAGGCGTTTTTTGAAAAGGGATAGGGTGGGAGCATTAATTACATGTTCCAGGAAGGCGTTCCAAGGCTGTGACACTCGAAGGGAGAAAACGTTTCGTCGACATCCCAGTCGGCTGTACTGTGTGACCAGCATAAACTGATGAGCTCTTAGCGGGGTGTTTCGACTGAGTATTAGAAGGGAATGGCATGGGTGGTTGGGATTCCCCAGGATCCGATACACCCCTTAGACGCTGATAACGTCCAATGTTTACTTTGAGAGTCTTCAGTCTGTGTGGGTAGGGGAGGCTGGTCAAACCTCTGACGCTCTTCGTTGCCCTACGTTGTGCATTATCGAGCGCGGTGAGACGGTGCTAGAGCCAGGGTTGCCACGCTTGATTAGCGTATGCCGCGTGTGCCCTCACGTACGAACTGAGCATTTCTGGAAATACTGAAGAGTCAAAGTTCCCGAAAGCTCTGCGAAGAAGGCCGAGGTACTGGTTTGCTTTTTTAGATGGCTTTTCAATCTGCCTCAAACAACCGAGGTCATCTTGAACTAGCACGCCGACATCGCACTCGTGAGAAGCCCGCTGTAGAATTTGTGGTCCCAGGCGGTACTTGTGCATACTCTTGGGCCGTATGCTGAGAACATTGCACTTGGTGACGTTGAACTGCAGCATGTTCCCGATGGACCATATGTACGCTTGTCTAGGTCCTTCTGTAACGCTGTGTGATCCTCCACTGCAGCTATAGTACGCCATACCTTGAGATCATAGCAAATGGTAAACAGTTAGAAGATAGCACACTGGCGAGATCATTTATGAAAACCAGGAACAGGCTGGGTTCAAGTACCGAGCCTTGAGGTACGCCGCACTGAACTTCGATGGATTCGGATGGTTTACTTTGAACCCTCACATTCACGTGACGTTGCACGAGAAAGTCTCCTATGCAGCCCAGAACAGGATCGTCGACTCCATATTTCTGGAGTTTGTGGAGTAGTATGAGATGCTCTAGGCGGTCGAATGCACTTGCGAAATGCAGGTAGGCCGCCTCGACTCCGACACCAACGTCCATACTCCTACGCCAGCTGAATGCTTAGAGCGCAAGTCAAGGTTTGAAAAAATGGGTTTTCAAATCTTTTAGGGAGCTTGTGGAATGAATAGTTGGCGGCATCCGGTTTCGGATTTACTTGTCAATGTGGCAAGCCACAGGACGCCTGCGCCTACAGAGGGACCATGGATGGTTTGCGCTGCACCACACACAGCTCCAACCACACACCCCATTTCCAGTGTAAAGCCGAAGGAATAAGACCGGGAGGAATGCGGATGGGAGCCACGTTTCATCAACAGAGCCGGCCCACACTCCTCCACAGGCGAACACAAGCACCCCGTAGTTGGGACTCAATCGCACACAAGGCGGTTGCTGGACCGTAGTCCGCTCCACACTGAATGCATGGAACCACACTTTGATCCAACACGGCCACAAGGACCGTGCACGCCGTCCCCTCCAGCAACGACCAACTGTCTCCTGGAGCCAGATGGACGAGGTAGTGGGTAGTAGACCGGTAGACACCTTGTCAACATGCACATCAAGCGCAGCCACACCGGGGAAATCAAATAACTGCAATCGCTTCAAATGACATTATCAAATAAAATATATATGTTAAAGAATACGACTATGCAGACAACTGTTCGCTAAATTAGCATATGAAGGAAGTTGGTTAGCAACGAACCCGCGATAAGTACAAAATGTCCAGAGGTTACTCAAAAAAATGCTACAAACGCAATAAAGTTAACGAAGATAACCACAATTAGCGTAAGCAACGTGGCCAGTTAATAGAAGATTAGTCAGGTAGGCAGAACAAGCGAAATAAAGTGGAATGAAATTTATCCAGGCTAAAAGGCCCTAGTTTAAGTGTAAGTTGGTTTAGCCCAACTGCGGTGAAGTAGCATCATGAATGCAACATCAGCATTAGCATAGGGCATGGGGAATGAATACAGTCATGGATATAGTCATTATGGGATTTATTTATTTATTTATTTATTTGAAGGTTACTTGGGAGTTTGTTACTAAACGTTGCCGCAGTCATATGACATGCGTGTACCTGGCGGACCGTTCCACAGATACATATATCTAGCCAGGAAGAAAGTGGACCAAACGCTTGTTCCAGCCTTTGGTATAATCTCTGGTCGTAGCATAACGCACGATACCTGCGGGCACAAACGAGCCCTAAGGTGATTCCTCCGGCGCACATTGTTTTATCGGTGCATCTATTTTCCTTTGCTCCGTTTACACCTACGGTGTTAGTGAAGCCTTTATCTACAATCCAAAGCAAATTCATTGATCCACTGATGCTGTGTCAATAATATACTTTAGCGAAGGCAGGAATCCGAAATGTCAGAAGACGCTTAAATAAACAAATAAGTAAATAAACGTTTTATTCCTTGGCGGTGCGAGGCACAGTCCACTGAGTGGTTGGATATAATGCAATCACATAAATAGTCAATTTTCATTTTTTACAGCGGATCCCAAATAGGTTTTGAGATTAAGCGATTAAGAAACTGGAACAATGACAAGTGCTCCTTTAAGCAAAGTTCAAGTAAAGTAATACGGTCATCCGTGGAACCGTCCCCAGGGGATATACTTCTATGAAGGGTATTCCCTGGAAAGGTTTCACCCGCGCTTCCATGCTTCAACTGGATGTGTGCCGGTGTGGCAAAATAGCATGTAAGCCATCAGCTGTTTAACAAATTATTTTAATGCTGTTTAGTCAAACATAATAGGCGATGAAGCCTCAGTTCGTTCTATCATGCAGATCATTTCAGTAGGGCACATCGGATAACCATCTGTTCGCGAATAGATGTCGACATTTAGGTGAAAGTAATGTATCTCAGACATTCACAATGCAGTGTCTATGTTCTAACCTGTTCGGTGATGGAATTACAATTGGCGCTATGGATTGTCACTAAGACGTTGCACATAATGGTAACTCATGGTGTTTGGTGGCTCTCAGGGAGTCAGTATTCTATGTAACGGTCTCGGAGCTGAATGAATTGTGCCGGCGTTCACACTCGGAGTCAGTAAACCGTATACCGTAAAATATGGAGATAAGTCCGAGGTCAACGAATGATGGTACGCGCATCCGGACGACCCTAAAACACACAGGTAGTACCCTCACAACTGAGTTACCGCCAGAAACTCATTTTGGCTAACACCTTTCTAATCAGCGAATGATGATTAGGTTTACTTTGGAAAAAGGAATACCATTCGGAATAGATTGGGCAACCGTGTACACCGAAATGCATTGAACAGGGAGCAAAAGCAAACACTGTTGTAGGGAACGTTAGTAAAAAGTGCGTGCAACCAACAGTCTTTGACCGAATCAATCGGATCTCCCGCGAGTACGAAGGAACCATGGGTAGCCGCCATGCCTCATCGTCGATTGGCTGAACTGCAGTCAACTGCCAATCTTAGTAACGAGCATGGCTGTTCCATAGGTTGAAAGTGTCCAATTGGATGCATGAATACGGCAAGCTCTTCAGTCTACTTGTGCCCAATCGGCACATTTATTCTATTCGACACTTTTTATTTCAAGGTCACTGACTGATGACAGCCTTTCCCTTCCATCAGCATGGAATATCACATGGAATAGGTAGCGAAATCAAAACTCAGACCGAAACGCGCATGTGCTGCGTAGGGTACTACATGTATATCAAATGAGCAGAAGTCTACAAACTGTCTGTAAGCGTACCAAAGGGGGAGGGCGATCGGGCAATTTAATAAATAAAGTTTTGTTTGTGGTCATATACCTAACCCATGCTTTTTCATGACTTGTGTTGTTACCGTGGTAAAGAATAAGGCAGTTGAGAGAGGAAAGGATAAAGGGTTGAACAAGTTAAGGAAATGCATAAAGGAACGGAGTAGTAACAAGACACAGCTGTCGGCTAAAAGTTCACCGTAAAAAATAACATTGGGGAGCGGAATGTGTCGATCATACGGACGCAGAAAAAGTCACTAATGCGAACAAGAAAGGAAGCGGGTACAAGCAACGTGAGCGAGATCAGAAGGTGCAACTGAAGTCCCAAGGAACGAGCTAAGAAATAGTCGTCAGCGGCGAGTCGTAAGCCAGCCGGAACGATAGGGAACAGAGAAGGTATTGATCATAAAGCCAATAAATCAGACAGATTAACTCCTAGTATTTTAGCGAGGCAACCTTGATTAAGTAAGTCTTGGGAATTAGAACAAATTCAGGCTAGTCAGCATGCGACTTCTGGTAGCGGAATCAGGCCAACAGATACGATTCATCAAGTCGGTGCACAAATGTGACAATGAGTGGATCGATCATAGGGTGCGGGCTGGGCTATAAGATGGACACGTCACTTCTAAATGCGCATGCGTGCGTGAGAGATCGGTGAGCCGGTGTTGCGCGCTGAGGAGATCGTGCTTGGATATCGGGTGTTGACTGCTCAAACTCACCGTACTCCATGATCGGTTTCGAACTTTCTAGCTCATCAGGTAAGGGCAGCATGCGCTCTAACCCGGGGGTCTTTGGGATGTCAGCTGAAACCTCTGTCCTTAAGCCAATGAGCTACTGTGTCTAACGCTGGTGTTTCTTTATGACCTTGTTCTTGGTACGGACTGAATTTGCAGGGAGAGCGAATGTATCATCCTCTTAGTCGCTTTGCCAACCAAAGTAGCAGAAGGGTAATAGCAATTTCGTGCTATGCAAAAAAAATTCGCAAAGTCTGCGAGGGAGAGTTGACTGAAGAGCTTATAGTCAGATGAGTTAGGCTTACTCAGGGGCTTATCTGACTTGGCACCCACACAATCGATGTGAAAGCGGACACAATGTTCAGCCAACTACAGACAGTCCCGGATTCGTTAGGTACGCAGTAGTGTACAATGCGAATAAATGCAAACAAATAGAGAGGTATGAGAGCAATTGCACCTGAGGTACTCCGTGAGAAACTTAAGCATAAGAATACTCTCTCATGTACCTTTTCCTTAGATCTAGGTGGCATATAAATCTGGTATGACGGCATGATTCCCATATTCCAAAAGAGCACAGCTTAGGCAACAAAATGTTGGGAGCTAAGAGTAACATCCAATCCTTTGTTGTAAATATCCAAGTTAGGGGGATAGACATCTGAGTTTGCGAGAGAGCTCCAAGGTTGGCAACCCCGAAAAGAAGATTAATTCCGTCAGCATTGCAGATGGCTGTATGGTTCACTCAGTTTCTAGCAGTTTCCTCTGAGATTGGCGTTATGGCAACTTTTCAGCAAGTGACGACATGTACGATTAGGGTCACACAATGTTTGTTACACTAATAGGAGATCACCATATAAGGTTCGGTATCGTCCGCTGAAAACTCTCTGTAGCATCAGTTTGCTGGTGAGATAGATTCCATAGGCCTTTGATTCTTTGTTGCCCTGCGTTATGGTTTCTCTAACACTTTTAAGTCGCGCTTCAACCAAGGTTACCGAGCTCGGATGGCGTATTCAAAACTAGGGCACATGTAGGAGATGTGCACCGTTGGAGAGATGGATGGTTCAAATCTCCCGAATGCCCTCCTCAGCAGGCTGACTTATTGATTGTCTCTTTTCGCAGCTGCCTTAACCAGTTTTGAGAAGCTGAGGTCATTTTGTATGATAACACCATGGTCGCGTTCCTGGGAATCGGTTCGAAATTTGTGTGACCCAGGCCAGTACACGTAGTCATACCTAGGTCGTAATTGAACAGCTCAACATTTATCTACAATGAATGGCAGGGTAGTTTGTACCGATCAGTTCAAAATCATGCTGTCGCGTGGGAGCTTTTCCTGGTCGTTAGATTCCCTGATAGCACGCCATATTTTTATCGCATTAGCAAAGAACAGGAAATCGGAATACCAGGAATAGGTTGCGTGCTGAAATGCGGCCTTTGATTCCAAACTGCTGAAGAGGCAAAAAGATCAAATGCTGGGACGCATTTGGCGGCGCAAACAACAGGCTGCGAACAATTCAGACAACTAAGTGGAGTCACGCCCGTGTTGGTGGCCGGACCGAAATTCCAGTTATACGCGTAGGGGTGGCGTGAGGCGTGCCAAGACTTCTGAGCCGCTGTATGTGAAAAAACTTTTCGGGAGTTAAAGTACAGGAGATGTCAACCCTGGCTGAGTCTACGTGTAGGTCAGGCCAACAAAGCGGCAGACATCAAACGTAGTTGGCGTACGGAGGCGGAAGTTTACACCCAGGACGTTATTGTGATAGTGTGTTTCACACATAATTAAGACCATGAATAACATTAAAATCTCCTCTCCGGTCAGCCAAGTTACGTCTTCTGATTTTCCCCGGTGTGGTTGGACGTGACACCAGGCAGCGAGCAGACAAAGGTTATCGTTTCAAAACAGTGCGTGTTTAGGAGACAATCATCAAAAAAGTTTCTGGATGCATGTTCCAAGTTAAAATCCTGATGAAACTATACTGCACAACGGAAACAGCGTGTGAAGAAGATGCTGCAGTATAGACACATAGTGGAAACCCCAATGAATCAGCCGAGCAAACTGTCCGAATAGTATGCTTTTTCATTTTCGTTGGACTCAGCTAATCCAAAGTCAAAACGGGTAGTTCCGTGAGATAGCTGAACAAGAAATGATAATCTGAGTTCTAAAGGGGAGGTCAATCGATTCTCTTTAGATTCTGCCAATTCAAACATTATCTTTTTGCTGATCATACCAACCGGACTGTTCCTAGCTTCAAGTAAGTTCCGAAAAGAAACGCATCCTAGCATTGCTTCATCTTTCTCCCGACTTTGACAAGGTGGAGGAGTCAGGTGCAAATGGTCTCCGAAAGACACCAGCTAAGTTTGTTTAGCCTACATATTCAAGGTCGGTCAGTGTACGATTTGTTAGATTCCGAAGAATTAGCGTTAAGAAAAGAACTGCAAAACTCTCCTCAATTCTCTTCAGAGGAATTTTCCTTTCTCAACACTCTCTACACCTTCATCCCTAAACTTTCCACTTTTTGTTGCGGGTTTGTAAGGTATACCTGTCAATTGTGTTACACATCTCACCTGTATTTACTCACACTTTCCCAACCAAAGTACTTATAGGCGATACAGAGCTATCAGTTCGAGTATCGACTTTCTTATTCCATGCCAGTCTCGTTACTCCAATTATAGGGTCCGTTAAGCGCAGGTAGTTTGTACAAAAGCTCGCATGTTATTTCGTTTTAGTACAAACTTAAACCTGTGCTGTTTTTCCCGTTTCCTTTGGTTGCTGCTTCCAATTTCTTTCGCATTAATGATCGTACATTCTTTATCGTCCCCTTCATACCTTGGAATGACTCCACCGAAAGTACCTGGGCATTTAACGGGAGAAGAAAGTGAAAGATTTATGTAAAAAAGACGCCTCATGTGCATCCTCTAATATGCCCCAACCTTGGACATTTTTGAATACTTGAATATGCTACTGCTGTGAATCTGATCCCTTCCATTCCCGGATAAGGTTTCTTGGTACCACGAGAAAGATATAACGTGCAACCACCTTCTTTGATGAACAATGAACCTTTTCGCCTTCAGAATCTAGCACTACAGCCCGAGTATTGTCCTGATACGGACGACCGTAACATGTGGACTAAGAAATTGGGAAGAATGCACAGCTCATGTAAACTATCTCGTCAACAAGCAAGAATTGGTTAATAATAAACAAAACCATTTAAATGAAACCAAACGAAAGTTTCTGAGTTCGACGCCAGTCCTAAGCTCAGTGACAAAGTGTGTAACCAATTTGTTGGCAATGAATGTACAATGGACGGATGCTAATGTCCCAATGAAACATTGTAGTGAGAGAATACGTTATAAATCTGAGAGCTAGTGAAACGTGTTTTGCGAACACGTGACTACAATTATTAGTCCAGCCAAATTATTTGCTCACCCCTACTCTCATTCCCTATCCTGTTTTGATTTGCTACAGCTCTGGTTACTGATCGCACATATAACAATCTTAGTGGATTTCCTTGGGATTTGACCTCGGAGAGTAAGGCCCACTCGTATCACACCTGTCCTCATCCCCTCATATTACAGTGCCGCGGAAGGCAAAAGTCATAGACGAAGCGGACAAGCAGCGGAAACTTAGGACTGGGCCAAATAACGATGGCACCAGGGATGAAAGTTGACAAAGCAACTCGAAACCTACGGATCAAGTGGGAAATGGTCTAGGAGCGAAAAAGGATATCGTGCTCAGACCGAGAACAGCGAGGGACGCAATGATGTAGAGCCCGATTTTCAAAGGGTCCAGAAATAAACCCAAGGAGAGCGAGGCCATTCCGATATATATATATATATATATATATATATATATATATATATATATATATATATATATATATATATATATATATATATATATATATATATATATATATGTAGGTTGGCGGCATCCGGTTTCGGATTTGCCTGTCACTGTGGCATGCCACAGGACGCCTGCGCCTACAGAGGGACCATGGGTGATTTGCGCCGCACCACGCACAGCTCCATCCACACACCCTACATCCAGTGTAAACCCGAAGGAATAAGACCGGGAGGCAAGTGGATGGGAGCCACGTTTCATCAACGGAGCCGGCCCACACTCCTTCACAGGCAAACCCATGCACGCTGTATTTGGGAAATCAAGTGCACACAAGGCGGTTGCTGGACCATAGTCCGCTCCACACTGAGTGCATGGAACCACTCTTCGAGCCTAACATGGTCACAAGAACCGCGCACCCTGTCCCCTCCAGCAACGAGCAACTATCTCCTGGATCTAGTATGGACGAGGTAGTGGGTAATAGACAGGTAGGCACCTTGTCAACATGCACGGCAAGCGCAGCCACACCAGAGATATCAAGCAACAGCCAATCCCTTGAAACGACAGGAAGAAATAAAACAAATCCAATAATGCATACAGATACGGTGGCATAACTCCTCACTAAACTAGCATATGAAGTAAGTTGGTTAGCAACGAATCCGCAATAAGGAAAAAATGTCCGTAAGTTACTTAAGACTGCTACAAGCGCAACAAAGTTACCGAAGCTAAGCGCAGTTAGCGGAAGCAACGTGGCCGGTTAATAGAAGGGTATTCAGGTAGGCAGAACAAACCAAATAAAGTGGATTGAAATTTATGCAGCTTAAAGAGACGTTGTTTAGGTGTAAGTTGGTTTATCCCAACTGCGGTGAAGAAGCATCAAGAGTGCAACCTCAACCTCAGCATAGAGCTATATATATATATATATATATATATATATATATATATATATATATATATATATATATATATATATATATATATATATATAATGCGATTACCAATAGAACGAATCCAGCCCGGTCAGAATACGACCAGCGGAATCGGTTACAATAGCAAATCGGTCAAAAGAGACCTCGCGAACTGACTGGAATTGGGGCATGAATGTGACGCCGAGTGAAAGGACAATGCGTGTTGTGTGGTGGGCTGGAATTGCCCTCTCACCTAGGAACTCATTGTTCATTGGCAGTGAACACTGTGCGTCCCTACCGCCTCATTCTCATTACAATATTACTTTGATTGCACAAACTTTTACAGCGCATATCTGACAAGTACTCTTAACGCTGACGGACAATTATGGTCAGTCCATCTCTCACATCTTTCATAGTATTCACATTTTGCACCTACTCCATGATGACAACGATAGTCTTGCTTTATGCCGGCGCAATCTTCTTCAGTGACCGCTGCTGCCCCATTTCCGACTAATTGTCTACTGAACAATTTCTCTGGATTCAATGACGATAAATAAAAGGAGTGGCATTTCCTCCACGTCATTAGCCTTATGATTATTTTAAATTCAGCTCTGCTCTTCTCTCTGTCTTCTGTGTGGTTTTGCCTATACAGCTCTCTCCGTGTTCACTTTATCTCGACTATCAATAACTTGCAGTTTTGCTATTTGTCAGCACTATCTGGGTGGCTAATCTGTATCTAAATCGGCGATGTCAAACTGAGGACAGTTCGAAAGCCTCACGGGACCAATATGTTATCTTGAGGGCCACACACGACAACCTTTATTTCTTTATTTAGTTAATATGGATAGCAGCACACGTTTCCGCATTTACCTGTCACTGAGAGCCACAGGAAGCCTGCGCCTGCAGAGGGACCATGGGTGATTTGCGCTGCACCATCCACAGCTCCATCCACCCCCCCCCCCATGTGCAGTGTGAAACTGAAGGGAGAAAACCGGGAGGCAGGATTGATTTGGAGCTGCTCCATACTCCCTTAGCTTGCACATCATTCATGTGAACATTGGAAAACATGTGCGCCAGGAGTAAATTGAACAATGACTATGCTGTGATCCGTTCCACACTGGATGGAATCACTCTTTGAACCTATCACCGTCACGAAAACTGTGGACTCTGTCTCCCCCAACAACGATTAACGGTCTCATAAAGATAACAATCGGTGTCTGTTTTTGACAGGGATGCATCTTGCCAACGTTCCAGTTAAGCGTAACCACACCGGTGATATCAATCAGCAAACATCTAAAATACGAGAAGAGGAACACACAAGCAGATGTGCAGACCAACTACAGTGATGATATCACACATGTGCGACATCTGCTGCGTTTTGGGCATGGGCAGCTAAATGAAGTCCGGGTCAGGGTATAATCGTATGCTGACACCCAATTAATCTACCCCTTGCGCATTCCATGTCACCAATTTGGT
Source organism: Dicrocoelium dendriticum (assembly GCA_944474145.2). Lineage (NCBI taxonomy): Eukaryota > Metazoa > Platyhelminthes > Trematoda > Plagiorchiida > Dicrocoeliidae > Dicrocoelium > Dicrocoelium dendriticum. Next base: position 257,745,618 of record OX104063.1, read on the forward strand.
GGCCTATCAGAATGGTTCAGCTGGAACGCATACGACCACATGTGCTTCGCCACCAAGTGCATGGCGTCGACCGTCTGAGCTCCATCGGTTCCCATTGCTTGCACAGCTGGCGTTTTCCTCCTGATGCATCAGTACTTTCTGATGCACCTAGGAAATAGCAATCTTGCTGTGATCATATCATTAGTAGCGATCCACTGCCCTTGGTTCCAAACATCTATTTAACAGTAGTTCATAATGAAATCTTATTGACCGAGACCTGGTGACGTAGCTTCACTTTTCCCCTTTCTGCTTCCTTGTACTCAGTTGACCGTAAATTAGGCTCTTCGGTACCCTGGTCACATCCATACGGCGTAAATGTCTGAGCCACATCAAGTCTAGCAGGAGACAGGTCACTCCGGTGGACCACCTCCATGTCAGAAACGCATCCGCAGAATTTGACACAAGCAGTGCTGTGGAAATAGCTCCAAATTTCGGATGTCCTTCTTGCATAGAGAGCGGCGTGGTGAGCCGCTTGCATTGAGGGTGTTGAGCTGCTCTGCAAGCTGGGTAACAGTTGAAGACGTTTCACCACTAAGCTGAGTAACAGCAACAGTGTAAATTCCAAAGGAGTGAGTTTTTAACACCATGATTTGCCTCTGGTTCGTCGCTCCAGTCCTTAACATGTCACCCTTATGTTCATCATTGGCTCACATTGTCGGCTTGGGGGTGGTGAATTGATCGAACAATCGATTTCTTTGGCCGATTGAACTGAAAAGTACCGTGGTTTCGTCCGTCCCCTTCCTAAGCGGCCTCTAGCTTCGATGGGATATTGATCTGATTCTGTCCTGGGTGCCTGATCACGATAAATTCATGCTCCTTCCGGCTTCTCGCACTCAGAACTATCTTGCTTTCGGGCAGATCGAACTGACGGTTCTGAGCGAACATACGTACTAATTATTTCGCCGGGTGGTCAAACAATGTTCCTGAAGCCTCGTACCAACTTTTTTTCCGAATTAGTCCAAGAGTCATTTGCCGCAGCATTTGAGGAAAAGTTGGTTAATCTTGTTTTCTTTTTGCTCGGTTTGGCCTTAACGTTGGAGAGGTTCGATTACTTTGTAATCTAAGGTTATCTCGAGAGTTAGTGAAAGTTGCACTGCCATAGCAAAAATTCTATTTGTCTAGGACATGCTCACTATCCTCTTACATGTTTCCCGTGTGGTGGCTTCTTCGACGTTGGCCAGTGTGGAAAAAAAGTCCTGGGATATGAACTTCGTGCTAACATGCTGAACAGATTGTTCTGGCACGTCTACTTCAACTACACCATGTTTCAGTGTGTCCGAGCTGATCTCATATGTGCTCCTCAATTATCCGTAATTTTTTGGTCTAATTGGATATATCTGCAAGGGAAGTTTCTGGCACTGCTAGTTTAGCACATAATCCATTGTGCTGGCGATCAATGACTGTGGCTGATTTAGAGGAGCACCGATTATAGTGTACCGTAGCATAAACACCGTTGCAGAACCTACCGTTACATCAGTCGTATCGCCAGCCTGCTTACAGTGAAATGGTGGCCTGACAATCAAACCACCAACAACCACACCCGGCCCATTTCGAGCAGAGACACCGACACCCGAAAGTTTGTACCGTAAGCTGTCATTTGGTTAGACTCTAATGCAAATAAACAAATCAAGCGGAATCGCAGACGCGAACGACACCTTTGTGTTTATTCATCTGTTGTGCTGGTATAACACGAATGACGTAAACAATATTTGTCCCAGGGACACAAATTAACCTGGCATATGGTACATCCACAAGTGTTTGTCGGAAAGGATTGTGTATACTTTGTTGGCACGTAGCTTGCGCATTTTCCCATAAAAAAGCTTGATTGTACCGAAGCGGAGTCCGATGTCGAAGACTGACCGAATCCAACGCGCATTCTTAGGTGTGTGTTTCACGGTGAGATACGTCAATCCATGGAACAAACTGAATATTCACTCTTCGTGGGTGCGTAATTCGCATTGTTGATTTGTTGACTTATATTGAAAACTAGTCATAGAGTTACGCGGTGGCCAAGCGTTGCCACATTCTGAGCAACTCGAGCAATTTTTCTCACCACACAGAATGCATTAAAGATAGTTCGCCCAGAATAATATCCAGACAACTCATGAACCACTACCATCATTGCAATCAACTTACTGCACACAACCATCGGCCAATGCGCCTTAGTATTGTGCGTGCGTGCTTACTGGCGAGTCTCATGACGTCTACGACCTGGCTGTATCGACTGTGTTGACTCAACCAATCGCTGACCTGTCCCCTTTGGCATAGTTTTATAATTGTACCTGCCTGAAATAAATTGCCTGAAGTGTACGCATCGCAATTGGCGTAATTGATGAATAATGAAACTTGTGTCCGTGGCATCTATACTCCCCCATCACACCACTGCTCCCGGATTAAGCTGCGCAGCAATTTTAACTACTAGTCCAAACAAGCACACTAAATGAATGGGTAACAAGTCATCGTTTGGCTCGATCGGTGGAACATGTTATTCCTCAACTCCGTTAAACAGGTGGGATTGAGAAATTCATGCATGTACAAGTGATAGCTCACACGGCTCGGCCACGTGTTACGCATGCCAGCCCACCGACTCCCGCGACGTACCTTGCTTTCTCACCGGAAATGTGGATGGAAGAAGAGGAGGGGTGGCCAAGCGATGACTTGATCCAGAGGAGTGAAGGCCCTCACTTCGGAGCTGGCTTCGGTTAGAGCGTCTCGGCTCCCTGGTTGGGGTCCGAAAGACGATGAACACGTTTGACTGGACACACCTGCTTATATGGCTAGAAGCCGACCTCAGTGGCGTTCGTGCTGGCAGTTTCTTTGTCCCACCCCATCCCTTAGCCTCCCCTCTAAGCACGATCTTACTTCTTAGCCGAGTACGATTTTGCATATTAAAATTTTTGCTGCATAGTAGCCGTCTGGTAGGTTGCCGGAAAATGCCCATCCTTTACCACTAGTTCAGCTGGCTTGCATCTGTCGCACCTTTTTTTCTTTTTACTTTTATTAATTGCGGCACAGAGGCTGTGGTGTTTTCCACCTCTAGCTAACGTGTATAATGAAAAATGAATGATAGCTCCCACCTGAGGATCCCATACCGCTTTTCAGGAAGTGTCAAGTTTAATTATTTATTATTGGTTTAGGTAACTAGCTGTGATATCTGCGATTTGCTTCTCTTTCGTTCCGCGCTGTTTAGCGAACCAAACTTCTTCGACCGGAAGCAGTTCGGGCTAACCATCTTCTCCTATGGTTCACAAGTAATTGAACATGATGGATTCCAGCTTTGACCAACTGTTCACCGATGATCCTACCCCAAATGATCTTAGATAACTGCTTGCATCATTTAGCAACACTACGGCGGGATCGGCCTTCTGTCACTTTAATATTTATGACCTTCCGGCTATCGCCACAAGTTTGTATTTCCAGTTTCAGTCACGTCGGTGCTCCGCTTTACATGCGTTTTGCAGCTGTATTAGTTACCATCTTCTCTGGTGTTTGCAGCAAACTGATTCGTTTTACTCTCACACCTCACCACTTCGCTTGGTTGGCGCCTTTTCAAATTAGCTTACTTCCGAAGCTAAAATTTATACCTACCCTAACTGTATGGACATGTTTAAATGTCTGAATTTCAGTACGTCCCTTCATCACTGTTGCCAACTTCACGCATGCATTGAACCTAGGACATAATCAGTTGATTTTGTCAGAGCAGACTTTTATCCAGACAGTCACGTGGCAACATGGTTGCTTGTGTTTCCGGTTGAGGCCGCATACTGGCGGCGTGTAGTTAATTTATCGTTCGGGGACAAACGAATTACCCGGTAGATCCCGTCCTCATTTCGGGATATGGAAGGTTCCTTCATGTCAAAACTAGATCTATGACTTGCCTTTTATAATTGCGTTCGAAATCCATCTCGGAATTAAGGAACTTACCTTATCCCCTGCTCTCTGCAGTCCAATAATGCAGTAATATAATTTCACAGAACATCCTTTAGAAGCGAAACACAGCCATGGAAAGTAGCGGCGATAATAGATAAACAGATGAGGAACATCGTCCTTTTGGTTGTTCTGTCTTCCTCTCCCTTGCTAGTTCCACGCTTCCTAGCGAATTACATGACAATTTTACTCAACAAGCACAGTTGTACATACATTAGTTCATCGAATCTGGTTTGGCCTCAGATCTTCAGGTGTTTCCAGCCTACAGTAATCGATTCCCTCAAGTCGTCACTGGGGCGACATATTGGGTCGGCGACAAGGTATTTGGACACCAACAGCCAGATAAACCTATGCGCGTTCTCCTCCCTTACGGTCTTAAGAAAACGAACACAGCGTGATTTAGTAAATACGAGACGTGTTCGAAACGGGTCTAAGCAATACTGGTTGACGCGGACAGGTAGACCTACTGGACTAGATTCGCGGTTACTCATCCACAGCGACTAACTACATCACTTCAGACAGGCTGCTATCCCAACATGCCAGCCAACTTCAAAAGCAGTGATTGTCTGAGACCGAAAGTCTGCGTAAATCATGCTTGTAAACAGATCACCCATCCATAAGTTAACACTGTAAACGGTAGCGCTTTAGAACTTGCTCTTTAACGAGCGAGCCACGGTGGCAACACTAAATAAGTCACGTTTGCGCAAACGTTGACCTTGCTTTGAAGTTTCGGAAAGGGACCTTATTTGCGGTATCGGTAGGAACAGCTGCCAAAGCCAACTTGGCGCTACGTTAGTCACGTAGTTCAGTCGATGGCGCGCAGATCACGTGATCTCACGTCGCGAACACAGTCCATGGGCATGGCTCATACGTGTGCGACGTGCACCGTGTCACATGACGCACGCGATGCAGCTTCAAGCGTGACCGATGCAAACATTGGTATAGGATTAATAATTGAGAAAAGGTATACTGTAGCCTGTACAAACCGCGAGTTTTAACGAATCAGCGACTACGATGTCTGGATTCCGGAGGATAAGGATACGGTTAGCCAACCAGAATGGCTCATTTGTCAAACACACACTGTCGTAGAAACAAAGCAAACAGTTGTAGGCACGCGCGCAGAATATGGCTGAAATGTCAACACGAGCCCGTTTATTTAAAATGTTTTGGAAAACTGGTAGCTCGGGGTGATAATTCAGTTGCTCATTTGTTCGCCGAGCTGCGAAATTGGTTTGCAAACGTTTCACCGTCATGCGTGACTGCATCATCAGTGCGTCGAGATGTGTAGTGTTATCTCGCTGATTGAATTGTCGACCCGTGATCGGCGTGCAGGTGACATTTCGAAAGTGACGGCTTCGGTCTGTGTCCCGTGATCTCTACCCATTTCCCCGTGGCGGTTTTGGATCCGCTTGAACTCTCTATGTCTCAGCGGTTGATATATTGGATCGAGGTCGATATGCATGTTGATTGAGTTCGTGGTTGAGAACCAGGCTTCGAGAAACTCCCTCCCTTTTTGTGTTTCTCCTTCGGTCAAGATCTCTACTTTGTTCCAGTCGAAGCTGTGTCCCTCTTCATCCACATGTGCTGAAACCAATGAGTTTGCGTAAGGGTTCTTGCACGCTCTTTGGTGTTCATGTATCCTGGTGGACAGCTTCCTTCCTGTTTGTCCCACATAGTGCTTTTCACAGTTTACGCAGTTTATTCTATATATGACATTCTGTCGTTCTAGTGCCTCTCGCTTTCCTTTTGGTTTTGACAATGTTTTCCTCAGAGTGGCGGTTGGCTTGTGGGCTACCATGATATGTCACTGCGGTCTGCTTACGACAGCCTCGGGACTCCTGCGCCTACAAAGGGAGGATGAGTGTCTTGCGCTTCACCACCCACAGCTCCATTTACATACCCCATATCCAGTGTAAACTCGAAAGAATAAGGCCAGGAGGTAAGTGTATGGGAACCACGTTTCATCAACAGAACCGGCCCACACTCCTTCAATATGCACAGAAGCAGCATACCTGTCCATTTGTGTAGTGAATCATGCGTACCAGACGTACACAAAGCGGTGGCTGGGCCGTAGTCCGCTCCATACTGGATGCATGGAACCACTCTATGAGTCTACTAGCATGGCCATGAGGACCGTGCAACCAGTTTCCTCCAGCAACGATTCGCAGTCTCCTGGAGCCAGTAACGGGTGGAGGGTGTTAGATCGGTGAGCACCTTGTCAACATTCACACCAAGCTCAGCCACACTAGGAATATCAAAGAATCAACATAAAATTTAAGGGAGAACAAACATGCAAAACTGACAGTAAGCAGTAGAGTAAGTGAACTGAATAAACCCAATAAAGAGGAATGACTTTTATCCAGATTAAAAAGACCTAGATTAAGCGTAAGTTGGTTAAGCCCAATCGTGGTGAACAAGCATCATGAATGCAACATCAACCATACCCACCCCACAATCATCGGGCTGGATAATGCTCCTGGCTCAGTGACTACACGAAAGTCTAGACTGGTGCTCTTTTCATCTGTGTGGAAGAAACCTATACTACACCTTTCGGAAATAGATGACATTTGGACAGGATATGCAGATGGCATTTCTCATTTGTGCCATTGTCATTTGATGGCGGATGTTCGTTTCTTGTGGCATTTCGATACATGATTTATTCACATACCTTGTCTTGCTTTCGTAATTACGCATTGTCTACACACTTGAAGTCTAACATCGATGTGGACTCGATCATATTATCTGGTGTATTGCGTAGGGGAATAAGGTACGCCTAGAACTATGATGCTTGCCCAAAGCACAATGACCGGAACCCACCGTATCTTACCAGTGTCTCACATAATGAGGGCAAACTCACTGATCACACTACTGACTGGCGAACGTTGCGTTTATGGGTCTCCCAGCAGAATGAGAAAAAGAACACACAGTGTCCGCGTAAAACCGATATCCTTTCTTCCTTTGTTACTTTTATGTCGGTCAGATGTCCTGCCCGTACTCCCTCGATTTACCGATCCATCTTTTGGATCGCATTTAGGTTGCTGATCGTAAATGAGAGTTTTGTTCAACCCCTTCTCTTCGACTTTCGGTAAATGGGATCGATCGCGATGACACATACGCGCTAGTTTGTTGTGAAAGGCTCGAGGCTGTTCATGCCATTCCCGCAGCAGTGAGCACCAACTTTTAGAATCCATACTGCGTTTGGATCCAAAACGTACCAGACCAGCAGCCCACCAGGAAAACGAGGCCACTATGGCTTCAGTGCACCGAAGCGACTGTACTGTTTGCAGGTTAGTACGTTAATAAGACGAAAGGTGAGCTGTGTTAGATGTGGACGGTACCCTGGTAGCACAATCGTAGCAGAACCCGTGCTAAATAAGGAAACCGAGAGTCTTTAAATCAGCCATTGCCATTTGTTTAGACATCTTTTTTACTTTATCTCCTGCAGATATATAGGTATTAATGAATATTTTGACATCCTTTTTGTTCTAAGTTTATCCGAGTTCACCGAGACCGTCTTACTATCCGTATTTTGAATAGTAAGTAGAGATACCGCGCATGATTCGCAATATGTTGCTTTAGACCAGTTGTAACCAATTATACAGAAATGTATCTGTACATCTCTACTCTCTCCGAGACAAATAACCCGAGGAGTCCGTTTATTAATTTGCGCCCAGAGCTCAAGAGTGCGGGTGCTTTTACTCGAGTGACACCATTGAACTCTTTTACCTCTTCTTTATCCGTTTATAGAGTTTTGTGTTTGGTGATGTTATTTTTCTTCATTCGCAGTTGATATTGTAAAGTGCCGAAAATGCACCAGTCCGTCCGAATGGTCTGCGCTCCTCGTATAAGACCATAAGGTCACCGGTTCTAATCCGCCTAGGGGTGGGCGTCCTCGCGGTATACGCAGCCAGCGCGCAGCATGGTGGCTGTGCGGCAGCGCGGTGTACGGCTGACTTGGCTTGTCTGCACTGGTAGTACATTTTCTGTATAGTCTCCCATTAGCTTCCTAATCTCTGCGCGGTTAGGCCTTGCCATGGTAGCGCACTTTCTGCCTGTGCCCACCTTGAACCGCTTAACGATTGAGACATCCAATTATGGCTTGTATTTCACTCCAGCTAACGTAAAGTGCTATTTTAGGATTGGCAAGGGGCTCGCGTCCACGCTCCTCATTACTGGTGATATTCTGGAACAAGTGGATTGCTTCCCTTATCTAGGGATTCGCATCACGGCTGGTAGCGGTTTTGGAGATGAGGTTTCGCAGCACATTCCAAAATCCCACCTTGATTTGATCAAACTGAGACACCTAGATCTCGTCGTTACGTCAATCTCAAGCTCAAGGGCATGGTATCAAATGCTTTCGTCCGTACGGACCTGCTGTAAGGCTGAGAGACCTGTCCTGTTCTCTCGGAAAATGTGAGACAACTGTCAAGTTTTGACAACCGTTGTCTGCGAAGAATCATTCGTATGCGGTGGCAACATCACACAAACAATACGGAGGTTCGTGAACGAGTAGGTGGAGTGAATAGCTCCAGCATTCAAAATGTTGATCTCCGACATCGAATGCGTTGTCTCGGTCACGTACTGCAGGTGCCATCCTATCGCCTTCCCCGGCGAACGTTATTTGTGCTTACCGGAAGTGATTGAAAAATGTATCGCTGTGGACAACCAATGACGTGCAAAAGGGGCATGAAGTAGCAGCTTTAAGCTTAGATTCAGTCGAATCAACGCGCCTTCCAGGTTTGGGACCACGTGACTCGGAATTCGTGTGATTACAAACGCTGGTTGTGATGGCACGTAACAGACATCATTGGCGCCAGTGTAGTTGTGCCGTTTTATCTGTTGCTCAATCTCTATCTCTCTCCGGAACGTAGGTATGGAGAAAACTGTCCGCACACACACGCAGTACAATTAAATGGATAAAGGTACGAATTGCAAGTAACCAACCGCAAGATCACATGATCGGCCAATGAAAAGTAAATAGAAGTGTGAGTAGGATAAGCTAATCAAGGGCAAAACCCTATATATATATATATATATATATATATATATATATATATATATATATATATATATATATATATATATATATATGTAGTTAGTCGCTGTGGATGAGTAACCGCGAATCTAGTCCAGTAGGTCTACCTGTCCGCGTCAACCAGTATTGCTTAGACCCGTTTCGAACACGTCTCGTATTTACTAAATCACGCTGTGTTCGTTTTCTTAAGACCGTAAGGGAGGAGAACGCGCATAGGTTTATCTGGCTGTTGGTGTCCAAATACCTTGTCGCCGACCCAATATGTCGCCCCAGTGACGACTTGAGGGAATCGATTACTGTAGGCTGGAAACACCTGAAGATCTGAGGCCAAACCAGATTCGATGAACTAATGTATGTACAACTGTGCTTGTTGAGTAAAATTGTCATGTAATTCGCTAGGAAGCGTGGAACTAGCAAGGGAGAGGAAGACAGAACAACCAAATGGACGATGTTCCTCATCTGTTTATCTATTATCGCCGCTACTTTCCATGGCTGTGTTTCGCTTCTAAAGGATGTTCTGTGAAATTATATTACTGCATTATTGGACTGCAGAGAGCAGGGGATAAGGTAAGTTCCTTAATTCCGAGATGGATTTCGAACGCAATTATAAAAGGCAAGTCATAGATCTAATTTTGACATAAAGGAACCTTCCATATCCCGAAATGAGGACGGGATCTACCGGGTAATTCGTTTGTCCCCGAACGATAAATTAACTACACGCCGCCAGTATGCGGCCTCAACCGGAAACACAAGCAACCATGTTGCCACGTGACTGTCTGGGTAAAAGTCTGCTCTAACAAAACCAACTGATTATGTTTTAGGTTCAATGCATGCGTGAAGTTGGCAACAGTGATGAAGGGACGTACTGAAATTCAGACATTTAAACATGTCCATACAGTTAGGGTAGGTATAAATTTTAGCTTCGGAAGTAAACTAATTTGAAAAGGCGCCAACCAAGCGAAGTGGTGAGGTGTGAAAAACGAATCAGTTTGTTGCAAACACCAGAGAAGATGGTAACTAATACAGCTGCAAAACGCATGTAAAGTGGAGCACCGACGTGAGTGAAACTGGAAATACAAACTTGTGGCGATAGCCGGAAGGTCATAAATATTAAAGTGACAGAAAGCCGATCCCGCCGTAGTGTTGCTAAATGATGCAAGCAGTTATCTAAGATCATTTGGGGTAGGATCATCGGTGAACAGCTGGTCAAAGCTGGAATCCATCGTGTTCAATTACTTGTGAACCATAGGAGAAGATGGTTAGCCCGAACTGCTTCCGGTCGAAGAAGTTTGGTTGGCTAAACAGCGCCGAACGAAAGAGAAGCAAATCGCAGATAGCACAGCTAGTTACCTAAACCAATAATAAATAATTAAACTTTACACTTCCTGAAAAGCGGTATGGGATCCTCAGGTGGGAGCTATCATTCATTTTTCATTATACACGTTAGCTAGAGGTGGATAACACCTCAGCCTCTGTGCCGCAATTAATAAAAGAAAAAAGAAAAAAGGTGCGACAGATGCAAGCCAGCTGAACTAGTGGTAAAGGATGGGCATTTTCCGGCAACCTACCAGACGGCTACTATGCAGCAAAAAATTTTAATATGCAAAATCGTATTCGGCTAAGAAGTAAGATCGTGCTTAGAGGGGAGGCTAAGGGATGGGGTGGGACAAAGAAACTGCCAGCACGAACGCCACTGAGGTCGGCTTCTAGCCATATAAGCAAGTGTGTCCAGCCAAACGTGTTCATCGTCTTTCGGACCCCAACCAGGGAGCCGAGACGCTCTAACCGAAGCCAGCTCCGAAGTGAGGGCCTTCACTCCTCTGGATCAAGTCATCGCTTGGCCACCCCTCCTCTTCTTCCATCCACATTTCCGGTGAGAAAGCAAGGTACGTCGCGGGAGTCGGTGGGCTGGCATGCGTAACACGTGGCCCAGCCATGTGAGCTATCACTTGTACATGCATGAATTTCTCAATCCCACCTGTTTAACGGAGTTGAGGAATAACATGTTCCACCGATCGAGCCAAACGATGACTTGATACCCATTCATTTAGTGTGTTTGTTTGTACTAGTATTTAAAATTGCTGCGCAGCGTAATCCGGGAGCAGTGGTGTGAAGGAGGAGTATAGATGCCACGGACACAAGTTTCATTATTCATCAATTACGCCAATTGCGATGCGTACACTTCAGGCAATTTACTTCAGGCAGGTACAATTATAAAACTATGCCAAAGGGGACAGGTCAGCGATTGGTTGATTCAACACACTCGATACCGCCAGGTCGTAGACGTCATGAGACTCGCCAGTAAGCACGCACGCACAATACGAGGGCGCATTGGCCGATGGTTGTGTGCAATAAGTTGATTGCAATGATTGTAGTGGTTCATGAGTTGTCTGGATATTACTCTGGGCGAACTATCTTTAATGCATTCTGTGTGGTGAGAAAAATTGCTCGAGTTGCTCAGAATGTGGCAACGCTTGGCCACCGCGTAACTCTATGGCTAGTTTTCAATATAAGTCAACAAATCAAAAATGCGAATTACGCACCCACGAAGAGTGAATATTCAGTTTGTTCTATGGATTGACGTATCTCACCGTGAAACACACACCTAAGAATGCGCGTTGGATTCGGTCAGTCTTCGACATCGGACTCCGCTTCGGTACAATCAAGCTTTTTTATGGGAAAATGCGCAAGCTACGTGCCAACAAAAGTATACACAATCCTTTCCGACAAACACTTGTGGATGTATCATATGCCAAGTTAATTTGTGTCCCTGGGACAAATATTGTTTACGTCATTCGTGTTATACCAGCACAGCAGATGAATAAACACAAAGGTGTCGTTCGCGTCTGCGATTCCGCTTGATTTGTTTATTTGCATTAGAGTCTAACCAAATGACAGCTTACGGTATAAACTTTCGGGTGTCGGTGTCTCTGCTCGAAATGGGCCGGGTGTGGTTGTTGGTAGTTTGATTGTCAGGCCATCATTTCACTGTAAGCAGGCTGGCGATACGACTGATGTAACGGCAGGTTATGCAACGGTGTTTACGCTACGGTACACCATAATCGGTGCTCCTCTAAATCTAAGCCACAGTCATTGATCGCCAGCACAATGGATTATGTGCTAAACTAGCCGTGCCACAACTTCCCTTGCAGATATATCCAATTAGACCAAAAAAATTACGGATAATTGAGGAGCACACATGCGATCAGCTCGAACACACTGAAACATGGTGTAGTTGAAGTAGACGTGCCAGAACAATCTGTTCAGCATGTTAGCACGAAGTTCATATCCCAGGAGTCTTTTTCCACACTGGCCAACTTCGAAGAAGCCACCACACGGGAAACATGTAAGAGGATAGTGACCATGTCCTAGACAAGTAGAATTTTTGGTATGGCAGTGCAACTTTCACTAACTCTCGAGATAACCTTAGGTTACAAAGTAATCGAACCTCTCCAACGTTAAGGCCAAACCGAGCAAAAAGAAAACAAGATTAACCAACTTTTCCTCAAATGCTGCGCCAAATGACTCTTGGACTAATGCGGAAAGAAAGTTGGTACGAGGCTTCAGGAACATTGTTTGACCACCCGGCGAAATAATTAGTACGTATGTTCGCTCAGAACCGTCAGTTCGATCTGCCCGAAAGCAAGATAGTTCTGAGTGCAAGAAACCGGAAGGAACATGAATTTATCGTGATCAGGCTCCCAGGACAGAATCAGATCAATATCCCAGCGAAGCTATAGGCGGCTTATGAAGGGGGCGGACGAAACCATTGTACTTTTTCAGTTCGACCAGCCAAAGAAAGCGATTGTTCGATCAATTCACCACCCTCAAGCCGACACTGTGAGCCAACGATGAACATACGGGTGACATGTTTAGGACTGGAGCGAAGAACCAGAGGCAAATCATGGTGTTAAAAACTCACTCCTTTGAAATTTACACTGTTGCTGTTACTCAGCTTAGTGGTGAAACGTCTTCAACTGTTACCCAGCTTGCAGAGCAGCTCAACACCCTCAATGCAAGCGGCTCACCACGCCGCTCTCTATGCAAGTAGGACATGCGAAATTTGGAACTATTCCCACAGCACTGCTTGTGCCGAATTCTGCGGATGCGTTTCTGACTTGGAGGTGGTCCACCGGAGTGGCCTGTCTCCTGCTAGACTTGATGTGGCTCAGACATTTACGCCGTATGGATGCGACCAGGGTACCGAAGAGCCTAATTTACGGTCAACTGAGTACAAGGAAGCAGAAGGGGGGGAAAGTGAAGCTACCTCACCAGGGCTCGGTCAATAGGATTTCATTATGAACTAATGTTAACTAGATGTTTGGAACCAAGGGCAGTGGATCGCTACTAATGATATGATCACAGCAAGATTGCTATTTCCTAGGTGCATCAGAAAGTACTGATGCATCAGGAGGAAAACGCCAGCTGTGCAAGCAATGGGAACCGATGGAGCTCAGACGGTCGACGCCATGCACTTGGTGGCGAAGCACATGTGGTCGTGTGCGTTCCAGCTGAACCATTCTGATAGGCCACCAAATTGGCGACACGGAATGGACAAAGGGTAGATTAATTGGGTGTCAGCATACGATTATACCCTGACCCGGACTTCATTTAGCTGCCCATGCCCAAAACGCAGCAGATGTCGCACATGTGTGATATCATCACTGTAGTTGGTCTGCACATCTGCTTGTGTGTTCCTCTTCTCGTATTTTAGATGTTTGCTGATTGATTTCACCGGCATGGTTACGCTTAACTGGAACGCTAGCAAGATGCATCCCTGTGGAAAACAGACACTTTAATTGTTATCTTCATAAGACCCTTAATCGTTGTTGGGGGAGACAGAGTCCACAGTTTTCGTGACGGTGATAGGTTCAAAGAGTGATTCCATCCAGTGTGGAACGGATCACAGCATAGTCATTGTTCAATTTACTCCTGACGTACATGTTTTCCAATGTTCACATGAATGATGTGCAAGCTAAGGGAGTATGGACCAGCTCCAAATCAATCCTGACTCCCGCTTTTCTCCCTTCAGTTTCACACTGCACATGGGGGGTGTGTGGATGGAGCTGTGGATGGTGCAGCGCAAATCACCCATGGTCCCTCTGCAGGCGCAGGCTTCCTGTGACTCTCAGTGACAGGTAAATCCGGAAACGTGTGCCGCTTTCCATATTCACTAAACAAAGAAATAAAGGTTGTCGTGTGTGGCCCTCAAGATAACATATTGGTCCCGTGAGGCTTTCGAACTGTCCTCAGTTTGACATCGCCGATTTAGATACAGATTAGCCACCCAGATAGTGCTGACAAATAGCAAAACTGCAAGTTATTGATAGTCGAGATAAAGTGAACACGGAGAGAGCTGTATAGGCAAAACCACACAGAAGACAGAGAGAAGAGTAGAGCTGAATTTAAAATAAGCATAATGCTAATGACGTGGAGGAAATGCCACTCCTTTTATTTATCGTTGTTGAATCCAGAGTAATTGTTCAGTAGACAATTAGTCGGAAATGGGGCAGCAGCGGTCACTGAAGAAGATTGCGCCGGGATAAAGCAAGAGTATCGTTGTCATCATGGAGTAGGTGCAAAATGTGAATACTATGAAAGATGTGAGAGATGAACTGACCTTAATTGTCCGTCAGCGTTAAGCGCACTTGTCGGATATGCGCTATAAAAGTTTGTGTATTCAGAGTAATATTGTAATGAGAATGAGGCGGTAGGGACGCACAGTGTTCACTGCCAATGAACAATGAGTTCCTAGGTGAGAGGGTAATTCCAGCCCACCACACAACACGCATTGTCCTTTCACTCGGCGTCACATTCATGCCCCAATTCCAGTCAGTTCGCGAGGTCCCTTTTGATCGATTTGCTATTGCAACCGATTCCGCTGGTCGTATTCTGACCGGGCTGGATTCGTTTTATTGGTATTCACATCATATATATATATATATTTATATTTATATATATATATATATATATATATATAGTATATATATATATATAGGGTTTTGCCCTTGATTAGCTTATCCTACTCACACTTCTATTTACTTTTCATTGGCCGATCATGTGATCTTGCGGTTGGTTACTTGCAATTCGTACCTTTATCCATTTAATTGTACTTCGTGTGTGTGCGGGCAGTTTTCTCCCTACCTACGTTCCGGAGAGAGATAGAGATTGAGCAACAGATAAAGCAGCACAACTACATTGGCGCCATTGATGTCTGTTACGTGCCATCTCAACCAGCGTTTGTAATCACACGAATTCCGAGTCACGTGGTCCCAAACCTGGAAGGCTCGTTGACTAGACTGATTCTAAGCTTAAACCTGCTATATATATATATATATATATATATATATATATATATATATATATAGGGTTGTTGTGGGCTGGGACGCTACCAGAGCGCCCAGACCTAGACAGGAGGACGATTAGGGTCCTCATCCAAAGCCTTTGGCTCAAAAGCCTTTCCGCAAGGCAGCGGGGGGTTGGCAATTAGTTTTACAGAAATGCACGCCAGCCCATTTCAAACCCCCAAGTTGGAGGATCAGGAGACTGAGTTTGTCTGACCTCTTACCATTGACCAAGCTGGTAGGAGTAGCTCTCAAGGTGTCCGGAGGCAGCACCCAGTATAGTTCAATGGGTCAATGAGGCACGCAAATCGTCGCACCACGTTAAGGTCCAGTCTCGTTGCGACAAGCATGACATTTCTTCAACCAGAGGCTTCATCCTGCATCGGCCGTCGCGCAGATTATCAAGGGTCGCCTTATCTGCTGCAAACAACACGGCGGATAAACGAAAGCATGCTACTGCTGGCGTCTCCCTTCTTTCTTTTCCACCTGTTTCTCTTACTCCTATCCCTATCCCAATACTAACCTTAGTTCTATAATTCCCAGCTTAATTAACAGCAACCGAAGTGCCACTGGAGTAGAACCGTCTGCAACCACCATCCCACAACACCTATCGGACGCCTATAGACAGAAGTCCCTTATAAGGCCACGCTGTCCAGTTTCCGTTTGCACTCTAAGACAAACAAGTCAACAGGCTGCACTCGCACGCACTTTGGACACACTGGGTATTGATGTGGGTTATGTGTCCGAAACTAGGATAAATTACCATATTGGGGTTGTTGAAATAACTGCACCCGGCTTACCCTCTCGTTATTGGTTGCACGCATTCAGAGACGCCGATGCAGCACCCACGGGTCAAACTGGTGTAGATATCATGCTAAACTCCAAGGCTGAGCCATCATTGGTTGTTTAGACTCCGGTAAAAAACCGTGTATGTGCCTCTCGTTTGATGACGTCAGCTAAGGTTGATTCAAAAAATAGTACAAAACGCTGTTTGTTTGTAGTTTCCGCTTATGCTCCCTCCGACTGCAGTTCTAATGCTGTCAAGAACACATTCTATCACGAACGGAACGCGCTACTACGCAGTGCTACTAGTTCAAATGTCATAGTACTTGCTAGGGATATGAACCCACAAGTAGGGTATCTGAGCTCTTCAGAAGCTCAGCTGGGTGGTAATTATGGGCTTAACTCCGAACGGATTGACAAAGACGAGCGTCTGCTGCAACTGTGTGCGGAGCACCAGTTGTTTCTTAGTAGTACTGCTTTTAGACACAGTGGGCGCTGAAGTGTCACTTCGCGTCCTCCTGTAGCTGGCCAGCGATACACCCAAAGTGACCACATTGTCATTAGTTACAGATGGGGTGGTTCCATCCTGGATAGCCGCTCATACTAGAGTACCTGTGTCGACTCTGATCACACGTTGGTACGCTGTCGTTCTTCCATGAACTTTACCGGGAGGCGCACCAAGCGTCTCTTCCGACTGGCAACTGTGAAATTGTCTCAGCCCTCCGTCAGGCAAGCCTATCAAGATGCACTGCATACGGAACTTTCGCTGCCTCGTTCTAATGACACTGAGCTTCAGTGGAATAGGTTCTCGACCGTCATGCACGACGCAGGAGCATCTGCTTGTGGCACTATCATTTGTAACTGCACCAGTCATTTGATCTCCGAGAGGTCGGTAAACCTGTTGGCATCTGAAAGAAACCTCCCGGCAGGCTCTGAGCACAATGCAACCAGACGGGTAATCAGGCGTGAACTAAAGCGAAGCCTATGTGCTGACAAGGAAGCCTGTTGGACCACCCGGGCTCAAGAAATGGAGGAGGCAGGAGTAGTAGGCAATTACCGGAAGCTCTTTCATCTGATATACGCCACTGGTCCCATGAAACCAGGCCTCAGTAGGACAATAAGAGGCAGCGCGGGTGCACTGATACACAAGCAGGAGGGCCGTACGGTTTGTTGGGCGGAACACTTTCAAGATCAGTTCAGCTGGCCCTCTGATCCCGGACCTCTTCCTACTCAGGTGATGAAGGACGAGCCTCAGACGGTTAGTTTAGTGTCTCTGTCGGAGGCCGAGGTCCGAAACGCGATCTCAGCCCTTAATCGTTTTTGTGCTGCTGACCCGGATTCCCTCCCACCTGCACTATTTAATGATGGAGGTGAGGTCCTCTGCAAAGCACTGACCTCCCTATCCGAACGTAACTGGAATGAAAAGTGTCCCAGCTAATTGGTGCGAATCGATTATAGTGGCGATATACAAGAGGGGCAGTCACACAGACTGTTTTAACCACAGGGGTATTAGCCCAACGCCAGTTGTGACAAAACTATTCGCCTCGATTATCGTTCGTCTCCTCACTGCAGAACGGGAATCTCGGATTAGGGAAGAGCAGGCCGGTTTTCGCCCAGGACGTGGCTGTATAGACCATATATTTACTTTGCGGCAGGTGCTAGAGCAGCGCCACGCATACCGCAGACCGACAATAGCTGTGTTCCTTGATTTCAAGAGTGCGTTAAATTCGGTCCATCGGTGCATTCTGATCGAAATACTTGCTCGGAAATGTGTTCCCAAGAAATATGTGAACATCCTTCGTGCTCTATACTAGAACACTACAGGCCGCGTCAGGGTCTACGGTGGCCTATCGCATAGCTTTCCGACCACAAGTGGCGTTTGTCAGGGTTGTCCGATTGCCCCATTTTTGTTCAACTTCGTCGTGGCTTCCATCATGGGGTGTTCCCTTGCGGAATTTCACGATGTACGCCTTGAAGTGCTGCCTAGTGAAAGATTAGTTGATCTTGATTATGCGGACGACATCATCGTGCTTTTCGACGATGTTGGGGCGGCACAATCAACCCTGAATAGCCTGTCCAGAGTGGTCCCATTATTTGGGATGCACTTCACACCTTCAAAGTGCAAAGTGTTGCTGCAGGGCCACCAGCCACTTAATGACCCCTTGACCCTTGGTAAAGAGGAACTCCAGGTGGTTGATCAATTCACTTTTCTTGGTAGCTGCATCAACAACGAGAGGCGCATAGAAACTGACGTCAGCTCACACATTGCAAAGGCCAGAGCTGCTTTCTCTAACCTGCGGCATCTTTGGCGACAGAAGGGAGTTTCCTCCGTTTGAAAGGCCGTGTATACAAGGCCACAGTACGGGCCATTCTGTTCTACGGTAGTAAGACTTGGCCCCTTCGGTCTGAAGATCTGAGGCGCCTTCAAGTCTTTGATCATCGTTGTCTGCGTCGCATTGCTGATGTAGGATGGTACCAGCGTGTCCGCAACAAGTGTGTGCGTAAGCGAGTACTAGGTGGTGATAATCATGCCAGTTTCCTAGAACAACAGAGCACTGAATAAGTTGCGTTGGCTCGGGCACGTGCTACGTATGCCTGGTCACCGCTTACCTAGGAGGGCCTTGTTTAGTCTGCCAGGTGTAGGGTGGCGCAAGGCTCGAGGTGGACAGAAGTTGACTTGGCAGCGGGAAATGAAGTTACTGACGACCAAACTGGGTGCCGTTGGTCCGTCTCGCCTTCCAGGCTGGAGTCCACGTGACTCGCCTTGTATTTGGCTCGAGACTTTACAGGACATGGCTCGCAACCGACACCAGTGGCGCGTCTGCTGCCGTCTCCTAATCGGATTGTCTGTTTAAAGTGTGTTTGGTGCTGCGTTATCTGCGGGGTAATGGCTGCTTATGACGCGTGGCAGTGAAAGCCGCAAGGAAACTGTCTCGCCGATGCCGCCTTATCTTTGCACGTTAGCCAGCTGTTTGTGACGGTATGTTGTCTACACAAGGTGTAGGCGCCTTGACCCTTAATGTTGATGATGAATTGAGGATGATGATGGTGATGATATATATATATATATATATATATATATATATATATATATATATATATGGTGACAACTTTTGCTTGCTAAGCATACTGAGGCGAAAATAGGCTTACTTACATGGGAACAAGCAGACTTTTTGAGTCGGCGAGAACACCATTTCAACGTACAAATTGGCCGGTCAGAGTACCACGGTGAAGTCAAGGAAACCATAATCTTGCTATCTTTCCTTTACTTCAGTCTGTTTTTGACAACCCTTATTTTCTTGTTAGTTGAGATCCAATGTTGTTTTCAGGCTCCTACAACGGTACATTTCACTGTCACCTCATATATACTCAACTATGTATTTTCTCTTCTCCTCCCGCATATCCTGCATGTACTTAGTTTCTAAGGCAATAATTCTCGTCGGTATGTTTTTCTCACCTCTTTGAGCGCCAATTACTCTTCTCTCTTGCTGAGTTACTTAGTTATTGTCTTGGTGACGTTCATATTAGTGCATAGATTGGACCTGGCTGCAGGGCAGTCACATTTACCCCGCGCTTAGTTATGTGTTTCTAGAAAATCGATTTGGACAGGGATCCCAAGAACACACATTGATTCCTTCTGGTTCAACATTTGCTCTCTTATTTCCGCACAATCTACCGTGATGCACATCACCTGCACACCACCCCACCTATCTTGTCGCTTATCGCACCAACGAAGTCTGGTATCTAACAGCGATTGTCTGTGTTACCCTCCTTATGGAGCGTCTAAGCGTCTGTTTTGAATATCGTTCAAATACGCAGTGAACCGACAGGGATCGTTTTTATTTGGTTCATCGCAATTAGGTTACGAACCACAATGGTGAACTACCAATCCGGAAAAGCACTAGACGATCGTTTCGCCCTATTGAGCTCGTCACTTGTTCGCATTTCCTCGGTCTCCTGCTGAGGATCGAAACCATGACCGTTAGCACCTTGTACCACTAGCACAACAATGGCTTAGAGCGGGTGAGCAAGGTGCAGCGCGTGAGCCAGCTAACATGTGGAAATGAATGTTTTCATTCTCCCCAATAGACCGGTTATTTTCATCTGCTGTGTGGGCTAACGATTCTAGGTGCGCGCGTGCGACCACCTCGCTATTGCTTGGTTGTGCGTTTGTCGATGAATCGCTAATACACATCACGCCTGTAAATAGTCATTCAGCAGAATACACGGTTCGAAGTGCGTTGTGCTTTTGTTCTGACTGCCCTTCGTGTGTGTCCGTTGTACTGAGGGCGGGTTGTGACTAGGCCTACTGCGCATATTGGTAACAACATTGGCGTCGCGGCTACGAACCACCGCAATGGCATTTCAGCTACTACGGACCCTTGCTGGTGCGATACCAGGTCTAAGCCTACTTATTGAAAGCGATTGGGCCCAGTGGAAAACTTCTTTCTCGAATTACTCGGATTTACTACCGTCAACTGCTTCTTTCAACGAGAATTAAAAGTCGAAAATTCAGGTAATGAAAGCCAACGCTACTTTGACGCATTGGAACTACAAAAACAGGAGACGCTTACAAATGCATAAGATGTGTCGGATCGATCTTGGGGTGCCCGACATAAGGCTTTCGTAGAACGTTACAAATTCTGCCGGTTGATGCAAGAATATTCAGAGCCATTGGAGTACTCCGTTTCCCGTTTGATTCGAACCGTGAAAACATGCGATTACACCAGCATCCCGAAGACTAGATTTGAGGGAGTTATGCTGACCCACCAGTTAATAGCAGGCATCAAGGATCACCGCATACGAGAAGACCTTCTTTCCGAAGACTGTTCGAAGCTTTCCTGGGACAGAGTCATAGAGATCGCCAGGTTCAAAACAGCTACGCTCGGACAGTCGCGCCTGTTCAATACAAGTGAAACACTTGAAGTCAATAAACTTCCAAATAAAGCTTCTGCCCAATCTCAAAAGCTGAATGTTTTGTGTTATCGGTGTGGAAGTTCTCGCCACAAAGCAAACTGTCAAACATGTCCGACTCTTACAGTAGATTGCAAAAACTGCGGTAAGCAGAGTCATTTCGCCCGATGCTGTGGCTCTCGCCGGGTAGCTCTAATTGACCATAAACGAAGTGGTTCTCCTGTTACCACAATTGCTAAAACTTTCTTTCCGGTCAAATAACTATGTCAACTAGAAACCCGGCAGAGTTTTCGGATGGCGCCAAAGCTCCCTTCCCCTGACAGCCGTACAGCTACGCTCTATGGTTACCACACAACTGTGCCAGTCCCTATGGAATTAGATTCTGCATCGCCCATAACCATTATCCCATCTAGCCTTTACGACAATTACTTGCATGACATTCCACTGCATCCAACGCCGTACAAAGCTGACTCATACACAAACGGCCGTGTACACATTCGCGGATTTATGAGGACAAAACTTAGTCTGCACGCGGTTACATCCGACGTTGATATATATGTAGCTTCTGAAAATAGCCCAGCACTGTTGCGTCGAAGTGTTATGGTCGCCCTTAACATAACGCCGTCGATTGATCGGATGCGCATCACGGAGCTCAAACCCTCAACGCTTAGAGGTCTACGTCCCTAGCTGTTCACTGCATCAATTGGCCAGACTTCTCCGGCGAAACACCAGTTTTCGCAAGTCCTGGGCCTGTGAAAAATGGCACCGGTCGGAGACTTACACTGCGTACAGAACGCCCCGCTCATACACGACCACAAGATTAACGCGACAATCGAACGCAGTACCACTGTCCAAAACCGAGGGCGCAGGCCACGTGACCGTCCCATGGACTCACAGCTGATTGAAATGCTCATTCAAGGGGAGGGATGATGCTGTGTGAGCTAACGGTTCTACGGGCGCACGGGCGAACACCTCTCGACTAATTGATTGTGCGTTTTTCGATGGATCTCGAATACACCTCACGCTTGTAAATAGTCTTTCCGCAGAATACACGGTTCGTAGTGTGTTGCGCCTTTGTTCGGACTGCCCTTCGTGTGTGTCCGTGGTACTGAGGGCAGGTTGTGGCTAAACCTACTGCACATATTGGAACACCACACGATCTTATCCCCATCCTAGTTCCAGAACCATTAGCAGGCCAACATGGAAACAAAAGTGGAATATGCTACGGGGTGTGAACTTGCATTGCACCTCTATGAAACCGGTGTACCGCGGTGGCTGACTGCTGATGGGGACCACCTACTGCCGCGACGTACGTTGTTTTCTCACCGGAAATGTGGATGGAAGAAGAGGAGAGGTGGTCAAGCGATGACTTGGTCCAGAGGAGTGAAGGCCCTCACTTCGGAGCTGGCCTCGGTTGTAGCGTCACGGCTCCCTCGTTGGGGTCCAAAAGACGATGAACACGTTTTGCTGGAGAGACTTGCTGATATGGCTAGGAGCCGACCTCAGTGGCGTTCCTGTTGTATGTTTCTTTGTCCCTCCCCATCCCTTTTAGCCTCCCACTCCACGTACGATCTCATTTCTTAGTGTAAAACAATAATTAATTTTTTTGCCTAGTAGCCGGCTGGTAGTTTACCGGAACGATGCCTATCCGTTGCTGGTAGCTCAGCTGGTATGCAACTGTTGTATTTATTTTCCTTGTCCTTATGTATTGCGGCACATTAGCTGAGGTGTTTTCCACCTCTAGCTGACGTGTATGATAATGATATAAGGATGCCAACCATGGTAACCCTCCCCACTTATGTCATTCCTTCCCCCACACTGACGGTGTCCAAAAAATGTCTAGACGATGCGTTCATATAATTACACCACTCCATTAATATGAATCAATAGCAGAAACCAGTTCCGGGTGAAGAATTCTTTTCCGTAACTCTCATCGGACCCGAACATTCACAAATCGCTGATACTGTGTGGTAAGCGTCAGTTCGGGCTGGGAGTTACTTCTGAACTGTTTGAATGATCGAAATCGATAACTTGATACATAGATAGCGATGGTAAATCAAGTAAACTAAATACATATACATAAGCAAAGCTCAGTAGTCCAAAGTAATTAAGTAGGTAAAAGAACAGCCAAATAACTAAGTAACAGTGTCCGTTGGCCAAGGTAGTAGTATCGGCCGTATGAATCGTTTTTTGGACACATAATTCCGGCTTCAGATGGTGAATGTAGATAGCCTCGGCGATGAATAAGAGCTGTTTGCGGAATCTTTGGGTGTATTGTTCAGATAGTGAATAAATGACATTGAAGTCATTCTCTGAAGCTGTGTGGCCACATTCAAGGAGGTGCGACATGATTGAGCTGTCTGAAGACCTCATTTCGCCTTTGTAAAACCATGGCGGGATGTGTTCACGAATCCTCTGAGATAGGCGTATTATCGTGCGACCCACATATCGTGCACCACAGGAGCACGAGTACTGATAAACGATCATTGAACGGGTCAACAACGGTAGTCTATCCTTCAAGGGTTTCGTAAGCAATGGCTTGTTGTGAAAAACGATTCTCAGCCAGGCCGCGAAATAAGTTTTCTCGACAGCGTCTTTCAGGCGTCTGAATAACATATCAGCTGCAGAATCGCCCTTTAAGGGTATATGTATGAAAAGCTCTTTTTTAGGAGCAATGCTCCTAGGTAGCTTTCGATTACGTTCCTTCAAATGTTTCATGATAAATTTATCGGGATAGCCATTTTCCCTGAGGGCGTCACTGATTCTCTGTAGTTGTTCGTTGACGGTACCCGGTGTACAAATACTGCACGCCCGGAAGGCGAGAGATCTGATTAAGCTTCGCTTATGCTGTAGTGGTACTGCGCCATGGAAGTTAGTGTTCTGCCCAGTCCATGTGTGCTTTCTGTGTACCTTTCTGCTGCATGATCCGTCCGAGTTACGGATAACCTCTACATCCAAGAAAAGGAACCGGTTTCTGAGTTCGTGTTCACAAGTGAAATGGAGGTTCTCGTGTGCGTCATTGAAAACTTTCAGCAACTGTTCCGCATGCTTTTCGGATTTGCAAAGTACGAAGGTGTCGTCAACGTACCGTACGTATATTTCGGTTTCACGGATGTGCGTTCCAAGTGGGCCATGTTCCAATTTCGCCATGAAAATATCAGCCAGCAGCAGCAGCAGCCCCAAAGGAGATCCCATGGCCACTCTGTCAATCTGACGATATATTTCACCATTAAAGGCGAACTAAACATTTAACGTGCAACAAAGTAGCACCTCCTTTAGCAAATTCTCCGGAAAAGTTGCGCATATGGGCAGTTGCCGAGCAAGCTCGCATCCGTAATCTACGGTTTCGAGCAATGGAATGTTTGTGAACAGCGACTGGGCATAAAATTACATCACCCTTTTGTTAACAAGGTTGCTTTCCGATATCCTCTCAATGAATTCGAAGGTGTCTCTCACGCAATAAGTACAGACCAAATTCCGTAACGGCTGCAGCTTCGCCACCATCCACTGGGCCAACACCACTCCATATATTCCGTTATATCCGGGCGTCAATCTAGCACTACAAATCAAAATGTAAGTTAGTAAACGCTGTTACTGCATTTACGTATCCTGTCGGCTTAATAAAACAGCACATGAGTAAGTGTTGTCAGTTCCACTATTCATTTTTTCTCGCGTATTACGTGAACTATAACCGCTCCCCATATTGCTTTGTGGGCGCACATTCAATTCCCATTTCATACTACCGTTATACAGCATTGTAGTTTAATCCGTAGCCGCATGAACCGAGGATTCACTTAGCCCTTGGTCTACTTTTTCTATCACCATCTTACGGGATTTACCAAGCACTGGTATTTTTACCCGTGATAAATGATTATTCATTATTTATTGCTCGTCAGCTTCGTTTATAAATGCAAGCGACGTGAGCGCAGAGATCACTTAAGTCGCAAGGGGTTTCGCAGCCGACAATTTCGGGGCGAAATAAAATCCCGGCGACATTCCAGTCGGCTTTACTGCTCAACTAATTTTCACTAATGTCCCCTTAGATTGAATTGTGCTGACGTTTGGGGAGATGAAGCAGCTGTGTGCGATATATGTTGGAGATCACATATAGCCCCTCGGTAGACGCCGGTGTCGTTTGGCGGTTCCCAGACATACTGACAATCATATCCGGAAACGGATTTCGACGGCCATTCATCACACCCTACTAACCAACAAAGTAATCCATCAATCATCCGGACGGGAATACACTCGAATGGAATTCAGATATAAAGGGAATGTCCATCCTTTATGTTGGTAATGGAATATACTGATTGTGATGTGAAAAAAGCTTTCAGCTGATCACACCGAACAGGAGTTAGGCAAATGGATCAGAGAGTTGTGGACGACGTCATGAAGTAAAGAATAATTCCTATTTACTTCAGTTCCTACATACAGACTGAGTAGGAAGAAATTGTACGATGAATCTGCTGTAAGTCTTACGCAGTGCAGCTTACCTGATGTCGCTGACGTCAGAATAACAGTACAATGAATGAAATACATCAGATTGCCCATCAGAGCCATTAGTAAGTAGTGGAGCTGCGTTCGTGCGCTGGGCAATCGTTTGCGAATTTGTTGAATTTTCCCATCTCATACTTGCTTGCGTCCTGTCCTCGAACATGCCATCGATACGACCGGATAAATAAGTGCATGCGAATTCAGTTAGACCACTGTCTCTCAACCTGTGTGCCCAGAGAGAATGTTAAATATGCTCCAAAGGTTGTTGACAAATAATTAAAATTGTACAGGTTCCGCAATGTTGAAATGTAACTTTTATTTACCTCAATGGTTACCAACAAAGATTTTCAAATTTATAATTGACAGCGAGTCGAACCAGCTATTTTATAGCATCAACAGATTTGTGAAGTTAATATACCGTTTGATTTCATTAATGTGATTACATTGCTTTGAACTAGTTACACACAGTTAGCCATCCCTGTGCACAAGGGATGGGAGAGAGCCACACCGAGACCCTGCACTTCGGTGGCGCTCCCAGAGACGGACTTCAAAGTCAACCGACGTCACGAGTGAGATGCCGTGTCGCAAACCAAGACTCACGGCGGGTGCTCCAAAACCCGAACATCATATTTTATCCATCTATTAAAATCCGTACAGCCCCAAACGATATCGACTATCCTTTATGTACAGTTGTATTGATAATCTATTTTACATTATTCGAGCTTGCTTTACTGCGCCCTACCTTACGGCCATGTTTGCCAACGTTCGGCTCACCACTCGTCTGATCGGTGAGTCACTGCACTGACCTCTGCTCCTCTTCGCATCATATGTACACGTCATCTTGAAACCTCTTTAAATATAGTCCGCCGTATTAAACTTCATTGATCTTCTGCTATCTGTACTCGTTAACGTACCCTGGTATTCACTAGTCCTTTGCAAACAGAAGAAAACCGAGGAAAAAACGGTAGTACAAAAATAACCACATAATATCCGGATTTATCACGATTGAAGCAGAAGACTCTTAGGTATCATTCTGTGCAGTCTGCAAAAAGAAACTCGCAAATGGAGCGCCTATTCTTAGTAAACTGAAGAGACATTTTGAAACTGCACATTCAGAGGTCAAAAATATAGTCAAACTAATATGTTGGGAACCTGGCAGCGCAACAACGGCAAAAGAAAACTTTATTAAGTTAGATAAAATTGTCGGAAAGGAGGTTACTTGCCAGTAACAAGGTTGTACGATTAATAGCACAGTTCAAAACACACACCGATGCCGCATCCATCATTAGGGAAGTATGGTGACAATTGTTGTGCAAGTGCTTGGAAAACAGGCGACAGAAAAGGTCCAGAAAGCACCGTTATCTGATGACACAATAGCACAAAAACGGAAGATTTGTTTTCCGACAAAGATAAATCAAAACTGTCTAGTATTCCGAATCAAATGACAGTCGAATCTGATTATTTAAGCCCGATGAATCGACAGATAGCAGTGGAAAAGCACAGCTACTCGCTTTCATCCGATTTGTTAATGATCATGCGAAGAGCAGGACGACAGGAAAAGCCTTAGTTGAGTTGTTATAAGCGAATATTTTGTACCTTGTTTATTGCGGAAACACTGTGTTGATGCGTGCACCAAAGATATCCATTCATATTGAAAAACAACCAAGGGCTTCTTAAACGTGCACAAAGCAAGCCCAAATACTAGAGACGTCTACTCTGGCCCTGCTTGTTCCTGGTCTACATACATGAGCTCGCAAAGGGGCTATCTTCAAAGTGCCTACTACTTGCGGATGACCTAAAAGATATGTCGTGCTATCACCACGGCGGAGGATCACACAACCATGCAGGATGACCGGGCGAATTGTACAAATAGTCCAACGAGAACATGCTGTAATTCAACATCACCAACGGCTTAATTCGGAGTATACGCTGGCAGAGTACTCACATTGACCACCTAGGATCACAAACTCTACAGCAGGCTTCTCGTGTGTGCGAGCTCGGCATGTACGGGATTGGTAGCTATCGTTGGTTGAGGCAGACCCAAAAAGCATACATGAAAGCGAATCCGCAATTAGGCACCATTCGTTGGGTGTTCGGGAACAATGGACAATGAATTTATACGAGTTACGAAGCAATGCTTTATATGTCCCGTTCGGTGGTTTTGTGGAGTTATCAATAAATAAAGTAGCAGTGCCTTATTCACGTTTAAAAGGGTGACTTATCGTTTGTTCCCCAGTAGTCCTGGGATTCGTGTGGCTTCGCAGCACAAACATGTAACAGCAAATAAATCCAAAGTATATTGCAGGAGTGGGATGGAGACGCAGTACAACGTTACAAAGTGTAGGTGGGTAAATGAGTCATTCAAACGTCTCCTAACTATGTATAGTGATAGTGCACAAATGACCCATGCTGGAAGAGCATTCCAAGAAAGGAGAAGCAATTCCTGCGACAATCTGGACGGTTGTACTGTGTTGCCAGTTTTAGTGAATGACGTCTCAAGCTGGTATTACTGCTAAATTGCAGTAAAGAATAGCACACATGCTGTGGATGGTGCAGAATTAACTACACCATTGTCAAGTCACCTGGTAAACGGCGGTAACGTCTGCACATTACCTCCACTCGTTCCGGTCTCTCTTCGTATGGAAGTTATACATACCAATACCTACTATGCCGTTCTAATGCACTAAGGTCGTGTTTTGGCTATATAGATGCCAAGCTTGAATTTGCTTATTCGACTTGAGGACGAACATACGCACTAACCATCTGCCAGCAAATAAAGCGATCAATTTCTCCTAACGCTTGTCGCAACAGGCCCACATGTTGGTTACCAGTTTTGGAAGCCGTCGCTGATTGCTTGGAATAACCCAGATCATCCTGAACCTGTACGACCAAATCACGTTCATTGGCAGCTAGCTGCAGCACATGCCTTCCGAGAGTGTAATAATCGTTGCTCTGGTATCGAATGGAGAGCACCTTGCATTTACTCACATTGAATTGCAGTGAATTTTGGATGGACCACTGGTGCACCTTGTCTAGATCACTTTGAAGCAGCTGCTTGTCAGTATTCCCCTGAACCTTGCGCCAAATCTTGACGTCATCGGCAAACAGCAGCAAGTTAGATGTAGTTGCCTGTGTGAGGTTATTGATGAATACCAAAATGAATCGGGGACATAGCACGGAGCCTTGACGCACACCACCTTTAACTTGTATGGGGTCAGAGAAAGAGCTCCAAACGTTGACCACCAAGTGCCGCTAAAGCGAATACTTGGCGAACCAGCTTAGAAGAGGGTCACCAATCCCGTAACGCTGTAGCTTGAAGAGGAGTGTCTGATGATCTAGACGGCCGAATCCTTTTGAGAAATGCAGGTACATCACATCAGCATCCTCTCCAGCGCCTGCTGACTGCGTTCAGCTACTCCTTGCTATCACCAAATTTGTTGTGCATGATTAATTTCGACGGAAGCCGTACTGCACAGAAATAATAATGCTAGCGTATTCCGAATAGTCTATCATGATAGATTCCATCACCTTGGACAGTAGAGGGAGAAGGGAAACTGGGTGATAGTTTGAATTCTCGGTTTTCCTTCTACCTTTGTGAAGGGGTTCTATTATTCCAAGCTACCAGATGGCAGGAACTTAGCTCTGGTATAAGCAGCGGTGAAAGAAGTGAGTCAGTGGCTCTGCCAGTTGGCTTGCTGCTGCTGCTCCCAGTGCATCTGCTCGAAGTAACGACAACCGGGGATTTGTGCTTGGGTACAGTGATCCGTTTCCGCACGACAGCTTCGGTGATAAAAGAGATGTGAATGAGTGCCGGGCGGCGGTGGCGATAAAAGCAGGAGGATCTTATGCTAGTGATATCCAGCCGAGGTAAGGAAGTCCGATGCCTCCGTCCTTCTAACGGAAGCCGCAGATTTTTGCTGTAATGTGCTGGGTTCTACTTTTTTCGGGATTACTGTGTTATATTGTTATAATTGAGGGAATGCCGTCTCTTGATATACTTGCGTAATTGCCTGATAAGATTGTCGCTGGCACGGTTGGAGCACGCCTACGATGACGGCTTGTAACGCTGGCCACTCGAACGGAGTTGCGCTGACCTGATGACGCTAGCTTAGCCGGTGAGACGGAAAATTGAGCGAGCGTGTGAACGATCCTAGCCGCACGTGTTCGGGTAGACGCTGAGACCTCGGAAACGAACACACACGAGAGGGGGGTTCCGATAGACGCGCACTAATGACTTAGACACGAATGCTGGCCAGCTAATGACTCACACGCAATCACGTGACCCGACGGACTCCCAACTGAGGCGAAGAGAAAGAAAAGGCAAGTGGTCCTCTGTAGGCTCTTTTACGACCAACAAAGGCGATCACAGTTAATGCTATGGGTCATTAAGTTAGGGAAAACAGTCACCACGCAGAGGTGGTAGTTTGCAAATGACCATTGTCAAAAGGTGCGCAGTTTGGGCCGCGTCTCGGAGTGGCTGAGCTCTGCTACGTTGTGGGGAGGAATTGGACCTCGGTTTCCACAGCCATTCTGCCGGGGTTTCTGGCGTGTTTTCGCGGGGATTTTTGACGGGCCCGCAACATATACATGATCTTGTATGTGATTTGTATAGCAATAAATTTCTATCGGTGCATTTTTATATTTGTGCAAATTTGGTGGATATTCTCTGACTAATTTCGGAGATCTCATTAATTGGCCCCAGTGCAGTCTGTGTCCGCCATCTCCGATTAATTCTAGAGTAAACTAACCTGCTGCAGCCACACCACCAGCTTGACCAACAGAGCGGTTGGATTCAGCTTACTAGTGAAGCTTTGTAACAAACGACATCGGCAGGATTGACAATAACAATGGCACGTACTAATTGCTCGCGGAAAGCTAAGCCCAAAGCTACCGAAATGAACGTTAGTTAAGGCGCAGACATCTGTGTTAAACTTGTGCGAGTTGGAATATTATGCACAAATTGCCGAACATATTTTCATCCTCGATGTGCTCTCCTTAGTCTTAGCCACCTAAAATGTTCATAGTATGACTGCTTCCCTCTGGTTCTGCAACGCATGTATGTCTATTCCACTCCACAGGTGTATAACTGTGTTGGCACAGAAGTGTCATAGGCTGACAAAGATTGTAGAACAATCAGCAGTCGTGAAAGCTGTCCCACAGGAACCAAACAAATCTGGGTCTCAAATTCGATGCTCAACAGCAAGCTCTAATCAATAATAGTGTATCCAGGCGGAAAATAAGAGTAAGGATCCAGTTAGCCACCCAAACACTATCGGCTGCTTATAAAGATGCGTTCGCCACACATTCTTCATTAGAACCATGCGCCACAGCTACCACTGTTAAAGGGCCGACAACGTACGCCTCCGTTGTTGCTGCCCGTATGACGGAGTCAACTCCCATCGTAACCCCACCCGTTGCCAAACCAGTTAATACTACCAAAGCCACCACGGGACTCAAGACGCCATCAGTTATCCAACCGAAGAAAGCAGCCACATGAAACCATACCATAAATCTCTGACTGGTATATGCTCTAACCTGAGTGAATCCAGAGCGAACTCCATAAAACACAAGCAACTGGACGAAAAAAATTGGTGGGACTTCCTGTGTCAACTAACAGGGGTTCAGCTTAAGCCAGTCAATATGATGCGCCTTGGCTGTCATCCAAACTCCGCACACTACGGAGAACCGCAGTTACTCCAGGTAACAGTTCAGTCAGGTAATGATGCAGAGGCTGTTCTGTTGTCAGCAACTCGTCTGCGTACCACCCATGCATCGATCGGATTTTTCCAGCTGTTCTCTGGAGCGAATGCCAGAAACGCAAACAAAATCCGAGTGGCTTCCGTAAACAACAAGACGCGAGATCTATCCTCGTTCACGGTGTCCCCGAGTTCCAGACACTATGCTAGATAGAGGCCAAAGCACATGACTGGGATGAATGGCGCTTTACTCGAGAAGTGCTCTCACTCGAAATGGTTAGCGCTACTTCATCATGGTTACCGCTATAATCTAGCAACAAAATGTGTGGTCCCCTAGTGCTAAACGTATCATTGCACTCCTAACTGATGGCAGAACATGTGATCAAACTATGTTACCGAAAGCGTAGAATGCTGCCATCCGAAATACGTAGAAAGGCGATAGGCACCGGGAGACAGATAGATAAGGTAATAGTGTGCAGGCAACTTATCAATACAATTCCGTCACCGTGTAGCTCAGGACGAAAATAATAACAAAACACGGCGGCCACTAAAGGTGGGCAGCATGGTCACCCTCTTGCTGGCATTGCGAACTCTATGCAACAACCTGACCTAGCCCTAGGGCCTGCGTCATCGGTCCTACAAAAAAGGAGCGGCAACCGACCCTGCAAAGGTCGGTGTAGACCGTCACCGAAAATCAGCCTTCACAAACACGCACAAGATCTTCTCAGCAAGCGAACCGAATTTCGTATTCGTCAGATCTCCACGCCTTGGAACTTAGTTATGATCACCGAAAAATAGCTGAACACAAAGGTTACCGACACTGAGACTGCTCCACCCAGAATGATTTCCATACGATACGATCGACCTAGCGGAGGGGAGTGTTCTTGTATTATCGATCCGACCTGCATGTTGATATTATTGAGGACCCAGAAATGAAAGTGGTCGATTCTCTTTGGTGTCGAAGGCACGTAAGACGTGGTGAGGTGTGTTTACTAACAATAGTTTACCGCCCTCCGATGTCCACCTGGGAAATAGATCAGTGCCTAGCTTCTGCGATGAAGCGAGTCTTGGCACGACCGCACAGTCACATCCTTCTGGTGGGGGGGCTTCAACCCACACGCAATCAAAGTTTCAGCATCGCACAGTGACCAAGTCAAGACTGACTTGCGAGTGGGGATGGCCGATATACCTCTGTACAATCATGTCATCTCTCTCACGCGATTCCGAAAGGGGACACCTCTTCTGTTTTGGACGAGGAGCTAATGGTCGACACAGTGACCATAGATGCACCACTTGGCCGTAGCCATCATGCAATGTTACTTTTTCGTTGCCTCTGTGTTACTCGGAGTACGTCAATGAGAACAACCTGGCAACATATGCCGTCACGCATTGCGATATCCTGTCCGACCTCGTTCAGGAAACCGACTCATCATTCCTGACCGAGCAGCCGCCCGAAGTCGTTAAAGTGTGTTTCCCGCCCAGTTTACAGAGCTAGTGACAAAAGCATCAGAAAGCAAGATCTTTCGTCCGAAGCAAGTGACCTCGTTTCTGAGGAGCCGTACTAGAAAATGCATGGCTTTAAGTGATTCAGATTAGCGAGCTTACTAAGGCTGTCCAAGTAACCTGATCTAGGATGCTTACACAACTCGACTAAACCACTGTGTCAAGTTGATCCGCGAAGACAAACTCCAGCACCAACAGAACTTTGCGGCGAAATTCAGTACAAATCCATAGTTGCTGTATAAAAGTGTCAACAAGCTTCCCAGAGTGCAGCACATGATCCCGGTTTTATGTGCAACAGATGGTTTTGCGCAAACCGCACAAAAAAAGCAGCCAACGTGCTTCGTCAACATTTCATCCATACTTTCCGGAGTGAATCACATTTCATCCTCTTTTGACACAGCTTCCATAGCAACCTGGGTTAAACCACGTGTCGTTCAGGGCAGCCAATGTGATGAAAACGCTAATGTCATT
Organism: Dicrocoelium dendriticum; assembly: GCA_944474145.2. NCBI lineage: Eukaryota > Metazoa > Platyhelminthes > Trematoda > Plagiorchiida > Dicrocoeliidae > Dicrocoelium > Dicrocoelium dendriticum. The sequence goes on from OX104063.1 coordinate 257,778,824, forward strand.
GCGCGTGCACAGCTCACCTGGCGTGGACGACATCAAACCAAAGGCATTGAAGACAGCCTGACCATTAGCACGGTTCTTTCAACGTTGTGTCGGCTAAATACAGGTTAGCACAATGTGGAAAAATGGAGTAGTCACTCATATTTATAACAGTTTTAATCATGGGGAGCCATGGAACGACCGTCCAATCACTCTCCTCCCAGTTTTATCCAAAGTAACGGAAGGTATAATCACAAAGGCGCTCATGGGATATCTTGAGAGAACGACATCCTAGTGTTACAGCAACTGGGATTCCGCCGAAATAGATCCTATACTACAAAGTTGCTGCTAGCCCGAGCAAGCTGGACAGAGTCAGTCGATGCCAGAGAGGGAGTCAACGTGGTCAACCTGAACTTCTCGAAAACGTTCGACCGTTTAGACCACCGCAGTCTCCTTCACAAGCTTCAAATCTAAAGAAGCGATGACCATCTGTTGGGTTGCCTGGGCCAATTCTTCACTCTAGGTTAGCTAAATGTGAGAGTCCGCGGCTCCATTTCTGACTTTCAGCCTTGCGGGCCCCAAGCGTCGGTATTTGGGGGCACGTTTATTCTTAGTATTTAGTAACCATCTTGCCAGTGTCCTGCAGTCTAATTTCTTACTATTTTCAGACGATGTTAAAATTTCGTGTGACATCATGACGGTAGATGATCATATGGCATTGCACTGCGTTCTCCACAGGCGTTATACGTGGTCATCCGATAACTGGCTCCAGTTCAACGTGACCAAGTGCAAAGCCGTAATCATACGCCATCAGCTCACCCATAAACATCGACTCGGGAACCAGCAGTTGCAACGTGCTTCCCAGGAAAGTGACGTCGGGGTGATCGTGCAGGACGCTCTTGGCTGTTCAAGACGGGATGAAAAGGTGTCTAAAAGAGTCTGGCAATATCTTGGACTCTTACGGAGGGCTTTCGACAATTTTGAGCCATCAGTCATTCTCTAATTGCTGAACACCTACGTGAGGCCCCACGTGAAATATGCGATTCAGGCACGGTGTCCCTGGCGCAAGCGCGACATCGATGCGCTCGAAGCTCCACAAGGTAGAGCGACCAAACTCGTTAGAGGATTCTTTCCTTTCTCCTAGCAACACAGCTTGCAGTTCCTGAGATTGTACAGTGGTGAATAGCGACGTCAGCGAGGAGACTTAAGTATGGTTTACTTAATACTTACGAACCCAAATTCACCCATACCGCAATCTGTTGCAGCTGAGCCAAAATACCAACGTGAGAGGCCATCAGTCCAAACTAGCTACGCACTACAGTCGATTTGACTGTCAACGAAACGTTTTCTCTCTCCGTGTGTCCCGTGCCTGGAATTCCCTCCCGACTCACGTTATCCTTGCCCCTACATTAACGCTTTGCAAAAAACGGCTTGATGAAACACTTTCAAATTTGCATTACTTAAGTTAGCCCGGTTCACTCGGAGGACGAAATAACTGCATAACGGCCCCCTCCGCAACGTGGTGATGAAGATACATGCACAAGTGTTCTAGCGAGTAACATGGATGTATCTAAACTGGATCAATATAACACATCTGTCAAATGTAGCAACATAGGTGTGAGCGTTGTCGTTCCCCAATTTATTCATTGAACTTACTGATCTGTAACAACTCACTATACTATTTTATGTGTGCACATCCCATTCCCATTTCAAAATATCGTTAGGCATTCGTGTAGTTAATTCGGTAGATGAAGAAAATGATGAGTTACTTCTTCGTTGACCCATTCAATCTTGTTTCACTCCAACCATCCTACGGGAGTTTTCAAGCACATGCTACTTTACGTGTGATAAATCATTGTTAATTGTTCATTCCGAAAATTCTTGGCACCTACGTGAGACCGTATGTGGAATACGCTATCCAAGTGTGGCAGTCCTGGCAGAAGCACCATATCACCGCACTTGACACAGCACAACGCAGGGCGACGAAGAACGTCAGAGGTTTGCCTCCCCTTCCCTATCAAATCAGGCTGAATACTCAAAGTGTACAGCGGGCGTTATCGGCCTCTAAAGGGTAATCTCACAATAGTGGATCAGATCCTTAAAAACCCAACCACGTATGCCACCCTCTAGCGTATGTAATCAATGGACCAACCTAATCCTTTTTCAAGAAACGCCTTTACGATATTCTAACAAATCTACACCATGATATAGCCTAATTCCATCAGCTGGTGGCATTAATGCAGAACAACCGTGGACGTGTCGTAATCCTTCAGAAATCGAGGCAAGAACACTCCCACATGGGCTACTCCAAACACCTTGGTGAGTTATTCTCTCACGCGCTGCATTGCCTACATTGTTTCCAGTCCACATTTTTCATACTAACCATCCTGAGGGACATATCAAGTATTCGCTATTTTGTCCATCCTAAACTTTACTCCATCATTCACAGAAAATCCCTTGTTCCAAAATCTTTAACTACCGAAATGTTGCGTTAATAAGCAAGTAATTCAAGCGGTCAATTTCATCAAACGTGTTACATTCCGAATTTTCTCTCAGCCGTATGATGCAAACTTTTATCGAACCGAAGTGCATTAATTTTCGAAGATCAAGCGTCGTTCTTGGATGTCTTAAAACTGTCTTTTGTATTTGCTGCTCATGACGAGATTTGGAGGCATAAAGTTGAAGTTTGAAAAGAAGAACCCGAGAAGATCCACACTCAACCTCAAATCTAAAAACATTTAAGGAAAAACGCAACCATGTGAAAACAAAAATATCAGAAGCAAATCTTGTTTGGTTGTCGAGTGCTAATGAACCTCAGTCGAAAAATTGCTTACAGACAAAATGATACGCATCATTGACGAACTGCAAATTTAAGCTAAAATCTGCTTTCACTCGTTTGCAGTTGACTAATATGAATGCTTAATCAACCGATTTATAATTTGCTAGACTGCAACCCCAAAAACAACGAAGAAAGCAGCTCATAGCTTTGAGAAACGACAAGTTGTACCGTTCAACATTCTTCGGAGAAACATTGGCTTCCTCCGCAAAATGGGTAGCCTTCAAGTAGTCTGAATGGGAGTAAAATTCATCTGATATTTGCTGCTTTAGGTTTCTGTGAATTTGGGTTTTCAGCACTAACAGGAATCAAGTTCAAAAACAAGGCAATTTTTTAAAAGTTGACAATGGTATGCGGATTTGTCTATAACTTGGTAATCACTTTTTGATTTCGAACGAGTTTGCTTTCATTTGTAATAGAAATCAGGCACAACCATCTCATTGAATAAATGGTAGAAATCGATACCTTTTTGTATCATGCAAATTTTCGTATTCTTTATTCAGGTGGGCCGAAATAATTTCACATATTTATAGTGTGGCGTCAGTCAAAAAGGTTTAGGAACAATAACTACGTCGTTTAGAGTGTCTACTACTTTAGTGTGTACGAGCTGAAGCTTTTACAGTACAAATAAATTAATACTTAAATTGTATGTTCCTTGACGACGTGAGGAGCCGTTCCCTAAAAGGAACAGAATAAACTTTGTTGCATCCTTTTCATACCATTGCATTAACAATTTTTTCAAAAATTAATATGGGCACAAATATCAAAATAAGTAGCAAAGGGACCAAAATCGTTTGTCTGTTTTTTCGCTGAACCACAATTTTTTTACAATCAAATGAAAAATGTTCGGGACAAAATGGGAATTGAAATGAAAGGGACTGTGGTCCAGAAATTTATAGGTATATGTTGTTCGTTATTTAGTCAGACACCATCGATACCGTTCTCGAAAGTATTATCCAGGGATTGTGGTGTACCGAACGTATTAATCGCATTATGGACTTTAACTGTCTACCAATTGCAGGTGTAACAGTTCACAGTATGCTATAGCACACTTTGGAATCCGAACGTCAACGGCAACCCTAGCCGCTGAGAGAAAAGATCCGAAACTTCTCGACCGTATCGAATATGTCATCTGCGTCCCGCTAGATCTCACTCTTGCAGTAGGCTGGTGAGTGTATGCAGCGTTTGTTCGCATCATCAGCCAGCCGATTTAGTTTGACAATTGCTCACATTTACTCAAACCCACAGCCTCAACAGCATGGGCCCACTGTACTGGAAGGTTTACTGCCACTAAAACAAGTCTCCTAGCATCAAGACATATACCTGTTCATAAAAGAAGCAGAGAATAGGCTATGGAACATGTCGTTTCTAAGTTGCTGCGACGAACTCCCAATTAATCGCAGCAGAAATCCCCTACTCATGAGTATATCTATCTCCTCATGTTGTATTCAACCTCCGTAGTACTTGACTCACTGGCTTAGTATAATCGATTTCGCTCAGACTGCCTCTCACACGTTTCATTACGCACACACAGTGAACAAAGGCAAGGTAATCACTACCAGTGTATTGCTGTCTTAACAAATTTTGAGATGTGGAGGTGGCCGACGTATGTGCATTCGATACCCCTTCAATTATGTCCCATATTCTTGTGGAATTCGTTACCGCTGCAAATGAACTATCAGGTTGCCAACTTTGACGCCTTAGGTATTGAGCCAAAGGGCACATTGGTGGTTCTACCGCCTTTTTCTTGCGCCTAGATAATGACTGAAATCGATCAAACTTCGATTTTTGATTAATGGGCGAACATGCCTGCGATGGTAGTGCCACACCTAAGTGCACGGGTGGGCCAACCGAGCGAGCCAGATAGCCAAAGGAAGACAGGCGTAACGGAACTGATTGCAGGACATGGATTGGTCGACATTCATGTGCATTAATCATTGTTTGCATGACTGAGTCAAAGGAGGAGTCTCACCACCTCAGAAGGATCGTTAGTTATCGATGTGAACATGCAAGGTATATCGTGTATTTTTAAGTTGTAAGACTCAACTTGGACCCACCTGTTTTGAAAGTAGTTAACAGGCATGTGAGCTACTGACCAGGATTGCAAAGGTGGATATATGTCTCGGTTTTATTGAAAGCGATGTGTACCCATCCAGCTGTTAGAAATCACTTTGTCATTCACGTACCAGACCAGATAGCGCATAGCAATGGGCCAGATGGATACCTCGCGTGCGAAACTTTGGCGTTCCGGTTATACGAACCAAACTTTTGCACTCAGAAGCGATTTGTTCAGACCTTACAACTGCCCTGGCCCGATCGAGTAGTGCTTTTTACTCAGTTGGATCAAGTGAAGGATCCCAGATTGACCTGATTATTGGCGATACCTGACCTCCTATAAACTGATTTTACCTGGTTTTAACGACCCCAGTAGTCTGTCTAATTGATGTAATTGGTACATAACTGTAGTAGCCTGCTGAAGAATTATCGAAAACATATGTCTGCTAACATTGACTTTTGGTTAAATCAAGGAGTATGGCATAACAAACATGCTGTAATTTTCACCGAATAGTAGCTTGTCCCCGGAGGACTGAATTCTGCAACAATGTGTCAGAAAAGACCAAGAGGAAATCCACCGGCGGCGCTCGGATTCTGATTAGATCACCATCGTCTATTCAGATGCCTACTACACTGAATACAGATGAACGCAACTCAGTGAGTAATTGGCGTCTATGGAGGAGTACGTGGATGGATTTTTGCACCTTAGGTTTGGACGAGCAACCGATATCGTATCGCTTGACCATGTTTCGACACGTAACCGTGGATGACGCACGCCGAGTGATAGAGACACTGAGGTGCGCCAAAGGCACGATCCCACTAATTTGGAGACGGTCATTGGAACGTTCAGAGAATTGTGCGAAGGTCAAAGCAACGAGATCTATCAGCGCTATCTTTTCTTTATGTGAAGCAGAGGCCCAAATGAGTGCGTCGACGCGTACATCACTGATTTGAAGATTTTTGCCCTATCCTGCAATTTCTGTAAATGCATTGGCCACGGTTTCATACGCGATCGGATCGTTCTAGGAATCCATGCTGAAAGTATGACGAAGCGCCTTTTGCGACAAAGCAACTTATCGCTCCTGGAGTGCATCGATATTGTTGGGAGGCGTCTGGGATACTAGTCGGCAACAACTACACGTAAGAGACGTGTCGACTACGCGACAGTAGAGAAGTTGGAGACAACTGAACCCAACATATTTTGTTCAGGCTACAAAAGTATGAATCGAATCACGCAACCCAAGGAACGGTAAAGCACGGGAATCACCAAAGCAGTTTATGAAAACAGAAGTGCCGTCAGTAAAACAAACAGTAAAATCAAAAGTTGTAAGATACTGCAAGTGTGTTTTCAGGTGCACTAGAATGACCTTCCTCTAACAGACTTAAGGATAGACGCGTTCGATAGAGCTCTCAGTGGGGAGGAAACGGGAGAGGAGGGGGGTGCGAACAGTAGCCTGGGCTTTAACACGAGCATCCAAGATGGGGTGTGTAGTGGAGTTCGCTGGGTACAGTCTTTTGTTACTTTTTATGATGATCATGTGGACCAAAGTGCATCATCGGTTGGCTGTCGGCGCTTCCTCCTGGGTAACGCGTAGCCAGACGTTTGGGCTCCAATCCGTTCGTGGCCGTTCGCGGTTAAGGGCAACTGGTTGTCTCTTGGTTCAGAAAGGGGCCGTGAGTCTGTTGGCGAGTCACTCAGGAGTTGCCTTGGCAGTTCCGGTGATTGTGTTTCTGGAAGTTTGCACTCAGATGGGGGTGGTGCCTAGGAGTTGTTGCATCTGTCGCAACAAAGCTGAAGGCTTCCTGTCTCTTAGGTGCAGCTCCCTAAACACTTGCTTCAGTCGGACCTTGTCGGAGAGCGTAATTCGCTGGATGATCGCCTGCTTTAAAGGCTGATATTTCGCATCGGAAGAGGGGCAAGCTAAGATGTCTCTCAACTGCGATGATACACTTTGACGCCCCTAGACATCAGTTGGTGATATTTAGTGCAAGCAGAAGAAATTCTACAATTGTAAAAAGGATTTTGAATGTGTAACCAATGATAAGGAGTCATTCTCCCAAAAAGCTCCACGGCACCAAATACATGGGTGGATGGTTTATCCTCTGAACCATTCCTCGTGAGAAATGAATAAGTATATCCGGCGGTTGAAAAAGAAAACAATAACTAGTTATGAATCAGAAAGTTGCTGGAACGAGCTCACCCGAATGAAAATTCAAAATGGCGGACGGCGTGTTCTGGACCGGGGTCACCAATTGTTGGGTGGCGCCTGGTATACTAGCCTGTGAGAACGACACGCAAGGGACGTGTCAACTACGCGACAGTAGAGACGTTGAAGAGAAAGCAGTTTATGAAAACGCAAGTGCCGTCAGTAAAACCAATGGACGTTGTGAAGGTTCAAACAACAGTAAAATCTAAACTTGTAAGGTACTGCAAGTGTGTTTTCAGGTGTCATACAATATCTGCAACTATGAGTCATCGACCACCTATCAATATCAACAAATGCAACTTACAACTGATGTGGAATTCCGTGCCGCTTCCGGAGGCAAAGCAGGAAACTAACGTGAGACAGATCTGCAAATTTTGCTCCGCGCAACACCTGGGCACCCGCGAAAAGTGTCTGACGTGGGGACGGAAATGCTCCAAATGTGGAAAGAGAAACCACTCTGCTCGTTGCACGGTGAGTTCTGATTTCAGCTTTGTGCATCGGGGTTATTATTCCAAGCTTCCGCATAGTGGCAACTTGATTCTGGTCTAAGCAGAGCTGGGAAAACTGAGCTGAAATTCCTGCCAGTTGGCCTGCCGTTGCTCCCAGTGCATATGGACGAATGGTATCGACACCCGGTGAGCTGTGTTTGCGTAGCAATGTCAGCTTTTACACTGCAGCCTCCGCGCTAAACGGGATGTGGGTTAATCCTGGAGAGGAGAAGGCAAAGGTTGCTAGGTCGCTTGGTAGCAAGACCCCTTGAAAATTGGGGCACATTACATCTGCTGCGCGTTTGCTGCTGCCACAACCGTTCTTGTTGGACCATCAGCCGTCCTGACTGAAGGAAATCATTGGCATTATCTTTCTTGGGCTATTGACGCTTGCTGGTTCTCGACGCGTTCTCTGCTTGTTTTGGGCATTCCAGATCTTCCTGTACCAGTACAGCCATCTCACGCTACTGAGAGAGCTACTGCAAGGACTCCAAGCTTATAAACCTTCAACGACTGATTACGCAGATGGATCACCTTGCACTTAGCTATGTTCAACTGAAGCAGGTTCCTCGTTGAACATCCATAAACGCAATCTAGATCCTGTTGGAGTATATCGTGATCTTCATTGTTACTAATCGCCCGCCATACCTTGACGTCATCGGCGAGAAGCAAGAAATTTGAGAAGATAACTCCTGTTGATAAACACCAGGAATAAGCATCGTCGCAGCATCGAGCCCTGTGGAACACCACATTTTACCTCAAGCTGGTTAAGGAGTGATCTCCTACCACGCATTTGAAACTTCCGTTGGTGTAGGAAGTTGCCAATCCAACTAAGAACAAACTCTCCCATTCCATAGCTCTGTAGCCGGTAAAGTAGGATGCGGTGATCCAGGCAGTCGAAAGCCATAGAGAAGTCCAGATAGATGACGTCAACTCGGCCCCATCAGCCACTTCAGTCCAACTACCTCGCGCAATTAGCAGGTGGGTGGTGCATGACCAGAGTTGACGGAAGCCATGCAGCTCTAGTGCCTAGGTGTTGTATTTTTCCAGGTAGTTCATTAGGGCCTCAGCGATAACCGCTTCTATTACCTTCGCGAGCATAGGGAGGAGAGTAACTGGATGATAGGTTGCAAGATTTGAACGGCCACCGCCTTTAAAAATTTGGATTATAAGGTCACGATTCCACATAGCGGGGACTAGTTATTCATTAAAGCATCTTTGGAAGAACTGTGACAGTGGTTCAGCTAGCTTGGTGGTCACAGCTTTTAGTGCTTTCGGGTGGATGTTGTCAGCTCCAGGAGAACTATACTCACGCAGTAAAAGCAACTTCCTTAACACAATTGATGGGTTGAAATTATATGTGTGAACAGTGGAGTCGGTAATGTGCATGACCTTATGGGACAGGTAGGGGCTACGACTTCGAAAACTGTGACGTATTGTAGCCTTCAGGGCATTAGCTGGTGGTTCGGTGCTTGGTACTCTACCGGCTGTCGTGAAAAGTGGAGGGATGCCATGCTTCACTTTACAAAGATTGCTGTTGTTGTTGTTGTCCTCACGGACAAGTACAGGGCACTGGTTGAACTGGGTCCGGAAATTGCCCCAAGTCTCTGATTTGAGGTTAACCTTGTCGACACGCCATGCTGCATGCCTTATGGCCATGCATTTTCAAGTCCTGCTCCTTAGAACTGAAGTCATTTTTGCGTGACGAAGAGGCTCGATCACTGACGCTCTGTTGACGATGTCGCTGAGTCTATTACTGAACGCTGACCAAACGTTGTCAAGGGGACTGTTGTTTGAGCATTCGCAGGCGGATACCTTGGCGAGTTCTTTCAAGACATGGTATTATGTGATTGTATGAGTTAACTCCAAGTGTTCAGATGGCTACTTTGCATAACACACATAGTTGAAGGTTATCACTACATGGTCATGGAGACTTAATTGACTCCCATCAATAACTTGTCAAGAATGAGTTCTTCATTCGTGAGCACAAAGTCCAATATGGACGGTTTGTTTGCTATCCTGAAGCTAGTGGGCGTGGTAACCTGATTGTACAAGGCAATATTAGCGATAATTTCATGCGGCCGCCTTGAGCTGATCATTGGGTGATGCCGAAACCACCAGATTGTGTTAATTGAAGTCTCCGGAGATGAGAATGTGACTGTACCTAGTGCAGGTTACACTGTTCAAGGTACGTATCAAACGGGAATCCATTTCCGGAGTGAAAGTTGGGGGCGGTAAACGACAGTTACGAGACATATGTCGCTGTGTCTTAGTCAGAGACGGAAACAGAGTGAGTCGGTAACGTGGGTTTCTAGATCAGCAACTATTGCACATTGCAGGTCGCTGCGGTAGTAGAGAAGGTCCCCACCACATCTGTTGTGACGGTCGTTCCGGATGAGCGATATTCCTGTTATCTCTACCTCGACATCAATCAACTATGGATGCAAGCAAATTTCACTAATGGAAATCAGCTCCGAAGCGTTCGCAACCTGACATAGCCCAAGTGCGGCAAGTTTATTAAGGAGCCCTTAAGCCTTAGTGTAGATTCAAGAAACTTTCGCAGATTTGAACTATGTTTCAGACGTTGTGCAACTCATACATGAAGTTTCGTCGACTAGTGAGTGGCCGGCGACTAATCGTTTTTTCGGTGTGTACTTGGCGAAGAGTTGGATGTCTTATTTATCACCTGCGTAGTTTGTCCTGTGTGTAATCCTCTACGTAAAGCGTAAGGTCCCTAGTCAATATCATCTTTAACGGGTTGTGTGGACCCCTGAGACACACTGCTGGTGCATTGTTCTTTTCTAGATCCCATCGCGTTCGGTTCGTTGAGTGACATACTGTAGGGACAACGACGCGACAATAAAGCACAATCTTTATTGGTGCGATCACAAGCCATGTCACCACTCACACAGGCGTACATTAATGAGTTACGTTTCCTTCCTCCGTTGCATCATCTCTCCTGGCTTCCGCTCGTGATACGTTCATGCTCCCTTTGAAGTACGGAAAGAATTATTCTAGGTCCATTTCGCCGCCGTAGCTCCGCTTCCGCACGTCCTATCCTAACCGATCCGGAGTCGTTTGGTAACTCGTGCTTTGCTTGAAAGTGAATCTATTGCTCTGCTTGTGGTTGTTCCTGGAGGATTGAATAACGGCGGTTTTGTCCGATTTATTACCTTCTCGACAAATACGCTCCCCTTTTTGCCTGGCTCAGGCTCATTACCGGGCGCCGCTCGTGCCCCTTTTTCATCCCGTTCCGTCAGGCCAGTGTTGCTCCGTATGCTCCCCCATTACGCCCGTTCCCCTTTCCGTCCGCTGCCGTTTTAGTGGTCTTTCTGTCCTCCGAGCAACCACTTTCTTCCGCCTCCCTACAATATCATCTCTAAGGGGCATATCCTTGACTGTCTTTAACCGAAGTTCAGATGGTAGCTTGCAACGAAACATGTATCAGCTTTTTTTCACCCGTGCAAGCATATGTTCTGAGTGTAGGACCACCTTCAACATGCTGGGGCCACTTCCATTGTAGTTCGGTGAGGTAGGCAGTTGTTACACCCATTTCGCCAACACATCCTCCAAGCAGTGTTTTACGAATATAACACCATTGTTCTTTATCATGGGTTGTTAGTACGCGCTCATTGTTACCGACAAATCGGTCTTGGAACCTGAGCAACTCCTAGCGCAGCCGGGTCAATTCGCAAGTCACAGCCGAAAGAGCTAAGGTGCTATTTACAAATGGTTAGACAACAATTTAATGCGAACAATTTAATAACAAACTTCAAACAAGTTCCAAACCATATGTGGACAATAATGCGGGTATCAAATGCAACATGCCGGCCTTAGCAACTGGTCCACAGATAAACACAATGAAGCGAAGCGGTTCTAATGCCAGCGTGGTTTAAAGCGAAGTGATCAATCGTCAATCGATCAGCCAACGAGCAGTGCACATGGAACGTGAGAGTAGCAAACTTAACCATTGAGCGATGCAAAACGGGCAAACTCTTGTGGTTAATCAAGGTCCAAATGTGAACGAGAAACAAAGTAACTGAGGTTTTATCATGTAAAGTCCAATAAGCAATCAAGGGGTAGTGATTGGTTGTTTTGGGGTCAGTCAATAGGGGAAATCTCCAGAGAGGTTGAACAAGTTAATTTGTCCGTTACACTCATCACATGCTTAAGTTTCAGGGACCCCGTGAAGAAGAATGCTTCTGGTTTAATTTTTCTTCCGGTAGTTCTGTAAAGGGAGTTAACTCCATAACGCTTGTCCCATGGCATGTCTGGAAAGATACGGATGTAGCAGTGTTCATTCCTGAGTGTACCTGTTGACAGTAGAACTGATACTACTTCAGTGATAGAGTTCAGAACAACGCGCAGAAGTCTTGGCTCTCCTTACTGCTTAGAGTTGGGCTGCCTCATAATTCACACTACGTGAATAGGTTTCAGTACAACGCCAATTAGGTTACTAATAATGTCCCACTGGTTGAGGCCATCCAACTGCCTGCCTCTTATTGATGTAGACATTGGTTCTGGGATATTAGAGCGCAGTACGCTGAGCACAGCTAGTTGTTTCTTTACACCTTTTTACATGTCGCGGCTAGTGATTGAAATGCTCAGAGATTTACCGCAGGAAACCGGTGGTGCTTGCAGCTAAAAACTCCGCTTCGCTCCTCAGTTTCCGATGCACTTGGAAATGCTGTTAAGTTTAAATAACGGCTCTTCCTGGAAGTAACCGTAACCCAAATTTGGCTAGTACCGGCTTGCATTTTTACGCACTCTGTCGGGAGATTGGTATTAGTCTTACGTGTAGTTACTCCGATCGAACTGGGAACCGCATTATTCAAATGTGAGCCACGTGTGGTATTGGAACATCAGTTGATGTTCTGGGCTCTTGGTGTCGTGTTGCTTACAGTGTTACTAGCCGTTCTTCTCGGGATAGGGCAGGATTGGGTTTCACAGTCCGCTATGCTTACCCAAGCCGTAGTGCTTTTGGTGACCACCATTTCATCAAACTTGGCTAGTAGCTGGTCGTAATTCTGAGATAATAAGAGCCCACTTCTTAGCATTGGGATACATGTGTATTCCACGCAGAACCATAGGGAATCTGGTTTGGCTAATAACTTGGCCTGACTAGGTTTAACTCGGAGGCATCTCGCATGAAAAAACTTGCAACAGTTACGGCACAGAATGCCCCCTTAAAATGTTTGGAAAATGATCCACATAGGTCGTTACACTGTGGCAGACTGGGCATCGTGCTTGTTGAGGAAATGTTACGAACGCTTTGAATGACTCAGCTTCTAGGATAAAAAGATGACAAAAACATGTGATGTTACTGACGTTGTCGCCAAGTTCACAGTGTTCACGTTGCAGTTATATGCTCGCAGACTGTCTTCTCTGAAGCGCAAGGCGAATGTGTCAGCGTGAACGTGGGGCAGATTAAACGAAAGTGTGATTGAGAATCTTCGTGCTTAAGGCTATGGATTGCACCGGGTGAACGCCTTGAGACCTGTAGCTGCTCCAGGCAAGGTTTGATTGTTATGCGTGAGAACTTGTTCGAAAGCCGTTGAAATGGCCTATCAATTGAGACCAAACAAGGCCTCCGATGGTTGCAGACAAATTTTGGCGCTTGGATATGGGCGAAACACTGCCCGGACGTTAGAATTCAGGCTAAATTTAGAATGTAATAAAGTGTGCTCGAGAATATGGTATCACAAGGTGGAGCCATTAAAAACACGATGAATAAGTATAGATCCAAAGGTATGCGACAAAATGTCGCTGAGCAACAGTGAAAAAACCGCAAGTGCACAGCTGAGCGATTACCACGCAAGTTCGTTCAAGGTCAAGAAGCTCACGTCGATTCTCGGCACTGATTAGATGTAGTCTCTTTGTTTTGTTGTTTTAACCATGATCAGTTCGTGCATGCTTGCCAGGGAGAAACCGATATTAGTGATCAGTATCCGTCTGTGTGTTAGACCGGGTTTGGGAAAGTTTGAAGGAACCGCTCACTTGTCGCTAGATCCTTTGAAAAACGACCGACTATGCTACCGGCTAGGAGAATTATAGCTGCACTGCGGGACAGGTGTCACGCTGAGTTGAACAAATTAGTGAGGGAGGGTAATTGTCAAAATCGACTAGTCAACCGACTGGTTAAATCGGGTCGCAATCAGTACAACGAGGACGGGTGAACTGCGCCTGTCTAGTGACCCGAAACCGCTGAATGAGGGCATAATGCGTTACCGACCTTAGAAGACATTTTGGCGCGACAGGCGAAAGTTAAGTATTTCACGAAAGTAGACCTGTCTTCCGCATTCTGGCACTTAGTTTTAGATGAAGAATCCAGTTTTCTCATAACCTTTGCCACCCCGTTCAGTCGTTATCGTTGGCTACGTTTACCATTTGGTTTGAAGGTGTCGAGTGGAAAGATTGAAAAGCGTTTGGTGCAAGTGATAGACGATTTAGGTGGTGTAAAATGTATGGCGGATGACGTTTTGGTCTACATTACGACGGAATAAGAGCATGACGTTAATCTGCACCATTTCTTGTAGAGTTGTGTGCAAAAGAACATCGTTTAAACGCAGGAAAATTGAGTATCGAAAAGACGAGATGATTGTCCATGGGCATATGTTAACCTCCCATGGAATCCGGGTCGATCCAGGAAAAATTAAGGCAAATAGAGGAGATGCCGTCCCCTAACGATGTGAACGGAGTCCTTGGTTTAAACGGCTTGACGAAATAGTTGAACCGCTCTATGCCAAGTCTCGCTGATGTCATGACACTTAGCAGGAAACGAACACATAAAGGCGTAAAGTGGAGTTAGGGAAAGAAACCGAAAACCGCGTTTGCATCTATTACAGCCCTTATCAGCACTGCGCCTGTACTCGGATGTTACAACCCAGCGCAGCCTCTGGAGATACAGTGTGACAGCAGCCAGTGCGGAAAAGTTGTTGTTCGCTTACAGAATAGAAAACCTTTGGATTTTTCACACTCACACTGACCGAGCAGCACCATGTGCAGGTTGAAATGGAGATGCTCGTGCTGGTCTATGCCATGGAGCGTTTCAACGATTATACTTTCGGAGGAAAGAAAATGTTGTATACCGACGACAAACTGCTTGTGTCAATAGCCAGGAAAGCGCTGAATGTCGTTCCTCGTCGCCTTCAGCGTATGCTTATTTGGCTTCAAAACTACGACGTGGATATTGTGTATACGCTTGGCGCACAAATGTTCATCGCGGACACGTTGTCAAGTGCTCATTTGTAGTTACCTGAGCATACTTCAGAAGATGTCGAAGCAATAAACCCAGTACAGCATCTGGCAGTGACCGAAGATTGCCTAACAGAAATAACGCGCCTCACAGAGAAAGGTTCAACCATTTTAACTTCGTGAAACGTTGTTTTAAATGGGTGGCCAGAGACAAAGAAACAACTACAGAAGGAGCTAACACCCTACTTCAGTTTTCGGGACGAACTCTATG
This sequence comes from Dicrocoelium dendriticum, assembly GCA_944474145.2. Classification (NCBI taxonomy): domain Eukaryota; kingdom Metazoa; phylum Platyhelminthes; class Trematoda; order Plagiorchiida; family Dicrocoeliidae; genus Dicrocoelium; species Dicrocoelium dendriticum. The sequence continues at coordinate 257,793,851 of OX104063.1, forward strand.
TTTACCATGGTTTGCTATCCAAGGGAAGCCATATTCTGATTCCGTTATCGCTCCGAGAAGAAATGCTGAAGTACGTTCATCGCCTTCACCTAGGTGCCAACTATACCATTAACCGAGCAAGAAAAATGATATTTTGGACAGGAATGACGGGTCGAATCAGAGACCATGTGCCAAATTGTGAGGCGTGCCGTTCACACGAAATCCGGCAAACAGTGTAATCAGTGCTGCTGCATAATGTTCCTGATCGACCGTGGCAGAAAGCGGCGGTGGATTTATTCTGTGACAACGGGAAAGATTAGCAGCTCACACTGGAGTACTAAAGTGACTATGTTGCAATCTATTTAGTCACTACGGCAATCACAGAAGCAGTAAGCAACAAGCTCAGATGTCCATTCGCGCGGCACGGAATACCGAAAGAGATGGTCTCTGACCATCTTCCTCACTTCACTAGCGCTGCGTTCCAGGCATTAACAAGCAACTGAGAAATCGTGCACCAGCAACCCAGCGCATGTCACAGTCAATCGAATAGAAAGGGGAGTAGGCAATGAAGCATGCCAAACGACTATTATCAAAGGCTAGAGCTACTGGAGAATCGCAACACTCCTTAAACGGATATCGACTTTAGCCCAGTGAAGAGCCTATACAGCCGAAAGACTAGGATGCTGATGCCGGCACGTGCCACAGTTTTGCGCCCAGTTTCACCACAGCGTGAAACATTACAGAAAGCTCTGGGACGACGTATGACCACCTAGAAACGGTACTGCGACCGACGTGCACAATCACCACCTGAGCTAACAGTGCGGGACGGACGTATGTGTTCAACCAGGACCCGATGGTCAAGAGCGGTGCAAGGAAGGTGTGGTGACTGCGGTCGGTGCAAGCTCATCCGAAATAAATGTTGGACGGAAAACTCCCAGCAGAAATCGAGTGCATTTGAGACGACACCGGAGACAACAATGGGGATTTGGAGTAGAGCGCCCTGTAAGCTGTGGCAGGGAGAGCACGGGCGCAGATACAGCGAAGACGACGCCGAGTGACAAGGTGTATTGGATGCATAGCAATATAGAGGCACAAGGACACGAAAAAGGAGGATGTAATGGGAGTGTCATACCAGAGTGGACGGGTGGGTCAAACGAGCGAGCCAGATAGCCAATGGGAGACGGGGGTAACGGATTTGAACGCGGGACATGGATTGGCCGACATTCATGTGAGTAAATCATCGTTTGTATAACTGAGTCAAAGGAAGAACCTCATCGCCCCAGAAAGGTCGTTAGTTATGGGGGTGAACGCGTAAGTAATATTGAGTAGTTTGGCTTACCAAACGTGCTGTAATTTTCGCTGAATTGACATTGCCGAATAAACGCCTATCTCTGAAGGACTGAATTCTGCAACAGCGCCTATGGGTATATACATAAGAACACTATCGCTAACTAATCAATGGCGGCTTGAGGCGCAACTGTACTCGCGGTTGATGTTATTGCTAACACCGACAATAATCGAAGTAATATTGGGTCAGTGGACGAACATCCCTTATTCAACATTTGGTAGGCCAGTCTACCAATTTTCGGCGACATTCCTGCACACTGTTGTGCAAACACAACACGGAGCTTGTAAGCCGCTGTAGATGAAATAAGTGAGTCCTTCGTCTCAGAGATTGTCTAATCAAGAGCAAACCGATATGAGCATCCGCAAATCAGTTCTGCACTTACAGGCCTATTCGTCGTTTCCCACCATTTAACTGACAACTTACAGTCTAGAGTATTTGGGCAATATTATGCATTTCTCTCTTACCACGCTCACGTCTCAAACCAAAGCCAACACCGTTAGATAACAATTGATAGTAGACTAACCCCTTCTTCAACAAGCAAGAATTTCAATCTAAAATATTATTGTTCGGGTCAATAATGATGCAACAGCTTTCTTAAAATAGTGACAAGTAAAGCTTTGATCATGCGAATGAGAACCTGTGTATATTTGTACACAAAATTTGAAATTTGCGCATGTGGGTATATTTTACAGGTTGTGTACGAAGAGGTTGAAAACATTTTGAAAGTCCTCCTCCAACTAGGCCACCGCGCCACTTAAAGCTTTTGCGGGATATGCCGGGGCTAGTGAACAATTGTTCTGCGGGCTCTAGCTGCAGGTAGATTTAACGACATGACAACCCGCCTCTGTTACCAGACTATTTGCTTTGTATTTTCCTCGCATTTTGCCACTAGAGCAAGTAGTACAATAGCCACCTACCGATACACCGGTTGTCAGATCTCGGTTACTACTCCGTAATTTTCGACAATCCGCCAGATGTAGACTTAATTGATAAGCTCGATGGTAGATACCGTTCCTCTGTCAACCATCAGTGGTTACCATGGTGACCACACTGAATGGAATGGGAGACGACGTTCTTACTGTTAAGGTGGTCAAATTTGCAGTAACACTAGCATCATCCCCACTTTCACTGGAATTGTATGGATGACATGCGGTCCGCAAATTGACTGTCCTTGCCTGCTGTGCTACCATTCAGCAGCGCAGATACTTGGTGGTGCGAAGTCACGGTTGCAAACTTGAAACTCGGAAGTGCGAGTTGACACGGATTGGACAGTGGAAGGCAGTGCTCCGTGCCTGGATACGTGCACGTATCCGATCGATTGCTTCATTTGCACCAAGTCTATCCCGGCGGCTTGACTCAGAAATATTGGATCCAGTTTGCAAATGTACCGCTCCATTCACTTTGCTTTAAAGCGGTAGCCTAAAGCCACCCGTAACTGGTGTGAGACGCGATCATGAGCATCGGTCTTATGCCATACACTTGTTGCCAGCGTAGCAGAAGTTGAAACTGGTACCAGCAGCATCTGCTACTAATATATGCGATTGTCACTTACTCTGTGCAAACATTCCGCCGCCGCCCAAGTCTGATTGAAGTCTCATTGTTATCAGACGGTTTGCAAGGAGCAATTTGCCCAAGTCTGGTGACTGTACGAGATGGTGTTTTAAGCCACCTGGATTCCAGGTAGATCGAAACGCTTTTTAGACTTCCTCTGAACCTATGAATAGTGATTGATACCTGGTATTTTGCCCGTTGCTTTGTAATGCTTGGCAGGTCGCATAGGATGACCGGAGTGGGGAGCATAAAATGAATGTTTACAGTGACAGGAAAAGGGCAACTTCTAGTTTGAGGTAACTCCCCTAGTTGTTCACCTGGATACCTGCTGGTCTGCTCACCGCTACATAATACAGGGCTCGTGAGCACACTGCTTGCGTTAATTCTTCCTTCAACGGAAACAGGCTATGTCAAGTAATTTAAACGGGATAGAGTATAATACAATGGTTTTAAAAAGCGTTAATGTGGGAGCCAAACTAACGGGAGAATGAAGAGCGTTCACCCATCTGGATGCCCGATGGGAGAAAATCTTTTGTCGACGATCAAGTCAACTGTAGTGCGTGGCAAACTTGAGCTGGTGCCCTCACAGTTCCATACTGTAGCTCAGTTGCAGCAGATCACTACAGGCGTAACTATGGTTAGTCCATATTTTTTACACCAGAATAAGGTCTCAGCGCATGCACCCGGGTTCGCCACTGTGCAAACCTAGGACTTGCAGTCTTTGTTCGTAGAGGAAGTAAAACAGTTCTCTAACGAGTTTCGTCGTCCTACTTTGAGGCCTTTTAAGCGCATCAGTATTGTTTTTGCGCCAAGCTCGCTAGACCTGGATCACATACTTTACGTGAGACCTCAAGTACACCTTCAGCATTTGTGAAAAGGTTGAGGATTCGAACTTCCCGAGCTCCCTTCGTAGAAGGCCAAGGTGCTGACTGACTCTTCTCGATGCCGTTTCTGCCTGTTCCGAGCAGTCAAGGGAGTCCTGCATGATTACTTTAGGTTGCTTTCTTGCGTAGCATGTTGCAGAAGCTGCTCACCCATTCAATCTTTATGAGTAAATCGATGGCGTATACTCAGAACCTCGCATTTAACAGTTAAATTGGAGCCGGATTCCGGATGACCATGTGTCGACTCTGTCAATGTCTCATTGTCGTGCTGCGTGCTCATCCACTGTCTTGATTTCATGGCACATCTTGACATCCTAGCGAAGTCATTGATGAATACTTGGAACAGACGAGGTCCCAATACCGATCCTTGGGGCACTCCACACTGGACTGCAATTGGGTAGGAGATGGATCTGCGGACTCTCAGATTCAGCTGACGTTGAGTGAGGAAGTCGCTTATCCAACCCAGCACAGGGTCACCGATTCTATAGCTTCGAACTTCGTGAAGAACAATGCGGTTGTTCAGGTGCTCGACAGCCTGATTAGTGTAGGTATATGACGTTAACTCCTTGTCTGACATCAGCTGACTTCGTCCAGCTTACTCGAGCTGGTCACGACTTTGTGGTACGGAATGCATTTCAGCGGAATCCATGCTGTTGTAACACTATGATGTTGTTGCACTCAACGTCCCCCCCCCCGGGATTATACCTTGCATAAATTTAAATAACACTGGGGTGAGGGTGATTGGACAGTAGTTGGAAAGCTCCGCACAACTCACTATTCCCTGTTTCCACATGCTCGGAATCTGCATTTCCTCAAGGCATCTTTGGAAGAACTGAGCAATTGGTTCGGCAAGGATCATGGCGACTGATTTTAATGCCTTTAGTTCGTTATGGCCCATACCATGGGAGCTGTGCATGCGCAAGTACATGGCGTCTTCATCAGGTTTGCACAGGTGAAGATTACGCGGCTTAATCCTGGGCGCGCAGTGTGCTGTGTCATGTATGAGGTGAGAGGATGATTCACATCGAAAAGTGCGAGTAAACTGTTGCCGAAGTGCGTTCGCCACATCATGCGTAGTGGGCACCAGACTATCTGCTGCAGAGAGTATTGGCATCCTGTGCTGCACTCTCCGAAGCTTGTTCACATGCCCGTAGAGCACATTAAGATTAGTTGTGAATTTCGTCGCTAAGTTCCGTTGGTGTTTAAGTTTGTCGTCGCGGACTAAGTTGACACAGTGATTTCATTGTTATATAGGCATCGCAGGCCTGCGCATCCGGACAGGCTTTAGAAGTGCGACAAGGCGAATATCTTAGGAGCATGCATTTTAGTGTCCGACTCCTAAGTAAGGACTACATTTGCCTCGGAAGAAAGAATTTGGTTTCAGGCGCGCTTGCCATGAGCCCGCTGAACAGGGTGCCAAACTCCTTCAAAGCCACGTCGGGTGGCTACTCAGCTGGGAAAGACCAGTTACTTTCTTGAACGATGTCAGAGAGTGTACGCTAATGGGTGACAATGTGAACTTCTTCGCTGTCTTCACAGAGGTATTCTGCGTAGCATATGTACCGGAAGAGAAGCGTCGCGTGATTACATTGGCCAATGGGTCTACTGATGTTTACTGAATCAATCATTAGTTACTCGTTGGTGAACACAAGGTCTAAGACAGATGCTTTGTCGCGTTCCCAGTCTCGTGGGAGCGATTACTTCTTGCGAGTCCGTTTTGAATTGTACGCGGAGCGAAGCTGGGATTTCGATTGCGTGAAGGTTGAATTCTGTCACCAAAAGGACCTGACTGTATGATCGTGCCAGGATTCGAATCATAGTAGATGCCAGGCGCTGATCTATTTCCAGAGTGGACCTTGGAAGGATGTATATAATTGCAACTAAACCCACATCACCAAGTTTCAATCGCAGGTGGCACCAGAGCGCATTGACAGATTGCGTATCTGGATCATGGATGATAGCGATATGCAGATCAGATCGGTAATACAAGAGCACTCCGTTTCCTCTGCTGGGTCGACCGTTTCTTTGGAGAGTCATGCGGGGCATGGCTATCACGGCATCAGTGATCTCAGCATTCAGACATGTTTCAATTATCATGATGATATTCCAAGGAGTGAAAGTCGGACGAGTACGAAGCCCGGTTAAGTTAATGCGAAGGCCTTAAACATTGGTATGCAAGCACGTGAGGGCCTAAGTGGTTAACAGTGCATTTGTAGATTTGGATTCTGGGTGTGTGTGTGTGGGGGGGGCGGGGTTATGCCGATTCTTGGGGGATCGGCTGTCAGCCGTTTGTGTGCTACCGTAATCGCTGGCCCCAGAGCAATTCCGGGTTGGCATGCAGAGTTCTCCGCGTCTGTAGGCTGTTGCAAACCTAGACATCTTTCAGCTGATTGTTTTGACTGTATCCCTGTTCGCTTGATTCCCAAATACAGTGTGCTTGTGTTTGCCTGTGAAGGAGTGTGGGCCGGCTCCGTTGATGAAATGTGGCTCCCATCCACATGCCTCCCGGTCTTATTCCTTCGGGTTTACACTGGATATGGGGTGTGTGGTTTGAGCTGTGGGTGGTGCAGAGCAAGCCATCCATGGTCCCTCTGTAGGCGCAGGCATCCTGTGGCTTGCCACAGTGACAGGCAAATCCGAAACCGGATGCCGCCAACCATCCATGTTCGGAGCTGCATACTGACGGGGTAGCACACAGGGGCTGCGTGTACAGCGTTACTTCGTCCGTTTGTGGTCGAGTCTCCACCAACTCTATACAGATCTCGTGTGACAAGTTCGTGCGCATTTTTGGCCACGTTCGCATCGCCTTCTCCGCCATGGGTTTGGTTTACAGTGTTACTTTCAGCACTCGTGAACCGTTCCCTCTGTAGTTAGGCGATGATGCCAACCTTGAAATCGAATTGACGATCAGAATTTTGAGTGCGAGTACTTCACGGATGAAGTGCCATTCGTCCCAGTCATGCGCTTTCGCCTCTAGCTCGTTTGGATTCTGAAGCTCGGTAACGCCGTGAACAATAAGCGATTTTATGTCTTTTGTTTGCGGTAGTCATCCGTCTTTGCACCATCTGCTGACTGAAGCGTTACTTGAATTAGTCGTGGTTCACCGTAGTGTGCCGAGCTTGGAGGATGGACGAGGCGCATCATACTTGACCCCCTAAGTTGGACTCCAATTAACTGACAGATGGCGTCTCTCACTGTTTTTGATCACCTTGCAGCTTGTCTTTGATGGAGTTCGCCTTGGATTAAGGCACATTTGGGAGTTAACAGTAAGAGGATTATGACACAGTCTAGTGTTCTCACTTTTGGAGGAGTGTGTGGCTGCTTTCTTTGGTCTGACCACCGATGGCACCCTAGGTCCCTTGGTTATATTGGTAGCTATAACCGTTCCTAGTTTGACAGCGATCGAGGCTATGGTGGATGGTGCCCGTCATGTGGGTGGCAACCATGGACGCGTATGTTGTTGCTCTGTCAGCAGTGTTACATGTATCATGAGGAGTTGATTAAGTACTCTGTCTGATATACGCGACAATTTTCATACTGGAAGATTCTGAAACATTGCAGTGAAAAAGTTCGAGAATAAAGGTCAGGAGAGATGAGGGTAAGAGACATTTTCAACATTGACAACATTCCACCTCTTCCACATCTCATCGGTTGCTCAGAAGACAAGCCATGATTGCAGTCTCTAGCTTCTTCCTCACCCACCCTATTCACCAGATCTTCCCCTCGCTGACTTCCGCCGAGTTTCAAACTTGAAATACGTTAGCTGGCCAACATTCTCTCAACGACAGTGACCTTGATGAAGCAGTAGAAATTCTTAGAGTCGCAATCCAAATAGCCTGTTCCACTAGAAGAAAGAAGCTTCAGCACCGCTGGATTAAGTGTGTTATGCATGAGGGTAGTTGTGTTGAAACGTAATAGCTTTGAAGACCCTGTATCTCGTTAGGTTTCCTTGAGGCTTAAAACTTTTCATTCACCTTACGTAAAAGCGATTGGTCTGTGTAGCACAAATTTGCGCCAGATGAGGTCATTATGAGGTCAGGACGTTTGAAGGCGTAACACACTCGCGGCCATGTACCCGAATCCCAGATTACCCGTCTCTAAATGAAGACTTCGAATGGGAGCGAACGTGGCTGCGGATAACAGTGTGCTCCATTGCTGCCCCACAGAAGACGTGGTTTCAACCAAACTGTTTATAACCTATGCAATTGGAATCTTTACGGTTTTTACACTATTTCCTATTGTTTGCTCACCCCTAACCGATCATCCGGCTGAACATGTCAAGCTTCGGCTTTTTTCCTCCGCAATATACCATTGACCATCGACCATTTGGAATGAAAGTTGTTTCAGTATTTTGGTCTCTGCACATTTATGCATTAGCGACTCGAATGAAGCTGTGTGATGGAATGTTGGGTAACTTTAACCAGGGGCTTAAGTGACACAGTCGAAAGTATTACTGTACGGGATCGATATACTGTCTGTTTCTCGATTAGAACTAGGAAGCCAATATACTCTCGCCTATTCTACTGCTCGTTGGAATCGTTCACTAAGGTCGCCACAACTTTCAAGACTAAAAACGACAGCGGGCGTGTGTGCAGATGTAATTAGCTAGTTCGGTGTGTCCTCAAAGGGTCAGTGCTGTGCTTTGAGCTGGGAGTGATAAAAAAAGAAAGCAGCAGGATATGTTTCGCATTTCCTAGGAGCGATGGAAAGGAACCTCCAATTACTTTAGTTTCTAATTCAAGGGTCAGTAAAATGTCTTTTCCCATATCATTTATCGAAACTTCCGCATCAAAGCACCGAACCCCCCTTCAGTGCGATTGAGTTTTCACCTGAATTTTTCTGCTATGTTTATAAGCAAAGAGCTGATCAGCTGCTAGGAACATTTTAGAGCTTTGTGACATCAACTTTTGTGCTTGATACGAAGTTTGGCCTTTCCTATTCGAAGGAAGTACTATCAGTTTTATTTGCATTGAGTTTCCGAGGCTAAAAGTAATAGGAAAATATGCTTGAGTTAAGTAACTGTTTGCGAGCTGGAACCGGAACACGTGTTAAGCACTGTAACTCCGCCTTGCAAGTCAATCGTCTGATCCGCTTCTAACGCGTGTATGGTTTCGGAGTTGTTCGTTTCCAAGACAATTCACAATTAGTTTCGTGGATTTTTATGAATGGGCGAACGACGGAATGCGCACCACCACGGCATACCTTTTCTATTTGCAGATGACATAAAGATTACACATGCGACGAGCTGAACTTCAAGCTACACTACTGCTCATTCAGGAAGATCTCCACTCTCTTGAGAAATGGTGTGACACCTGGATGATGAAGTTCTCGGTGAAAAACTCTATCATCACTTATCGCGTCTGTTCGATACCCCAGGGATCAACTACACTCAACGGCGAACACCTTTGTGTACAGCTGTCTACCCGCGACCTCGGAAGCAAGTATTCTTGCACCTTCCACTTTTCTGAACAAGTGGAATACCAGCTGGTTAGGGCCAGAACATCAATAGGTAATATATTACATAAGACCCACATAACCCCAGACAGAGTAGAAGTCTTCAAAATCCTCACTTGCCCCATTTTGGAATACTTCAGTATCATTTGTGGCAGCATGAGAACATCTGACAGAGTATGTCTGGAAAGCACACAAAGGTCATGTACCAAACGTCTGCTAGGCAAATCATCCACTAACAACTATCGGGAGCGCTACCAACAATTCCAGCTCGATCCGCTTTGGCTACGGAGATTGAGACATAACTTGATGCTTCTGTACAACATGATGCATCAAAATGCCCACTATTACTTGCCATCCGTAGAACTACAGCATAGTTCCACAAGGGAGCTACGTAATAAGGAGTTCATCCTGAGTGTACCCATGTGAAGGGGAAAGCTGCGGTTTAATTTTTTCATTATCAGATATGCTATCCTGTGGAATAAGCTCTCAGTTGCCATCAGATTGTGTGAGAGCGCAACGGCCTTTCGCCTTAAGCTCACCAATTACCTAGACTCAAACAATATTATGACCCTGTTCTCTTGGGTGAGAGCACTTGATGCTTTGTACCCAGAAGGGCCATACATCTGATGAGTGGAACAAACATACTTTCATACTGTGTGATACACCCCTAGTACTGTTACCATCCACTATTCTAACTAGTGCCCATTGCGTTGAAACACACCTGTGGGTTTATACAAACCCTTGAAACTGCAAAAGCAATGAAAAGCACTTAAATATTTGCCATTCATGCATGAGCATGAGATATACTGTAAAATATGATATATGCCGTATATGGCCACAGTTTCGCACTCGCTGAGAAATATACCTATTATTATTATTATTATTATTATTAGTAGTAGTAGTAGTAGTATTCGTAGTAGTATTATTATAACCCAATAGAGCGAGACGGCTATTTGGTGGTAAGTTATTTGGCTTATGAGTTGCTAGAACTAATCAGTAAAGGGTTTCACATCTGTTTAAAATCCGGTTAGAAATTGTCTGGCGAAAATTGCTACTAGTTGGATCAGTGTTGCCACCCTGGTATTTCAGCTGCTGAATCACCAGGCTTGGTTGTGTGTCTTAACATGATTTTAACTATGTTGGCCGGATCAAACGGATGACAAGTGGCCGGTACATGTCTACCTATGGATGAAACAGGTGGCCTACGTGAACATGTGGTGTGAGCGACCGACGACTGGATTTTGTGACGCTGCAACTATTTTGGCACATCGTGCTTTATTCTGGAGCTCAACGTCCTCTCGGTTAGGCAGATGCAGCGTGTACAAAGCTACAGGTAAATTAGTAAATGCAATGTGAGTTGGCGCCGTCAGGTTGTCTTTCCTTCGTTTGGGTAACAGATATTCCAGTACCCCGGTTGATAAGAACAGTTTCAGCAGTATAGTAAGGCCTTTGGACCTCGGATATTATGCGCTTCGTTGTCATCATAGCGGCAAAATCACCCTTAAATGAGAGCTCAATGTAGAAATTTCTAAGATAATGTTTTACCAAAAATGCTCTTAACTTCAGTGATTAAGGCTTTGGCTCCAGACTAGAGCCATCGTTTTCACAGAGAGTAGACTGGTTCATCATGGGCCGCTTCAGCTTCCTCGCTGTTCATGAACGACTCGGAAACATTTGTCAAAATGCTATTTCCACGGACATTCGAACGGCCCAGTCGGTCTCTTTTTATACCTTCTAGCGGTAAGCTGAGGGTGAAAACAATTTCTCTTTCTTAAATTGTTCACATTGCGACAGCTATTAGTTTATCGAGAGGTTACAGCGTCGGGTTTAATTGTTGGGATGAATGGGGAACACAGAATGCTGTATAATTGGCGTTCAGCCCATTGTGATGATGTGATGTCTGGGGAGCTTTCAAGAATCAGTTCGATTTAGCAGCAATCGCTGCGATATTTCATGGGAGAAAGTGCTTCTCTGCCTTTGCGCTGGGGAGAACTGTTAGGGCAGACTTAGTCATCCCCGGTGTACCCCATCATAGCTTCTAGGGTTTCAATTAGTGAATTAATGCGCATTCGTTCGATGAATCATCTGGAATGACGCACACACAGGGTGGGCGCCGTCAAGACGACGATTGAGGCATCTTGCTAAGTCAGCCGCCCGAGGTCACCGTCTGTCGTTCGGACTGCGGATTGGTCTGTACGGCCCCATACGAGAACAAGGGTGGGCGCATCACGGCTGAGTGTAATAACTTGACAGGTGCCTGCTGGTATCGGTAAAAAGCGAGTCAGTAGTGCTACGCGAGCTGATTGTCTTTCCAGGTGCCTGGATTGGTTGACCATATGAGGGGCGCAGCGATAGCTATAGATCAGTAGCAAATCCCCAAAGTTTCTGATTTTGATCTTACCTCGAAGACAGAGATAGGTTTTTGTGTAGATTCGTCGAAGTTAGACACAGATAGACAGCCACCACACATACAGAAAAGCGATTTCCTGGATGTGCGGTGGCTGTCTGTCTGTGTCCAACTGCGACGAATCTACACAAAAACCTAATAAATCCCCCTACTACTTACGAATAAACAGAGCTAGGTGCTTGTATGACATACGATGCGGGTCATTTAGCGCTGCCATATGACATCACGGAAATTAATTCATCTACTACAGGCTAGGGAACACATGGGATTCGCTGCAAAACATCATGAGAGGGGCAAAAGTTATCCCATTCCCATAGTTGAAAGGCGCAATGACATGATGAGGGTTCGCTAATGTAAACTTTTCGTACCGTCTCCTCACTGTCGTCAACCGTAGCTAACTAGCCGAACAACCTCCTCGCAGTGCCAGCTGGGTGGTTCGGGTTAATCCCGTTTCAGCAAATGGTTCGGCAACAGTGTTTCAGGACGTGGTGGGTTTCCGCCTGACAAAGGTACTCCCTATAGGAAGCCACACATGTCTGCCTAACAACACTGCGATGTGGCGGATGTGACTCGCCACTAAATAAAGTCACTGCTACTTGCCTTTTCGGAGGATCTTACACACATCATGTACGTCATCCAATACGAAGTCTTCCTTAGATCTTTCTTTCATGGAGAATCCGGCTAGCAAAACCACAAATTCAGTCACAGTAACGAACTCACTCGATAAGACTACTTGCGCATACATGCAAACATGGTTGGCGGCATCCGATTTCGGAGTTGCCTGTCACTGGGGCCAGCCACAGGATGCCCGCGCCTACAGAGGGACCATGGATGGCTTGCGCTGCACCACCCACAGCTCCAACCACACACCCCATATCCAGTGTAATCACAAAGGAATAAGACCGGGAGGCATGTGGATGGGAGCCACGTTTCACAAACGGAGCCGGCCCAAACTCCTTCATAGGCAAACACAAGCACGCTGTATTTGGGAATCAATCGCACACAAGGCGGTGGCTGGATCGTAGTCCGCTCCATACTGAGTGCATGGAATCACTCTTTGATCCTAACACTGCCACAAAGACCGTGCACTCCGTCCCCTCCAGCAACGACCAACTGTCTCCTGGAGCCAGTAGGGACGAGGTAGAGGGTAATAGACAGGTAGGCACCTTGTCAACATACACATCAAGCGCAGCCACACCGGGGAAATCAAGCAACAGTCATTCACTTTAAAAGACAAGTTGAAATAAAATAAATCCAATAATCCATACAGATACGGTGGCAGAACTCTTTGAGAAATTAGCATATGAAGTAAGTTGATTAGCAACGAATCCGCGATAAGTAAAAAATGTCTAAGAGTTACTTGAAAATGCTACACGCGCAACAGACTTACCGAAGGTAAGCGCAATTAGTGTAAGCAATGTGGCCAGTTAATAGAAGATTATTCAGACAGGCAGAACAAACCAAATAAAGTGGAATGAAATGTATCCAGCTTAGAAAGACCTAGTTTAAGTGTAAGTTGGTTTAGCCCAACTTCGGTGAACAAGCGTCAAGAATTCAACATCAGCCTCAGCATGTGGCACACAAACACTTACATGCATACATACACATTTGTTACTTGTTAACCTGTAATTCTTTTGTGCAATTACCGATCACACATGTTTGTATTACCATACTCATGCCTTTACAGGCCTGCCTCGCGCTGTTGAGAATAAACTATTTATTTAGTTATTTATTTAAATAAGTTCGACCAGCCATCAGACAATCATAGTAAAAACAGGACTGTTGCCTCTATACGGAAAACAGCCTGATGCCAACGGAGGAATTCTTATGGTCATAAGGCATGGGTTTCATCCCTTTTATCGTTGCAGCCTCGGTAAAAAGTTGAGACGGAAGTCTGTGCGGTGAAGCAGTTATTCAGTAGACCGCTAGCGAATGAGTATCCCCTGTCGAACTGGTCGGTGGAAGCAAACCATAGGGTAGCCATCGTAGTCGAGTAATTTTGCACCGGATTCGAGTTGATACACGTTACTCCACTCAGTTACGGATTGATACATCTGCTGTGATGGTTGCGAGGGGAAAGATCTGGATTAATTGGGAACTTGCAGGGTCTGTGTTCCTAAGGCGAGTGCAAATTTGGTGGTATACTCACTTGGCGAGTTTGTAGAGTCCGACACCTTACCGTCACCAATATAACGACACGAGACTATCAGTTCGCCATTAAGTGGTTTGTGCTAAACCGCAGCTCGTCAGTCAGCCGTTCTTACGAGCACAGTCGCTTGGCTTAGGGTGCAGAAATAGGACCATTCCGTTCTTTAGTCTGATATTCAGGAATCCTTTGACATCGTCTATGACAATGTGACTATGTGCTTAAGCATGCTTGCCTCCAATGATACCACGAGATCATCTTGTAAGTACGTTATCAACGCAAAGGATAAGCGGAAAGTACGAGTGCTCACTCTAACATATGAACGAACTCATGACTTCAGCGTATTACTGTGACTCCAAGGCCTTCTAACTGAGACGGACATGAAATAGCAAACTCGTCTCATGCAGGAAGAACAACGGACTGTAAATAGTAGTACTACAAGTCAAATGTTGACTGCATTCTTGGGAAAAAGGAGAGACGATGAACTTGACCTATCTTCCTAAATCGTCACACCTGAACGTGGATGTCTTTATTCCCAATATTCTATAGCACAAACCTTTCGATCATTTTTTTCTGAATCCTTTAACCTTGAAAATGAACCGCTGTAATTTCAATATCTATTAACCTCTGTGAAAAAGTTTCAGCGATCTATGTTAGCGCCACCACGATAAAATACATGATTGCCTATCTACGACCATCTTACAGCCCCACCCCCATGGGATCTTTTCTGCTTTAGTCAAACACATTGTAGATGACATCCACATCCAATTACTGAATATCTTCTCTTTGTCCCTCCAGTCCGGTCAGTATCCCGGTTATACCAAGACATAGGTCCGGGTCAAAAACTGACATTCGCAAGTACCGCCTCATTAGCCACTTTGCCATTCTCTCATGCATGTTAGAGAGAATTGTTAAGGAACAGTTCGTTTCCTTCGTATTATCGCATCACCTTCTCGCACCTACACAGCATGGCTTTCTGAAGTCTCCCTCGTGTGCTACCTGTCAAATTGACTTACTTAATTACATAACTGAAGCAATTGATTCAGATTTTCAGTATATTGTCATTATCCTGGGCATGCAAAAAGGGTTCGATAGAGTTCCATACAAGAGGTTGCTGTATAAATTAAGTAGCTGCAGTATAACAAACTCGTTTCTCTTAGCTCCAATCGTGCATAATAAGATGATTGCAAGTTGTGGATATACATAGCAATGCCTCTTCATTTTTTATCGCTAAATGGATTTAAATGTGGAGACAGTCTATTTCCCTTCAAAATGATCCTCGTTATCAGCAACTTCTAATGGGTCGCCTTTAAGTTCACATAGATGGTGAGCGGTTGCGGTCCACCGAGCCTGTGAAGTATCTCTAGGTGTTACATGCATCCGTGATCTATCATGGTCACTTCATATGATCGAAGCTTCTACAACAGTGTGGAGGCTTTTCTTTCCTGCTGTTCGTTCGCGATCCTCATCTGTCCCCCGCTACCTAATACTGCGATCTATCGCCGCTTGTGTTTTACCGCACTGGACCTATTGCGCCCCTGTGATATTCCCCGGTTTCCTAGAGAAGCATTTCAAAATCCAAGTTAGGTCATTGACACAACTGTCGCGATGCAGTGGTAATCTAAAGCCGACATTTGTTGGCATTACTGTGTCTACACTTTCCAGTTCATGCAAAAACACTTGCTTCAAAAATACTCGCTGAATCAAGCCACCCTGTTTATGGAACAATGGTTTTATACGCGTAAAAATGCTGTAGCTTAACTGGTCACGCAAGATGATCGTGGTGAAAATTCAAAATATGTGAAAATTTGTCAGCTAATTAACGTTCACACCAATGGACTCACCGCGATATAACAAGTATATATCCACTGTACTTCAAGGTGCGTTCGATAACACAATGTGTATCCGTTTACAATGATTTCGTGAGGGCTGGAGAGCACGCTATTTGTCTGCGCCTTGTTGTCACTAAGTGAACAGAAATCAACTCAGATAATGCAGGTCGCAACGTCGAGTCGTTTCGGCACGTGGAAGCCGAAATGACAAAAGTCAACAGAACGTTTCAGAAGTAACAAATTCGAAGCGAGAAATAGTTCCGATGGCATTCGAGCCGACCGTATTGTGTAGCCAGTTTCAGCTGGTGACCCCCTCAATTTTGTGTTGCGGTTTAATCTCAGGAGATGGCGGCAAGCGTAATCGGAGTTTTCTAAGGTCACAAACGCCAGAAGGAGTTCGTCTCGTAGACGGCGATAAATTCCGCTGTACACTCCTAAAGTTTTCAGTCGCAGATGGAACGCTAGGTGGAGCATTCCCTTCACATTTTTGGTTGTCTTTCGCTGTGCGGTATCCAGTGCAGCCAGATCGAGTTTTAACAAGGGTTGCCAGACCTGAATCGCGAACACCACATGAGACCTCACGCATTGTGCATTTGGGAGAAGATGGACCGGTCGAACCATCCGAGCGCCCTTTGTAAGAGACCAACGTGTTGGTTAGCGTTTTGTACGCCTTCAAATACTGCGCCAAACAGCCTAGGTCACCATGCATCACCAACCCAAGCTCGTGCTCCTGTGAGGCGGTTTTCAGCATGTGGTCCCCAAGCTTAAATGAGTAAGTTGGATTTTAGCATACATGTATAGTTTTGCACTTGTGCACGTTAAAATTAATTAGATTTGCCTTTGACCACTCAAAGGCACTGTCTGGCTGTATATCAACTTTCTCAATTAGACAAAGGCACAGCTCAATTTATTCCCGTACAAGGACTTACCACTCATCCGTAATCCCATATTTGGCGCGCTTTTGTGTAACCAGACCTCAGTCGTTATGGAGCTTACAAGCAAATGCACATTGTAACAATATTGCTGTCATTGCTTCTCAGTACTTTTTTGTGTATTCTTTTTACAACGCCGAAGGCCTGGGTGTAACAGTTGAATATCCACCTCGAGTGCATATAGCTTCTTATTGAATAGATATGAAAACATGGTTCCCAGTGAAGGGATACAGGGCAGCGTTTTAGGTCTGTCACTCTTCTTACTGTATATAAATAACCTTGACTCCATTATACAATTTCACAGGCTTTATTTGTATGCTGATGATCTAAAGGTTGTTTAAACGTACCCAAGTTCTCAGCACATGGCTGAACTTAACAATATCCAAAGTGATTTGAAAGTCATTGAGAGAACAGGCTAATATGTGTAGATGACATTTGCAACTAGTATTCGGGCGTATGGATGCTAGGTAGAAGCAGACTTCTTCAGGCTTTATGAGGAAGTGATTCCAATTAGCCAGTTTGTCCCCGACTAAGGTTTGAGATAATCTAGTTCTTTAAACTTGTGAACATACAAATCATACCGAGAAAAAGGATAAGCAATCGGTTGGGCTCAAATGCCACCCGCTAACCAAACTAATCGTTCTCAACAACAATCTCAGACATTTTCTTGAATATTGCTGTGTTAAGTTTAGCAACCTGTGAAAGTGTGATTTCTGAGTTATTGAAAATACTTAACGCGTTTTTACAAAGCGAATATTTGGTTATTCAACCGCTCTTTCAAATAAAGATATGTGCAACGAGAAGAATCTTGAGACACAGTAGTTACGAACAATGCATATAAATCTGTGATTCCTGCCAAAACTCTCGTCGTGCAAGGCATTTGTTGGAACCTATCAATTGCCTTATCGGGAAAATACCAGTTATGAACCGCGAGATAGTAATAGTATCATCTCTTTGCCGCGATTCAGGGCAGACCTAAGGAAATTTTTCTATCTTACCTATTTTAGTGGCGCGGAAGTCAGCGATCACACAGGAGATTGAGAAGCCACTAGAACCATCGAGGACCGAAACGGGCGCAGACATCATGGACAAGATCGGACGGCGCAACCCCAGCCCAACAATACGAGCAGAGAACGGAACGCGAGCAACGAACGAGAACGTGCCTGCTCTGAAGAATACTGAAAAGGGATGTGTCGATGGGCCAAGAAATCAGGCAAAACCACCTTTGTCGGTGCGTCCTGGAGTAACCAAAACCAAATAAGGCATCAGAGATCAAGCAAAGCAAGAGGTTTAGAGCAAACTTCGGGCTGGTCAGAATGCGAGCTACGAAAGCAAAGCTACGGGGTCAGACATGCAGCCAGGGCCGACGAGGCACCAAAGAGATATATGGTTGTTTCCCATGTAGGTTGTTCTGTGGTGGGAGAGCCTATGTTGCGATGAGTCAGGTGGTGGCTAGATCCTGACAGATGGTCTACCCACTACTGCGACTGTTGTATCATGGGCTCATGTCCAGAAAGCCTCCTCCTACTGAACGTTGTGTGGCAGTTGGGTTACGCCCTTCATCCTGCCTAGATCCAGGACACCAATCCGCATGAGTCGGTGGACGGACCATATGCTAGACCCGCTGCCTTTCGGGTGTACATTTAATCGAAGGCTTTGACTAAGGACCCGAGTTGTTCTCCTGTCAGTTGTGGGCATCCTACCAGTATCTCAGTCCATAGTCTTCGGAGTTTCGAAAGCGGTCGATGGTCCTCTTCCCGTAAAACCTAACGATGGAAGACAACCGGTCTACGGCTTATAAACTCACAGCTCGATTGGCGAAGAATGCGAGCGCCACGCATTGTCTCTGACGGTGGGAGGACACCCCAGGTGCTCAATGGGTTGTTACTGCCCGCCGCAAGCCAGGTAGCCCCTGGGCAAATAGGTGCAAACCCGCCAAAACCCTATTGCGTCTGGCCGTGGTCGCAGGTGCGTATCGCAATACGGTGGCAAAACATATATGGATGATTCCAGACCTTCGAAGGTAGCTTGTGACGGCCGTCAAGCAGATCCCAGTCTGTCTCTGTAATCACATTCCCGAGCTGGGTATGCTCCCCATTGCCTTGTGGGTCAGGCTATTGAATCAAAGGCTCCGGGTGGAGTCCTTCAAGCAAACCTCCAAAGCACAACCGCCACCTCGCGTGCGATTGCCCACCAATACAGTCGTATGCCTGCGCGCAAAGCACTTAACATCGGGTGCTGGAACGTGCGCACACTACTGGACCGGAACTCGACTGAGCGCCTCCAACGACGCACTGCACTGGTCGCGTTGGAAGTGACGCACTACCAAATCGATATTGCGGCGCTCTGTGAGACTAGGCTCGCTGAACATGGTAAGGTGCATGAAGGAGGGGGTGGCTACACGTTCTACTGGGTGGGCCACGCCGCCTCAACATCACGTGAACATGGGGTCGGATTTGCAGTATCCGATCGCCTCCACAGCCAGCTCGTGGGTGAGCCAAAAGGCATCAGCACGCGACTGATGACTGTTTGATTACGACTCCAAGTGGTAAGTTTGCCATTAGTATTAGTACCTACGCTCCGTCCATGTGTTATCCTCATGACACGCGTGATCAATTCTACACTCAACTACCCTCCGTGATACGGGCTGTGCCGAGGAGCGATCGACTATTTCTGCTGGGTGATTTCAACGCGCGTGTTGGGCGTGATACATCGGTGTGGACAGATGTTATCGGTTCGCATGGCATTGGTTCAGCGAATGCGAACGGTGACAGGCTGCTCTCACTGTGTGCCACTCACGGCTTGACCATGACGAACACTCGGTTTGCACTGAGTGCGAGTGATATAGCAACTTGGACGCACCCACGGTGTGGTCACGCTCACCTGCTAGATTATGTCATCGTACGTCAGCGTGATATGCGTGCACTGCGCATGACACGTGTACTGCGTGGAGCTGAGTGTGGCACTGATCACAAATTGGTACGGACCAAACTGTACATATATTTCGTAAACCTATGTATTGCAATCCCGCCGTGAATCGGCGTAAAGTTGCAATTCTCTCCCTCGGTGCTGGGGCGAAACGTACTGAGCTGGAGAAGGCGATGGCTGCACGCCTGTGTGATGTGGACTGCATATCCACGGTGGGCGACCTGTGGCATCACATTCGCGATCAGTAGACAGCTGCTACCGAGGAGACCATCGGGCGCACAAACTGTAAGCGGCCTGATTCTTTTGATGAGAACAATGCGACGATTGGCGCATGGGTGTCGGAGAAGAATGCAGCATTTCTTGCACATGTGGCAGACCCCAATGACATGGGGAAAAACAGTCAGTTTCGTAAACTTCGACGGCGACTGACCCGGGCGCTCCGTCGCATTCAAAAGTCATGTTGGACGGAGAAGTTGAGGCAGATGGAATACTACGCTGAAAGCCGCCAACACAAGGAATTCTTTGACTACTTGAAGGTGGTGTATGGAGCGAGATTGGAGCCGCTGCGCAGGCTGATCGACGATAGTCCAGGCGCTACCTGCACACAGGCTGCAGACATAATACAGATGTGGCGAAAACACTTTGACTGTCTCTTAAACCACCATTCAGAGATCGACTGGCCTACACTGAAATGCCTCAAGCAGCACGATGTGAAAGCGAGTCTGGCGGACGCGCCGACACTGGATGAGACGCAGAGAGCACTTGCTCAGCTGCGAAACGGCAAGTGTGCAGGGGCCGACGGGATCCCGCTTGAAGTATTGAAACACGGCGGACCCGCGTTGTTGACTGCGCTGCACCACTTGGTGCAACGCGTGTGGATTGAGGAGGAGGTGCCTGCTGAGCTGAAGGATGCCCTTGTGCTACCACTGTACAAGGGCAAAGGTAACAAGCAATGTTGCACGAATTATCGCGACATCCACTTGCTGGGTTGTGTGGGCAAAGTGATTGCCCGAATCCTGCTCAACCGCCTCGACAGACAGGTTGTGGAGCCGATCATGGCGGAAGAGCAATGTGGATTTCGTTCGGGTCGCAGCATCATCGGTGTGGTGTTTGCGACTCGTCAGTTGCAGGAGAAGTGCAGAGAACGACACCAGCCACTGTACTCGCTTTTTGTTGATTTCACCAAGGCATTTGATACGGTGAACCGCGAGGCATTGTGGCTGGTATTGGGTAAGTTTGGTTGCCCGCGTAAGTTTGTAAGTTTAAGTGAATGTTTGCACAGTGGTATGCGGGCGAGGGTGCAGCTGAGTGGAGAGACCTCGGATGACTTTGCAGTTGTCTCTGACGTAAAGCAAGGCTATGTCTTAGCTCCTGTTCTGTTTAATATACATCTCCATGCAATGATGTATTGTGCTTTTGATGCAGCTTGTGTTCACGGTGTTCGTGTGGAGCACCGTATTGTTGGTGGGTTGCTGAACATCCGTCGTTTCGGTGCGAGAACTCTAGTCTGTGAGACAACAACCCGTATGCTGTTGTTTGCTGACGACTGTGCGTTGTTTTCACACAGCGCGGATGAGTTGCAGCACCTGACTAGTGCTCTAGCTTCGACAGCGGCCAAATTCGGGCTCACCATCAACACAAGCAAAACTGTCTGTCTCTTTCAGCCTTCACCGGAGGTGCAATCTTCAATATTGCCGCAAATCAGCATTGGTGCTGAAGTATTGGAAACCACCTCCTGCTTTTGCTACCTCGGAATTGTGATGTCGACTGATCAGCAGCTACATAGTGAGCTTCGTATCGGCGTGTCGAAGGCAGCGGCGGCATTCGGGAAGCTTGAGTACCGAGTGTGGTACAACCATCAGCTTAGCATTGGCACGAAGCTGATGGTGTACAAATCCATGGTGCTGTCCGTTCTTCTATACGGCAGCGAAACGTGGACCATGTGCCGGCGGGATGTGCGATATCTCGAGCGCTTCCATGAACAGTGTCTGCGACGAATTTTGCGCATCGGCTGGGGCGGCATGGTTGCAGACACGGAAGTGTTGCGCCGAAGTGGGATGTATGCAGTGGACTGCATACTTTTACTGCGACACCTGAGATGGATCGGTCATGTAAACCGTATGGATTCAACGCGGATACCGAAACAACTCTTATACGTCAGCTGAGTATTGGGAAGCGGCATGTGGGGAAACCAAAGTTACGTTACCAGGACATGATCAAAGTGAGCCTCTCACGTTCTAATCTTGATTCTAGATCATGCGAATCGAAGGCGGTTGATCGGCGTGCATGGCGCCAGTTGATCACGAAGGCAGTTGCCGCGATGCAGGAGAAAGTTCTCGTGCATGCAGAGGAGAAGCGACAAGTGTGGAGGCGGCAAGCACCGATGGGTTGTACTCCATCGACATCGAGCGCATGGTGCTGTAGCACATGTGGTCGCTGGTGCCTGAGTCAGGCAGGCCTAGTGAGCCATGAGCGAGGCAACACGTGACCACCACCGAAGCGACGACGGGTCCTGCAGAGAAGGTAGGCAGAACCGGCGCAGCGTTTGTAGGTCCGCTGCATTCGATTTACTAACCAATTTTTGCATGCTGAGTTTCTTTAGTTCAGGTGGTGGGTTTGCTATTTCGTCTTATTATTGCCTATGTGAACTAGCTTGTATTTACTTGCACACATCCCTGAAGTTACTTGTAGTTAACTTAGATAACATCTTCGCGGTTGTGGTAAATTCTGAAGATATATTTTCTAACGTCTTGAAACTACGGTGGATATTTTGGTGACCGATATTTTCATATGCTCATTTAGTAAAGGGCTATGTCTGCATATCTCTATGCATTATTCGATTTATTTTAGTTGTTATTGTCGTTTCAAGTGCTTGGCTGTTGCTTGATATCCCCGGTGTGGCTGAGTTTGATGTGCATGTTGACAAGGTGCCTACCTGTCTATTACCCACTACCTCGTCCATCTGGCTTTAGGAGACAGTTGGTCGTTGCTGGAGGAGACGGGGTGCACGGTATTTGTGGCAGTGTTAGGATCAAAGAGTGGTTCCATGCACACAGTGTGGAACGGACTACGGTCCAACCACCGCTTTGTGTACGATTGATGCCCCAAATACAGCGTGCTTGTGTTTGCCTGTGAAGGAGTGTGGGCCGGCTCCATTGATGAAACGTGGTTCCCATCCACGTGCTTCCGGGTCTTATTCCTTCGAGTTTACACTGAATATGGGGTGTGTGCGTGGATGGAGTTGTGGGTGGTGCGGCGCAAGCCATTCATGGTCCCTCTGTAGGCGCGGGCGTCCTGTGGCTGGCCACAATGACAGGCAAATCCGAAACCGGATGCCGCCAACCATGTAGGTATGTGTGCCCCGTGCTGAGGCTGGTGTTGCATTCATGATGCTTCTTCACCGCAGCTGGGCTAAACCAACTTACATTTAAACTAGGTCTGTTTAAGGTGGATAAAATTCATTCCACTTTATTTGGTTTGTTCTGCGTACTTTATAATCTCCTAACTTGCACACGTCGCTCATGCATATTGTGGTAAATTTGCGTAATTTTATCACGTTGTATTTTTTAAATAACTTTCGGACATTTTGTACTTATTGCGGATTCAGTTATAACTGATTACGTCAATATGCTCATTTAGCGAGTATTTATGTCGTCATATGCGTTTACTTTGTTCGATATCGGCATTTCGAATGAGTGGCTGTTGTTTGACCTCCCAGGTGTGGCTGAGTTTGATGTGCATGTTGACAAGGTGCCTACCTGTCTATTACCCACTACCTCGTCCATCTGGCTTTAGGAGACAGTTGGTCGTTGCTGGAGGAGACGGGGTGCACGGTATTTGTGGCAGTGTTAGGATCAAAGAGTGGTTCCATGCACACAGTGTGGAACGGACTACGGTCCAACCACCGCTTTGTGTACGATTGATGCCCCAAATACAGCGTGCTTGTGTTTGCCTGTGAAGGAGTGTGGGCCGGCTCCATTGATGAAACGTGGTTCCCATCCACGTGCTTCCGGGTCTTATTCCTTCGAGTTTATACTGCATATGGGGTGTGTGCGTGGATGGAGTTGTGGGTGGTGCGGCGCAAGCCATCCATTGTCCCACTGTAGGCGTACGCGTCCTGTGGCCCTCCCTTTGGAGGACAAAGTGACAGGCAAATCCGAAACCGGATGCCGCAAGCCATGTTGTGTTTTGGTACGGAAACATGGTCGATAAAGGCAGGCGTGCGCGCAGCTTGTGAAAACCGTGGTCGCGTGCAATTAAGATTGTGCTTTCGTGCCGCTTCGTTCTTGCTACAGTGGTGCCGTGACCTGCTGGATGCAGTTTGCTGATGGAGATGTGGAAGCTTGTCTCGAGGAATTTGAAGTTATCGCAGCATGCAATGGAGTGAAAGGCGATGCCAAACTACTGGGCCTTTGGCATGCTGTTGACCTGGAGAGCTAAAGCGATGTACTTACTGACTCGAAAGTTCAAAGGCGGATGCGTGTTCAGTGTGATGAAAACAGCACTGTGTGCCAAATTCGGCAAGGAAATCGATCGGCAGCAGGTGTTGGAGCAGTTTCACTCGGCAAAATGGGATGCGCAAGAAGACCTGATGCTGTTTTTCCAGAGGCTGAGCAGGTACCTGGAGATTGGGTTCACTGAATTAGATGTCGCCGCGAGAGATTGATTGTTGAGAGCGTAGTTCATCCGAAGTCTACCCAACGAACTCCATAATAGAGTCAAATTGGCATCGATGATTGGAATCAACCGGGTGGAGGAGCTAGTGACCGTGGTACAAAGTTCCTCGGAGGCTGTGATGGTACAGAGAATCGAACTTTCTGAGCTGGAACGAAAAGTAGACAAGCTGATACAGATGGTAGCAAAGCTGATTTCGAAGAATACAATGAAAAGGTTACACAACGCAACAAACATGAAGGCTGGGATGATCATCACTGTTTTCGATGCAATCATGTAGGTCGTTTTGCCCGCTTTTGTATGAACAGTAATGTTTATCGTTGTTTCTCCTTGTCCATGCCGAGTAGGTGGAGAATGCTGGTTTTCCATGTAGCTATTGGATGGGTATCTGTCCGTGCCATAGTGGACACAGACGTGGGGGTTTCTACTACGCGAATGGCCGATGGAATTCTGTTAAGTCAGTCATCAATTTGAATGCAGACGGTTGGAGGAAACCGCTTGAAGGTGACTAGGGTACAACGATTAAAAGTTAGGATAGGAGCAACACTTATTATTCCTTCGATATTCGTTGTGGAGGGGGCTACGGAAACAATAGTCCGCAATGATATCCTTAAGAGGCTCGGAGCCAGAATCGATTTTAGAAGGGACTTGACAATTGTGGGCGACCAAACAATTGAGATGAGCACAGAACAATCCAACCGAATGCGTGTCGTGAATGTTTTACCTGATTGGCCAAGTCGCACGATACGGAATGGGCTGGAGTTATGCGCAGTTGTAGACCGATGTGAATGATGATTACTGGTTCTGCAACTGGATAGAACAACGGGTACCATTTGTCCCAGGGTGATAGTACAAGCCAGTTTGCAAAAGAAAACCACAGAACATCCTGTCGGAGATACAGAAACTGGTGACAAAGATGGAGACTAAAGGGATCATTAGGAGAACGAACTGCCTATATTCATCACCGGTCCTACTGATCAAGAAGGCAGGCAAAACCTACCGATACTGCATTGATTTCAGAGGGCTAAACAGGGTAACGGTGACAGATACATTTCCGATGCCGCAGATGAAAGCAATTTTCTCTACTCTTAACAACGCAAAACAAAATTTCATTGATAGATCTCCGCTCGGGATACTGGCAACTTCCCATTACAGAAGAAGATCGTCAGAATCCAGCTTCCAGGGTGAACGGCTAGCAGTATGAATATTCGAGGATGTCATTTGGACTGTGTAATACTCCTGCTATATACCGATGCCTACGGCTGGTGATTCTGGAAGACTTCCAAATAGGTCTGGTCTCTGGAGATGATATCATTATTTGCTCTGAGACAACATAAACATGGTGACAGACTAGCAGCGGTACTGTAACGAGTAGAGAAAGGCGGTTTACAACTAAGTCGCAGGAAAGTACAACTGGTCCAGAAGTCTATCGTGTGGCTCTGACAAATGGTGGGGCATGATCAAGTACAACCACTCCCTGAGAAACGTGGGATTATCAAGAATTCTACCGTTCCCAAATCTAAACCTCAGCTCCGTTCATTCCTGGGCGCAGTAGCATATTATTCGCAATTCGTGCTACGTTTTGCAGAGCTGATCAGCACATTACTTAAGCTGCTCCACAAGGAGGAACTGTTCGTTTGGACATCCGAGACGGAGCAGAGCTTAAACAACCTAAAGTCTTGTGTAGTAAAGGATCCAGCATGTTTACGCATACCCAATCCGAGTGAGTGGTTCACTGTGGCGGTCGATGCAAAGAACGCGGCAATCGGGGTAATTCTGTCCCGATTGGCTGGAGTGGTAGAATGTGCCAGTAGAGTGGTAACTAGCGCAGAGCGGAACTATTCTACAACCGAGAAGGAATGTCGTGCAATCGTATGGGCTTTGGAAAATTAGAGAACGTACCTCTTAGCAAATGAGTTCTATGTCATCACTGACTACAAACCGCTATCATGGCTGATGATGATGAAAGACCCGAGGGGGAGTCTGGCACGATGGGCCTACCAGCTTCAAGAATTTACTTTTACCATCGAGCACCTAGACGGAAAGGAGAACGTACTACCAGACATGTGGTCGCATCTGGCTTTGGACTAATGCCAGACAATGCTATACCAGTGTGCGCTGTTACAGTGGAAGACAGGAACCTACTGGAAAAGCAGAGGACGGGTGAATTCGTAAAGTTAGTGTGTACTCATGTACAATCGGGAACCAAGCCGGCAGCAACATCAGAAGAGTTAAAGGAACTCCTCCGGATCTGGGACAGGCTTTATCTGGCAAACGGTAATTTGGTGGTGGCAACGAACGGGACGAAACTACCGTTTATTTCAGAACACCAAGCAGCACGGTTGATTCAGTTGGCCCATGATAATGCCTATATGGGTTTTGAGAGAGCTTTTGCACTGCTACGGAGAAGAGTGTTTTGACCATCCATGCGAAAGGACGTAGCTGCATACATTCGGAGTTGCCTAAGCTGTCAAACAAACCGCGAGAAGGATGCGCCGAGACTGCCGTTGCAGTGTTGGGGATTGGACGTCTTTGAACCTTTACCGTTGAGTCGCTCAGGAAACAATTACATCCTAGTGATGATTGACCACTTCACGCGATGGGTAGAAACCGTGCCGATCAAAGATTAAACAGGCGAAACTGTGTCACAGATATTCGAATTCAACGTGCCAAGCAGGTATGGAATACCGAAATACGTTATTACTGACCAAGGACCTTGCTTTGAATCGAAGGTATTCCAGGCGGGGTTGAACAAGGGGGGATCCAGAGACGACGCACGTCACCGTTCCACCCGTAAACCAAAGGACTGACAGAGCGATTAGATAGAACCATGGAGGCATGGATAAACTTCACGAAACTGGAGTGGGAGGAGGCGTTGCCGGAGGTTCTACTCGCTTATCGAACCAGCATGCAGTCGACCACCAAGGTTTCTCCATTCGAATTACAGTTCAGTGAAACGAAGAATTATACACGACACCTCCTTAATAAGTGAAAGTGAGTGGGAACATCTGACAGCCCATCACGAGATATTGAAAGCAACTGCCAGACGAGCAACGAAATCTTGGCAGTTCCGGAATAAGCGAAACTATGATGTCAGGTGCGCAGCGCAAAAGTGGAGACCGTTCAGTAAACGGGAACAAGTGAAGGTACGAAACAACGATCGACCAAAACACAGGGGACCCGCTGCGAGAAAGTTCAAGGAACGTTGGAAAAACATGTACACAGGAATTGGTCAAAAATGAGTGAACTTAAAGATTGACAGTGGGAGGGCGAACCGCTGGGCAAACTCAACTCTACTGCGGCCAGGGTATTCGAGGGAAAGCAACTACGAACAGTGGCGGGTGTAGTGGCGCGAAAGGCAGCAATCACGCTGTGAGATAACGGACTCTGAAATCGCGCTAACGGGCCTGTCCGTTGTCCGGAAGGATCGAGTCAGCAAAGGTGGTGAGGTAGCCCTCTACCTTCGTAACAACATGCAATGTGAACACATAAACGAGTCGGAAATTGACGTACCTGACGCCATTTGGTGTAATTTCCGGCTGAGAGGGAACGATCTTGGCCTATTGGTTGTTGTTTACCGCCCACCATTGTCTACTCCTGAGATGGATTGCAACTTGATGGCTGCGTTGAGGCAAGTGATAAACAGGAAGTACAGTCATTCTAGTCACCAGTGACTTCAAGTTACATGCCCTCGAAGCCCAGGCCACACCAGGAGAGCACTTCAAAGGGGACCTGCAAGATCTGGTTTCAGAGTTCCCGCTTTATGGCCACGTCACTACGTCCACCAGCTTCAGGGGAACTGACAGGTCATCCATATTGGACCGAATATTCACTAATGAAGAACCAATGGTAGAGAGAGTGATAACCGATACTCGTCTGGACGGCAGCGATAATGCAACGCTAGTGTTTCATTACATGTGCTACGCGGATTATCCTAAAGAGCATGCCGAGGAATATCGTGTCGTAACCAACTATGACGACCTGTCCGACTTCATTGAGGCAACAAGCTGGTCGTTCTTAGCCGAATTGACCCCTGAAGTAGACTGTGGAGAATTGACCAACATATTTAACAAGCTCGTGGCAAGGACATCTGAAACCAAAATGTACTGGCCTAAAACATGAAGTCTTTCGCAAGGAGCAGGACACGTAAAAGTATGGCATTAAGGGACTTGGCATGGTGCATCTACATAGCCTCCCCGAACGACAGTACCTGGGATGTCTACACAATACGAAGAAACCACTGCGTCAAACTCGTCCGGGAGGATAAACTTAAGAACCAACATGGTATAGTGGAAAAATTTGCTCCAATCCCAAACTACTATACAGGCATGTAAATAATTTGCGCCGTGTTAAGCGCGGTATTCCTGCTCTGCACACAGCATGCGGGTTAGCCCACACCGCACAAGAGGTAGCCAACATTCTTGGACAACAATTTTTCCGTACCTTCCAAAGCGTGCAATCATCATACATCCTGCCTAAGTAGATAACGTCGTCATCAGGGCTTAATCACATATCGTTCACCTACGAAGCTGTAATGAAGAGGCTGATGTCACTGCGCGAGTTCAGATCCCCGGGTGAGGACGGCATTCGCCCGAAGGCGTTGAAATTTGCTGCCATGTGTTTGGCGGCACCACTAGCAATTTTCTTTCAACGATGTCTGAACGAGATGCATGTCCCCATGATGGGGAAACCCGATATCATGACGCCAATCTACAAAAGTGGCAGTCGTGCTGAACCAACAAATTATCGCCAGATAACACTACTTCCTGTGATCTCCAAGGTTATGGAGTCCATTGTATCTGAGGCTTTGATGGGGTACCTGGAGAACAAGAAAATTCTCGTTCCGGAGTACCACGCATTTCGCCAAAATCGGTCCTGTACCACTAATCTGTTAATTGCTCGTTCAAACTGGACGGAATCTGTGGACGCTGGTGAAGGAGTTGACGCGGCCTACTTGGATTTCTCAAAGGCATTCGGCAGTATAGACCATCGCATTTTCCTCCACAAACTCCAGAAATATGGAATCGACGATCCTGTTCTGGGCTCGATTGGAGACTTTCTCGTGCAACGTCATCTGAATGTGAGGGTTAGAAGCAACCTATCGGAATCCATCGAAGTTCAGTGCGGCATACCTCAAGGCTCGGTACTTAGACCCCGCCTGTTCCTGGTTTTCATAAATGATCTCGCGAGTGTGCTATCTTCTAACTGTTTGCTATTTGCTGATGACCTAAAGGTATGGCGCACTATAGCTGCAGTGGAGGATCACACAGTTTTACAGAAGGACCTGGACAAAGCGTACATATGGTCCATCGAGTACATGCTACATTTCAACGTCACCAAATGTAAAGTTCTCAGCATAGGGCACAAGAGTTTGCACTGCTACCGCCTAGGATCACAAATTCCGCAGCGGGCTTCTCACGAGTGCGATCTCGGCGTGATAGTTCAAGATGACCTCGGTTGTTCGAGGCAGACCGAAAAGCCATCTAAGGAACAAAACCAGCACCTCGGCCTTCTTCGTAGAGCCTTCGGGAAGTTTGACCCTTCAATCTTTCCAAAAATGCTTAGAGCGTACGTGAGGCCGCACGCGGAATACGTTATTCAAGCGTGGCAACCCTGACTCAAGCACAATCTCACTGCGCTCGATACTGCACAACGTAAGACAACGAAGAGCGTCAGAGGTTTGACCAGCCTCCCATACCTACTCAGGCTGAAGACCCTCAAAATATACAGTGGACGTTATCGGCGTCTAAGGGGTGATCTCATAATGATGTACCAGATCCTGAGAAACCCCAGCCACCCATGCCATTCCCTTCTAATACTCAGTCAAAACACCTCGCTAAGAGGTCACCAGTTTAAGTTAGTCACGCAGTACAGCCGCCTGGAATGTCGGCGAAACGGTTTCTCCCTTCACGTGTCACAGACTTGGAACGCCCTCTCAGAACATGTAATTAATGCTCCCACCCTATCCCTTTTCAAAAAACGCCTTGACGATACTCTGTCACATTTACACTACGTGCTATAGCCCATGACCACCAGATGCTGGCACTAATGCGCAACAGACAGTGGACAGTGGCATAAACCTACTTGAGAATGAGTCACTCCAAACCCCTTGCGCAAAATTCGATAAACGCTACTAGTGTAGGAACTGCATTGCTGTATCCTGTCAACCCAAGACAGCTGAACAGGAGTAAGCGTTGTCCTTGCTATTTTTAACTATTTTTCTCGCCTATTACGTAATCACTGTCCACTCACCTTATGGCTTTGTGTGCGCTCATTCCAATTTCAATCCCTTCAAACGGCAGTGCAGTTAAATCTGTAATCGCCCGAACCGACGATTCCATTATCCCTTGATCTATTTTTTCTCACTCTAACCACCCTACGGGACATGCCAAGCACCTGCTTTTTTCCCCTTTATAAATCATTGTTCATTGTTCATAAACAACGAAAGCAGTGTCGTACTCCTGTTCTTAGATATGCAAAAAGCATCTAATAGAGTGCCTCACAGAAAGTTACTGAACAAACTGAAGGCTATAGTTATTGGAGAACGGATATATTCTTCTCTGTCTTCATATCTAATTGGTGGAAAGCAGGTGGTGCGCATCGGTGACCATTTCTTCAAACGGAAAGCAATCACCAGTGGAGTGATTCAAGGGAGTGTTCTTGGTTTCTTCTTTTTCTAATAAGTCAACGATAGATTACCGAGAATAAGTAATGGTGTGACGCTTATGTTTGTTGATGACATTAAAGTTGTCTACTCACAGCAACGTGCAAATACGCAGGAATCCGCACTTCTCATTCAGCATGACCTATTTGCACTTGACTCCTGGCGCCAACTGTGGCAGATGTCATTTGCTGTGAACAAATGTAATATTTTGTCGTACAAATGCCGAGTATCGCCAGACAGTTTATTACTACAAGGCGCATATATCTCGCAATGCAGTGCAGTTCGCGACTTGGGCATGCGATATTCAGTCACCCTTAACTTTTCTGAACATTGTGACTTTCAAGTTTCGAAAGCCATAAAGAACATCGGTTACACCCGCCATCATCTTTACCTCATAGAATCTCGCATATGGCTTTACAAAACATATGTATTGCCTTGTATGGAATACTGTGCATCGGTCTAGTCTACGCTGTGAAAATCTGACCAGCATGCTTTTGAGAAGGTCCAGAGACGTTTGACGAAAAAGCTATGTGGATATTCCTCAAAGTTGACATGCAGAGAGCGATGTGATAAACTTGGATTTGACCCAGTTTAGCTTGGGATAATGGAGCTGAACCCATGTTTTCTTTACAGAATCATAAATGTTCAAATTATCAGTCTTGATAACGGTGTTAACATATCCTTAAACAGTAGATATCCAATTCATAACAAAGAGATAGACGTTATGATTCCAAAATTGACTGCGAGAATCAGAGAACATTTGTTCTAATCCACTACTCGAAGATCTGGAACAAACTACCCAGAGGTATCAGAACAGCATTGGAGCTCTGGAGTAACTCCTGGAAGTTGCGCTTTGTGACTAACAACAGTACTCCATTGTACCACGGCTGTGGCCCTTCTCTGAACATCCTTATATTAAACGATACCCCTGTTCTTGTGTGTGGCGCAGTCCGAGACCTTGGTCTAAGATATTCCGCCTCGTTTAATTTTTTAGAGCATGTTATATTCTTGCAAGCTTCTGCCAGAAAAGTGATCGCCTATATAAGTCGAACTCTTGTTTTGAGGGATTCCAGGCTTCAAGCCTTTAAAATATGTGTTAGGCCGAAGCTTGAGTACTGTACGATAGTGCATAGTAATCTGAGAAAAGGGGATATTATAGCACTAGAAAACATTCAACGATCATTCACAAAAAGTTTTCTGAACATGCCTAATACTATGACATACCGCGAGCGTTGCTAGGCGCTAAATCTGGAGCCGCTATGGCTACGCAGACTCAAACTTAATCTGTGCCTTCTATACCGCTTACTATTCGGGTTAAGCTTCACTGCTCAGCCACAACTCGAGTTTCAGACTCGTATGCGCAATGAACTAAGAAACAGCGAGCGCACAGTGAAAATACCAAAGTCTCGCACAAAGCTCCGCTCAAATTTTTTCTCCGTAAAATATGAGTTAATATGGAACAGACTTCCATCGAGTGTTAGAAACTGCACTACCTATGCACAATTCAGACGCATGATTAATATTCACCTGACTGTTGCAAACATCTGGTCCACACTAAGCCAAACGGTGACTCTAGATAATTTGTATGAGAAACGTCCTGGTTACATATGAAAGTCATCATATCCTCTATTCATTTCAATAATATAAGATTACCTACATATAGTTGCATTCTTGAGTGTATATTTGAGAACGATCTTACTCCTATCAATCCATCTAACCAATTTTGTTTTCTCCTTTGACCCACTGGTTCGTAGATGCACCACACCTTTCAAGCTGATGTCTCTGTACCATCGTCGTCACTCACCAAGATTTTCCATCAAATTGTGACTGGCCTATCGGCAAGCTTTTGTATTCATCATTATGTTATGTAATTCCTCATACTTTATCTTCTTCTTTGTTTCACCGTTGGTCATGACTGTGGTGACAGATTACAGCTTCCAAAATAAAAAGTATACCCACGCAAATCATATTACTACTGACTCGCTGGCTTAAAACAAAAAAGTGCCATACTTGATTGATCCGCATGACAGAACGGGCTGTGGCTTCATCGCCTATAATGTATGCATAAAACAGCCCTAAAAAAAGACATTTGACACCTAGTTCTGATGGCCTTTTTACTATCTTGCCACACAGACACAGAGCCAATTGGAGCATGGAAGTGTGGGTGAAACCCATTGTGGAAATACCCTGCATGGAAGCAAGTCCCCTGGGGACAGTTCCATGGATGTCCGCATTACTTTACTTGAACTTTCCGTGAAATCTACACTTATTATTGTTCCCAGTTTCTTTATCTCTCTACTATTTTCAAACTGCTAATCAATTCAAAAACCCATATGGAAACCACTGATCAAAAGACGAATAATTAACTATATTATGCGATCACGTTGTAGATATGTTGATTTGACCACCAAATTGGTCTGTGCCTCGCACTGCTGAGGAGTAAAACGTTTATTTATTTATTTACTTTGCAATTGTAAGTTGGTGATTAGTAAGCGGTTAACCGTCCAAAACGTGATTGATATGTTCGGAACATCACAATCCCTAGATAACGCTTTCGAAAACGGTATCAATGGTGCCCGAACAAATTTTCGCAACACATACACGTAACATTTTGGACCACAGTCCCTTTCAGTTTAATTCACTTTTTTCTCGGTCCGAACATCTGTTGTGTGATTGTGAAGAACCCTTGTTCAATGGCAGAAAAAAATAGCAGAACGGTTCTGATAACTCTGTGTTACCTAAATCTGAAATTGCGCCCACGTTTATTTGTGAAAGATTATTACTGCTGTGGCATGAAAAGCAAGGACCATTATATGATCTGTTCCTTTTAGTGAACAGTTTCTTGTATCGTCGAGGAATATACAATGTATTTATTTATTTAAGAGATGATCGGTCTGCTACTGTTGTGTTGTCCCCATCGTCATCATCACCCGTGAGAAACACACTTCAGCTATTGTGCTGCAGTACAAGATAGCATAAATGCGAAAAGCGCAATATAAAAACCATATGAACTACACAAACCAACAGGTACCATAACGCTTAGTAGCATACTATGCTTCAACAGTGAGAACGCGGTTGTAGAGGAAAGATAAGCGGAATGGGGAGGGACAGAGCGAACCATGGAACGCACTCCCAGACTCAGTAGTATCCTCTCCTTCCCTGGATGTTTTCAAAAAAACGATTAGATGTTGCTCTCAGCTCCCAACATTTTGTTACCTAAGCTCCTCTGTTGTGGATTACGCCAAGCATGTTTTCAACAGGACTAATGTATCAACTGGACCTAAGTGAGCGACCATATTTTATTTTCTCACTCCTTCCCTCAACTATCACTGCGCCCCAGTGTCTTTCTGAATGTTTACGCGCGATATTTCTTTTTCATTTTACACTGATGTTAATTATCAAAGTATTCATCTAGGCAGAAGTTCGATAGATGAACCAGACATGTTTTAATTGCTTCATATTCACCGCTACTCCTACGGGACGTGTCAAGCACTTGCTTTTATCCCGTGATAAATCATTGTTCATTGTTGTTCATTGTAACACAAACGCCACTGAGGTCATCCCTTCGCCACGTGCAATAATGTATCCAAACAAACGTGTTCGTAATCCTTCGGAGCCCCAGCAGGAAGTCGGGACACACTAACCGACGCCAACTTCGAAGTGAGGGACTTCATTCCTCTTGACCAAATCACCGGTTTGCCTCCTCTCTGCTTCTTCCATCCACATCCGCGATAGGTAAATAACGCGCGTCGCGGAAGTCAATGTGCTCAGCCATTGGAGCCTGGTGCTTGAAAAAACCCTCTTCCTGTACCAAATTCCCAGAGCCGAAACCGCCCATTGCTCACACGGTGTTCCCACCAGACATGAGTTATGCTGCGCAAGCAGCGATGACCGAAATTGACAAGCCCATTTATGTATGTTGATTCGACGAGCAAGGTTTCCGAACCGTATAAAAGGATTGAACGGAAGGTTGCATTATAATCTCTACACTTTGCGGCGAGTGTGATAGCGCGCCGGTGCTATAGGTGGCGGAGATTTGCAAAAGCACCTCCAGCTTTTGCTATGTGGTTCCTGATCTCATGATCAGCTTCACGAGCGTTAGTGTAGCTGGCAAGACACTTGAATTTCTAGACGAATCCTAATTGATCACCACTAAAGATTAGCGCAGGTGTGGTTTCCAACCCATCTTGGAGAAATAGTTCGCAAATCGAGGGTGCGAAGCATAGCCCGAAATGACTGACAGCCAGTGCTGCTTGCACCGTTTGGGATCCGTGACAGGTTAGGGTAATTTCGTCGACGTACTCCACGTCCAGAGGTCGAGCACTTAGGAGAAGTCGTGCACAGTGAATTCCATTTCCATGACTTGGTCGGTTGGGACGTTAAATAAGAAAGATAACAGCGGGCAACTTTGTCTCACCCTTCTGGAGATATTGGGGGGGGGGGGTGACGATCGTTTGCCAAAATCCCTCACTCTACTCGAACTATCGCGTACAGTGTTCTTATGAGATTAACCTAATTCTCGAACACACGTTTCTTGAGCAGACAACCCCGGTGGGCACATTGATCCACTGAATCGAAGGCACCTTCGATATCGAGAAACACAACTACAGTGGATCGCCAATCCATAAAACTGTGATCCAAAAAGTG
Source organism: Dicrocoelium dendriticum (assembly GCA_944474145.2). Taxonomy (NCBI): domain Eukaryota; kingdom Metazoa; phylum Platyhelminthes; class Trematoda; order Plagiorchiida; family Dicrocoeliidae; genus Dicrocoelium; species Dicrocoelium dendriticum. The sequence goes on from OX104063.1 coordinate 257,829,297, forward strand.
ACGTCAAGTGAGGAAGTGTTCAGTACGGTCCCGCCTTCGACAAAACCTGGGTCGCTCATCACGAATATAACTTTCAGAAGTGCCTGTCTGTCTATGGAGAACGGCAGAGGCAATTAACTTAGACACTGAGGTCTGTCTTGATTAAGTACCTATTATTTCTTTGAATATTACCACACTGTTACCTGTTGTGACTTCTACTTTAACCTGAAAGTCTCTCGTGCCACTCAAGGGTTGGAATACATTCGCTGCTAATCTACGTAGGCTACATAAACTGTAGCCACTCAATGACAGGTAGAAATATGTCCTGTTAAAAAATTAGGCTCAGAAATTGTGGCTGCCGCAGCGCTCCTCTTGTGAACCCTGTCCGTTCCGCTCCATTCCCACCTAGGGTTCCGTGGCGTATCGGTCAGTTACCCGATTTCTAACCCTATGGTCGGAGCTCGAGGCCACACATCTGCAAGGGATTCGAGTACTTGCGAGAACAGATCCACAGTAAAAAAAACCTTCGAATTGCCAAGACGGTGAAACCTCAATACAATTTAGCAGCTTGCTACTGGGCGAAGTTCGCGAATCTGTATCAAATCCCACACACATGGTATGCGGCGTACAACAAAGTTCGGCATTGTGACCTCACTGTTCTTGATTTTCAGCAAGGACCTAGTCATCATAATCCCTTCACACTGTTTGCTTTACACTGAAGTGATCAAAGTTAGGCAATCGATCAAAAATCCAGGTGACCTTATACAGTTTCAAGACCACCTCGCCACGATACATGAATGGTTAGTTCACATTTGTCTTCATTTCAACGTGACTAAATGCTGGGTACCCTATCTACGACACCAAGTGGTTCACACCTATAAGCGGGGGGACCACGATCTTTAGCACACTTCTCGACAATAGGACCTCAGTGTACTGATCCAAGAAGACCCTGGTTGCTCGGAGCAATTTGTGCTAGCATCAAAAAAACGTACATAACTTTGGGCTCTTCCAGAGAGCTTTTGATCACCTTGACCTATCTATTTTCCCAAGTTGTTTTCTGCATCCATACGCCCGCGCATGGAATCTGCGATTTAAACGTGGCAGTCGTCGCTGAAGCGGTACCTCACGGTCTTGGCATTTCCCTAGCGTCGGCCCACCAAAGACATCAAATTGCCATACCACTTAACTTAAGTCGCCTGAGTATTTTGTGAGTATTCAGTGAACGCTTTCGGCGTTTGCGTGGTGATCTTATCATGGTTTACCAAATGTTAAGCAACCCTAATCACTCACGCTATTAGCTGATTAAGCTCAGACATATCAACTGATTAAGATGCCATCGTCTTAAACTGGAATAATACTATGGCCGACTTGAATGTAGACGGAACTTCGCATTGCTACACGTTTGCAACATATGGAATTCACTCCCAGAACTTAGTTTGCAGACCACACATTAACGGTGTTCAAAGATCACGTCGACAATGTGCTAGTCGCATTAGAACAAATCATCTAGCACACCTGAATCATATTCACATTCAGAAAACAACGCTGTATCAATCCACACCTGTTTCTATGGGTAAACCAAAGGTGGTTTCGTTTCAAGTCGCATTAAATCATTTGTGAACGATTCAGAGGGACGAAGGTTTGCTCTGTATGTTCACTGTTTTCGGTTGCACATCTTTAATAGTTGTTTTTCTTTTTCTTTTGAAAATCCTCATCCACCGTTTTGCGGAATATGTTGAGTTTTGGTTTTCTTATCCGCAGTATACCACTGACCAGACTGCTGTTTAGTCTGTTCCAGCTTGGTTATCTGTGTGCATCCTGTAGTAATAGCCAAAAACAAAACTCCCAAACACGTGGAGTGAATCTTCATTGGATGTAAACATCTGTGCGGCATTCACAGTATTGACCAACATAAGGTAACGCGTCTGGTGGAGGTGACGAAGGCCAACTTCTCCAACAGCTATGGCAAACCTGGTTGTGTCGGTTCCGTTAATATTCTCCTACACTCTGCAAGACAGGACCATTCTCTCTGATTATCTCACGGCTGATTAATGTTAAACGAAGATGAACACTAATTTTCAGAACTGAACAGTATGTGACCGGTGTGAGGTGTGACAAATTCAGATGGGAGTGTTATCTGGCCGTTACCGCTGCTGCACTACCGAGTGTTGGTCTGGATTCTCGTACAGTAAGAGGGTGGAACCCAAAGGTTAACCATAGCTGTGTACTTGTTGTACTAGTCCTGGAATTAACCATATCGAACGCAGACACGCGGGGTGTTGTTTGACAAACAACTTTAGTCCATCTGAAAGGCCACCCACTACGATTCGTTTGTTATTACAGGGTCCATTTTCTAAGTAGGTGAGAACAACGGACTGCTCATTGCAATAAACAGATGGTCAAGATACCGAAATATTGGAGGCAACTAGATTTCCTCTGTCTCGCTCGCCTCCAACAACGCAATATGTAACCAGTCTCACCTTCGTTTGGTCTACTCGAACGAAGACAACTGGGGTCAGGAGTCCAACCCGGGGTTTAATAGTGGTAGTAAAACATCTCCATCGATCCACCACCGAGTACCACAGGGATCAACCCTGGGGCCATGGTTGTTTTTGATGTATATCAAGAATATAACACACCTCATAGGATCGAACTGTCTACTTTATGTCGATGACATCAAGGTATGAAAAACAATCGATACACCAGATGATCCAACTCTACTTCGAGCTGACTTGGATAGGGTCTGTGGATGCTCAAACTCAAATATACTTCGGTTCAGGGTGGATAAAGTGGTGTACTACACTTCCGACACCACGTAGCGCACTCCTATGAACTCGCAACTAGCAGCTTCAGAAGCCTTCCAGGGTATATGATCTAGGCGTTTTGATCCGAACGGACCATGACTGTTTGTATCAGTCTGAGAAGACATCAGCAAGCAGCACTCTAAACAAAGGCTTCTTGCAGCGTGCATTCGGACGATTCGACCTGTCGATTTTCCCCAGGCATCACGATGCATACATGCGTCCACCCGTGGGATATGCAATACCGGTCTGATACCCATATCTGAGATCTCACCGCATTGAAGGTACCTCAACGCCGGGCAACCAAGGAAGTCAAAGGCTTATGCCATCTGCCCTATTAACAATGGCTCCGAGTGCTTGGGTTCTTCAGTGGACGATACCGACCATTGCGTGGGGACCTTATTATGACTTGCTAGATTTTGAAGGATACCAACCACGAGTAATACCATCTACTGGAATTTCTATTCCGTATATGTTTGCTAAGCATAGAGTGCCTTTCCGGAATCTCTCATCTGTGCTTCCACGCTGGTGAAGTACAAATCTCAGTTTGGCCGTGCATTCATTTCTCTGCACCATCTCTCAAGACTCAGTGACTAGTGCCAAACACTGCCGATCAGTGTACAGGATACTTTATACCTATACACCGTTTGCACGTATTGACTAGGTGACGAGGTTTTTACAAACGTCACATGTGTCATCATTTCTTGTTGATTTACAGCGGATTTACAGTTTCTAACGCGTCGTATACCTAGGTGAGTCCGCCAATATGAACCTTTAGTTTACTGAGACCTATTCAATATTTTATGATATTCAATCTGACCATCTTACGAGACCTGTTAAGCTTTAACTTGATTTACCCATATTAAACCATAGTTCCATTGAGTTCCACAGGGAGTTCGCCGTCCAAACATTCGGAATTAAACTTCATTTTTGGTGTGACTGCTGTCTGTTTGTGTGACGATACACAGACTCCGTACAACTTACTGGTTACGTTGGAGTAAGCTTGGGTCCTTTGAATTACCCGGACAGTAACCAATGTCGGACATTTTCTGAGTATCTCGTTGTCAAGCTTGTGTCTTCTTAAGGTACCTCTTGGCTACCGACAAACATCTTAAGCACCAGTCTACATAGCTACGCGAGCCATATTTGTGGCAGCGACAACTAGTTCGAGTTGCTCGTGAAGCCATTTTACGATCATGGTTGGCGGCATCCGGTGCGTGCGTGCTTCTGGTTCATTTGGATTATTTCCCTCTATCCTCTCTCCATCTTCTCGCAGCGTTGTCACTGTACGCTCATTCGAACCGGATTTACCAGCTCTACACAGTGATCTATCATACGTGGAAATATCTTCTACGATTAGAGGCTGTGCCATCACTAAGCGTTTTCACTGGCATCTGTGATTAAGCGCAAGCGTTTAATTCAACCATATTGAGCCGATTGCCATTCTGTGTGACACCATTCGATACAGAATTCTCGAGGCAGGCCGAAAAGCCTAAGCGTACTCCGATCCAGTGTTTCTCAACACAGCTGTGAAAGAATCTGTGTTCAGCGCTCTGTTCAGGTTGCAGTCACTCGCCATTCCTTGTGACCTTGTCAGCCAGTGCGGCTGCATTACCCATCACACGGACCGCGCGACCACGTCGACCGTTCATTTGACCTTGCAAACACCACGCTCACCTGACCGATGTGCGCCGCTCTCAAAGCTGTAAAAGTACAGAACGCTAACCAACCCACTGGGTCAGGTAACGACACCAAATTGAATGGCAGAAAGGCGAAACCGAAGAGACTCCCATCGAAAGGCATTTGCGGGTTAGGAGAATGTCATCGGGTAGTAAAAATCGGTCTGGCTTGTTCGCACTGTTTAGCATGGTACCATACGAAATGTGCAAATGTGTCCCAACAACAGTTACGGGAGCGAAATAGCTCCCAAGATGCATTTTGGTTCTGTACTGCGTGTTCCACCATCCCCCTCGTTAAGTGCTTGCTTATCCTAGCTGAGAAATGCGACCGGTTAATCGCAGAAGCAGAGCAGAGGATAAACAATGAGATTACTTCAATGGGAGCGAGTATGGACCACAGAAGCGTAGCGGCTGCGAAACAACGGAATGCTGAACAAATCGCTTCCCCTGCACCGCAATCAGCCATGTCTCCATCTCCGTTGTCTTCTCCAACTTTGGTAGAACGCCGAGCGAAAACAGACTGTACCTACGTGAATCAAGCAGTACTCACAGCAAAGAAAATCAGGCACCATTCAAAACGTCTGGTTAAGCAAATTCCACTAGATCTGACATCAAGTATTAACAAGGATGGAGCAGCCAAACACCAACCCTTGGTACCTGTAGCTCAAATATCTCTTGTCGAGACTAAGCCTCCCAGAACGTCGGTTACATATGCAGAGATTGCTGCAAGGGTCCACCGAAAGGCCGCCGTTGCGTCCTCTTCCATTGTAAACACCGTTAACGCAAATGGAGAGAAAAACAGCAAACAATCACTTGTCAACAAGTCAAGACAAATGAGTACCATACCTTGTAGATCGATTAAAAAAGGATCCAACAACAGTGCCCGGACTGTTGTATGCTCAAATGTCCCTGAATCTACCGCCATCACATTGCGGGATAAGTTATCAGACGACCAAGACCAATGGAACTCATTGTGTATGCAGATGAGTATCAAAGCCAAGCCCGTAAACTTGTTACGAATTACTCGTCATCCGAACTCGCCACACTATGGTGAACCCAGACTTATTCGAGTAACTCTAGAATCCTCCACCGACGTGGAAAACGTTTTGCTCTCCGCAAGCGCGCTAAAACACGAATCCTGTGCGATACGTATCTATCCTGATGTCCCTTGGAGCGCGCGACAACCAAAACGAAACACCGAAGAGGGGCACAGCAAGCAAGACCGCCTAAACACAATCTTCATACATGGCGTGCCAGAACATCCTTCTAACCATGTTCAAGAGACTGGAAAGCACGATTTCGAACAGTGGCGGTTCATTCGTGAAACACTTTCTTTGGATGATGTTGTGGCACTATCGCTCACCAGGATACCCCTCTCATCGAATTATAGAGGATGCGGCCCTAGAATCCTAAAACTTGTGGTTCAGTCAGAGCAACAAGCAAAGGATGTTTTGGATCGATGGCGGAGAAATCGGAAACATCTTCCTTCCGAAATTCGGTTAAAGGTCGCGAACAATTCGCACAGCTCAAGTATTAGAGCAACTGAAGCAGTAAGCATCCTGACGAATGTACAGAAGTGTAACTTGACTGCTGCTTTAATTGACTCTGAAGTAGGTCTAAACGAAGGCTGGGACGCACCTTGGCCGAATCAAGTTGCAAACGAGGTATCATTGACCCATCAAAAAAACGAATAACTGCCGACCTCCCATCGGTCGGCATTCTCCCTCACTTGACAGCTTCACCTCTCTGCGGGCTCCTAGAGACCGAGAAACTGGCCTGCTTGTATACAAATGCTCAGGGACTTTCTAACAAACTGGCTGAACTGAAAGATCGCCAAGCTTCCGGCTCGTATGATGTCATTGGTATCACCGAGACATGGTTGCACACGGGAATGACGGACGCTGAAGTGTCGCTACCCGGCATGTCGCTGATCCGGAACGATAGGCTCACAAAAGGAGGAGGGGTAATCCTGTACTACCGAAACGACTTACAGTGCGAAGCCGTGGAGGATTCAGATTCGCAGTTCCCCGACTCTCTTTGGTGCCGGTTGCAGTTAAAAGGCAGGGACGCTTGCCTTATTATCCTGGTGTACCGCGCCCCTAACTCAACATCCGAAACCGACTACCACCTAATGGCTGCTTTAAGGTGCAGTTTACAACGAAAGTACACTCACATTCTTATCATGGGTGATTTCAACGTACATTGTTTAGAAGCCCCTGCCACAACCGGCGAACAATTCAAAACCGATTTACAAGATCTAGTAACTACTGCTCCTCTTTACAACCACATCACTTTGCCCACTCGGTTCAGAACTGGTAACAGGCCATCTGTGCTGGATCTTGTGCTTACCAACGAGGAGCATATGATTGATGCGTTGGTTTTAGACTGCCCGTTGGGTCGCAGTGATCACGCAGTCATCAGTTTCAACTTCGTCTGCTATGCAGAATATCGGAATGATAACGATGATACTGTGCGAACCATCACAAGGTACGACCGACTCGCCCAGATAGTCAGCGCCACAACATGGTCTTTCCTCGAAGAAGAACCCCCGGAAGTCGCCTGGCTCGAGTTCGTCAAAACATTCAGTCAGCTGATTGCACAGGCTTCAGAGATAAAAGCTTACAATAAGTGCAAATCCGTTTCTTTCGTTAGGAGCAGAACCCGAAAATGGATGACAGTACGCAACGCAGCATGGCGAGTGTACAAAGAAGCTCCAGCACCAGAAACGTGGGACAACTACGTAGCCCAACGTAACCACTGCACTCAACTGTTAAGAGAAGACAAAGCCGCCTATCAGCAGAACATCGCAAAAACCTTCAGTGCTAACCACAAACTGCTGTACAAGCACGTTAATAGCCTACGAAAGGTGAGGCAAGGATTTCCTCCACTCAAGACGGCTGAGGGCCCAACAAGAACGTCTATGGAAGCTGCAAACGCACTGCAGATGCAATACGCCCCCACGTTTCAAAGGGTCTTGCCACCAAGCGATCTACCAAGCTTTGTATTCTGCTCACCAGGACTAACCCACATCAGTTTTACCGCAGAAGCTGTATTGCAAAAGCTGACTTCTCTACGCAAACACAGCTCGCCGGGTGTCGACGCCATTCGTCCTGAGGCATTGGGAGTAGCAGCAAACCAACTGGCAGGACATTTAGCTCAGTTTTTTCAGCACTGCTTAGACCGGAACCAAGTTCCCGCCATGTGGAAGCTTGGAATAATAAGCCCGATTCACAAAGGTGGAAGCAGATCTGATCCCTCCAACTACCGCCCAGTAACCCTTCTTCCTATACTCTCCAAGGTCATGGAATCTATAGTTGCCGATGCACTGGTGTGCTATCTGGAAAACTGCAACCTCATCACTCCTGAACAGCACGGTTTCCGTCGACAGCGGTCATGTACAACTAATTTACTCATTGCACGCAGTAGTTGGACCGAGGCAGCCGACGCTGGAGAAGGTGTTGATGTGATATACCTGGATTTTTCCAAGGCTTTCGATCGTCTAGACCATCGGATACTTCTATCCAAGCTGCAGCATTACGGGATCGGCGACCCTCTTTTAAGCTGAATCGCCAACTTTCTATTTCAAAGGCAATTAGTGGTCAGAGTTCGGAGCTCTTTATCGGACCCCATACAAGTCGAGTGTTGTGTGCCGCAAGGCTCAGTTCTAGGTCCACGTTTGTTTCTGGTGTTTATTAATGACCTTGCACAGGGAATCGCTTCAAACTTCCTAATGTTTGCCGACGATATCAAGATCTGGCGCAGGACCCAGGCGAACGCCGACCAACTTGTGCTCCAAAGTGACTTAGATACAGTGTATCAATGGTCGATCCAAAACTTATTGCATTTCAACGTCAGTAAATGCAAGGTGCTTTCCATCCGACATCACGGCAGCTACGCATACCGACTCGGAACGGATGTACTGCAACAATCAACTCTCGAACGGGACTTGGGTGTCCTGGTTCAAGATGACTTGGGTTGCTCCAGGCAATCCGAAAAGGCCTCGAAGACCGGGAACCAACACGTTGGGCTGTTGAGGCGGGCGTTTGGACAAATAAACAGCTCCATATTTCGACAAATGCTCAGTGCGTATGTTCGCCCCCATGTCGAATACGCAATTCAAGCCTGGCATCCATGGCTGAAACACGACCTTAATGCACTGGAGCAGCCTCAACGCCGGGCATCTAAGAACGTAACTGGAATGCGCAATCTGTCCTACCAGGAGAGGCTGCGACGACTAGGATTGTTCAGTGGAAGCTATCGCAGGCTACGAGGCGACCTGATTATGACATACTTGATTCTGCGAGACCCACATCATGTGTGCCGCCCTTTACTGCAACTCAGCAGCAATACAAACCTGAGGGGCCACTCATTAAGACTCGCAGAACAATACAGTCGTCTGGAGTGCCGCAGAAATTTCTTTTCCATCCGTGTCTGTCACCCGTGGAATGCTCTCCCAGAATCGGTCGTCTCTGCACCGACACTAACAATATTTAAAAGACGGTTGGACGATGCACTCATCCACTTACACTTTGTTACTTAACACTATGTCTCCATCCTACACCTGGAATTATTTGTTGTTAACTGTGGGTGTTGTGAATCTAAGTGGATCGCAGGACTGCAGCGAAGCAAACGATAAGTCCTTATTTTCGTATTTAAAGTGTTAACTATTTTACTATCCTTTTCATCATAATTATTATGTTGATATCCCCACCAACTATCCAACGGGGCTTGTAAAGCAACGCTTCTTAACCCGTATAAATTCATTGTTCATTGTTCATTGTGGCCAGTCACGGGACGCCTGCGCCAACAGAGGGACCATGGATGGCTTGCGCTGCACCACCCACAGCTCCAAGCACACTCCTCATATCCAGTGTAAACCCGAAGGAATAAGACCGGGAGGCATGTGGATGGGAGCCACGTTTCACCAACGGAGCCGGCCCACACTCCTTCACAGGCAAACACAAGCACGCTGTATTTGGGGAATCAAGCGCACACAAGTCGTTGGCTGGACCGTAGTCCGCTCCACACTGAGTGCATGGAACCACGCGCTTCGAGCCTAGCACAACCACTCCATCCCCTCCAGCAACGATCAACTCTCCTAGAGCCAGTATGGACGACGTAGTGGATAACAGACAGGTAGGCTCCTTGTCAATATGCACATCAAGCGCAGCCACACCGGGGATATCAAGCAACAGCCAACCATTCGAAATGCCGACATCATATAAAAGATATCGAAAGAAGTAAACCTCTGCGGCGACATAAATATTCGCTAAATGGAGTAAATTGGTTATAAGCGAATCCGCAATAAGAACAAAATGTCCGAAAGTTGTTTATAAATTACCACGTGATAAAGTTACGCAAATTTACCACAATTAGCATGAGCGACGTGTGCAAGTTAGGAGAAGATTATCAAGTACTCAGAACAAACCAACTAAAGTGGAATGAATTTTATCCACATTTTAGTTTAAATATAAGTTGATTTATCCCAACTGCGGTGAAGAAGCATCATGAATACTACATCAGCCTCAGCGGTCACAACTAACATCCCCATGGTCCTGGGTTCGACCTTACGATCATAGAGCAATTGATAAAGACGGCTACTTAACGACAACTAGTCACCACAGGTCTTTATATTTGCGCGCATACACTCTATCCTAATGTGTCTGTGAATGACAATTATTCACGATGTTCCATTCCTAGCTTGGATCACGTCTGAACGAGTAGATGGGTAATGTAACACGTTTAGCGCTTATGCAGTGTGCGAATAGATCACTGTGTCCATGCTTCCTCCAGTCGCCGTTGGGTGCGAAAGGGAGCATTGATTTCCCCAAGTAAGGACCACCACCAAATCCTCATCCTGTGCACGTCTGAAACATGTCCCCTATTACATATCAGTGGAGTGTGTTCCAAACGAATGTGGCTTTGTTTTCCCCTACCCACACGCTTGCCGGTGTCATTCTTTCAAGTGTACAACGCATATTGGGCAACGCAAGCTACCCATATTCGCTCCTCAGGTGCGGGTGATCTATGGCTGTTCGCAAGTACGGTGATTTACACAGCTGGAAACGAATACCGTTGAGAGCCACACGGCATGATGTTCGAACTTCTACCTAACCAAAGGTGTCAATGCCCGTGAACTGCGTAGAATTTCCATCCAGCAGTTGTTCCGACTTAAACAGGTGTTGTCGTTACCTTTATGCTTCAGCCTGTTACCTCTACAAACATTCACACTGAAGCAGAAGGCATAAACAATTATTCCGCTACCTTACCACTTGCTTCATTGTTTGGTCTGGCGCAGTCGAAATTGCAAGTGCGGTGACACTTGTGTGCTTAACGATCGATATTTCTTTGGTGTTTGTAAAAAGCCATTCTACCGGACATTGCGATCAGATTGTGAACGCGCCACACCGCCAAATGACTTACTCAGCAGCTGCGCGTAGTTAGGCGGTGCATCAACCGATCGGGTTAACTGCCTTCCTTCCGTCGACGCACACGTCATGTACGCGAAGGCACAGGCAACTGAACGGAAGGTGAACGGCTGTAAATTTGACCGCGCTGGGTGCCCACACTGCCCAAACTGCCACCGCACTGAAACCATTGATCGTAAGGTGTGACTACTACAGTAGATCGATACTTGTCTAATGCATGCCAGACGACCTGGCACAAGGCATTAGAAAAACTGAGCCGGAGGATGGATTCCGAATACAATGCATAACTGAGTAACACGGATACAAGTCATCTCACGTCACTAATATGGGGTAGCCTTAACCGCGGATAGGTCAGAAAGAACAGTATGAACGACATCAATCAGTGATGGGGCACTGATGAAGGTAAGTAACCACGATCGCGTGGATTGAACTACTGATAAGCGATTCGATCCTCAGGTACTAGGGCCAATGCTCCTCCACTTTGCACGCAGGGGTACTGCGAATGGCTCATAGGGTAGCAGGATTGAGTCACATCCGGGATAATGAAATTTGGCTAGTGGAGCAGCATGAACGAGCCAACGCAGCAGCCGACAATCATATTGGCAGGGAATCAGCATGGAGATTGAATACTGTGAAAAAGAGATAATATTCAGGTGAGTGGAATCTGATGGAAGTTCAGCACTTATTCTCTTTTCGCAGACAACCAAACGTAAAGACAATGTCATGCTACAGAATACTGGTGGAAGGATTGTGAAACACTGCTGCAGAACTCACGTAGATCCACAAGCTCGCCCCAGCAGTACTGTGGCCATGCGACGAATCAAACTGGGTGACGCACAGCTGAGCTCCCATACCTCAGGTGCCATCAGTGACGCTGCTTTATCTACCGTCTCAAGCCACAATGAAACGAGGTCAGCTATCCTTAAAACACTGCCGTTCAATTGCAACTCATTTGTCAAATAAAAATTCACCTCCTTGTACAGTTTATGTATAACACTGCTATACCATTAAGCTATAAATACGAATGTGTACAAAGCGTGTTTGCTTTTGGCTGAGTCAGTAAACTAACTCTTGCTTTCGGCCAGTTCTATTCCGGGTCTCAACGCAGTCGTGCGGGGTGATGCGTCTAGTCGACAGTCCCAGCGCGCAAGTACTTGCGTCTGGCTGCTAGGTCTGTTAGGCAGTGTGGATCCGAATTCAATCTTCTGTTGTGTGTGTGAACTGCTAACGTTGAAAGACATTACGTCATGTCCGACTAGGAGTCTAAACAACAAGAATAGACTTTTGCTGTTTGGCCCCGGGGCTAAGTGGCTTACGCACGAAACTATCAACGCTAAAGAGGGCTAGAGTTGACATTGGTGTACGAGGACAGCTCTTTGTCATTAACAGAGGCAGGTACACGATAGAATTTCTCCAGCTTTGCTTAAATCTGATTCTGCAGCTCCGTGCTGTAAGAAGCAAGATTGCACAGTACTCTTCTCTCACTGTTCACAGACAGCCAGTAACACACCCCACAAAACATTACAGAAAAAGGATATAACACAATGCTTACATCAACAAGTCCAGTGGTTCTCAAGGTTTTTGAGGCTGTTACTCACAAACTAGGTCCACTACAAAGAATTACCCTTAAAATAGTAAGTATAAAAAGGTAATTACCTATTAACCATCACATATTTTGCTTTAAAGTACAGAAAATTAATATTACTTACTTTGGAGTATTCAAGTAAGAAAAACACCCATTTTGAGCAATTTTTATTAAGCATAGAGGTGATGGGCGTTAATAAGGCGGTTTCTATTGCTTATTTCTAACAAGTTTGGTATATTTGTTGCGAGTTTGGCTAGTGCACATCGCATCTCGTGCTCCATATTCATTCGGTACCTTGCTTTGATGTGTGAAATCCTGATTAAACATGAACAGATGTCACTGGCCGTTCATTTGCTTCAAACACCCCTTCAAAATCTGTCCTGGATGACAGCTCCTCACCACCGCTCTGTGTTGATACGTCTTGAACACCAATCGCCTCTTTTGTCCCGTATGCCTTGTAAACATTCGCTCGATTCCTTACCTGCTCAGCTGACCTATGCTCCAACCTGAGTGCTCAAACAACTCTGTAATTCGACCCGGTGAATAAATGCCTGACTCAAAATAATAACGATGGAAGAGGGAGGCGATAGAGGTGCCGTCTGACTGGCTGGTCTTCAGGCTTGTATACGTTTTTAGGTAATGTAATGTATTACCGAAAATAATGTAATTCATTGACCACTCACTTATGATTAGTCACTAATGGCCAGTCAATAACCATTAAGTAGTTTGTTACATGTTTTAATACACATGGTCTTTTATTAATTTGGTTTGGTGGTTACCCAATTCCCGTACTTATATTAACCCCGTAAGATTCCAGTATACCTCTTTGGAGGTAATTACCATCAGGTTGAGAACCACTGAACTACTCTAATCTATATGCGCGCTACTGATGTTTTGTCAGGACAGATGCCCGTTTTTAGCCAGACAATGAAACTTTCTCTTACTAGTTGATCACTTAGAATGGTTTGCTCATCTATACTTGGATGCAGACTTCGTGAACGTAGCGGTGGTTTTATCGCCACAGTTACTGTCCCGTTAGCAGGTTCATCCACAGGTCCCTGTTAGTGATCAACTGGCGTGGGCACCAGAGACTGTGGGCTAACCTCGGTCAGTACACACCTTAGGAAATCTACTACTGCGTGGGAACCAAATGGCTTGCATTCTATCGATCAAGCAACTAACTACGAAATACATCTTATTGTATTGTGCTCAGGTTGTACGACCGACCTGACAAGGCTGCTGTGTGGTCTGGTACATAGCCATGAGGCCTGTGAACTGCAACTCGGATATTGGTCATCAGTGACGTGCAGTAGGCTTGCGAAATACTGAATATTGTAGTAGATGGAAGACGGTCGAACTCAGCCTATGGTATACAGACATAAAGATGGGATATGGGGTAGATAAACGGTAACAGGGAGAGATACGGTGCATACTGTGCCCAGAAGGAGCAAGTGACGAGGTAAGTGCGTCAAGAAAAATCAGTGAACGATTGGTAGATAAGGTCAGCAGCATACATTGGTACAAAATGTATTAACACTAAATGTTTTTTGTATTAAGAGGATGCGTATTGGACATATACTTTTTGCGAAAATTCTTAGTTGCCTGTTTTCGTTATTTTTATGCCGTTTTGAACCTTGGTACTTCTTTAAGTCCATCCTTTTTTTGTCTTGATTGACTGATCTAAGTCGATCCTAATGGATATTATCTCAGGGGCCCATTTTCGCCAATATAGTGCAATTGAATGCGCGGGATTGGTTCTTTCTTTCTTTTATCACTTCCTATTCGACTGGATCATTCAGCATCCATGTCGTTGGTTGGCCCCGATGTGTTTTAGTAGCTTTGCTTCACCCACTATTATGCCCTGTGTAAGAAATCAGTGTTCTCATGTATACAACGTGGTCCTGGTTCGTCTTTGTGTTCTCTTTGCGGTAAAGGGGGGTACGACACAGCGACGACACATCATTCTGGTTTGTCACAGACTGCACATGCAAAAACCTCGTTATATTTACCCGAAGACGTCAAATAGGCATGGTGTCAGTTGTATGTGGTACATCCCGGACCGAGCAAGGTGTATCGAAGCATCTCTTTCTCGGACTTACACAATCCGGCTTTTTGAACTACATTCGATGTGTAGTCAGAACTGGGAGTGAGCATCCCATCCCGACAATACCACCATTAGTTGTAAAAAGCGTGCACGATGTCAACTGATCTGCCGTGTTCCCATTGCTGCTGCATGTGCGTTGAATAGATCTATACAACGAAGCAATTTAAATGTTTGGCCCAGTCTGAAACTTCTTCAGCCGTGGTACCAGGAGTCACTTGCTGTCTGCGGCGTATGAGTCACTATAGCCGCTCAGATGTTCACACCCATCACTGATTATCCCTACCTCTGCGCGTGTATGTCGGCCTAGCAATACACCCTCACAAGTTTCTTGGCCTCAGCCACTTGATCGATGCTTTGTACACGTTTGTACCAGAATACACATTGCGTGTTACCAGTTCGGTGAGTTTTATTGTTCTTGCATCGTTTGGCTATGAGCCAGTATTGCATTTGCAGCCTTGCGTTGGTTCCGCACGTACAGACTTTAGGACTGTCTTATACGTCTTTCACTGCGTTACTACTAACAACGACCTCTGAACTGTCCTCCAAATTGGGTGCTTGACAGACATATGAAGACTGATCGAGACTGCGGGGGAATTCCACCACTGGAATAAAGTACCAATCAACTCTAATCACAGTCTTGCCTGCGAACCTAGAGGGATCGTATTTGGTACGTTAGAGGAGCAGGAAACTGTCCCAGCCCCTCTGATTTGCACCAGTCTTTAGAGTGATTGCATCCGGTGCGGCGCACTCACCTCAATGAAATGTAGACGGTCCTTGATTGGCCGAGCTCAAGGTTGCTAGGCATCACCTTCACCGACTTTAAAGGTAAGTTTAAATGGGACTGGAGTAATTCATGATTGTTCCTTCTTGAGTAGATCGTTAAGTCAGGAATCTATATGGTAGCCGGGGTACTTGATGCATCGAAACGAAACACCCGTGCCACACCCCAGTCAACCACTTGTGTCCCGAACGAGGCAGCGGAGCAAGCCTGGAGGCAGTCTTCTACGATCGCGTCAAGTGCGTCCTTGAGGAGTACCGGTCATGGTTCCTTTTCAGCAATCCGTCCTAACATATCGGACAAACTGTAGCTGAGGCCAAACGAAGGCTGAACAGAGTTTGACAAACAGATCCGCTGTTAGGGTTCTGCAAAATCGTCGGATACACCAAAACATTCGGAAATCTTTGCAAGCAGCCTTCTTCAAGTTGGTTCCGGAGTGAAGAGGGGAAAAGTAGACGACACCTAGATCAACCTGATGACGAGGGTGAGGAATTTCATTCGCATCAATCACATATATTGTACAGGTATGATCCGCTCCTACACACAGCACTGAACACTGCTCGGTTTACCAGTAACAACCTCAAGTTAGACGATTCCCAAAGTCTATCCGGAGTCTCAGGACCCCAAGGACATTATTCCGGATCTTTGAGTCGTCAACAAATAAAAGCGATACTACCTAAAGCTTATCAAGCACATCATTTACGTATGTTACGAACAGCAGCGGCCATAGGAAGAAGCCTGGCAGGAGGCCGCTAAGAACAGCTGATCAAAAGGAAAGACTGCGTCCAAAGTGTTCACACTCTTGCTGTCCATCCAAAAAGCTGCTATCCACTGAAAGGCACTACCAGTTACTCAATTTGACCTCAAATTCAGCGAGAGCCGCGAACGTGGGACAATGTCAAAGGCCTTAGCGAAGTCAACGGACAGCACGCCCACTGTATCTCCACTTTCAACGGCTCTAGTCCGGCTCCCAGGATCTACCAGTAAGTTCGTTAGACACGGAAATCCTTTGCGCGGCCCTAAGCTACTCAGATTTTTTCACGTAGTTTCCCACTGAACCGCTAACCGATTTTCCAAGTACTTTAAACATAAAGTTGATAGGCACGTAATTAGCCGGTAGGTCCTTGTTACCGCACTTGAATGTCATGAGGAAAGGCACAATCGTTGAGTGACTGCAGGAATACACAATTAAGGGGCATACTCAGTTAAGTTGCTAATTCGTGTAGCACTTTTGGATAAGCACAATCTAGTCCGCAAGCACTAGTTGGATTCACTTCCCTCGTTAACCTGAGGACGTAAGGCTACATCACACTAATTTCGTCCAGACAAGAGCCTTCAGGGACTCTCGAAACTTGTTCTATGCACGGTGCATTTGTTTCGCGAACCAAGTGGTTTGTGCACCGATCACCAAACACACAGGCCTTGTCATGGTAATCATAGATATGGTTTTCCCTTCGCTCGAAGCAACACTGGAATGAACGAGTTTGTACCACAATGTCGCGTAAAGTAGGCGTCGAACCACTTGAGTTTGGTTCAGGCAATGTTGCCTAAGCGATTCTCATCCCGAAGCCACACCAACCTAACATGCAGCTTGCTGCTATTCCGAAGCACCCGATATCTGTCAAACTTACTGGTTGGCGGAGTCACGCGATACGTTCACCAGCATCTAGGCCGCTTCTTCATCAGGCTCTTTCCCAAGGAATCCATCAATGGAGGCCGCGCTCTCTGCTCCAATTTTATAGCCAGTGAGATGTGAGGTTCGGAGGGATCGAAGAGGTAAGCATTAAAAATTTCCCAGGCCATCTGGATAGTGTCCTCCTCAGAGATCACACAAAGCGAGGACGAAGCCTTGCCTCGCATCGTTTGGAAGTTCGCAGCTCAAATTTTAGGATGTCAATCGCCAGTGGCCTGGCACACTGTAAAGGTAAGAGTAATGTCACTGATAATGTCAGGTGACTTCTTGAAAACAAGATCTGGGATAAATGGCTGCTGGTTGCTTATGAACTTAATGGGGAGATCCACGAAATTGTGTAGTAGTATCTGCAACGTCAAATCCAGCAGCTCCGTGCCGAACGATCCCAGGGCCGAGTTACAGAATAGGTCTGCTCAGCAAGCCTCTGGGAGATTGAATTCAACCAGCACCAGAGATTTGTTTGCATAGTGAGTGTGCATCATGTCAATGGTCTCCTCAGAAGTACTCACAGGGCTTCTATACACTACCATGACGGTAAACAGAATTTAGGAAGTGTAAATCACGACTAGACGAGCCTCAACAGAGTTATCTAGCGAATGCAAAACGCTGGTCCTCATTACGTTTAAGTAGGAGCTCACATAAAGAGCTGCCTGTCAGGCATACATCGCCGTCCGTGATTTCTTCAGACAACCACGTTTCAGTGAAGGCAGGTATATCTCGACGAGATTTGGCTACGGGCAGTTTCACCCCGCACATCCTGTTTCGAGGGTACGCAGGTTCCTAAGCACCACTTGAATGACCTCTGCACGGTCAGTCATGGTTCATTCGTAACCATAATATGTCCTGATAAGGCGGAAACTGCCCACCGGATGACCACCTGAATACCAAGCAGTTGGAGTCCTTCCTCACCAGCTGCACGCTAGACTCTGAGCTCCCTGATGTCTTCCTTTAGGTTTAACCTATTCGCTCACGGAAGTTCAGGCTGCACACTTACCACCATTTAACTAAAAGATAAATCACAATACCGCTCTGCGCTCTTCCGGAATGTAGTGGATCACTCCATGTAGGCGGGGTGGAGGATTCGATTTAGCTACCGGCACATTCCTCAGCCTGCTGAAATTTCTGATGGTAACGCCTGGGAACCCTAGTGGAAAAAGTTTTGTCGCACAAAATTTAAACCAACCAAAGTCATAAAACATGCCTTGGCTGGAGTGGCACTGGACTTAGAGACGTTTCTGAATGCTCTATCGCTGTCCGTGTACGAAGCGCTTCGTCGAGAAGCATTTACCCCACGCGCGTTCCCATCCCCACGGTTGCTTGGCTTCTTGATTTTCATCGCTATGATCGAAGGTGAAGGTACCTCACGTTTCCTTGAGGGATTTGTAGCAACATTTGCTGGTGTCTCCTGCTTAGGCTGTTACACCTTGAGTGTGTGCCCACCTCCCGGTGTTGGCGCTTTAAGCTTACGGTCTTTCCTGGCCCATTTACGCTTATTCTTATTTGACGCAGGGGCTAGTGACTCGACTCCAGTTAGAGCAGTCAAGGCTACCAGATGATCCATTTGAGGCAGTTACCCCTAAGGCAAACAGATAGTCCTCTAAGATGGGTGAATTCTCGGACGAGTGACAGATGCCAGCGTGTGGACTAACAGCGGTGGTGCATTCCGCTGCAGCATCCCCAGATTCCACACCTAGGGATTTCAGGATCAAATCCACTTTGGTTTTGAGCGAGGCAAGAGAGGCAAGTTCAGCTAACACTTTGTCAACCTTGGTCAGCCTGGATGTCAGTGCGCTCCTTTTTCCGAGCGAAACCATCAGCACAGCTGAAAAGCAAGCTTACACTGGATGACAGTAGTTTGTATTGGTTGGGCTTGAACCCAGTACGACGTTCGTGCTAGTAGCGAAAGCACAAAATCACATTTCCTACCATCATACGCATACGTGATCGATTTTGAACTATTTGTTGTGTCGCAAGCAGCAGTCGACTCCTCAGACAAGTGCCCCTGCGGTACACCTATTTCGGTGATTAGCAAGACAGGCACGTTAAACTGAATAACAGTAAGCCGAGTTATAATACGTAAACAGAGGTAAAACAACAAGTAGCAAAAAGGTAAAACGGGGCTGAATAACGGGAATAAAACGGGAAACTGCCAGCAAATACAGTTTCCAGCAACCGTCAACGAAACGCTTGGTCCAGTACCACTTTATTCGATCCAAGTTGACTGGGGTCACCGGGGTCACTGGGCCCATCTCAATTTGGTTCTGATCTCAACTGAGCCAACTGGCCGTTAGCTGTTTACCTGGGGTAAGGAAACGCCACTACATTAGATGACAACCTACACAGCTCGGTTTTTTAACGGATCGGATGTGTGCTATTTTATCTGTATATTGGTTGTGTCTCAACCATAGGTTTACTGGCGACTGTTAAAGAGACAAGTTTTTTCCTCTGTTGATATTGATATCCAGCGGTGAATCACATCCTGCGCGAAGGAGGATGCAACCCGGGTGGTCCAGCCACCAGTGGAGTACATCGTTTGCGTCTGTGACTACCCATAGTATCGACCGTGCGCATTGTATGTACACAATATACCGATTCAATGCATTAGCTGCGCCGGTGGTTTGGCTGAGTCAAACAACCTCACCAACTAGGCTCCACACTGAGGACGTTACCAAAGCTGGTGAAGTGCATAGGAAGTATGCTGTGGATTAATTCTCCTTTAGACCGAACATCGGAATCGGACACAATGCATCGTGGCGATAGCACACTTATAAATGCATTCGCTTGAATTTGATTAATTAGTAAAAGGCCATGGGGCTTAACAGGCATATTCATTGGTTACATAATGACCGAGTCAATAGCCACCTAGCAACTGGTGCTGAGTCGGTTCTGGTATTTTGATCTTCTACTATGCAACTGCAATGCTCCAGTTATCAACGACATGTCCAGGCGTGACTAACCTGTCGTTTGGTCCAGTCCATGATACGCTCAACATGTATGATCAAATCTATTGTCTAACAACTGCAATATAAAGTCTTCATGTCCATGGACCTATCCACTCTTTCCATTGGTTACAACCAACGGGTCTGTGGAACTATGATGCGTTGATCTTGCTCGCGAATCCAACAGACAGACTCGAGTGTGTTCACACTGACGGCACGCTGCTCCAGTGCGACATTTGGCGGTTGTGTTGGAAATAACAGTGTTGCTAAGTGTATGTGCAACATGAAAAGCCATTAAGAAGATGCTTTTTCTAAGGTATGTGGCTTTCAAAGGTTTTAAGTAGTCTTTAATATGTAAGCAGTAATCTATTGTGCTAATATTCACTCCGCTTAACGAGCTGCTCACATGCTGGTTTCCTCATTGAACACTCGACCTGGGGGTGGATAGTTTTTGAAAAAACCATTTCGCTAAGATCGCTACAAAATACCTGTTATTTCGCACACGTGTGGCATTTACAAACATGAAGAGTTTACTCTTTCATGAAAACTGGACAATGCGACTAGTAATGGAATGAGGTGGAAGGTAGGCCTATTCACGGGAAACTAACGCGTGTGCCTCCGATTGAATGCATTCCCAATGTGAAAAGTTCCCCACTCGGTATCAACTTGAGTAACATCTTTTGTCAGATGAAACCGTCAGCCATGAAGCAGTAAACACGGCGCTATCAAGCGCCATCACTCGTTAGAACTCTAGCTACACGGTGAGCTTCAACGAACTGATTCGCGGAAGACAGACACCAATCTGAGCCAGTGACCCCAGACGAAAGTCGCAACTCACGGTCTCGAGGCTAATGACGCATAGTTTATCGCAGTCGGCGTTTAGACTATTCGAAAGTGTTTACTGAAGGATTACCTGAGTAGCCATAAGTTTAGTGACTTGCAAACGAGGAAGACCTTATAGCTGCGCATACATCAGTTAAAAAGACAATTTCAGATTGTCGTTCAAGCAAAAAGCTATTTTTTCCATGTCCGTAAACTTGGGAGCGAGCCCAGTTTTGTTTTCACAGCCCGGTTGTAATGCAGCGTAACTTCGTTTTGTACTCTAAGGTGAGCATACTGGCAGATGTAGCAAACGCTTATGCAACATTTGAGGTTAGTACGCTTACCTTTCAAGTGAAAACTGTCTTCATAAACCTACAACCCATCTGATCATAATGAAAACTACTCTCTAAGGCACTAAATAAATAATGATAAATAATGGGATATTTCTCGACAGTTTAAGACACTGAGGAACTACGTGAGCTGATCCACCTGTGCAACGTAATCGGATACTGCTGAAACTTGTTCGTGTTTATTAAAGTAGTCCCCATTAGAAGTTGGAGTTGGAGAACCCGCTGCACCAAGCGTTGCTCACGGATCTCAGTGACATAGTGTTTATGGCATCAGTCGTGAACCACTAGGCTCTGATTTCCACCCCAACTCAGGCTATCTCCACCTGATGAGTCCAAACTAGGACGAAACCGCGGTCGTGGGGTGCCAGTGTTGGAATGGGCAACACCAAAATATTTCTAGTCCCCACTGGAGTTTTTGGGTGTTCCATGTTAAAAGTATTAAAAACGGATAATTCGAGAGTATGAATGTATGTAGGTATAATCAGCAGTTCAAGTAAAGTAATATGACCATCAGGGCAACCGTCTCCTTGGAACCAGTTTCCAAGCAGGGTGGTCCATCGAAAGCTTGCCTCCGCACTTTCATGCATCATCTGTCCACCTGCTGACATGGCTTAAAAACAACTAAGCCGTCATCATGACTCAGTTTATGGCCGCTGTTATAAACAAGTAAGCCATCATTATGCTGACTCATTTTTAGGGCCGTCAGCCAGCCCATCCCAATTTCCAGCTCTCTCGAGTCCTGCAAGTTTACTATTTTTTAGTCGTTCATTGGTTTATTGGATTGTAGAGAGCAGAAGGAAAATCGCTTGTCATGTCCTTCGCTTCCTGATACTACGCCTAACGTGAGTGTATCAATTAGCTTGGAAACTTCAATCCGTCACCTCAAGAGATCGGCCCTGTCGTGCTCAACAGTGGGAAGAGAAAAACATATGGAAATGAGATAAAAGAGTAGTAGCGATTAGTAAATCAATTATGCCCGACAGTATTCTTATACAACCTGTTCATAGGCTATTAGAAAACAAATAACCACACGAGATCTTCATAAAATGAGACATCATAAGAATATTAGATAAGACAGCTGTGGGAGATAGAAAAAATAGGGAAATTGGCACCTCAACTTCACTTCACAGGGTACTTGGAATTGCTATAGGAGCCCAATTTTGCATCATGCGGTTTGTGGCAGGGAGCTGTTGTTCCATTTCATTCGCTTCTATCTTTTCCAGCTGAGGACCACAGTTTATCCCCTATAGATAACATGGGGACAATGGGTACAGAAATAGAAATGCTTAGTAGTTCGATAGTAAACTTGTGTACCTTAAATAAAACAATCAATTGGGGAAAATTCCTAATAGGACCCAACCTTTTCGGTCAGAAAAACAGATGCATTGGGATGCTGGGCCATAGTCGTCAACGAACTACTGCACCCGTCGCATGGTATCCGCTTATTCAAAATGATCTAAATTTAAATACTAAAACAAATTGGCGATGATCAGATTACTTCAACTCAACAGCTAAGGCTGATAAAGCGCATTTGGTTGGGTGGGTGTTATGCAGTCCTGTTCACCGCTAATGCTAAAGGTTGACTGCATAGGTTACATGAGCTATGATGGTGTGAGTCACAATGGAGTGGAGCGATAATCAAGCCAAGACTGAGATATAAAGTCCCTGACCACCAAATTGGGGGATATTAGGCATTTGCGTCCTCCAGACTGTGCTTGCCCCAAAACAACACGAAACCCGGTAAATAACCGGCACTGGAGTGACACTCTGCCCAGTCGGATTGTCTTCTTGTCTGTGACGCGACAGTCGAAAGCTGCAAAGGGTGGTTTTGCTGAAATCACCTTAAGCATACATGCCATCCAGTGGTTCATGAGCGCAGCGTGTTTACACACGTGGGTGCCTTGATCCTGTACGTCTACTTAGGGTAGTCAAACGACTCGACAATGAAGTAGAATGTCTACTGACGTGAAACAGTCTACCAGACAGCTCATGCAGACGCACATACAGGAGTCAGGTTACCTTCCCACGATACACCACACGTTCTTCAGTCCGCTAGTGCCTACGCGACCCGCGCCGTTGTATAATTCCTGCTTGCTTCAACTCATATCTCCTCTCTCCGCTTCTAATATGCCTCATCCTAATCCGCCACAGTTCCATCCGTAGCTCGCAATTCGCTAACTCGCGACTGCATCACTCTGCTTGGAGTCAGTTTGCAAGGACCCGAGAGCGGCTTAGTTACATAAGTTATTGCACTTTAGTCGAATACCTTCGCTGTATTTCTCGTTTCGAGCTTCACACCGGTAGCCGCTCGCCAGCCGCGTTTGGCTCATCCCATGAGGCCAACCTTGTCTCCTCCGGTCTCAGTCGTTGCGCTTGTTCCTGTTTCAACCCGCTCCGCTTTTCATGGTTTTCCGGCGTTCCGAGTAATCATTGCTTATAAGCTGCATATCAGATTCAATTTTTTATGTTACTTATTACTCATGACTGTAATACGTCACTGCAGTTTATACCCGCAAGGAAGAAATGCACTAATACTATAGTGTACTACCCTGCTGCTGATGATGTAATTGTGATCGGAGTTCCGCACAAAGTGGGCGTGGTCCTAGGCATACACATATTTCCATGAAGGCTGTCCCAGTGAGTTAAACCGTTGACAGCTGCATACTGTCGTTTGGAGTCATCATCTGTGTTTATGCTCCATTTAAGTCATCCGAAATCATACCTTTATACCTAGAGAATACGCACTGATGATCGCTGTGACTACCAAAACGTAGTTGTTGAGCCACGCGTGGAAAATATGTCCCGAATTATGCAAAACCCAGAGTGGATCTAAAGTCTACGGCGCTATTCACAAGACATAATATACAAATGTCAACCTCAGTTGTGTATATCTAAGTCGACAACAAATTTCGCCGGATTAGCACCCACTCAACGTACACAAACCAAATTTACAGGTACACCGAGATGCAGGCGAACAGGGGTTAAGCAGGCTTGTTTAAAGCTGGTCAATCGATGGGCAGACAGGTTTTTAAACTCTTGGCTGGGTGGTGGATCACAGCAGACACGATCTGCTCAATGAATGTTCACCTGGAGAGTTCCGGAACTGCTTTCTCCAAACACCGAGCTGGTTCATCCTGATTTAGACTCGTCAGGTTGAGATAGCTTGAGCTGAGATGGGAGCCCAATAAAGTGATTGCCGGCTTTCGTCTTAGTCACTAGGCCAGAGCTCCACAGCAGCGTTCGTTGTTTAAGAAGTTTAGTTTTACGAGCCTCGTGGGTTGGTCTGGTGTAGTTATCGAACAAGTTGCTGAAAAAAGTCAAAAATTTTACAGACAAAAGCAGGACATGTTTATGCTTGCCTGCGATATTTTGGTTCTGTCCTCCTTACAGTTCCAGAGCACGAGCAGGTAACGGACAGCAGAAGTGGACAGAGCGATAATATTAAGCGACATTGTGTGTGCGGATAAGTACGTCATTCAACAGCCTTTTGAATATATACCATTTTCACTTTTAATTGGACGTTTTGCAAACCAAATTGGACTTTTTAAAAACCACTTTGGACTTTTTGCAAAACAAAATAGACTTTCTGCAAATTACTTTGGACACATTGGATTTTAAGCAGAAAACCGTAGTTTTTGTGCTTCTGACTTTACACACAAACCTGTGGAGCTTTGTGACTATTGGAAAATCAAACTCCACAATCATATAGTCCATCATGACTTAAACAAATGTTACCTAGCATTGGACGGTCGTTGTGAAGTTGCCGTTTTGAGAATTGATTACGTTGCGCCATCTCAATGTGGACCGCGATTTCCACTGAAGTAAACCGTGGCCAATTCGATCACTTGGACCGTAACTGATGAAGCAGATACGCGGCGATCCAGGTGTCCCCTGTTACTCTCTAGTCCATCGCATATTTTGTGGGGGCCAAGCTATTCAGCTGCTTGATTATTATTGGATCAGTCAGGCTATCATGACTCCACCAAACACACTATCGTTTCATTGGCCTACTACTGCAAGTCGTTAACAGAAAGGGGATTAAAACCACTGGACGATGTTCATACCACATAGTGCACGCGCGAATGCAACGGGACTGTGCAAGCAGTGGGCGATTGTGCAAGCCATCCTCTTGATTATTGGCGTTGTTTACCTCGAGCAAAACCGGCGACCCAGCTGTCCCGTGTCAGGCCATGTGCTTTCGCGTATTTCCTGTGGGTGTGTAGTGCAATCACTGGAACACTGTTGGAGATTATGAATCCACATAAACCCGTCTAGCTTCACTGGTTTACAGTTGTATTTTCTTCTCAAAGTTAGGGGCGTAAGGGGCCTGTACGATATTCCGGCTACATTGCGCTTACACGAATGCGACGTAACTGCATAAGCAGTGGGCGCTTGTGCACTCCTTCCGCCTGATCATGGGCGTCAGTTGTCTTAATCAGAACCGGTGACCCAGTTGTCCCCTGTCACTCTATGGGCCTTCGCGTATCTTATGTGGATGTGTGGGCGAACCTATTCAGCTGATCGAATATTGGAACAGTGTAGGCTATAATGAATCCACCGAAATCCGCCTAATTTTGCCGGCTTAAAGTTGAAGTTTGTTTTCAAGGCAGGGAAGTCAGGCTACTGGATGATCTTCCTGCCACAACTTGGTCATGCGAGTGCAACGGGACTGTGCAAGCCATCCTACATAAACATATTTTTCTCAAATTCCTCGAGGCACACCATATGAGGCATGAGCAACCTATGGGGTATGATCAAACTATGAAGCATGATCATTGGTGTCGCTTAACCTCATTGAAGCAGGCGACACATTTTGCTCTGTCACCCTATTGTCATCCGCATATTTCCTGTGGGTGTGAGGGTCAGCTGCTTGATTATTGGATTAGTGTAGACTAGAATGACTTCAACAAACACGTCATAGCTTATTAGCCTTGTGCTGTACGAAACGGCCAAAATGTGTGGAGAGTAGCAAAAGAACGCATTTTCGATGTCGATGCAGTACAAGCGAACCACATTGAGGTGGTGCATCGTAATCCATTCTCAAAACGAGTGTTGCACAATGACCCTCCAATGCTAGGTAACAGTTGTTTAAGTCATGATTGACTAAGCGGTTGGGGAGTCTGAGTTTCCAATAGTCACAAAGCTACACAGGTCTAGGTGTAAAATCAGAAGTACATAAACTACGAGAAGATAGGGATACTCAGTTACCGTCTTTGATCGAGGCGACAGAGGTTCACGAGCACGAGTTTGCAATGGCACCCGTTGATTACACAATTCAGTTGCATTAGCATGACTACAATGTAGTCTGAACATAGTCTAGTCGCCTTCTCGTCATTACTTGCAAGCGAATTGTTGCTTTTCTGCTTAAAATCCAATGTGTCCAAAGTTGTTTGCAAAAAGTCCATTTTATTTCGCTAAACGTCCAAAGCTTTTTTGCAAAAAGTCCAAAGTGATTTGCAGGAAGTCCATTTTGGTTTGCAAAACGTCCACTTTAAAATAAAAGGGGTATAGTTAGCGTCCCTGTGAACATGTGGGCCTCGTGGTTGGCTTGCCGTATGAAAAGCCACACGTTAGACGCCCATGAAGAAAAGAGTGATCTAGATCGATACTAATATAGTTTATTGTTCAATAACACGAGATACAGCCAACTGCAAAATCGTTGATCATCGAATGCTACATTTTGTTGCATTAACAGCGTGTTAATTCACAACACTTCACAAAGCAGAGCTGCATACATTGCACGTACTGGCTAGGTCGATAGGGGATAGAAGCCAAACCATGAGTAGACGAGAAAATAACGCCTCCGGCTTTATGGTAAAGAAATGAGGCAGTTTTGTTTCAGTGAAGAGTTTTACAAGTGTTGTAACAACCCTGCTCCAGAGATTGATCAGGGGGACGACTGGATTCATCAAAGCCAAAATACTCTCTCTGTAGGCGGAAAAATTACCATGAAAACCGCAACCCGCATGTCAAGTCCATACGTCAGATAACCATACCATTGCGGCTTCTGCCGAGGTCCCAGATAACCCATTATTTGTCTACTCCATGCAATTAACTATGCAAAGCTCCGTGTTCTCCTAGCAATTTACACTATGGTGTTGAGCCTTGTTCCCGATAACCTTATCTGACACCTGCTCCTACGACCTTTTGTGTTATTCATTGTTTTCCTACCCATGTTTAGGTGGTTTCATTCCAACCCCCCTGTTAGATACGGTTGCCTCCATACTGTGTAACATGTCCAGGTGTCCCACCACTCGGCATGGATTTGTTCACATCCCAAACCCGCTGTGACGATTGTGCACTCTCACCCCATGCTACTAACCCCAAGGGCACCCAGACACTTGTTGTTCTTTGATCCCATATCCGCACCGAGACGCTTTAACCTCATTCCAGTTGAACGAAAGGACACCTTGTATCTTCCTGTGCGCCGTACAGCGGACCAATGGGATGCAAGTTTGGACAAATTAAAAAGAACCCTTGTATTCCTCTCTCTGAATCTGTACTGTGTGGCCTTGCTGTACGGTAGCAAGTGCGATGACGCTATTTCATTGCGTAACTGTTCAAAAGCCCGGTTGTTTCAAGACTGAACGGGCATTGTTGAAGTATGAAAAATATGTATTTGAGTTCTATTTTGTTCATTAATACCGTAGTTAATGTCTCGGCTTCCTTTCTTGCTTGAACCCGGGAATATTTTACGAGTCACTCGAGTTTCAAGCGAAGCTGTCGCTTACACTCTCGAGGTGTCGCGAAAGGAACGATGGAAGAGTAATTGTGTAAAAAAAATTAAAACAAGTACCCTGATGCAATTTACCTGGAA
The DNA here is from genome assembly GCA_944474145.2 of Dicrocoelium dendriticum. Taxonomy (NCBI): domain Eukaryota; kingdom Metazoa; phylum Platyhelminthes; class Trematoda; order Plagiorchiida; family Dicrocoeliidae; genus Dicrocoelium; species Dicrocoelium dendriticum. Next base: position 257,857,272 of record OX104063.1, read on the forward strand.
ATTCGGCAGTGAGCTCACTCAGAATGGGTTTAATGGCAGAAATTGACCTAAAAGTGTTAGGTGAAAACGAGCCGTGACTCGAAAACAGGCCACAACGTTGGAGGGTTATTTTAAAGTACTCGTTACGACGCACTATCTCAATGTAGACCGCGATTCACATTGAAGTGAAGTTTAATCAATGCGATCGGTGGGAACGTACCCGAAGCAGATGGAAATTGGGACTTGTCTGTCTTCTGAAATGCTTCAAAGTGAATTCTTGACTTGGCTTGACCTTGAGTTGATGTTGATCAAGTGGAATCCGACGAGTGGCTCTGTGGTTCAGCATTAATCCCGGCGGCACATTTCAATCTTGTCCAAGTCCGTGAAGGGAAGAAAACTTACGACGGACGACAGGGAACTCAAAGTTTTCCATTGAGCTGCTCGACTGCTTGGACACAAGGACGCAAGAGTAACGATCGTGTCATTTGCCCGGGACCTATGCATCTGATTGGTTGTATCCGATGAGGCTGCCGGAAGTTTACTTATCGGCATTACACATCGACAATTACAGTCTTGCGGGTCCGGCACACGGGCTTAGCACACAGGAGAGCTTGACATATCATCGCTAATTTTAAGTAGTTTGCCTTGTTCAAAAAGATAAGAACTCAAGTTAGCAAGCACAGTCACAAGAACCCCATTGATAAATAAACGATGCGCAATTGTGCAACTCTTATACTATCCAGCTGGCTTTAGTTTATTCTAACTCGAATCGATCAAGCCCTTATCCGCTTGCGGCTCAGTCTTATCCCCTCAGAATTGCACTAAACATAGAGTGTATGGGTGACGTAATGCAAACCAACCATTATCTCTGTTCGGGCGCAGACATACTGTGACTTTGCTTAGCGGCAGTGATAGCGAACCTAAAATTAGATACCGCCAACTACTGCACACAATCTGTTAATAATTCTTCCTGATTTTATCACCTGTTGTATGGATTCCTTTCCATCTGTGTCACTTTCCGAAGTATTTTTCAGCGCAGAACCTTGAGTGAATTGTAAGGTAAAAGACTGGTATATTGTTACTTATTCGAAAATCCGATGAGTTAAATATCTGGTTTAATCAGCAGCAGTCGTGACCACCAGGTGACACTAGCCATCTGTTATACGACGCGCGCACCTGTGGGTGTATCGAAGACAAACAGACGTTTGTTTAAACTGTTCGCGCTCACTGCGCCCCTGGGTATCCAGCTACTGTGACACTAGAAACGTCCGTGTCTCTGTCATGTGGACAACGCAACAGATGCCGCTCGAGTTTTGTGACACAGTTGTGCATTACTCGCCCTCCGACTGCATGCGATCGTCCAGAGTGATCTCGTTTACGGTCGGCGACGAATGGCTTCCAGACGTGCCGAGTTGAACACCACAATCTACAGACCACTGTCGCACGTTTACGGACTAAATTAAGACCAACATGATGGTGAAGAGTGCAACGATATATGCAGGATTATTCGAAGCTAAAAAGACAGGTATGTAGATCGTGCTACTTTTTACCATTTACTGGGCCACTGGATAGAAGTTCACCATAATAGGTCCTAGACGTCAAGGACACAGTGAACAGGGGGCTTCAGTAAACAGCTTGAACTGCCTTACCGGTAGATACTCCTGGTATTCTGACAAAACCAAGGTTTTTTTGAAACCCACTCCTAACCTAGATGTAGGCACACAGTATGGCATTTTACGTGTCTAAGCGTGTGGGTATGATGATTATTACACAGCGGCTATCAGAGTAATTACGTCTCTTACCCGGTAACATGTTTCCTTAATGCAACATATCCTAGCCACTATCGATGACCATGGCAGAAGCACATTTCGCTCCACTCAAGATTCCGTAGCGCAGAATGACTGTACGAGTTGGGAACGTGTTACGCTTCCTTCTTCAGTACAGACTAAATGAATTGGAGTACGTCTCTGACGGCACCGAAGTCCATAGGATGACCTCATACAGCCTTACCGGATCCCGAATACCTCAGTCACCTGTATCAGTTTCAAAGCTCAGTAACAACTGGCTAAAACCGTTCACTTGGTAGCGTTGAATGAAAGGTGGCCGGATCTCTTCACTCCTCACTAACCGCAAGATAACTTCGTAACCTGATTTGTTCAACCCACTCCTCATGATCGGAATCCAAAGCTAATTGACTACAGCTGAACCGCTTGAACTAACTGGCACAACTTGTGTTCTTCCAGACAAGATGGTTCTTGTAACATCGGTTCTCCTAATGTTATGTCGGAACCCCGCTACTACGTCCGCCACTAACAAATAGAGACAAAGATCCAAGGGTTGTTTTACATGGGAAAACCACTTCATTACAAAGCATAACGCACAAGCGCGAAAAGCAACCAGAGTACAGAAACCGTATGGAGAACGCAAGCCAATAAATGATGGAACAACTAAAGAAGCCATCAACAACATGCAACGAACCTAAAGTAGGATTGACAACGTCAGAGTATGCTGCTATTTGAAAGCAAAAGCAATGACTCCAAACAGCCAATAGGGATGGCGAAACGATGCGTTTAAACAAACAGCAGTGAACCAACATAGCTAAACGAAAGTCTGCAGTCCTGAACGACTACACAAGCATACCGGTAGAGTATTGCTCCTCTAACATGTTACACCCAAGTACACGCATTTATCTCCTAGAAGAAAGCTTATCACAGCCACTGCACTTCAGGTAATGCTTTGGACGGCCGTCTCATCCTTTGGGAAATGGTCCGAAATGCACATTCCACATCTTCAATCACATCAGTTGTTGGAGCATCTCCATGTTTATCCGCTACCCACTGTGGTCCTGTTCCCCTACATTAAAAGTATCTCCGTTTCGGTGAATCGATGCACCCTTTGGGACTGTATGCTTGTGAAACGTGTGCCCGAGAAATATGTAAACAATATCAGAACGCTTTATGTGGGTAGTCCGAGTACAGCGAGGGACTATATTAAGCTTTCGCTGCCCTACAATATCTCCAGCAGTGTGAAACATGACGCCAACTGCCACCATTCCATTTTTAACTTTACCATAGACGATGTCTTGAAAACTCCCTTCACTGCGCATGAAGTACAAGGTGCAGAGCATCTCCCGGGTGACCGATCTCTTGACTTGGATTACACCAAACGTGCCAAATTAAACTAAACAGGTTAGCACTGGCTGTCCATCGTTTCGGGCTTTGCTTTGCCCTCTCGAACTGCACATTCCTTCTCCGAGATTGGCAGTGACCAACCCTGCACTGAACCTAGGTGGTGATCAGCTAGAAGTCGATCAGAAACAACTATCTACAGCGTTTTCGATATGTCTGTATCTATCTCCGCAATTCAGCCATGACTAGTACCTTGCAACAAAGCGCATTCGCGTATATCTGAAGCACAACACCTGTAACAGTTGTCCGGTTACCTAGCAAGCAATTTAGGTTGGACAGAAAATGCTCGCATGTCTGCGCCGGCATTTGAAGCGCACACTGGCGTGCGATGACATGGATTTTGCTGTACCCTTTGCTGGTATGCCGATTGGATAGCCGAATAAGCATTACAGATGCTAGTGTTTCCTACGTGCGCGAGACCGCTTGTTTTAAAGGTACTAGTCATGTTTGAATTGCGCGACATACCGGACACACAGAAGGCAACTGTATCAACGCCATTTAGTCAAAGATGAATGTACGTACGTACAATTTTGCTGCTTATAGGGCCGGCGCAATGTTACCCTCGCCGTAAAGGATAACGTCGATGATATAACCGTCAGTTCAACTAATGGGCGGTAACGAAAGGTGGTCAATGAGATCAACAGACAGAAAAAGTGCAGTTGTGTTTGATCATCGGTGCCTTCGCAGTTTAACTCACAATTAGTGGGAGTACCACGTGAGCGATGAGCGCGGTCAGCGTCTTTCTAATGACGCAGAAAGAGGAAAAGATCCACTCAGCACGAAACAGACCCCGATGGCTGGGCCACGTGTTGGGCATGACAGCACACCGGCTCCCGCGACGTGCGTTGTTAGCGCGACCGGGATGTGAATAGAAGAAAATCAGGGGTCAACCTATAAATTTGTTAAGATGAATAAGGTCTTTCACATCGAAGTACGTCTCAGTTGGAGCCTCGCTGATTCCTGGTTAAGGTTCAAAAGACAATGAACACGGTTGGTTGGATACAGTCGTTGACATGGCGATGAGTCAAATTCAATGCCGTTTCATGTGTGAGTTCCTTTGTTCTCATCTAAATTACCATCTGACCGCTTAGTGTGATGCAAAACGACGTAAAATATTACTGTGAATTGTTCTGCCGTTTTCTCTTTAAATCCATTTTACTTCTATTGACAGCAGGGCGAGAAAACTGACTACCAAAGCGGGCGAGTTTGCCACAAATCGTGCTTGGGAGAAAATCTGCGAGCGTGTTGCCAGGGCCCAGCCGAAAGCTGACGAAATCGCGCAGCAGACAGCAGCCGTGTTGCCAAAGTCTGAACGGAAGCTAATGAAATCGCGCATCAGGCATCACGTGCGTTGCCATGCACCGCGTAGGCGGACGAAGACTGGCGTGCCCGAGCAAGACGGGGAACTGGCCAGACGTAGTGTGCAAGCAAGTGTGGAGCGTGGGCTTACAGCCAAATCCGCAAGGTGATGTTTAGAGCACTGGTGAGACCGACATATAACTACGAACGTTCTCGGTCCTAATACAACTCTGGTCTGTTGAGAATTCTTTTGTCTTCTTCCTATCGGGTTTGTCAAAGCGTCAAATAGAGCAGGCGTAAGGGCGCAGATTTACCAGCAGGCGTGAATCAACCGGTCGATTGCGGGTACAGGGTTACAACACTTATCCAATTTCATTGTCTCGCGACACGTTGGCCGTGTTTCTCACCCATAGCTGAGGTGCCGAATGTTGTTATTGTTTATGGCGAAGTACCAAATACCAAACACTTTTCCGCCATCCCACTGATCGTTCGTAGCTATAATTTTACCCTGATCATCTGTGTGATTCGCATCGCATTACCTTCTCGCAATACTGTAATTTGTTGCAACAGAACAGGCTATTCATATGGACTACGACACAGACCAACCTGGCACTAAAAAACGTTTACCTGAAGTGAAAGCGGCTACCTTGGGCTAAGGTGTTTGTTGGTCTACAGTGGGGTAGCAAACGAAATCGTGTCTACTACATTGTCTATAGAATTGTACAACCATAATAAAGTCACCCCGAATCCTATGACCCAATCATTTCCCCCCCACACACTCGGTGAGCTGACAACAAACGAATCCGGGTAATCTCTGAATGGTTAAACGTGCGAGTCCACATGCTACCTCAAATGAAGTCCTCTTTCTACGACACGCAACCTGTCACCGCGCTGCACATATACACATGTATGCAGAATGTGCCCCAGGAGTTTCAACGAAACGTTTGCTTCTAGCTCTGCACTCAGCTGCCCGGTGGTGTGCTCATTTGTCCACTTCAAGAAGATATGACCCAGCTAAGAGAGTTGCGAGTCGGCGGAAATTTGATGTATTGTAAACTACATTGTTCAAATGTATCATCTGATGGAAAGGAGTAATGGTACTTTTGGGCATGTTTTGCATCTTTGACGACAACAAGGCCGCCAGTAGGAGACTTATAATGCTGGTACTGCAGACTCCCAAGTGAATTATCTTCTTAAACGGCCAACGGATATCTCCTGGTTGGTGAGTTTGTTTCACATTTCCTTGGTTGTTCGTCTTTGCAGAATGACTTGACTTGTGTGTGTGCTAAGTGGGTTCCAGTGATCGATAAGCACAACAGTTGCTCCGGTTCTGTTCGCTTGTTGTACCAGCTTTTGCCTACTATGATGGCAATCCAGGGAACCTGATGAACGAAGCACGGTGCACAATTTTCACTTGGAAATCATCCGCATGAATGTCAGGACGGCGTTGTTCGAAATAAAAATCGTAACTTGATACGAACATGCATAAAAAGATAACGCAGACTTGGAGTAGAAAACTCAACCCTGTTACATTCTGTAATGCGAGGAGGTGTATGTGCTTCCGATTCATTGACATGCAGCGCAATTACGAATTCGGAAAATCACAACTGGTTTGCGAGACACTCGCAACCGATGACCCAGCCCCTAGTTAATTTAACATGCTCACGACAGAATTCGTAAAAGAGCAATACCGAATGATTTAGGTATGACGCGAATCGCCATTTTGTCAACGTTTTACCAACGGTCTCGCCGCAGTGCGTCGGTGTGAAGAAAGACGTGAGTGCAGTCAGAGAGACCGCTGTGCATTTGCATATCTCTAGTCTGCTCACGGCGCAAAGTCGGACGTAGTGAACGCATGCGTTGAGCTAGGGAGGACACAAAGTTAAGCGGAGGCATACCCGACGATGCGGGAGGTGAAACAAATTCTCCTGGCAACTTTAGCGTTGTGTCGTAAGTTAGCGGGCGCACATCTTTGTATAACCCCGCTGGTGATTGGGCACGTGGAAGGGCAATAGTCGCCTAATTTGACTATTTTAGCGGGACCATTCATGTAGGATGATAGCCAACCCATTGATGTGTTGCGGACTTCAAAGAAATGTATCTGAATCGATAACCCTTTGTGAAGCCCGCGATGGAATATTTCCTCCATGTGGAAGCGTAGCATCAATATGGCATATGTTGAGTCAATGGAGTCCGGTATGTAGTTCATGTAATGCAGCTTCCAGAATGTGTGTGATTGTTAGTCAAGGAAACCATTTTACGACCTGTCTATCAGCTCCAGTGAGTTGATGAACGTGCTCAGACATTTTTACTAATTTCACAAATAATCCGGCTACTATGGGCGGAACTGTGCAGCGGTCCGCTGGGAGGCGCACCACTGACGAGACCCAGAATGTCAAGACGCCAGCGTCTGGTGTTTTTCCAGACTAGTCTAAGCCTGATGATTGGGAGTGACGATGATGCATTGGCTGTATTATATGAGTGTTTTGGCTTGGCCTATTCTTGGCGATCTCCTGTTTTGGACAG